>CM068965.1:67851654-67870929 GCA_035128595.1 Eptatretus atami | reverse complement strand
GCGCGAGATCTAGTTCCGGAGTGACCGGGGCGCTGTTGTGTGGATTCACGTTAAGTTGACCGACTAAGGGGCTTGTGTGTTTGAGGGTAAGATCTTTCTTTGGACACTGTTTTTTCTCTGTAAATAATGTTTTGCCTGTAAATAGCATGTCCTTTTGGGCTTTTATAAAACTTCCAAACTGCGGATCATCTTTTCTCCATTGGTTAGACACCCTCGTAGTGTAAATTAGTGGATGGGAATTTCCGCCCCGCAGTTTTCGTTATGGTCGGTGACTACCAACGTCCCTCTTACGTATCACTCAGCAGTTCTTAATTGCAAGTGTGGGGTGTGAGAGCACAGCTCCCTATCTGGGGGAGTATATTTGTCAGGAAGTAATGTTGGGAATTGAGGCGAGGACCCCCCTAAATTTCTCAGATGGTGTCTGTTGGTTGTTAAAATTGCGTTCGTGGCCGTGCAGGTTTACCTGTGCATCATCGGTCTTCAGGGTCATAGTAGGAAGCAGTCACAGAAGCCTCTTGACCCAGAGGGCGAACCTGTAACAATACATATATAATATATATGTATAATATATAATGTATACTAGCAGGAACCGTCGAGCGGGGTGCTCTCACATGCCAATGGACGCTCATTTTCACCCTGACATTTCATGGAAAGATAAGCATCATTCACCCAAAATTAGCATTCAGCCCTTCCAAATAGTAAAGTAAATACCTCAATTGTCCGGAAGGCTAACGATGTATTTGCGTGCAACATTGGCACCAAAATTTGGCGTTTCTGTCATATATATATATATATACACCAGCACTGATGACCAAAACATTATGACACTCTCATAATAGCTGTTGGTCCTCCGTGTGGCGACCAAAATCAGCGCCGACCCGCCGTGGCAAAGGACTCTACAAGACCCTGAAGGTGTCCTGTGGTATCTGTCACCCAAATAGCAGCAGATCTTGAAGTCCTGTAAGTTGTGAGGTGGAGCCGCCGTGGATGGCTTGTCGGTCCAACACATCCAACATGATGCCTCAATTGATTGAGATCTGGAGAATTTGAGCCAAGGCAACAGGTGAACACAATCATCATGTTCCTTCAAACCAATTCCGAACAATGGGTGCAGTGTGGCAGGGCAACATTATCCTGCTAAAAGGCCACTGCCATCAGGGAATACCCATTGCATGAAGGGGTCGTACCTGGTCCTTGCAACGATGTTTAGGTCGGTTACAACGTGTCAAGTTGACGCACATGAATGGCCGGACCCAGGGTTCCAGCAGAACATTGTGCAGAGCATCAACATTCCCTCCACCGGCTTTGTCGTCTTTTCCCACAGTCATCCTGGTGCCAATCACTTCCCAGGTAAACGGCGTCACACGTACACGGCCATTCAAGTGATCTACAAAGAAAACGGGACTCATACGGACCAGGCGACATTCTTCAACTGGCCTTCCCAAGGGTCCAGTTCGCGACGCGCTCCGTGCCCATTGTAGGTGCTTTCAATGGTGACAGAAGGTCATCATGGGCACATCTGACCGGTTGGGCTACGCGCCCCATACGCAGCAGGGTGCGATGCAACTGTGGATTGTGATACATTCCTCCCGTGACCACCATTCAAAATTTTCTGTGACGTGCGCACAGTAGATCTTCTGTCGGTTCAGACTTGACCGGGATAGCCTCCTTTCCTTCACGCATCGATGCCCTTGGGGCCACACCCTGTCGCCGGTTTGGTTTTATCCCTCCCTCGTACCAACTGTTGGAAGTACTCACCAACTCGCTGACGGGAGCAACCCCCACAAGCCTTGCCGTTTCAGAAGATGCTCTGACCCCAGTCGTCGGCCCATCACAATTTGGCCCTTGTCAAAGTCTCTCAGGTCTTTACTCCTGTTTCATTCTCCTGCATCCATTCACATCAATCTCAAGAACTGACTGTTTCACTTGCTGCCTAATACTATCCCACCCCTTGAAAGGTGCCATTTTAACAAGATAATCAATGTTATTCTTCACCTGTCGTTGTCATAATGTTTGGCTCTCAGTGTGTTGTACTGTATACATATATACACACACCACCCACACACACACACACACACATCATGCCTTCTCCATTTTGTATGTACTCAAGGCTGTGGGTAGCATAATTGATTGAGAGTGTGGATGTGTTCTGATGCAACGGCCTCTGTAGATTAGGGAACGGAATTTGGAATTTGGCCAGGATCGCCCAGCCGATGCCTGCCGACACTTCGTGAAGGACACCATGGAATCTTTAAGCATCCACAAACTAATGACGGCAGATGGACACCAGTTTCACGTCCACAAGGCAGGGATGGCCCACACACTATCGACTCACCTGCCTGTGAAACCCCAGGATGACTTTATAGCTGGGTTGGGGATTCAACACAGCTATGATGACAGGCTAAACAGCTTAGATGTGAGTGTATGTACCTTCACATACCCATGCCAGCTTATATGCATCATGTTTATACCCAGACTTGGGTAGAGTAATGTTTAGTGTCCGCTCTGAGTCTGGGTGATGCTGCGGTTGGAACACCCGCGCCGTCATCAAGACTTAAAAAAGGTACATGCGCTTCTGCTTGATCTCAGCATTAAAAGATACAGCATGGACATATAATGCTGGGAAGGCAATGGTTAACCCCAGTGCAACCTTGCAAGAAACATATTTGGCATCATCAACACTCATAAATAGAGTTTGGTGCCTGTCTTATAACATAAATACATGTACAATAACATAATGCATACATCCACACCCATCCTCTTGAGGGTGCCGAGACTACTGACGCAGGTTCCTGGGTCAGGGAATACACTGGTTGTTTTCCATTACTTCTAACGGATAACCAAAACACCAGTTTATAGTTTGTGTCGGGAATCGTCCAAATGGACAGCAACAAGGCAGTGCATAACCTTTAGAGAGTGCATAGATCCTAACCAACCAAATAATTTATAGTATTCACAACTTGTATAAATTGTTTCGAAAACCAAAATTGAAGCTTTGGGTCACGCAGTGACCTTTCAAATATATACCTCCTCAACTCGTCCGGATCATTCCTTGACACGATCTGTTGAGGAAAAAAGAAATTTTACCACAATTACAATGGTCAATGCAGTAACTCTGCTTTTCAAAGTTGAAAATATAAAACACGGAGCATGTTTAACTCTCAAATGGCAGTCGATGGATGATACTCTACATGGAAGAAAATGAAATTATCCCAAATTACTGAAATGGAACAAAACCCAAGATTTCCATTCTGAAATGAACCTTTTGCTCATTAAAGGGCATGGACAAGATCAATTGTTTTCACTATTGTACCAACCCAAGGCTAAGCAAATTCTCAGTTTGGTGTTTTTTGAAATGGTCCATACCTGCAGATAATAATTTGACTCATGAAACCAATCCAGATGGCAGCTTAGTCACAGTTATTTAGCTATGCAAATAAGTCCCACCCATGCACAAAAGATTGAAGGTCCGAAACTTAATTTGACACAGACATTACCTGATGCCAAGCATTAATATCCAGATATTTGTTCAAGTTTTTGCAATTATTGTATGGATATCGAGTTTAGCCCATCCTCTGGAACACTGAGGTAGAATTGTTAGATCGTCAGAAACTTGGTGGAACACGTCACATAGAATAACTAGAGAATGTATGAAGTTAATTTTAGTGTCTAAGTTCAACGTTTCAATGCAAAATTGTTTGTAAATCTCAATTGTCCAATGATTAATGTTTTTGGTGACAGCGGTATCGCTTTTCCCTGGTAGTAATGTCCTCCACCATCGTTTACTGTTCAATCTCAAACATCGGATTCATCGATGAGGTTCAATGCATACAAGACACTATGTTCTTGAATGCCCATTTTCTTAACCCTTTCTGAATACAAAAGAAATATGAAAACCCATCGCGTGGGAGTAATCTTGTGCACCTATCAATCCGCAGGGCAGCTCACTGGTTGACGGGGGATTGGGCAAAGCCTTCGGCAACCCAGTCTTTAATGATAGAGGAAAACCACAGGGTAACCTTCCCGGATTCAGATGCGGTAGTGGTGTCGGAGTGGTGCTGAGGCTGTCGTCCACCAGACGGCGGTCTCTTGGGTTTAACCTGAGGCGGTCTTCGGGTGGTGCCTGAATAACCTAACTCCCAAAGAGAGGATGATCATCCTGTCCTCTGTTATCATCTGAGCTCAAGTGTTTGGGACATCGGTAATTGAGACTCTCTGAGGTCAGAGACCGGATTACGCAAGATCTGGCGGGTGTTGCACCGACTACTTGGTCTGGTCACTCTGATGGTTACCATGCCCCAAGGAGTTGCTGCAGCTGTGTCCAATAAGCTGATTCCAATGGCCAGTGATCTGTGGTCATGATAAACCCGGTCAAGTGAGCGTAATTTGGAGATTAAAGATTCGTCACTCCTTGGTGTGTTTCTCTGGTCTTTGAATATGCTGCCGAATGAGGCGAGTGATTTTCACCGTGAAGGAAAACATTCTATGCACCTCGAGTCTGTGGTTGATTCAGTGCCCCAGGCCAGATACTCTTCTAGTCTTGTGAGATTCAATCCATCGACTGCATCTGTAGGATGGTTAGAAACATGTTGGTCCCATGGGTCTGGACTGTGAACCAGAATAGCACGAAGTTACCCTTGACTTTGCAAGAAGTGATGGACGTAGGGTAGCTGGTTCATGGTTTCAAGCGCCCACAAGCTCATCGCTGGTCTTGGTTTTCGCACTACTGGTGGTGTGGCAAAAGGAGATTGACCATGTGTTCATATGTCACTGGAGGATTGATCCAGAACTTCGGGTCACTGGCGTGCTCAAGGTTTCTCAACAACCGACACAAGCTTGTGTAACACCTCTGAAGTTGCGTTTAATCCAGGAGAATGGTACCATCAGCCTAGGCTGGATGTTGGCACTTCAAGGATGAAGGGAAGCTGAGGAGTTTGCGAACAGGCTGAGTGGAGAATTTTGGGGGTCTGGGTGCTTTGGGTCAATCCTGGAGAGTTGTGGAGTTGCCTTCAAGATACCCGTCTTCGGTGTTGAGGGATGTCTTGAACTCACATAGGGCGATGAAGAATTTTGTTTCTCAAGGGAACACTGATACCATTGCCAGAATCGCAGGGCAGGCTGAATGGCAGGCTGAGCTGTTCAGAGAGCTGAGGCGTTTAAAATGTACGTGCATGAAGGGTGAGCAGGAGGCCTATTGCGAGGAATTCTGTGAGGGCGGAGACCATCATCTGTGTCAATTCATTCTCGTCTGCTTACAGCGGATTTGCGCATTTGTTCGTCCAAGCCCAATTTCCTCGTGTACTACATTAGAGCAGAGGGTGGTGGGCTCTTGACAGAGGAGTCGAGGTGAAGGCCCTCTGGGCCAGTTACTGTTGAGCAGCTGTACCAGGCTGATCCACCAGCTGTTGAGTTGGATGTCAGGGGTGTTACACCTTTGGCCTTGTGATCAACTGTGATCCACCTTCATTTGTGGAAACACAGGCTGCAGTGAACCGGTTGAAAATGGGGGTAAAAATAGATTTAACAAACCCTGCAGGGATCTGTGGATCCATGCTGACTTTCTCAGGCTGGTGGAACTGCTTACTCGGGTCGTTGCACTCAGTTCTGTGCTCTGCCTGGACACAGCATAATCCCAACTACTGGAAAGAGGGGAC
Organism: Eptatretus atami; assembly: GCA_035128595.1. Lineage (NCBI taxonomy): Eukaryota > Metazoa > Chordata > Myxini > Myxiniformes > Myxinidae > Eptatretus > Eptatretus atami. The sequence goes on along the minus strand of CM068965.1, from coordinate 67,865,275 downwards.
CTTGTCTGTCCTCTTGGAAAGGGAAGGGTGATCGCCAGGACTGCAGCAGCTCCCGAGGGGTGAACGCTGCTCTAGTGCTGGCAAGGTCTTTTCTCAGCTAATTCCTTGAAAGGTTCGCCCAATCTAACTTGAGCACAGCAATCCAGAGCGGTCAGGCTTTACACCAAAGAGGTTCAAACGTTGCCGTATCCTTGCGTCTTACGCTCCTCACTGAACGCACACTAGAGTTTGGCAGGGGCTGCTTGCAGCTTATGTTTGACCTTGTAAAGCCTTAGCTTCAGTGAGTTGGGATTCCCTCTGGAGATTCTTGGTCTTGTGGGGTGCCACCAAACTTAATCGATCTGATGTCTGAAACTATACCCTGGTACTCGAGTGTGCTGTGAGATGTGGTGGTACTATCCTTCTGCACTTATTTCCAGTTTTTTACTGGAGTTCGTCAGGGGTGTGTACTGGCCCCTGACATTTTTGAGTGCTTTATGGACTGAGATTCTGGGAGGATGTCGGAGAGATGCAAGGTTGCGGTGCATCGTTTGGGAATGTCAAGATGTCTGACCTTGATTTCGCAGATGATAAGTCATCTTTGCAGAGATCTAGATACCCTTTTGGGGGCCATCGAGGTGCTGAATGAGAGCTCGGAACCACTGGGAATTACGGGTTTTCCTGTGTTAAAACTAAGATTCAGCTTTCCATTGACATCTTAGATGCTGCCATCTTGTCTGTACCGTTTGTGGCACGATGCTGAGTCAAAAGAGATTCACTTACCTTGCAAGTGATATTCATGTCTGTGGCTGTGAGCAGAGTTTTTCAAATAGACCTCTGGGTGGGTCTGGGGAGTCATGGATTCACTGGATTCATGGGTGTCGGTGCTGCGGTACTGTGTGGAAGGAGGGAAATAGTTTGAGTCTTTGGGTCCTTGGTGCTTCCAGTCTTGCTCTATGGATGTGAGAGTTGGATCTGACCAGGGATCTCGAGATGGCGCCGACTAATTTCTTTGGTACCAGGTCTCTTCGGAGAATCCTTTGCTGTCGCTGGTCAGACTTGTGTCCAACGAGCGTTGCTGAGAGAGACTGCAATGAGATTTGTTACCTGCATTGTCCGTAGACGTCAGCTGCGTGTATGGACATGTGGTTCATTTTCCCGACGCTGATCGTGCTCACAACAGATTCTCCAGAAAAGGGAGGCCAATGGGCCGACGACGTGCTTCCTAGTTGGAGCAAGGTTGATCGCATCTCCAAGGAGATTTGGGAATGGCCAGGCCTCTGCTGGGGGATGGTCAGATGGGGTCCCTGGAGTACGGCGGAAAGTGGACGCAGCGACGCGCTTCTCCCATAACTTACCTGACCTGACATGCCCCTCTTAACCTTTGAACCCTGAGCCCTTGACTTTCGGCTCCCCAACCCCGGGCTCTCTGGGAAAAAATCCGGCCGGCTTGGGGTATATAGCAGGATATTGATAAAGGTCAGTAAACCGGCCATTCGGGGATTGGAAGGTTTGATTAGCGACTTGTAAAATGGCCGCTAGGGTTCAAGAGTGATTTAGCATCATCATCATCATCAAATCATCATCTCATCATGCGATCATCACTCATCAAATTTGTCCAAATCCACTGGACTTCTTCCTCATCCTCGCGGTTCTCTGGTTGGTGCATGTCTGAGCGTGCCACATTCCATTGCACTTGCAGTTGGTTAGCCAGGCATATGCAGTCTGGATGTTTGCAGGGCACACACAACTTGGCAGGACATCAGCTACAACACCCCTTGCATGCCGGTTGCTGAGATCCCTGCATCCATTCTATGGCAGGCTGCTGTCATCATCTGTGGTCCAAACCACGTCCTTGGGGTCTGGCACAGCTGTGACTTCAACAAGGCACTGTCTCCACATTGCAGATTGATTTCACATGGAGGATCATGCCTGTGGAAGGCAGTCTTGGCATGTTGGCAAGCCGACTGGATTCCAGCTCTCCTCATTTTGCACAAAAGAGATGGAGGCGGAGCTCGTTGACATCACGGTGGAGGATGAAGATGGCATACATCCGACCTCACAAACTCCTCCGTTTTCAAATAATTCTGGAATACAGTACATCCATGATTCACCAAGATGCTTGAAGGTCTGAACGGTTCACTTTCTTTCAGGCGTTTCAGTGCACTCAGCTTTTCCACAGCCAGCAAACGCACAGACGTTCAACAGCCATGAACACATGAGTCCAATTTGAGACTGACAGACGTCATATCCAAAGAGCTTTTCCGATGTCTTGTGTTGAGTACGGTTTTTAGTTCCACATGTTGGTATAGAGGGAAGGGCATCTTCTTGTGAGACACGACATCTGTGTCTTCAAGTAGGATGACTCTGGATCTGTATCATGATGGGCATGCGAGAGGCAGGCGTGTGTCAGCTTCCTTTGCAATTGTCCTTCAGCCACTCGGATCTCACCCGAGTGACTCGTTGGTGAGCCAGGTAGCAGACCTCTCCACAGGTGACATACAGGACTCGCTCTGGAGCTTTCGTTCATTGTAGCTGCTTCCATGCATCAACTAGAATTTGATGACACTCGTCTTGTTTTCAAGTTGCTCAGAGATTTTCTCATGCAGATGTTGTGACCGGTGCAATGTTCTCCACTTGTGCACTGGTGAATCCTCTGCCTGTATCTTTCAGCTATATTGATGGTTGTTTCCAGTTACAATCAAACACAACATCATCCGGGGACTGCAAGCACTCTCGTGTAAAAGCTAGGGACAGAAACAAAATTTGCGACTGTGCCAATGTCTTGCATCCTCCTTTCAGTTTCTCTGGAGAGGCTCATTCCATTTCAATGATACATGCTGGTGGCTCGGAAATAGCTTCGTAGTGACATGTTTTTCTCCCAGCTCTTTGGCAAGTGCAGGCTTAGTTTGTTTTGCACAGAGAATCCATGTCGTTCGAGAGTGTCTGGCAGTGCCTCATGGGTTGTGCTAGAACATCTCTGATGTGTAGTTGTCTGCTTCGAGTACAATTATCATGTGTCCAATGGTTTCTATCTGCCTTCAGGACTACTGCTTTTGTTTGTGATTTTTGTCTGCAGACGTTTTCTCTTGATATAGGAGAAGTTTTCAGTTGTGTTTCTTCATTTTGTCATAAATTTTGTGGTGTGTTCGTTCTCCAAGCGACTCTTGAGTTTTTGGTATGCTTCCTCTCCTATGGTGACCTTGAGAAGTTACTGGCTATGTCTGGTGGGACTCACGACCCTGTGGACAAGCTGATCAACTTATTTGGCCTCAAGCTCCGTGGATTACCCAGCTTTCTCTCCATCATCTCCACACTGCTTTGACATCGTCTCGTCTTCTTGAATCCTCAGCGTTTTTCGCAGATTCTGGGAAGACTGAGCCGTGGGATTCAGACGCCAGGTAGTACCTATTGATGGCTCGGCACAGTGCTGAATTCCTTGGTTCCACCAGCAGCTGGGTGTCCTTGTTGAAGTTTCTCTATTGTCTGGTTCAAGTGGAATTTCTGCCAACAGGGATTTATTGTGCCAAGCTGAATAGAGAATCCACCCTGGCAGGAGTGTGCATCACCTCAGGATGTCCCAATGAAGATGGTCGACTGCCAGGCGAGCCATTTGTCATATAGTCTGGCAGATAGCATCGTAGTTAGTTTGTCATAGGCAAAGCGCTCGGGAATCAATGGCTCGAAAGGACACAAGGTGCAGCATCCAGGCACCCTCTCTTGAAGCAATGAAGCACCAGCAAGACTTTGAACCATGCAGCGTATGAATCACATATGTCGACCAGACTTCCATTATCCCTGTCTCAAGGTAATCCAGTAGGAGCTCAAACCAGCCTCAAGGGTGGGAGCGCATGACTTGTTCTCCAGCACTTTCAGAGGCAGCTTGCAAACGTCATACAGTTATCAGAGGTTCAGAGGACCTCAGGGTTTCTTCATCTGAAACAAGGTCTTCCTTTGATTTGGTTTCTAGCCTGAAGGAAGCCTTTCAATGCCAGCTCATAGCAGCCACAGCTAAAATAGAACATTGATATCTAATCAGCCATGAGGGGTCACTTCTGTGGCATTTTAAACAGGAACAACGTAAATACCTGAGACTATGCAGAGACAAAAATCAATCATATGCTTACGTGCCAAAATATGAGGTATCATGGAAATTGGTTAAGGCTGTTTCAGTTGGAAGAGGTTATACTCCTTGGACTTTACAACAAATTGACACCAGCACAAGAAATTTTTGGGCCACCTCAGGTGGTCCGATATCTGCCTCTGGCCATGAACTATAAGGAATTGTCGATGTAATGCTAATTATATTTTTTGCTGTACTAGCATGACACACCCCGCACCGCCCGTAGAAGTATCTCGCAAAAGTAAAGTAGGGTGGAGTGCCATTCCGAGATTGACTTCAGTTGGGCATTTAAGTGACAGTGATATTTTCCACAAAGTGAAACTTTCTTCTGGAACACACTGTTCGTGTACACTTGAAAAAACATTGGGATATACTGCACCATGTTTGGGGCCTTGCTGGATCCATACTGTCATGGTTTTGTGTTGTATAAACTGCAGCATAAATATAATTTTCCTACATAAGTCGATGTGTTTTTGAGGGACACCATACACCTGAAACAATAACTTTTGGGATAAAAAATTTAAAAAAAAAATTAAACAAATAATTAAAAAAAAAAAAAAACATCCGCTGAACCTGTTTTGCCTTGCCTGTAACATCTCTGTAAAGTTTTTGTATGTCGATCAAATTTTTTCTATACACAAGATGGCAGTTTGATACTTTGAAACCTGGTAGGTCTCTGTACCAATCTGGAAACCCACTGACAGTAGAGAAAGCAAGCCAACAATAGCTAACTTCATGCACACATACAAACACAACACAGTGTATACACACACACACAACACACACACACACACACACACACACACACAGCACACACACCCACAATTTGTACATACACCACACTTATACACACACACACATTGTATAACACGACACACAGTGTACTACATAAATTGTATATATACACAACACACACTCATCACACCCATTTGCACCCAAACACACACACACACACACACTGTATACATAACACACATTCGTATATAACACACACAACACACACATTGTATATACAGCACACATAACACATTGTATATACCATACACCCGCACACTGTACACACACCACACACAACACACACACAGACACAAAACACACACACACACACACACTTGTTATATAACATACACACACCATTGTATACACACACACACCCTGTATACACACACAATTGTATATACACACAACACACACATTGTATCAACACACACTGTATACACACACACACATTGTATATACAGACACACACAACACTCGACATTGGTATATAACAATACATTGTATATACATACAACACAGTAATATCCACACACATTGTATAATACACACACACATTGTATATACATACACACACACAGTAAATACCCCACACACATTTATATACATACACACACGACACTGTATACCACACACATTGTATAATACATACAACACTCTGTATAACACAACACACAACATTATATAATACATACACCACACACTGTATAACAACACAATTTATAAATACATTATACTACACCACACAATTGTATCTACACACACACATTGGTATTACACACGCAACATTGGTATACACAGACGCCACACAGTTATAAACACACATTGTAATACACACATTTATACTACACGCACACATTGTATATCACATGCACAACAGTGTATACATAACATACACATGCCACACAGTGTATACATACATACACACATTGTAATAATACACACACACACATTGTATACACATACACATGCACACACAGTGTATACATATCACACAATATGTAATATTACACCGCACACACAAGTGTATACATACACCCTATTGTATTACACGCACACACAGTGTTACCACACATTGTATATACACGCACACACAGTGTATACATACCCAATTGTATATACACGCACAAACACAATTGTATATACACACACCAGTGTTACACACACCATTGTTTAACGCACACACAGTGTATACTTCCAATTGTATACACAACACATTGTATACACACGCGACCATTGCATACACACAGTGTCAACTACATAACACACACATTGTATACACACGCACACACAAACACAGTGCATAATACACATCACATTGTATACACACACACATTGTATACACACGCAACACATTGCATACACACACACAGTGTTACATAACACGCACACACACAAGTGTAACTACATACCAAACATTGTCTAGTACACGCACACACAAAACACACACATCAAGTATACACACATTGTATAATACACACACACACACAGTAATATCTATACACACACTGTATACACACAGCGCACATTGTATATACATACACACACACTGCACATTGTATAATACAGCACTACAGCAACACACAGCACACACTACACACACACACACACACACACACACACACACATTGTATAATACATTACCACACAGTATTACCCACAGTATACACACACATTGTATATACATACACACACTGTATATACATACACAACCCATTGTATACACACAACATTCGTATATACATCACACTACATTGTATAACTACCACACATACACATGCACACACAGTGTATTCACATACACCCATGTTCATATACACGCATCACACACTGAGTGTATATCACACACACAGTGTATAATACATAACATTGTATACACACATTGTATACACATGCACACACAGTGTATACATACACATGCACACACAGTGTATACATACACACACATTGTATACACACATTGTATATACATGCACACACAGTGTATACATACACACATTGTATATACACGCACAAACACACATTGTATATACACACACAGTGTATACACACACACATTGTATGTACACGCACACACAGTGTCTATTGCATTGATGTTGTGCTGTGTTGTGTATACAAGTGTGTGTGTGTGTTCAGTGTGTTCCTACAATTTGTGCGTGTGTTAAATGTATTTAATGTGGTTTTTTCACTGTGTGTGTAGTAATACTGTGTGTGTGGTTGTGTATAAGCAAGTGTGTGTTGTATTACAATGGTGTGTGCTGTATGTATCAAGCTGTGTGTGTGTGTGTAATATCAATGTGGTGTGTGTATACGCAATTGTGTGTGTGTGTATACACTGTGTGTGTATACACACACAGTGTATACCACGATCAGTGTAGTACACCACAGCAATACAGCAGTGTATTAACACTGTGGTGTGTGGTGTGTTGTAGTTGTATTCAATGTGTGATGTATAAATGTGTGTGGTGTTGTGTATCACAAATATGTGTATGTTGTATGTCGTTGTGTGGTATCAAGATGACAATGAATGTGGGTGCAGTCATAGATGCAATGGTTGTGCACGTGTTAGTGTATACAGTGTGTGTGATCACCGACTAAGTGTTGTGTGTTGTGGGTATCATATGGTGTGTGTATTGGAATCGTGTGGTGTGGTTGGTATTAAATGCACATGGTGTGTAGCTTAAACACATACAACAGTGTATACACACATATAGTGGAGTGAGGCAGTTGAGTAGTAGGGGAGCAGAGTGAATGCAACTAACACAAACACACAGCGAATAAAACCAGTGGTATATATCCTGTGTGTGGTGTGTGGCGTATACATGTGTGTGTAGTATGGCAATGTGTGTGGTGTGTGTATACATTGTTTGTGTGTAAGTGTTGTGTTATATAAAAGAGACACTGTTGGTGGTGTATAACACTGTGTGGTGTGTTAGTGTTAATGTCTAGAGCGACTCACTGTCCGTGTGGGGTATTAGCACTGGTGGTGTGGTGTTGTGTGTGTTTAATTACATCAGATGTGTGTAATATGCAAAAGTGGGTGTGTGGCGTTTGTATACTAAACCATGTGTGTTGCTGGTTCGTATGCAATGTGTGACGGTGTGTATATGCATGTGTGGAGGGGGTAATGATGTGTGTGTAGTGTGTCTATGCAAAGTGTTGCGTGTGTTTCGCAGAGAGAAGTTGTATAACACGTGGTGGTAGTGTATATAAAGTACATGGACAGAAGAATGACAGATCACACTGTGTGTAGGAGGCATCTGGTGTGTGTAGTGTGTGTATGCACACAAAAGTGTAGGTGTGATATGGATAGGTATAGGGGACCGATAGCCAAGAATCAGTGTGATAGTCGAGATGGATCGATACCCACCCAACACACACGCAATCACTACACATGGATCCGAGTGAACATCAAAATTGATAAATCATGTCGGGGTTAGCATTAGAGATCACGAGGGTGTTTTATGTCTCACACTCGATTGACCCACACCACATGCAAGTAAGAGATGAAAGGTGGTCATGTCTGATGTCGTGTGTGACACAAAAACGGTTCAAACTCACATCGGGAGGAGGAACGCTCGTGGATGATAGCTGGGGGCTCTTTGCATGGATAGTGATGTCGGGTGTTCGAACTTGTCAACGGAGTGGGACTGGTAACGTAGTGTGTAAGTAGCAAGGCAGGACAACCGTGTGTGTCTAAAAATATCTGATACAAAAGGGGCTCCCAACAGATCTTTGCAGTGGCCTCATGCAATGATGCCTGCTGCCGTGGTCTACGCCTGTGAGGTTGGTGTTACAGTAGGGTTCATCTACAGCCAAGATTAACGACCCGAAAACATAGCGTCCAGGGCTGATGTCGAGGTAATGAATACGTTAGAAGAAAAGAACAAGAACGGTTCGGCTTCAAAATCAATAGGTGAAATGTGGCCTAACACAGTCTCCAGGCTTAAACCCCGTCCATGGTGTATGCCTTCGGATTATGGGATGTACTGGAAGAAAGGGTGAAAGGCAAGCAATCCCTACAAGTCAACACAATTGTTGTGGGAACTTCCTGAACAGTGTTGAGGAATGATAGCTGTTTCCGGAACAATGTTGTTTGGTATTTCGCATTGTAGAGAAGGGAATGCCAACGAGTATGTTCGGATAGCTGTTTATAGTCTGCAATAAGGTGGCTACTTTGATGATCAAAAATATAGATAAAAATTTGTCAAGAGACAATACGATTACCCCGTAATTTCTTTTTTTTACTACTCTGAATTGTTTAATCTTGTTTCTATGCTTACTTTCAGAGTACATTGAAACTTAACACTCTGCTTAAAATTCAGGTAAAAAAGCTGGCACAAATGGGGGTTTTCTAAAACTTTTTGCTCGGGCCGGTGTGTATGAGCATAACTAGTAATGTAGCAAAGGATAATTTCAAAAAGTTGTGGGAACGCTATTATGACAGTGTGAAATCTTGTGGTGTAGTTGAGTTGGGTATGTAGTGACAATGAACAAACGCCGATTGGATTTTTCGGTTCAGGTGCCGCAGATGCAGAGTCACAGCCCATTGGGTGGGGATAGCTAAAGTACGTGATATAACTGTTCAAGATCAATGTGTGTGTGGTCGCTCATTGGCGCAGGTAATGCGATCTACAACCAAGTGTGTTCCGATCTAGTTTATAATTGATATCGAACCATTGGTGCAAAAGTCGCCAGCTTTCTTGCACTACCCATGTGTTGTTCAAGTTCCTACAATCTATAGAGCCTCACACAAATCCTTCGTGTCTTCCATAATCTCAGCAAATGAGCGTTGAATGTGGAAAGCATGTAGATAGTATCGATAAGCGTGCAACGCGCAAAACGTGCACATGTATATGCCTGTTGAAACGCTACGGCCTTCTGTGCCAGGATTTTGATACTAATTCAACGTTGGGCTAGTGTAGTCTATTGTATGGGAACCATATTTGATCCGTGGGGTGTGTATAACTAACACTGTGTGTGTAAGAAAATGCAGCGGGCTGTGTGGAGTGGGGCCTCTTACAAAAGAATCAAAAGATGCTAAAATTGCATGTGTAAGAGGTAGTGTCTAAGAATGTGAGCGCTTCGCGAATTGTAACATGATGGATATCGCAGAATAACACATGACGAGTGTGGGAATTGTGGTCGTTCTTGTGTGTGGGATAACCTCCACAGTAGCTCGACTTATGCACCGGGAAGATACAAGAAAAGTCTTTGTTGTGGAGCGCGTCGTCATCCAATTGCTGTCGTGTCTATGGCCGATGAGGTGCGTGTGTCCTACATGTGTGTGGAAGTAAATAAAAAACCCCTTAATGTACTATCCCAATTCCAGAGACTTTTTTTCTCCCAACAGCGTAATCGGATATGCACTGGCGGATTCTTAGATGCGTTTAAGTGGTGACCATACTGCAGAATGTTTGTGTAGTGTAATAATTGCATGATATTAAAATAGTGCTTATCTTGTTTCATATCTTGTCCCATGCAATCAGTATATCTGAACATTCTAATCTAATGTCTTAAATTTCACATGGTACCAAAATAAAGGTACTATGATATTTGTAGCTAATTCCACCCCCTTAGGTGTGTATACAGTCTCTGCTTTTCGCTTCTTTTTGTGTTAGTGTCTGTCCGCTTTACTCCCAACTTTATCTGTTCTCCTGCGTACGGCTCCTTTTTTTTTTTATTTTTATTTTTTTGATTTCTCCTTTTTAACCGACCCACCCTTTCCTGATTCTAATTCTTTCTTCTTTCCATTTTAATCTCATCCCTCACAGGCAGCCCTACATATTCTCCGATCCTCCTTTTCTCATATCCTTATTCAGAGATGAGCAGGGAGAGTATCGCGTAAAAATTTCGTACTTGCAACGTTATGTTGTTTTATAAAGTCACAACCGTTTGTGGTGAGTGCAATATATTTTAGATGACTGATAGTATCAAAATGTCGTAATATCCTAGGCAGCTGTATTTTTGTCAAATACGGTTTTCTTTGTTTTTATTATTCTCATAATACTCCTGATCTTATCTAACTTGTTGTATTTACATGTGGGGGACCCTACAACTGAGTAACATTTGGATTTTGATTCGTGCAGCGAGATGGAGTTTTGCATTCTTGTGATGAATTTTCATACAAACTATTATCTACGAAGGCAATATATGGAGAAGACAAATTAATACTAAAAGCATTCGGTCAAAAATGTCAAAGGGGTCCGCAGATCAATTGGTAATTCAATTGACCTGAAATTTAATAAGCAGGTCAGGTACATTCCAAAGTACGATCCATAGGCCAATAAATAAATAACAATCCGCATCTTCCAGCGCGCGATGCATTCGCGCCTTCAGTGAACTGTGTCGTTGTGTGCGACACTGGCGTGTGTGTGCTGATACAATTGTGTGGATAGTTACAGATCGGCGTGTGTTGTCCGTGTGTAATAAGGCAAAGATTTATTCTAATTTAACTAACCATAGCCCAACCTCTATCGTCATTCGTTACTGTATCAAACAAGTCAAAATCAAACATTAGCTTAGACACGGCAAGTAGCGACCACGATCTGGATTACAATACTACTGTTGCACACAAGGCCTTTAACGAGAACAGGCATGGTAAAAAACGGGTAAACGGTGTAATGCTAAGTTTTGTAGCGCCGCAATGCATTTGAAATGATATACTTAATAATATGTTACATGACGAGGTTAATAATCATCAAGAAATCATTTCATACTCTGAAATAATGTTTTTTTTTTGTTGATAATTTGATGTATAGAACATAGCAGAATGATTGACATGCTTAAAGGTATTTTTTTCTGGCCTTGTTTTGCTTGCATGATTTAGGTCTAAGATGTGTCTGCACTTTGGATTGGGTGACTTGTGCTCTCGTTTTTCAGTTGGCTAAGTAGTTGTGCACATGGAGGGAGATGATTTTGTGTTTCCCATTACACACGAGTCTGTGCAACTTATCTCACTCAACATCAGAGGAAATCTCCACAATCTAATGTAAGACTGTATGGTCGTCGCTACCCATGTCGCGTCGTTAAGAAAAAGGTGGGTTGAGCAAATTTGGTTCCCGAGTTGTTGTTGCTGTTCTGTCTGTCTGTTCATCAACGTCTGTGTTTAATGCATCGAAGCGCAAACACACTTAATGTCATGGAATGTTATATTTTGAACACGAATGGCAAACATGAATTGAAAAAACAGCCACTGCTGTAGTTAGGAGTAGTGTGTGGTGCTTCTGAGAAATTTGTCGATTGTGCATAGTGCGAGAGGAATCAGATAATATTACTTACTCTGTCCTGCCTGTCTGGCAGTCAAGCAACAAGATATTAAAAAGTCAAACATGATCCAAAACATGGAAATTAACTGTTTATTAAAGGACGTACATAAAAAGGAACATCATTACAACAGGCAACCGAAAAACTAATCAGACGGGTTATAATAAGGGGTGGTGTAATAGGCGACACTGGCATCAATTGGCAGTAACTTACCAAAACAATTTTTTCTAAGCAACCTACGTCTATACAATTTTTATTGTTACACTTCAATTCGAAATTGTAATACTTGAACACTGGAGAACAAACTAAATCGCTTTTTTTTGGCACTGTTCAAAAACCTCTGTTTAGATGACTTTGACACAAATAATTAGGGGCATTTCATGCTCAACCTAAGTCAAATTTTGCCTGCTTGCAGGAACAGCCGTCCAATGTCCTTGTTTCTCCACAACGCTTGGGGCCTTGCGGAGTAAGGTGGTCCATGAGCTCGTCTCATGTTTGTGAATTGGTTTTCAGCCAGAATATGCTGTATCATTGAACTACATAAAAAGCATTATGTATATACATAAGATATCGCTTGTTGCGGCCACAAAGACGGGTCACCCAGCACTTGTCACCGCAATACAGGGGGGTTATATCCCGGTTTTCCTCGGTAGGATTGCGGCTGGGGCCCACGCTCACTATTACTTTGTGGTAGCGGGCATGGGTTTTGTTTTTAAACCACGAATTGCAACCGCCAGTACAACACCCCACGAGTTAGCCAGTGTCCAGCCGTCTAACTTATCTAGCCTTTAAACAACAGAGGTCACGTGGTTACCTGAGCGGGGGACCCGCACCCTCATAGCAAAGCCACAATGTTATGCTGATTAGCTTTAATATTCGGGTGGCCCTGAAAGCGTTTAAAAAAAAAAAAGAATAACAGTGTGTGCGTTGCCCCGCGTTTTGGTCAAATCTGTGGATTACCTCTCCTGTCTATTCTCGGTTCGAAGCAATGCTAGACCAAATGGAAAGGAAAGGACAAACCAGTGACAGGTTGGAAAACTCCGAACAAAATATTTATTAATATATAATAAATGAAAAAGAACTTTTTATTTTGTCGAGTAGATCACAATGAATTTCAATAGGCAAAAATCAATCAAAATCCAAGGAAAGAGACAGTAAGAGGCAATCTTATCGGGGGAGTTGACTTAAGTCTTACAGCTAAACGCAGACAAGGGTATCCGAACAGCAGATCATAGGGGAGGGAAGGGAAGGAAAGAGGGGAGGGGAGGGGAGGGGATGAGGCGGGAGGATAGATCAGTCTTCTGCTCCGTCTCCGAGCCCCGGCGAAGGTCGTCCGTGTTGTCGAGGAAAACGAAACAGTCCTGAATGTGTGTGCGTTGCTCCGGTCCGTGTGACGCCCAGCAACCCAATGCATCTTTGTTTGGCAGTCCCGGCTGTTCTGGCGCCCGGGGCAGCCTTGACGCAGCCCAGTGAGTG
>CM068965.1:67831248-67851629 GCA_035128595.1 Eptatretus atami | reverse complement strand
CAGCACTGATCATTTTCACACCACATGCACAAAGTCATGGGAAAGGCTTGCGTGGGTGTAAGGAATTGCTATGATTGTTGGTGGTTGGCTTTGGCGCTTAACACTAAGGCCACCAAAAAAGACGACAAGTTAATCTGGAGGCCCGACTGAAGTGGTGCAAAGAGAGGCAATGACACTCAACTAGTGAAAAAGTTGCAGCGCATGGTACTAAAGTTGCCGTTCATTGGACACACTGCTACTGAGGATGTCTGCAACCTGACTCCAGGCCATCTAGACAGCCTGCCCTGGGGGACGTGGAAGTGTAATTCTAGGCTGATCCAGTACCTGCAAAAGTCTTTCCTCACTTGTCTAGTATAACAAAGCCTTCTCAGGAGGTAAACCCAGAAGGACATGCTTGACTTGGAAACGACGCGCAAGAAAGCCCCTTGCCCCAGTTAAGCAGCCGTTACTCGAGTGCCAGTTCTACACTACTACAAAACCTGGACAAAGAAGTCCAATGCGATGCATCCAGTGTGGCAAAAGGGCCATGCACTGCCCAAATGGCCAGCTGTAGCGTGATGCGCACGTGCTCTCATTGATGCAGAGACACCTATGCTCAGATTGAGGAAAGAGCTTCTCGCTGTGTTTTTGCGTCTTTCATGCTATTTATGACGTGTGAAAGATAACCACGCAGAGTGATCACATGCCACTGTCTAAAGCATATTCAGGAAGCCACTCACAACTGCCACTTTGCCGACAGCAACAAATTAATGTTCGCTGCAATGGTTACAATGTGAACGTGTTGGACCACCAGGGTGCTGAGAGTATGTTGTAGATACACTCAATTCTTCTTGCAGGAGGGAAGAGAAGTATCACAGTCTGTTGAGAAGTCTACCCTCTTGATGAGAAAGTTTATCCTCTTGAGAGTTCCAGTCATTCAAACTCCGCATCTCACATCAGCCATATCTTTCTGGGCGAACCACATATTCAACATTGACCTCCAAAGCCAGCCACCAACTGAGCATCCTCCGTCGTACAAGTCCTTCCCCAGCACACCTGACTCTTATCACCTGCAAGCCTTATCTGCAGTTTGATGGGACTTCTTGGAAATACACCTTCATATACTTCCAAGAACCATTGCAATATATGATATTATATATACATTAGAGGTGTGGCATGTGTGTCAGGGTGAAGAAGCCGTCATAATGGTGATGTAGCATGTTGTTGACGCTATGCGTCGATGGTGACAACATGGCTTCCATCTCCTAAATGTGACTCAATGTCATCTTATTACAGTTTATAAAAGGTTGGGTGTTGGGTATAAGACAGCTCAGTCATGACCCCTAAATTTCTGGATTAAAAATTAATAATCTTTAAAATCATTATTTTCTTAAATTGAAGTACAGAGGTTCTTACCTTTCCGTTGTGTGGTTTCGCCTTCATGATTCCCGCTCTACGCGATGAATTTATTGAGAGGCATAGGTTTGCGGGTCTTGAAATGCACTCGCAAAATCATGGTTGGCAAAACATTTCCCACATTTTATTCACCTAATTAAAACAATGGGCCGTCAATACATAACCCCCTCAAACTACCCAAATTCATCATCCCATCAACTCGTCTTTATTGTCGTCATCACAACATTGCCACCACATTATTGCATCAAGTTTATCATCATTATTATTATTATGAAAGTAAGTTTCATCGATTCTTAATAACTCAAATAACCAGATTGCTAACAGTTAAGGTGGATGCCTTAAGATCTTATGCGGTCTTGAGTTTGAGCCCCTGCGTGCCATTAGATAACACCAAGTGGGTGACTAGTCAGTCATGCCTTCCGATGCTCGGAAAGATACTACTTTCGGGAAACAGGGCACGCATCATTAGCACAGCCTGCACTCCACAATGACGCAAACAGCAGCGCAGGCTGCATACAAATTAATAAGTAAATAACTCAAGAAAATAAACTTATTTTACCTTCTCGATAACTTACAGGAAAATAATACTTTATTTTATGTCGTAATAACCTCTTTTATTCATGAAATAAATAGCACAAAACAATGCACAAACATGTTAATTAAATAGTACAGTTGGACAAATTTTAAAGTGAAAGTCCCTAAACCTATTTTCCCCATTACCGCTAAGTTCGTGGATTTTATAATTTTTTTCAAATGCAAGCCCTCATGTATATATTTGACACTCCTGGTATCGTGTTCTATAATCTAATTATTAATAAAACAGCATCCATTATTACTATAATGATAATTGCATTCAAGCAACTTTGGGATGATGAAACCGATTTCCTAAAAATGTATCAAATTTACTGAGACAAGTAACTTCTTATCTATTCCTATTACATAAGAGATTAACCTCTAATATTGTATTGGTTTCTACAAGAACAGCAAGATAGTCAAAGTATGGTGCGAGGGAATAATGAAAAAATTATAACCTGTTGATGCTCGCTTTATTGTCTTGATCCTTTTGTCGTTGCACTCTAAACATATTAAGCGGGCTATTGAAGCCCACTGCATCCCCTCCCTTCCCCCCCCCCAGGATAATCTTATGGCACCAAATTTCATTAGGATCAACTAAATAAAGAAAATGCTTCCCAGAAAAATGACTCATTTGCCACAATATCAAATTGAGCCGTTTCCATGGGCGATCTATCGAAATTGGAACCATTGCACCCAGTTTATGAAATCGTGCATACCCTCGTTAAAATTTTAAGATAGAATAAGAAACTGGTACCCAAAATAGATTCATGCATTCTCCTTCAATTTACCTAAATGTTGTTATTTCCTAACTCATTATGCATAATCATGAATAATCCTTAAAATTGGAAATGTTGCTTAAAATTCAACACATCAACTTCAACACTTCTCAGAAATTATAGAGAGTTTATCAATCAAAATCTGCACCAATACATTTCCAAATTCAAAGAGCATCTACAATGTGACCCAATTTGTGAGTCTGAAATGAATAAGTAGAGCCAATTAGCAACAACGAACCCTGTGGCCACCACGACGCCCTCAAATACCCTCCTCTTCTTAGAGGATATTATTATCAATCTCAGATGAAATGTATTTCTGATTTCAATTTTTTTTTCTTCATGTTGTGGACAATATGTATCTGAAAAAGAATATTACATCATAAAAGAAATAATTTTTGGCCATTGGAAGCTGTAGAATTACACATTCATACCGACATTTCGGATTGACCAGGAATTATAAACTTCCAAGAGAAGTGATTTTCAAATGTTTATGTTATTTTCTTGCAAGTGTTCAATGTTGATGACATAATGGAGCAACGAACGAAGAGGAAAAACTAGGAAAATGAAAGGAGAAGAGATCAGCGGCTTCCCCTTGTAGAAAGCATAGAAATTATTGTGCAGTACGAGATTTGAAAATGTGAACATTTATCTTTTTATTATGTAAAAGATCCGTCAAAAGACTGCACAATCTCCATGAGTGACGTCAGCCAAATTGTCGAACAGGTGGTTTTAGACTCGAATGGAGTCTGCTTGTAGCTATTCAAAAAGTCAGAAAAACCACAGGTGAGATGGATGGATGGATGGTGATGAATGGATGGCCGACGACAGTCGGACAACAAACCTATTGTCCATTCCAGTAAAACTGGAGGAACTAATAAAGGTCAATCAGGTGATATAATGCTGCTGTTTTGGGAGCTGCTATATCTTTCCACTGTAACATAATTTTAGGAAATTGCTCAACTCTGGGGAATAATAATCTGTGGTTCAATATGGTTCAGCAGGTGTGGGCACTTCAGACGATGAACTTCTCATAAATATGAGAATTACATATCATAAGGTCTTGCAAATTAACTGCCAAATTATCTTGAGTTCCGAGTATAAATGCCTGCATGCACTGCTCTTCCAACTCATATCTAGGCGGTAAATTCAAGTGAGGTAACTTGCCTGTTATTATATATTAGAGGGCCAAAATGCTATCTTCTATCCATAATATGCTCGATTCGCTTTGAATTTCTCAATTCGATCATGTTGTTGGAAAAGGATGTGTTTTCTAAAGATGAAATATTACAGCTCACAAAATCAGTTTGAGTTTAACAATCTTTCTGGCAACAAAACTTCCCTCAATTCTGTCAGACACCAGCCTGAATTGCTATACCCATGTGCTTCTCTAGTTTTTCTTGACGTAGCTTTTTACTGTCTACACTTCTCCAATGCTGGGAATCTTTGTATATGTTGTTTCTACAGTTTGCGTTGAAAATGCAGTTCTGCTGCAAAGAGGTCATAGCCTCTTAAATGGTCCTTGACACCCAAAACCTTTCTGGTTATTTATTATATTACTTGACCTCTAGTGAAGAAAAATCACCCAGTTTTTTTTTTTAATCCAAAAATGGGGGAAATAGACCAATATTTCGAACATTCTGGTGCTTTCACAACTGCTAGCCCCGGCCCCTCAAAAAAAGTTGACTTCAGCGAACCGCAGCGTGACGTCATTATGCAGAAAACTCGCACAGATGGATTGACTTGATATCTCTAGAGTCTAGACTAGTCCGATAAATCGTCATCCGTCCAACTAGTCCGATTAATCCGTCGTGCGTCCACTAGTGCCGATAAATCCTCGTCCGTCCGACTAGTCCGGATTTAAATCCGTCGTCCGTCCAAACTAGGCCGATAAATCTGACGTGACTGTAGCTTTCTTTTAGTATTCTCTTTTCTTCATTGTTTTCTACTGGCGCTAATGACGAACAGTAGAATAAATAAATAAAAATGCAACAGAACGTCAGATTTACGGACTACTCTAGACCAATTTGTGTCACAAGTGTCTGCACACAAGTTTCATCGTTCCGCACAGTGAGATTGCTTCATTTTATCGCGGAGAGATCGGCGATGACATGCGCTGGCCTTGCTTCGATTCATTCGCCGCGGGAAGAAAATATGTCCGCTTTGCTGTGCTGCGCATGTCACTCACCTCACTAAAATATTTCGATATCGAGCATATGCAATTGAATTTACATTATTGAATTACGAATGGATTTAGTCTAACTAGTTTTATTGCCAAAGTCTTCCTTCGATGTCCTCCCGATCATTCATGAAACTCCGCGGGAATTTCATCGCCATTTTCCTCTGCTTGTCCTGCTTCGGCCAACTGCTAAGGCCTTATTTCTTTCCAGCTGCCTGAACTTCACCTCCCGCATTACATTATCCGACAATTCTCCATCTGATCAGACCAAATCTTCATTCTCTCAACACTCCCTGTCATTACCAGACAATCAAAGTTCCATGTCATCAATTATTTCAAAACCAAATGTTCATTTTTTAAAGCAAGAAATGAACGAAGCGATTGAAGTCGACCAATCGAATGTGGCAAACGCACCAGAAAGCCAATGGAATCATGTATTAGACCACCAACCCGAGTAATTTTACGTGCAGCCTTGCTCAAACTTGGCAGTTGAGCGTCATGTTGGTTACGCCCCTTTCAGTATAATTTTAGGGGCGTTCCCGAAGAGTGTTTTTAATTACAGGAGATGCAGTATTGTGAAAACATTGTCAGATCTGAAATCACGATGAAAAACTCCGGTATAGGACATATATATATATATAATATATATATATATATATTATATATATATATGAAATTTCTAGTACTTGGTTGTCATTGGACCTTTAATCTTGTCGACGAGCGTCGTCAGTTTTTCTTTAGCACATTCGAAACTGTTCCCATCCATTCTGTCAGAATTTGATGTGACTCGTGTCCAAGAGCCCGACCTTCTTATCGCATGCTCTCTTCTTATTCCAAAATTTGCAGCTTTTGCAACAACACATTTTCGTCTATCACTTGATCGCCTGATTACTTAACTAGGATTCATTTGAGCACCTGCCTGTTTCAGACCCATGCAGTAAATCAGATCTTTGTGAAGCGCTATACAGTTTCTTTATATCCGTGTTCATCGCTGAATTCATTCTGTATCAGCTCACAAGGCAGACTCCATTCAATAGTCTTCCACCAACTGTTTTGACAGTATCTGGCGATTCTGTATAGGAGATTAGTGCAGCTTTTGGCCGTATCTTTTACATCAAATATAATACTAAAAATGTCTCATATTTCACGTCGTCGTACTGCACGATACATATCTACTGCTTCTACAGGTGACCTGATCTCTTCCCCTTCCATTTTCTAGTTTCCTCTTCTTTTCTTGCTCCATTATTCATCACTATTATAAAACGCAAGAAAAATAAAACACAAGCATTTGAAAAAATCACTTCCTCTTGGAAGTTATTAAATTCCTGGTTACAATCAAAATGCGTATGATGTAATGACAGCTTCAATGGCTGAAAATCTTCTCTTTATATATGCTTGCCTTTTAATCGACATTGTCACAACCTGAAAAAAATTGAAAATCAGAAAATAGACCCATCTCTTGTGATAAAATAGCCTCCAAAGAAGAAGAGAGGGTTTTTGCTAAATTGGCTCTACTTATTTCATATTCCAGACTAACAAAGTGGAAATGCATTGGTAACAGTTTTCATTTGAATAACCTCTCTACAATTCTGAGAATGTTGAAGCAACATTTCCAATTTAAATTTAATATTTAGATATGCAAATGAGCTAATTAACTACCAACATTGGGGTTAAAGGGGAAATGCACGACCTCTATTTTGGTTGCAGTTTTGTTATTCTATCATGAAAATGCACGAGATATGCCGATTTAGTAATCGGTGTAATGGTTCAATTTTTGATAAATTCCCTGGAAATGCTCAATTTGATTCAGCAAATGAGTTATTTTCTGGGAACATTTTTTTTTATGGACAGACCAATCTCTGTGAAATGAACACACTGGGATGGGATTAACTTTGCTGCATTCTACTTTGACTTCCATGTGTCGCCCCACACTGGATCCGATTTGACTCACAGGTTTAGCCCCTGCTGTATCCGATGAGCCATAAAAGATTCACTCTGCTGTACAGGACTCAGTCCACATGGTAATGCAAACAGCAAGCAACTGGCTTGTGTTGCGATGAGCGTCATAGTGAGTCTTCTGCCTCTGACGCAGTGTGATCTCACAACGCAGGGTATTTCATCTCCCCCATGGTGCTCAGCCCCATGCAAGAAACAAACATCCAAGACCCAGTCAGTATCTATAGGAATTCCACATCTGCAACTAACTTGACACTGATAGATTTGAGAGGATAATAAATTAATACATCACACAAAATAAGTATCATCAGTGCGGTTCGCGTGGTGTCTTACGATTATGTTCACTATCCGTATCAATGACATGTGGCATTTGCGACTAAAACAGCACAAGTCACATACAAGTTGTATTTATGCCAGTGTGCATAAATAAAGACAATTCTCCATTGCTCAGAGAAGTAAATTTGTTTCTTGACTTGCAATCATTGATTTTTTTTTCCAAGTCATGAAGTCCAATGCAGAGATGTCCAAATGATTCAGAATAGTTTAGCTGTATGCTTATAGAGGTTATATAATGTACAGTAATGGACAAAAAGATGAAATGCCAATTAAATTCACTCATCGGCGTTGGCCAACATAAATGTGGCAGTATGGCCTGTATGCGCTGTGGCGTAGAGTCCACCAGCATCTGGAATTCTGCAGAGGGATGCAGCACCATTCTTCCAGTAGAAAGTTATCAACTCACCCTTTTTATGGAGGTGAAAACAAATCTCAGTGTCATTCGAATATCCCATAAATGCTCGATGGGTCAATGATGTTAGTGAGAACGCCATTGACTATGGAAAACATCAGTGTCATGCTCATAAAACCATTGGGTTAACCATACATGCTCTGTGACGGGCATTGTCATCCTGGAAGACACAGCTGCAGAAATAAATGCTGCAACATGGGGTGAATATGATCACTCAGTACCATTAATAAGTATGATTGCATTGACTTGCCTTCTAACGGAATGACTGCACCCAAACCATGCAGGAAAAATGTGCCCCACCAACATTTCAGAACCACCAGAACCCTTCACTGTTGGAGCCAAACAATCAGGTTGTAGACTTATTAGTGTGTCACATGTGCACTCATCCATTTGTCGAGAACATGGTGAAGGATGATTCTTCTGACCATATCACATTTCTCAACTGCTTGGTAGTCATTGCCTGTGCTCTTTGCACCATTGAACTGGTAAACGGCATTGCCAGTGTGATGACGTTTGTGCACCGCAACCGAAGATTGGATCCCATTTCTGTAAGGTCTCGGCAGACTGTCTTGATGAAACTGGCTGCTGCGCTCAGGTGAAATTACAATCAATTGATCTGCAGTTGCTCGCCTGCTGCCCTGCACTTCAAATGAATGCACGATATCACAACCTGGCATGACTTCCACCACTGTGCCTTTCTGATTTTTTTCTTTTCCTCGGGGTCTCCATGCTGACATCACCTAGACACCATTGCTTGTGAAACATCAGTAAGTAGCTGTCTTGTTCACTGAAGCTCCCCAAACGTGCCTCAACAATCAATCCTCTTCATAGTAACTGAGGTTCCTCTTGCAGCCATGCTGCCATAATTATAGCAACCATGCCTGTGCAGCATTTCATACATGACCCTAAACATGCTGGGATGCATTGCTTAATTAACACATGAGCCACACCTGTGTAGAAAGCTTGCTTTCAAATACTAGTCCCATTTACCCAGGTGTTTCCATATTTGTCACATTACCGTATATGTGCAGTACCACTGCGTTGAATGATGTTCAAAAATGAGAAAAGTTATTGTGCTTTGGTATCTCACAAAATGGTGATGAATCCTGATTTTCCAAGAATCAGCATTCTGACTATTTGTGTGGAAATATTGCTCAAACTCTAAATCAGTTTTATTCCCACTATAGTACCTTCTGCAGTATCATAAACTTCCACAGAAAAAGCAAAAGTATTTGTAAATAATGCCTTTCAAACTTGTGAAGACAAGCTAACCTAAATGCAGAGTAGAAAAACATCAAAACCCAAGAATCAAAACCCAAGGATATGTATGCTCCACAGAAAGTTAAGTTGAATCATAAATATATGTAATTGAGAAGTGTTTGTTTTTGGCTGTTTGATTCGAAAAGCACTTCTAAGAACGCTAACGGAGTGAGTTGAAAACTGTTGTTGTATCGAGGATGCACAGGAAGATTTTGGCATATCAAAAATGAAAGCCCTGAGGGTTCAAGTGGGGGATCACCACAATTATGTGTATGTAAAGTGTATCATAAAGTGCCATCTTGTGAATCTGGTTTACAATATTCAAATACACCAAACACGTCATTAGTTGTGGGGAATTAACCATCTACCAATAACAGTTATCAGCATGAAACAACTACATGCTTCATGAAGAGAAATTTATGAAGAGAAGGGGGAGGAGAGAGGTAGAAGATAGTTTGTTGAGGTGGAGGAGTTAGTTGGGGCAACATGCTTCATGTTGAGAAGCGTAATAAGAAAGTGGAGTTAGGTGTGTTGGTCGGGTGTTGGTTACTGCATCTGAACACTTAACTTAATATTGTAAGCCCACTGTTGCCGAAGTCGACATGCACATCGCTTAAAGAGGTTGCAAAAGAGAAGCGATCTACGACTCAAGATTCACAGCGATATGCTTTACAAAGAAAGCAGGGATGGGGAACACAGCAATAAACCAGTCAATGAGAAAGAAAGATCGATGGCACAGACTGTTCTCTATCTTCATATAAATTAATACGCAGAGTTTGCACAGAACACAGATGAAAGATTTAGACAAAAATGAGGCGTAGAAGTTTTCTTGTGGCCTTCCTTCTCTGGGGAGATGCCTGATGGTGCAGTGTGGCTGTCCGCAGGTCTGTCCTTTGTCCAATGGTCTCAAGCTTTTTCCGCTGTGGTACTTCTGGCTCGGAGCACTTTCCCATCGGGACTGGGGGCTGACTGTGGATTTGTGAGACTGGTGTCTATCCCCGCTGTACTTTTCTGACTTTGACCATCCCGCATACTCTTTTTTTTTGAAGGAACATAGAGAGAGAGGGTGGTGTGATGGGGGGGAGCACAAACACTGTGAAGCCAAGATAGAGGCAGATTTGGACAAACTGGTGTGGGGGAATGGAGCTAGGACGAGGAGTCATGGGCGAAAAACAATAGGGTACCGAAGGAACTCTCAAGAGGAAAACGAAATGAGGGTGGCGGAATTGGTGAGGGGGGGAGAGGGAGGTTAATGACGGTAGAAAAGAGATGGTTTTGGATGGGGTGATCTGAGATGTGGAGAACATCTGTTTTGAAGACATGGACGAAGAATGAGATTGAAAAAGAATATGAAGTTGGTTCCACGGAGGGAACAAGCTCAAATGAGCTAAGATCCCGTCCTCTTAATGATGACTCATAAAAACAATATGATGTCATTGTGATGTACAGTTTGTGATAAATTAATCTTGCTAATGCCCGCTTGATTCCCGCAAACAAAATTCAAACAGCTGCCTAGTTTCGGAGATAATGTACAGGCGATTTCCATTAGCGCGATATCTATGAGTTCAACTTTTTTCTAGAAGAATTCCAAATCGGAGATGGTTACTGTCTGCGCGTGGCTTTCTGCATATACATGGCACGTTTCACGTGATCCGATGAAAAACTCTGGGTGTGAAACAAAAAATTTAAAAAAAATAGGAATGATGTCATAAAAATTGATTATGACTCATAGTGGTGTTCATAGTGTCGGTAATTCATCTCTGCCAATGCCCTGTTCGATTCCCGTAAACAAGATTCAAAAAGCTTGCCTAGTTTCGGAGATAATTTTTTAGGCGATTTCATTAGCGGAGATATTTTACGTCTAACTTTTTTTCGAGAGAATTTTCAAAAATCGGAGATGGTTACTGTCTCGCAGTTTTTACATATATACGCCAAGTTTCAGAAGTTTCGATGAAAAACTTGTAGCTGTGAACAAAAAAAGTCCACAAGAAGATGAAGAACACAACGTGAGTAAGACTTAGAGATCCTCCACGAGGATCTAAAAAAGAACAAATGAGTGGAGATGAGCATGACCCTGGATTTAGTAGTCCACCAGCAAGGGGGTGATGGTGAAACCATGTGAGCCCTGCAGAAAACCTGGGAACAAGCATGGAAGAGACCGGATCCACTGATAGACCGGATCGATCCGACCTGAACCAAAATCTAATCGACCTGTTGTCTCACATAACCAACCTATCCATCTAGTTTTTCATAACTTGTCCAAAACGTTTGAGATACGTGCTGTATATTGTTTTTGGCCCCATCTCTCAATCGGAAGATTCACTGAAGAAATTTTAAAATTCTCATATCCGATCTGGATCTTCACCAAAAGAACACTATCGCCTTTCACCACACCCACATGTTCACAAGTTTTGTCCGAATCCGTCAATAACTTTTTGAGTGTCGTGCTATATATCGTTTTTGGCCCATCACTCAATGGTGAAAAATCACTTATTTATTCTCAGATCCAGATCCCGATTCGATCTTCACAAATCTAAACACTTTGTCCTTGTCACACACCACACCTGTCCACATGTTTCGCCCCGATTGCCATAACTTTTTGAGATATCTGACTCACAGACAAACAACGGGGTGAAAACATAACACTCGTGCACCTTTGGTGGCAGAGGTAATTAGAAACACCATTTCAAAAACTCATTGTGACGCCAATGAATATAAATTGCTGTGCACCTGATGTGAATGCCGAAAATCTAAGTCAAACAGGTGCATTAAAAAGTTATCCCAGAAGATGGAACCCGTTGAAATGAACTACACAACCAACACAATCTCTTGATTCCTGCTTGAAATCATACTGGGTGTGGTTGGTGTTGGTTGTGTGTGGGTGTGTGTGGTGTTGTGTGTGTGTGTCGTGTTGTGTTGGTGTGTCTCGATGCATTCCTAACATGCTGGAGTTGAATGACCTTGAAAAACTTGTGCTCTACCCCATTGTGCATGGAAAATGTTTGATGTAAAAAAAAATGGTCATAGTCCCCAGGTTCAGGTGGAGTGAAGGACCCCAATTTTCTCTCGAATGAATAGCAGTCACTAGGTGATCTGTGATTACAATTTTGTTTGTTGTTTTTTAGATATAAGCTCTAGTGAGCGCCACAACACATCTTCACACACATGGACATACAGACAATACTAAAAACACAACGCTAAACTGTTAGACAAAACAAACCACAGCCACTTGACTGTGGAAGTGCAGCACTCCGAGCACTCGGTACCACGACGATCACATAATGCGCTCCTTTCTCACCTCTCCTCATGGGCATGCCTTTAGAATTTCCTCCTCCCCCATGGATCCAACCAACTGGATCCATCACTAACCTTTTTAAAGCTGACCATCAAGCAAAGTAAGCACATACCACTTTTAAGTCTTTGTATGACTCATGGGTTGAACTGCAGACCTCCCATATTGAATGGAAGCTCAACACCCCCCCCCCCCCCCCATTGCCCACACCACAGCATCTGGTATTGATACTAAATACCACCAATTCTCTGATTTATGATTTGTTTTGATGTAACTAGACATAGAAGCTGGGAGCACTCCTTTCTATTGTAGCAGTTTGAACTTCTGTAGCTACAAAAGTGTGCACCCATACAATATGCTTCAATGAGTGTTGATACGTACGAAAGGCTGAGAAAATATTTCCTTCCTTGCACACCTGTGATTTTCAGCTTTTTTAACGTACTTCTGCCGGCTCCTCTGGCAGCCATTCTATTCTCTCCTTGCAGCATTCTTTCTCACCCTAGAGCACATTGTAAGTTACAAGTAAAAGCAGAACTTACAAATGCATAACCCACTCAAATACCCACTCGTTGCCTACCAAAATCATGTGTCAATTAAGTTCAGAGCAACATGCAGCAGGCATCCATTGGGCCATTGTGCATTTATAAATAAATTACCATTAATCACTATGTAATTGTACCGTTTGCACCATTCACTTCATCTGATGTTATATTATGAAGATTACTTTTGAAAATGAAAAACTGATTTATTTGTTTTGTTCCAACCGATGCAGACGGACACGAGCCATGACACAGTCCATTTCTAGTTCTATGAAGATGATTAATGAAGTTCTCCGACTGGACGTACTAGCCACGACAACGTAATGACTGCAACCCCCAAGGCCTCTTGAATGCAAAGATTGCCAAGATAATTTCACAGCAAAAGAGCTACCGTTTAGTCACCTGCTCAAGCACGATCATGTCTACCAGAATTGACATTCAGCATACTGGGATGCAGGAGCCAACTTGATGTGGGACTATCACCCATACATCTATTCTGAGAGCGGACACATGCATATGATCAGGAATTGCACAATATCGATAACGATCTATCGTACTCTGGATCTCGCACATTACTGATTTCCTCAATTGCAGAATCAAGTACATACAGAATGATCTGTACTGAATCGTCAAAATTAGAAAACAGAGAACAGTACTTGTGATGAAATGCATGCAAACCCTCAACTGGGTATTGGTCTGAGAAGTAATCACTTTTCAGAGCAGTCCCATCACAGAGGACGAGTGTCGACAGAAAACATCATATGGGGCACATGGACTACATAAAAAGTATTCATTGCCATACAATCTAAACAGGATTCATTCTAGCAACCGATTTCTCTCTTGTTGGATTCTTCTTGGCAAACCAGGCCAGTGAGAGAGGTTGATCAGAATTAGCAGCTACTATATGCAAAGGAAATAAGGATGGCTTAGCATATACTCACTCGGAGCCATCAGAAATCTCGCTGCGAATGAAGCATCGATCGAGTCGTCAATGTTGATGCAAAACAAACGCCGTGTGATCGAGACTGTTCGTAATCATGATTTGCGATTGAGAAAAGGTAATAGTTTTTCATTACAGTTCACCATCAAGAAAGGAAATTAAGAATGGCAGGACACCTTCAACTTCGGCATCTGCGGACCATCATCGCTTGTCGAAAGGTCACAGTAGGGACGACAATGAGAAAGGAATATTTTGATTGATACAATTAATCGTGGAGTTTCAAACTGTTATGACAATAATTTCTTCTGCTTGAGCTGTTTCTCTTTGACATGTACACCAGGTGGCAGGTGAGGGGAAGAGGGGAGGTAAATGATAAATGAGGCAAAGCCTGGACTATGGGCAAAAGGAGAGAATAGGATGGGCTGCACTACCTCCACTCGACGCTGCAGGTCTCGCTGGAGCAGGAAGCACGTCCGACTCGAGTCCCAATGGTCGAGACATCATGCTCATGCCGCTGAGATCGCTGGAACTTTAGCTCATATTGCACTTCAATCCAGAACAAGCTGAAGGAGTTTGATTACGTTTCCACAAAAGGAATAACTCAATGTTAAAATGGGCTGGAGTTCCATCCCTGCAACCCTTCCTCATGCGTTTGCACTTCATCAACCTCGGCTTGCTCTCGATAGTTCTTAAAGTTAGGGTGACTGCAAGAAGTGAAATCCGAGTACATGCGCAACAATTTCCTTCATTACGAAATCTCTGCTGCTGATACGTGTGAACCGAAAGCGAAAGCACAAAGGCATTTTTCAGTTTGTTCCTCTTCTCTCTTTGAGACGACCTGTATCTTTGCCTGTGAGAAAAGTAACACTCAAATTGTTAACTTTTTTAAACATGCAATGTCATATAAAATGTTATTACAATAGCTTACAATGCTCAAACTTTATCTGAATATGTTTAAAACCTTTTGAGGGCAATCCACAAATTACTAGATTTTTTTTGTTACTTTCAAGATTGCTTTCCCTTAACTTGTATACTCAAATTGTTAAAACTTTTTAAACGTGGCAATATCATATAAAATGGTTATACAATAGCTTACAATGCTCAACTTTATAGCTGAATTTGTTAAACCTTTTGAGGGCAATCCACAAATTACTTTCAAAGATTTCTTCCCTTAACTTGTAATACTCAATTGTAAACTTTTTAACGTGCAATATCATATAAAATGTTATACAATAGCTTACAATGCTCAAACTTTAGCTGAATTTGTTAAAACCTTTTGAGGGCAATCCACAATACAGATTTTTGTTACTTTCAAATTGCTTTCCCCTTAACTTGTAATACTCAAATTGTTAAACTTTTTAAACGTGGCAATATCATATAAAATGGTTATACAAATACTTACAATGCTCAAACTTATGCTGAATATGTTAAAACCTTTGAGGGCAATCCACAAATTACTAGATTTTTGTTTACTTTCAACATGCTTTCCCACTGAACCCATGTACCCCGTTTATATACTTTACTTTCCTTAATATTTTTTCCTTTCCTGTCCCCAAAACCCTCCTACCGCTTGCACCACCTCAAGCCAGCTACCATTAACACAGTAGTTTTATTCTGAAAGTAATAAATGATGGTAGAAGTGGGAAGACAAAGTAAAACTCCTCAGTCCTTCCTCTGCTTACCTTTCCTTGCATCACTTTTCACTATTCTCCCTCTACTCTTTAACCACTATACTTCTCTCTCTTTTCCACACACCTCCATGACCTCCATCTTCCTTTACACTCCTATTCCTTTCTCTGCATCACTCAACCCTCACTATCCCTCTCCCTTCAATGCTCATCTTTTCTCGCATCCACCCACTACTCACGATACCTTCCTCCCTCTTTGCATTCTTCGCACAACTGCCTCAACTGCTTCCCTCTCCTCCATCCACCTCTTATACTACCCCCTTTTCCTCTTCTCTCATTCCTCACTCTTTTGCTCTCTTCCACCACTGGCTCCACTACCTCCCACTTCTTCACCCTCACTGCTTTTCCCGTTCCTTCCCACAACCCATGACGACATTCCATCCCACCTTCACTTCTTTTTTTTTCCTCCACCCAGTCATCACTGCCGCCTCTTCTCTTCTTTTCCACTCCCGCAGCTTTCTTCTCTTCACCTAATCTTCACACCTTCTCATCTTTCCACTCCATGTTTTCGTCTCCTCTTTCTCCCTCCCCTCCTACTCCTAATCCCCTCATATAATTCGCTAACTCAGGATTTCAGATTCAGAAACAAAGGAGGAGTATCAGAGCTGGTGTTCATAGGTCACAAGCTGAAGAGTGAAGGCATCAAACCCAGCCAGAGACAAAGGTGAAGCAATAGTGGAAGCATGGGACCCTCAGAATGTATGCGAAGCAATAACATTTCTCTGCCTGTCAAACTATTGTGCAAGATTCATCTCAAACTTTTGCTACCTTGTGCAGATCCACTTCAGAGGTTAACTAGAACGGCACTCGTAGAGCACGTACCTCCACAGGCTGAACTGTTTACATTTTATATACCACTGATGGGATGCATCTGGATCCGGACTTTAACCAAAATCGAATCGACTTGTTTTTCTCATCTACCAAACTCAAGTTTTGTCATAATTCGTCCACAACTTTTTGAGATATCATGCTCTATATCGTTTTAGCCATCTCTCAATGGTGAAGAATCACTTAAAAATTCTCCTATCCCGATCCGATTCGGATCTTCACCAAAATCTAATCAATTCGTCCCAACTCAGCCACCTAGTTTTGTCATAACTTGTCTCTGTTGAACGCTTTTATGTACACTCAATATGCGCTACATCAAATGGTCATGTAACATGTGGTAAAGTTTCAATTTCCTCCGTTGAACGGTTTTCGATGTACACTCCGAACAAAATGCAGACACGTACGTACACTACCGATTGCTTAAACCCCACTTTTCGCTTTGCGTGCGGGCTGATTTAAAACTATCATGTCCGCATCCGGATCTTCACCAAAATCTAATCAATCCTTGCTTGTCACACATCCAACATGTCCACCAAGTTTTGTCCGAATCCGTCCGTAACCTTTTGAGATATTGTGCTCACAGACAAGCAAAAGGAGAGTTTGATGAGTACTCACACACTTGGATATTATGGGCGTTGTGGCGGATTACAGACGGCTTCCAGAAGCGCTGGTGGCCAGTCATCGCAGATGGCAAGTCCTGGGGATTAGGGCTGTTTCTGGCAGACTCAAGTGGGAGACCAGAGTTAGCGGTTTGCAAAGCCGGCCTCTCACAGCTGTGGAGTGGAATAGTCACAGACTGACAAGATGCCTTGGACTTGTCTGGCGTGTGAACGATTCCACGCATACCTGTTTGGCATTGAGATCGCAGTCAATGATGAACCATAAGCCTTTGGGTGACATAATGCTGGAGGTCAATTCGTGCTCTAGGATTCAAGGATGGGTCCAAAGACTTCAGCAATACAGGCACAAGGTGGTCCACATTGCTGGCAAGACAAATTTTGTGGATGTTCTGTCAAGACTCCAGGAAGTCCTCTCAAGTTCCCTGCAATCTCATTCTCCATCCAGGTCTTCAAGACAACTGTCACTACCATCTCAGATCATCCCCATCCAAAACCACGATCTTCTCCACCTTATTCACCTCCACAAGCCCATTTCTTTCCAAATTTCTGGTTCTTCCTCCCTGAGAGTTTAATTCTGCATCATCTTGTCAACCCGTGCGACCTCTCATTCTTCCTTACTTATCCAGGTTTCTACCTGTATTTTGTCCCTCAATCCTGCTGTTGTGTGTCCCCCCTCCTCTCTTTCTGCTGCTCCTTTTAATCAGTTGCATCATGATCCTTCTATGTTCTGGCTCTTCCACAGCCTTGACCTTGTATCTAAAACGACGTTTAAAGTGGATGAGACACGAGAATCTTCACTGGAGAAGGAAGCAGAATCGTTTGTATGATTTGTGTACATTTGACAACTAAAGCCAGAGGGACAGATGGAGTCAATGAAGATCCAGAGTGAGATGATATCAGACAGACAGAGGATCAAGAGCAGTGATTTGAGAACTGCCTGTATTCCAACCCCCCCCCTATCCCCCCCCTGTAGTGTCTCTCCCTCTTCATTTGAGAATTATTTTTAGATCCTCGTGGAGGATCTCTAAGTCTTTACTCACGTTGTTGTTCTTAATCTTCTTCTGGTGGACTTTTTGTTTCACAGCCTACAGTTTCATCGAAACTTCCTGAAAACTTGGCATATATATGTAAAATTCCCTGCGCAGACAAACCATCTCCGATTTGAAAATTCCTCCGAGAAAAAAAAGTTATGACGTCAAAATATCTCGCTAATGGAATCGCCTAAAAAATTCTCCGAAACTAGCAAGCTTTTTGAATTCTGTTTGCGGGAATCGAACGGGGCATTAGCAGAGAATGAATTACCGCACATATGATACATCACTATGACGTCATATCAATTTTTATGACGTCATTCCTATTTTTGACATTTTTTTTTGTTTCACAACCCAGAGTTTTCATCGATCTTCGTGAAACTTGCCATGTATATGCAGAAAAGCCCACGCGCAGACAGTAACCATCTCCAATTTTGGAAATTCTTCCTAGAAAAAAAGTTGACGTCATAATATCCCCGCTAATGGAAATCGCCTACACCATTATCTCCGAACTAGGCAAGCTGTTGAATTTTGTTTGTGGGAATCAAGCCGGGCATTAGCACAATAATATTTATCGCAAACCTGATACATCACAATGACGTCATCTTCGTTTTTAATGACGTCATCATTAAGAGGACGAGGATCTTAGGTCATTGAGCTTGTTTTTTAACAACATTTGTAATAATAATTTACATTTTTTCAAGTCCAGATTCTCGAAAGTTTAACTCAAAGTCAATTTCCTCTGACCATGGAATTCATGATTGACTGAAAACCTCCTCATATTTATTAAGTCCACAACACACACACACACACACACACACACACATCGTCCCAGACACACACACACACACACACCACACACACATCCGTCACACACCACACACACACACACACACACACACACATACAGCACACACACACAACACACACACACACACACACACACCACACACACACCACACACACACACACATCGTCCACACACACATCGTATACACACACACACACACACACACACAACACACACACATCGTCCACACACACATCGTATACACACACACAAAGTCCATTCCTTCCCAGGTAACGAGAATAACTGAACGAACGTTCGTTCCCTCGTTGGCGACAACATCAGTTCAGTTCGATCCACGGTCGCTCCCACAGCGGAGTTCAAGCCCAGGCCGGCTTGTTGCGCGCCATGGAAAGCCGCCGATGACAAACAAATCCATGGGAATTGACGTAATAACGACAACATATGATATCGAAACAACACAACAACAACAACAACAACAACAACAACAACAACAACAACACTACTGATTCCAATTTCCTGCCGTTTGGGTTGAGATTTCAGCACGGTGACTGACGTGACGTGACGAGTTCCGGAGCCGGAAGGTAGTTTGCCTTGGTCGCCGCCCTGCGATCCAGCCAAGCCATGTAACGCCGCAGTCCCGCACCAGCCGACACGGCGTGGGAAATTCGCCGCGTTTACACGGTCAGTCAACCGGGAAGCACCGCAGGGCTACACAGTGTACAGAGTCACGGCTCGTGTGAGTGGCGGCTGGAACTCGCGAACACAAACATTTCCGTGTGCACCGAACCTGCGCCGCACCGTCCGTCGGGCCTGGGTGAAGCGCGCTCGCCTCGACGGGCTAGCGAGGATGGTCGTTCCGGCACTTTCTAGGCCTCGACTGTCTTTGTGGTTGCTGTGGATGGCAGTCCCGACGTACGTGTGTGTGTGTGTATACAATGTGTGTGTCTATGCAATGTGTGTGTGTATACAATGTGTTGTGTACAAGTGTTGTGTGTGGTATACACTGTGTGGTATACACTGGTGTGTGTTGTGACAATGTGTGTTATACAATGTGTTGTATAACTGTGGTGTGGTTATACAAATGTGTGTTCTATGCAATTGCGGTGTGTATACATGTGTGGTATCAATGTGTGTGTGTATCACTGTGTGTGTATACAGTGTGTGTTGTGTGTGTATTATACACTGTGGTGGGTTTATACAAGTGTCTGTATACAATGTTTGTGGTGTTTGTGTGTGCGTGTGTGATACAATGTGTAAGTATACACACACATTGTATACACACACACACACACGTACGTCCGGGACTGCCATCCACAGCAACCACCAAAGACAGTCGAGGCCTAGAAAGTGCCGCGAACGGACCATCCTCGCCTAGCCCGTCCGAGGCGAGCGCGCTTCACCCAGGCCCGACGGACGGTGACGGCGAGTTCGGGTGCACACGGAAATGTTTGTGTTCGCGAGTTCCAGCCGCCACTCACACGAGCCGTGACTCTGTACACTGTGTAGCCCCTGCGGTGCTTCCTCGGTTGACTGACCGTGTAAAAACGCGCGAATTTCCCCACAGCCGTGTCCGGCATGGTGCGGGACTGCGGCGTTACATGGCTGGCATGGATCGCAGGGCGGCGACCAAGGCAAACTACCTTCCGGCTCCGGAACCTCGTCACCGTCACCGTCAGTCACCGTGCATGAAAATCCTCAAACCCAAACGGCAGGAAATTGGCATCAGTAGTGTTGTTGTTGTTGTT
>CM068965.1:67809931-67821201 GCA_035128595.1 Eptatretus atami | reverse complement strand
GTTGGAATACAGGCAGTTCTCCAAATCACTGCTCTTGATCCTCTGTCTGTCTGATATCATCTCACTCTGGATCTTCATCTGACTCCATCTGTCCCTCTGGCTTTAGTTGTCAAATGTACAACAAATCATACAAACGATTCTGCTTCCTTCTCCAGTGAAGATTCTCGTGTCTCATCCACCTTTAAACGTCGTTTTAGATACAAGGTCAAGGCCTGTGGAAGAGCCAGAACATAGAACGGATCATGATGCAACTGATTAAAAGGAGCAGCAGAAAGAGAGGAGGGGGGACACACCAACAGCAGGATTGAGGGACAAAATATAGGTAGAAACCTGGATAAGTAAGGGAAGAATGAGAGGTCGCACGGGGTTGACAAGATGGATGCAGAATTAAACTCTCAGGGAGGAAGAACCAGAAATTTGGAAAGAAATGGGCTTGTGGAGGGTGAATAAGGGTGGAGAAGATCGTGGTTTTGGATGGGGGATGATCTGAGATGGTAGTGACAGTTGTCTTGAAGACCTGGATGGAAGAATGAGATTGCAGGGAACTTGAGAGGACTTCCTGGAGTCTTGACAGAACATCCACAAAATTTGTCTTGCCAGCAATGTGGACCACCTTGTGCCTGTATTGCTGAAGTCTTTGGACCCATCCTTGAATCCTAGAGCACGAATTGGACCTCCAGCATTATGTCACCCACAAAGGCTTATGGTTCATCATTGACTCGATCTCAATGCCAAACAGGTATGCGTGGAATCGTTCACACGCCCAGACAAGTCCCAAGGCATCCTTGTCAGTCTGTGACTATCTCCACTCCACAGCTGTGAGAGGCCGGCTTGCAAACGCGCTAACTCTGGGTCCTCCCACTTGAGTCTGCACGAACACAGCCCCTAATCCCCCAGGACTTGCATCTGCGATGACTGGCCACCAGCGCTTCTGGAAGCCGTCTGTAATCCGCCACAACGCCCAATAATATCCAAGTGTGTGAGTACTCATCAAACTCTCCTTTTGCTTGTCTGTGAGCACAATATCTCAAAAGGTTACGGACGGATTCGGACAAAACTTGGTGGACATGTTGGATGTGTGACAAGCAAGGATTGATTAGATTTTGGTGAAGATCCGGATGCGGACATGATAGTTTTTAAAATCAGCCCGCACGCAAAGCGAAAAGTGGGGTTAAGCAATCGGTAGTGTACGTACGTGTCTGCATTTTGTTCGGAGTGTACATCGAAAACCGTTCAACGGAGGAAATTGAAACTTTACCACATGTTACATGACCATTTGATGTAGCGCATATTGAGTGTACATCAAAAGCCGTTCAACAGAGACAAGTTATGACAAAACTAGGTGGCTGAGTTGGGACGAATTGATTAGATTTTGGTGAAGATCCGAATCTGGATCGGGATAGGAGAATTTTTAAGTGATTCTTCACCATTGAGAGATGGCTAAAAACGATATAGAGCATGATATCTCAAAAAGTTGTGGACGAATTATGACAAAACTTGAGTTTGGTAGATGAGAAAAACAAGTCGATTCGATTTTGGTTAAAGTCCGGATCCAGATGCATCCCATCAGTGGTATATAAAATGTAAACAGTTCAGCCTGGTGGAGGTACGTGCTCTACCGAGTGCCGTTCTAGTTAACCTCTGAAGTGGATCTGCACAAGGTAGCAAAGTTTGAGATGAATCTTGCACAATAGTTGACAAGGCCAGAGAAATGTATTGCTTCGCATACATTCTGAGGGTCCCATGCTTCCACTATTGCTTCACCTTTGTCTCTGGCTGGGTTGATGCCTTCACTCTTCAGCTTGTGACCTATGAACACCAGCTCTGATACTCCTCCTTTGTTTCTGAATCTGAAATCCTGAGTTGAGCTGAATTATATGAGGGGATTAAGGAGTAGGAGGGGAGGGAGAAAGAGGAGACGAAAACATGGAGTGGAAAGATGAGAAGGTGGTGAAGATTAGGTGGAAGAGAAGAAAGCTGCGGGGAGTGGAAAGAAGAGAAGAGGGGCAGTGATGACTGGGTGGAGGAAAAAAAAAAGAAGTGAAGGGTGGGAATGGAATGTCGTCATCGGTTGTGGGAGGAAGCGGGAAAAGCAGTGAGGGTGAAGAAGGTGGGAGGTAGTGAGCAGTGGGTGGAAGAGAGCAAAAGAGTGAGGAATGCAGAGAAGAGGAAAAGGGGGTAGTATAAGAGGTGGATGGAGGAGAGGGAAGCAGTGAGGGCAGTTGTGCAGAGGAATGCAAAGAGGAGAGGAAGGTATCGTGAGTAGTGGGTGGATGCGAGAAAAGCAGTGAGCATTGAAGAGGAGAGGGATAGTGAGGGTTGAGTGATGCAGAGAAAAGGAATGAGGAGTGTAAAGAGAAGATGGAGGTCATGAGAGGTGTGTGGAAAAGAGAGAGATAGGTAGTGGTGGTTAAAGAGTAGAGGGAGATAGTGAAAAGTGAGTGAAGGAAAGGTAAGCAGGGAAGGACTGAGGACGTTTTTACTTTGTCTTCCCACTTCTACCCTCATTTCATTCTTCAGAAAATAAAAACTACGTCGTTAATGGGTAGCTGGCTTGGGTGGGTGGCAAGCGGTAGGAGGGTTTTGGGGGACAGGAAGAGGAAAAAATAAGGAAGTAAAGTTAAGGGGAGGGGTGGGAAAGCAATGTTGAAAGTAACAAAAAAAATGTAGTAATTTGTGGATTGCCCTCAAAAGGTTTTAACATATTCAGCATAAAGTTTGAGCATTGTAAGCTATTGTAT
This sequence comes from Eptatretus atami, assembly GCA_035128595.1. Classification (NCBI taxonomy): domain Eukaryota; kingdom Metazoa; phylum Chordata; class Myxini; order Myxiniformes; family Myxinidae; genus Eptatretus; species Eptatretus atami. Next base: position 67,818,460 of record CM068965.1, on the reverse strand, counting down.
AACCATTTTATATGATATTGCCACGTTTAAAAAAGTTTAACAATTTGAGTATTACAAGTTAAGGGGAAAGCAATCTTGAAAGTAACAAAAAAAATCTAGTAATTTGTGGATTGCCCTCAAAAGGTTTTAACAAATTCAGCATAAAGTTTGAGCATTGTAAGCTATTGTATAACCATTTTATATGACATTGCCACGTTTAAAAAAGTTTAACAATCTGAGTATTACAAGTTAAGGGGAAAGCAATCTTGAAAGTAATTTGTGGATTGCCCTCAAAAGGTTTTAACAAATTTCAGCATAAAGTTTGAGCATTGTAAGCTATTGTATAACCATTTTATATGATATTGCCACGTTTAAAAAAGTTTAACAATTGAGTATTACAAGTTAAGGGGAAAGCAATCTTGAAAGTAACAAAAAAAATCTAGTAATTTGTGCGATTTGCCTCAAAAGGTTTTAACATATTCAGCATAAAGTTTGAGCATTGTAAGCTATTGTATAACCATTTTATATGACATTGCCATGTTTAAAAAAGTTTAACAATTTGAGTGTTACTTTCTCTCACAGGCAAAAGATAACAGGTCGTCTCAAAGAGAGAACAGAGGAACAAACTGAAAATGCCTTTTGTGCTTTCGCTTTTCGGGTCTCACACGTATCAGCAGCAGAGATTTCCTAATGCTCAAGGGAAATTGTTTGCGCATTGTACTCGGATTTCCCACTTTCTTGCAGTCACCCCTAACTTTAAGGAACCTTATTCCGAGAGCAAGCCGAGGTTGATGAAAGTGCAAACGCATGAGCGAAGGGTTGCCAAGGGGATGGACTCCAGCCCATTTTAACATTGGTTATTCCCTTTCTGTGAAACGTAATCAAACTTCCTCAGCCTTGTTCCTCGTGCAATCGCAAAGTGCAGATCTGAGCTAAAAGTTCCCAGCGATCTCAGCGGCAATGAGCACGACGTCCATCGGACCATTGACGGACTCGAGTCGGGACGTGGCTTCCTCCGGCTCCAGCGGAGACTGCAGCGTCGAGTGCGAGGTAATGCAGCCACTCACTATTCTCTCCTTTGCCTCATAGTCCAGGGCTTTGCCTCAATTTATCATTTACCTCCCCTCTCCCACTCCACCTGCCACCTGTGTACATGTCCCAAAGAGAAACAAACTTCAAGCAGAAGAAAATTATTGTCATACAGTGAAATCCCACGTTAATTGCTATCAATCCAAAATACTTCCTTTCTCATTAGTGTCCCTCCTCTGCTCCTCCAATATCCCAATGATTTTCTTCTGTCATTCACTCTTCCCTTCCTTGATGGGGAACTGTATGACAAAGAGTGATTACTTTCCATCCAAACATATTACCCCGACGTCTGTCACCTCGGGGTTTGTTTTTTTCTCAACAAGACTGCTCTCTGTGTTCTATTTTTGAACGAATTTTCTATGTAGCCAGTGATATTACCTCCTAAGATACTTGCATTTCCCTTCTGCAATTGTACCGATAAATTGCCATGATAATTTAGTGGGGGTTGGCCGAGGAAGAAATCCTCCACAAAGGACGTGCACGAAATGAGATCCTGTTACGATGATGGGGTGGAAGACAATGTGTCCATGTGACATATGGCACTTGTTTGTCCCAGGTCGTGCAGCAATAGCTGTAATGGGACTCGATCTGGTGTCCTCACCAATCACAGTTAGGGTTGCATCACTGCATCATCAACCAGTATAAAGCTGCAATGCTTCAAAGTCACTGAGTGGATGGAACAGTGATGCATTGCCCTGACGAGCCCCAAAAAGGGTGAAACTAGTCGGTAGCTTCACTTTTCATCTGCTTGGTGACAAAATTTGATCTTGGCATCTTTGCATTCCAAGAGGCCCTCCTGGGGTTGCAGTCATTACGTTGTCGTGGCAGTATCGTCCAGTCGGAGAACTTCATTAATCATCTTCATAGAACATAGAACAATGGACTGTGTCATGGCTAGTGTCGGTCTGCATCGGTGGACAGAACAAATACAATAACAGGTTTTCATTTTCAAAGTAATCTTCATAATATAACATCAGATCAAGTGAATGCTGCAAACCTGGTACAATTATCAATAGTGATTAATGGTAATTTATTTAATCAAATGCACCAATGGCCCAAATGGACTGGCCTGCTGCATGTTTGCTCTGAACTTACATTGACACATGATTTTGGTAGGCAACGAGTGGGTATTTGAGTGGGTTATGCACTTTGTAAGTTCTGCTTTTACTTGTAACTTTACCAATGTGCCTCTAGGGTGAGAAAAGAATGCTGCAACGGGAGAGAAATAGAATGGCTGCCCAGAGGAGCCGGCAGAAGTACGTTAAAAAAGCTGACAAACTCCACCAGGTGTGCAACAGGAATGGAAATATTTTCTCATGCCTTTCGTACGTATCAACAACTCATTGAAGCTACCATTGTATGGGCTGCACACTTTTGTAGCTACAAAGTCAAAAACTGCTACAAATACGAAAGGAGTCTCCCACTTCTATGTCTATGGTTATCATCAAAACAACATCATAATCAGAGAATTGGTGTATTTAGTATCAATACCAGATGTGTGTGTGTGGTGGTGCAATGGTTTGAGCTTCCATTCCAACTATGGGAGGTCTGCAGTTCAAACCCCAACTGAGTCATACCAAAGACTTAAAAATGGTATGTGCTCTTACTTGCTTGATGGTCAGCATTTAAAAGGTTAAGTGCATGGACAATCCCAGTTGGTTGGCATCCATGGGGGAGGAGGAAATTCCTCCAAAGGAAATGCCCCACTGAGAGAGGTGAGAAAGGCAGCGCCATTATGTGATGTCGCTGGTACCCAGAGTGCCTCAGGAAGTGACTGCACTTCCCCAAAGCTCAGTGGCTGTGTTTGTTTTGTCTAACAGTTCTACGTTGTGTTTTATGTATTTGTCTGTATGTCCATGTGTGTGAGATGTGTGTGGCAGCTCCACTACGAGCCTTATATCCTAAAAAACAAACAAACAAAAAATTGTAATACAAGCTCCCACCGGGAGAGGCACTGCCATTCACTTCGAGAGAAAATTGGGGTCCCCTCCCCTCCACCCTGAACCCCTGGGACTATGAATCATTTTTTTACAATCCAAAACTTTTCCCATGCACACCTGGGGTACAGCCACAAGTTTTCAAGTCATTCAACTCCAGCAGTTCAGGAATGCATCGAAGACACACACACACACACACACACACACACACACACACACACACACACACACACACACACACACACACAGTATGATTTAGCAGGAATCAAGAGCATTGTGTTGGTTGTGTCAGTTCATTCAACGGGTCCTGCATCTTCTGGGATAACCCTTCTTATGCAGCCTGTTTTGACCTTAGAATTTTCGGCAATTCACATCACAAGGTGGACACAGCAATTTATATTCAATGGCGTCACAATGAGTTTTTGAAAATGGTGTTTCTAATTACCTCCGCCACCAAAGGTGCACGGAGGTTATGTTTTCACCCCTGTTTGTTTGTCTGTGAGTCAGATATCTCAAAAAGTTATGGACAGTCGGGCGAAACATGGTGGACAGGTTGGGTGTGTGACAAGGACAAAGTGTTTAGATTTTGGTGAAGATCCGAATCGGGATCTGGATCTGAGAATAAATAAAGTGATTTTTCACCATTGAGTGATGGGGCCAAAAACGATATATAGCACGACACCTCAAAAAGTTATTGATGGATTCGGACAAAACTTGGTGAACATGTCGGGTGTGTGACAAGGACGAAGTGATTCAATTTTGGTGAAGATCCAGATCCGGATATGAGAATTTTAAAATTTCTTCAGTGAATCTTCGCCATTGAGAGATGGGGCCAAAAACAATATACAGCACGATATCTCAAAACGTTTTGGACAAGTTATGAAAAACTAGATGGATAGGTTGGTTATGTGACAACAACAGGTCGATTAGATTTTGGTTCAGGTCCGGATCCAGATCCGGTCTATCAGTGGGATCCGGTCTCTTTCCATGCTTTGTTCCCCAGGTTTCTGCAGGGCTCACATGGTTCACCATCAACCCCCTTCTGGTGTGACTACCTAAATCCAGGGTCACTGCTCATCTCCACTCATTTGTTCCTTTTTTTTAGATCCTCGTGGAGGATCTCTAAGTCTTACTCACGTTGTTGTTCTTCATCTTCTTGTGAACTTTTTTGTTTCACAGCCTACAGTTTTCATCGAAACTTCCTGAAACTTGGCGTATATATGTAAAAATCCCTGCGCAGACAGTAACCATCTCGATTTTGAAAATTCCTCCTCGAAAAAAAGTTATGACGTCAAAATATCTCCGCTAATGGAAATCGCCTAAAAAATTATCTCCGAAACTAGGCAAGCTTTTTGAATTCTGTTTACGGGAATCGAACAGGGCATAGCAGAGATTGAATTACCGACATATGATACACCACTATGACTCATATCAATTTTTATGACATCATTCCTATTTTTTTAAATTTTTGTTTCACAACCCAGATTTTTCATCGGATCATCGTGAAACTGCCATGTATATGCAGAAAGCCCACGCGCAGACAGTAACCATCTCCGATTTTGGAAATTCTTCCTAGAAAAAAGTTGACGTCATAATATCGCCGCTAATGGAAATCGCCTGTACCATTATCTCCGAAACTAGGCAAGCTGTTTGAATTTTGTTTGCGGGAATCAAGCCGGGCATTAGCACAGATAATTTATCACAAACCTGATACATCACAATGACATCATATTTGTTTTTATGACGTCATCATTAAGAGGACGAGGATCTTAGCTCATTTGAGCTTGTTCCCTCCCGTGGAACCAACTTCCATATTCTTTTCAATCTCATTCTTCCGTCCATGTCTTCAAAACAGATGTTCTCCACCATCTCAGATCACCCCATCCAAAACCATACTCTTTTCTACCGTCATTAACCCTCCCCTTTACATGATGATGCGGTTTTTGGAAGTTATTGTTGCGGTGGAAAGGACAACATATTGTTGTCCATGTGACATATGGCACTTGTTTGTCCCAGGTCGTGCAGCAATAGCTGTAATGGGACTCGATCTGGTGTCCTCACCAATCACAGTTAGGGTTGCATCACTGCATCATCAACCAGTATAAAGCTGCAATGCTTCAAAGTCACTGAGTGGATGGAACAGTGATGCTTGCCCTGACGAGCCCCAAAAAGGGTGAAACTAGTCGGTAGCTTCACTTTTCATCTGCTTGGTGACAAAATTTGATCTTGGCATCTTTCATTCCAAGAGGCCCTCCTGGGGTTGCAGTCATTACGTTGTCGTGGGCAATCGTCCAGTCGGAGAACTTCATTAATCATCTTCATAGAACATAGAACAATGGACTGTGTCATGGCTGTGTCGGTCTGCATCGGTGGACAAACAAATACAATAACAGTTTTCATTTTCAAAAGTAATCTTCATAAATAACATCAGATCAAGTGAATGCTGCAAACCTGGTACAATTATCAATAGTGATTAATGGTAATTTATTTAATCAAATGCACCAATGGCCCAAATGGACTGGCCTGCTGCATGTTTGCTCTGAACTTACATTGACACATGATTTTGGTAGGCAACGAGTGGGTATTTGAGTGGGTTATGCACTTGTTAAGTTCTGCTTTACTTGTAACTTTACCAATGTGCCTCTAGGGTGAGAAAAGAATGCTGCAACGGAGAGAAATAGAATGGCTGCCCAGAGGAGCCGGCAGAAGTACGTTAAAAAAGCTGACAAACTCCACCAGGTGTGCAACAGGAATGGAAATATTTTCTCATGCCTTTCGTACGTATCAACAACTCATTGAAGCTACCATTGTATGGGTGCACACTTTTGTAGCTACAAAGTCAAAAACTGCTACAAATACGAAAGGAGTCTCCCACTTCTATGTCTATGGTTATCATCAAAACAACATCATAATCAGAGAATTGGTGTATTTAGTATCAATACCAGATTTTGTGGTGGTGCAATGGTTTGAGCTTCCATTCCAACTATGGGAGGTCTGCAGTTCAAACCCCAACTGAGTCATACCAAAGACTTAAAAATGGTATGTGCTCTTACTTGCTTGATGGTCAGCATTTAAAAGGTTAAGTGCATGGACAATCCCAGTTTGTTGGCATCCATGGGGGAGGAGGAAATTCCTCCAAAGGAAATGCCCCACTGAGAGAGGTGAGAAAGCAGCGCCATTATGTGATGTCGCTGGTACCCAGGAGTGCCTCGGAAGTGACTGCACTTCCCCAAAGCTCAGTGGCTGTGTTTGTTTTGTCTAACAGTTCTGCGTTGTGTTTTATGTATTTGTCTGTATGTCCATGTGTGTGAGATGTGTGTGGCAGCTCCACTACGAGCCTTATATCCTAAAAAACAAACAAACAAAAAATTGTAATACAAGCTCCCACCGGGAGAGGCACTGCCATTCACTTCGAGAGAAAATGGGGTCCCCTCCCCTCCACCCTGAACCCCTGGGACTATGAATCATTTTTTACAATCCAAAACTTTTCCCATGCACACCTGGGGTACAGCCACAAGTTTTCAAGTCATTCAACTCCAGCAGTTCAGGAATGCATCGAAAGACACACACACACACACACACACACACACACACACACACACACACACACACACACCACACACACACACACACACAGTATGATTTAGCAGGAATCAAGAGCATTGTGTTGGTTGTGTCAGTTCATTCAACGGGTCCTGCATCTTCTGGATAACCCTTCTTATGCAGCCTGTTTTGACCTTAGAATTTTCGGCAATTCACATCACAAGGTGGACACAGCAATTTATATTCAATGGCGTCACAATGAGTTTTTGAAAATGGTGTTTCTAATTACCTCCGCCACCAAAGGTGCACGGAGGTTATGTTTTCACCCCTGTTTGTTGTCTGTGAGTCAGATATCTCAAAAAGTTATGGACAGTCGGGCGAAACATGGTGGACAGGTTGGGTGTGTGACAAGGACAAAGTGTTTAGATTTTGGTGAAGATCCGAATCGGGATCTGGATCTGAGAATAAATAAAGTGATTTTTCACCATTGAGTGATGGGGCCAAAAACGATATATAGCACGACACCTCAAAAAGTTATTGAGGATTCGGACAAAACTTGTGACATGTCGGGGTGTGACAAGGACGAAGTGATTCAATTTTGGTGAAGATCCAGATCCGGATATGAGAATTTTAAAATTTCTTCAGTGAATCTTCACCATTGAGAGATGGGCCAAAAAACATATACAGCACGATATCTCAAAACGTTTGGACAAGTTATGAAAAACTAGATGGATAGGTTGGTTATGTGACAACAACAGGTCGATTAGATTTTGGTTCAGGTCCGGATCCAGATCCGGTCTATCAGTGGGATCCGGTCTCTTTCCATGCTTTGTTCCCCAGGTTTCTGCAGGGCTCACATGGTTCACCATCAACCCCCTTCTGGTGTGACTACCTAAATCCAGGGTCACTGCTCATCTCCACTCATTTGTTCCTTTTTTTTAGATCCTCGTGGAGGATCTCTAAGTCTTACTCACGTTGTTGTTCTTCATCTTCTTGTGACTTTTTTGTTTCACAGCCTACAGTTTTCATCGAAACTTCCTGAAACTTGGCGTATATATGTAAAAATCCCTGCGCAGACAGTAACCATCTCGATTTTGAAAATTCCTCCTCGAAAAAAAGTTATGACGTCAAAATATCTCCGCTAATGGAAATCGCCTAAAAAATTATCTCCGAAACTAGGCAAGCTTTTTGAATTCTGTTTACGGGAATCGAACAGGGCATAGCAGAGATTAATTACCGACATATGATACACCACTATGACTCATATCAATTTTTATGACATCATTCCTATTTTTTTAAATTTTTGTTTCACAACCCAGAGTTTTTCATCGGATCATCGTGAAACGTGCCATGTATATGCAGAAAGCCCACGCGCAGACAGTAACCATCTCCGATTTTGGAAATTCTTCCTAGAAAAAAGTTGACGTCATAATATCGCCGCTAATGGAAATCGCCTGTACCATTATCTCCGAAACTAGGCAAGCTGTTTGAATTTTGTTTGCGGGAATCAAGCCGGGCATTAGCACAGATAATTTATCACAAACCTGATACATCACAATGACATCATATTTGTTTTTATGACGTCATCATTAAGAGGACGAGGATCTTAGCTCATTTAGCTTGTTCCCTCCCGTGGAACCAACTTCCATATTCTTTTCAATCTCATTCTTCCGTCCATGTCTTCAAAACAGATGTTCTCCACCATCTCAGATCACCCCATCCAAAACCATACTCTTTTCTACCGTCATTAACCCTCCCCTCCCCCCCCCCCCCTCACCAATTCCCCCACCCCTCCAAATTTCCAGTTTTCCCTCTTGAGAGTTTCCTTCGGTACCCATCTTGTTTTCCCCATGCATCCTCTCCTGACTCCATTCCTCCCCACACCCATTGTTTGTCCAAATCTGCCTCTATCTTGGCCTTCAACAAGCTGTTTGTGCTCCCCCCCCCACACACCACCCTCTACTCTCTCTACTGTTTCTTC
>CM068965.1:67797172-67809906 GCA_035128595.1 Eptatretus atami | reverse complement strand
AAAAAAAAAAGAGTATGCGGGGATGGTCAAAGTCAGAAAAGTACAGCGGGGATAGCACACAGTATCAACATCCACAGTCAGCCCCCAGTCCCGATGGGAAAAGTGCTCCGAGCCCCAGAAGTACCACAGCGGAAAAAGCTTGAGACCCTATGGCACAAGGACAGACCTGAGGACAGCCAACACTGCACCCATCAGGCATCTCCCCAGAGAAGGAAAGGCCACAAGAAAACTTCTACGCCTACATTTTTGTCTAAATCTTTCATCTCGTGTTCCTGTGCAACTCTGCGTATTAATTTATATGAAGATAGAAGAACAGTCTGTGCCAATCGGATCTTTCTTTCTCTCCATTGACTGGTTTATTGCTGTGTTCCCCATCCCTGCTTTCTTTGTAAAGCATTATCGCTGTGAATCTTGAGTCGTAGAATCGCCCTTCTCTTTTGCAAACCTCTTTAAAGCCGAATGTGCATGTCGAACTTCGGCACACAGTGGGCTACAATATTAAAGTTAAGTGTTCAGATGCAGTAACCAAAGCACCCGACCACACACCCTAACTCCACTTTCTTTATTACCCTTCTCAAACATGAAGCTATGTTGCCCCAACTAACTACTCCTCCCACCTCAACAAACTACTCTTCTACCTCTATCCCTCCTCCCCCCCTTCTCTTCCATAAATTTCTCTCATGGAAGCTGTATAAAGTTGTTTCATGCTGATAACCTGTTATTGTAGATGGGTTAATTCCCCCACAACTATGACGTGTTTGGTGTATTTGAATATTGTAATACCAGATTCCACAAGATGGCACTTTATGATACACATTTACATACACATAATTGTGGTGATCCCCCCCACCTTGAACCCTCAGGGCTATCATTTTTGATACTGCCAAAATCTTCCTGTGCATCCCTCGAATACAACCAACAGTTTTCAACTCACTCCGTTCAGCGGTTCTAGAGTGCTTCGAAATCAAACAGCCAAAAACAAACACTTCTCAAATTACATATATTATGATTCAACTTAACTTTCCTGTGGAGCATACATACATCCTTGGGTTTTGATTCTTGGGTTTTGATGTTTTTCTTACTCTGCACTTTAGGTTAGCTTGTCTTCCACAAGTTTGAAAGGCCATTTTTAACAAATAAACCTTTTGCCTTTTTCTGTGGAAGTTTATGATACTGCAGAAGGTACTATAGTGGGAATAAAACTGATTAGAGTTGAGCAATATTTCCACACAAATAGTCAGGAATGCCTGTATTCTTGGAAAATCAGGACTTCACCATTACATTGTGAGATACCAGAAGCAACAATAACTTTTCTCATTTTTGAACATCATTCACACGCAGTGGTACTGCACATATACAGGTAGTGGACAAAATATGGAAACACCTGGGTAAATTAGGGACACTAAGTATATTGAAAGCAACGGCTTCTACACAGGTGTGGCTCATGTGTTAATTAAGCAAATGCCATCCCAGCATGTTTAGGGTCATGTATGAAAATGCTGCACAGGCATGGTTGCCTATAATTATGGCAAGCATGGCTGCAAGAGGAAACCTCAGTGACTATGAAAGAGGATTGATTGTTGAGGCACGTTTGGCAGGAGCTTCAGTGACAAAGACAGCTCAACTTACTGATGTTTCACAAGCAATGGTGTCTAAGGTGATGTCAGCATGGAGAACCCCGAGGAAAAGAAAAAAAAATCAGCAAAGGGCAACAGTGGGTGGAAGTGCATGCTCCAGGATTGTGATATCCGTGCATTCATTTGAAGTGCAAGGCAAAGCAGGCGAGCAACTGCAGATCAATTGATTGTAAATTTCAACCTGGAGCGCAAGCAGCCAGTTTCATCAAGAACAGTCTGCCGAGAACTCTACAGAATGGGATACCATCTTCGGGTTGCGGTGCACAAACGCTCATCACACCTGGCAATGCACGTTTACCAGTTCAGTGGTGCAAAGAGCACAGGCAATAGACTACCAAGCAGTTGAGAAATGTGATATGGTCAGAAGAATCATCCTTCACCATGTTCTCGACAAATGGATGAGTGCACATGTGACACCAACCTAAATAAGTCTACAACCCTGATTGTTTGGCTCCAACAGTGAAGGGTTCTGGTGGTTCTGAAATGTTGGGGGGCACATTTTCCTGGCATGGTTTGGGTGCAGTCATTCCCTTAGAAGGCAAGGTCAATGCCAATCACTACTTATTAATGGTACTGAGTGATCATATTCACCCCATGTTGCAGCATTTATTTCCTGCAGGCGGTGTCTTCCAGGATGACAATGCCCCCGTCCACAGAGCATGTATGGTTACCCAATGGTTTTATGAGCATGACACTGATGTTTTCCATATGTCATGGCCTTCTCACTCATCAGATCTGAACCCAATCGAGCATTTATGGGATATTCTGGAATGACACCTGAGATATTGTTTTCCACCTCCATAAAACAGGTGTGAGTTGATAACTTTCTCATGGAAGAATGGTGCTGCATCCCTCCTGCAGAATTCCAGATGCTGGTGGACTCTACGCCACGGCGCATACAGGCCATACTGGCCACATTTATGTTGGCCCAACGCCCGATGAAGTGACTTTACATTGGCATTTCCATTTTTGTCCATTACCTGTACATTATAATACACTCTCATAAGCATCAGCTAAACTACTTCTGAATCATTTGGACATCTCTGCATTGGACTTCATGACTTGGAAAAAAAAAAATCAATGATTGCAAGTCAAGAAACCAAATTTACTTCTCTGAGCAATGGAGAATTGTCTATTATTTATGCACACTGGCATAAATACAACTTGTATGTGAAACTTGTGCATGTTTTAGTCGCAAATGCCACATCGTCATTGATACGGATAGTGAACATAACACTGTAAGACACCACGCGAACCGCACTGATGATACTTATTTTGTGTGATGTATTAAATTTCATTAAATTATCCTCTCAAATACTATCAGTGTACAAGTTAGTTGACAGATGTGGAATTCCCTATAGATACTGACTGGTCTTGGATGTTTGTTTGCAGGAGGCTGAGCACCTGGGGGAGATGAACATCACCCTGCGTGCTGAGATCCACACACTGCGTCAGCAGGCAGAAGGACTCACTATGACGCTCACGCAACATCAAGCCAGTTGCTTGCTGTTGCCATTACCATGTGGACTGAGTCCTGTACAGCAGAGTGCAATCTTTTATGGCTCAAGTCGGATACAGCAAGGGGCTAAACCCTGTGAGTCAAATCGGATCCAGTGTGGGGCGACACCATGGAAGTCAAATAGGATGCAGCAAAAAGTTCATCCCATCCCAGTGTGTTCATTTCACAGAGATTGGTCTGTCCAATAAAAAAAAATGTTCCCAGAAAATAACTCATTTGCATGACATCAAATTGAGCATTTCCAGGGCAATTTATCAAAAATTGAACCATTACACCCAGATTACTAAATCGAGCATATCTCGTGCAATTTTCATGATAGAATAACAAAACTGCAACCAAAATAGAGGTCGTGCATTTCCCCTTTAACACCCAATGTTGGTATGTTAATTAGCTCATTTGCATAATCTTAAATATTAATTTAAATTGGAAATGTTGCTTCAACACTTCTCAGCAATTGTAGGAGAGGTTTATTCAAATGAAAATCTGTACCAATGCATTTCCACCTTTGTTAGTCTGGAATATGAATAAGTAGAGCCAATTAGCAAAAAACCCTCCTCTTCTTTGGAGGCTATTATTATCAACACGAGATGGTCTATTTTCTGATTTTCAATTTTTTCTTCAGGTTTGTGACAATGTCGATCTAAAAAGGCAAGACACATCATAAAAGAAAGAATTTTCAGCCATTGAAAGCTGTCCATTACACATCATACCGACATTTTGGATTGTAACCAGGAATTTATAAACTTCCAAGAGGAAGTGATTTTTCAAATGCTTGTGTTTTATTTTTCTTGCAAGTGTATAATAGTGATGACATAATGGAGCAAGAACAGAAGAGGAAAACTAGAAAATGGAAGGGGGAAGAGATCAGCGGTTCCACCTGTAAGAAGCAGTAGATATGTATCGTGCAGTACGCGACGTGAAAATATGAGACATTTTTATGTTTTTATTTGATGTAAAAGATCCGGCCAAAAGACTGCATAATCTCTATCAAGAAATCGCCAGATACTGTCAGAACCAGTTGGTGCGAAGACTTGAATGGAGTCTGCTTGTGAGCTGATACCAGATGAATTCAGCGATGAACACGGATATCAAAGAAACTGTTATCAGCGCTTCACAAAGAATCCTGATTTACTGCATGGGTCTGAAACAGGCACAGGATGCTCAAATGAATCACGCTTAGATCAAGTAATCAAGGCGATCAAGTGATACGAAAACTGTGTTGTGTGCAAAAGACTGCATATTTTGGAATAAAGAAGAGAGCATTGCGATAAAAAGGTCGGGCTCTTGGACAACGGAGTCAACATCAAAATTCATGACAGATGGATGGAGAACAGTTCTTGAATGTGCATAAAAGAAAAATGACGACAAGCTGTCGACAAGATTAAGAGGCTATGACCTCTTTGCAGCAGAAGTGCATTTTCACGCAAACTGTCGGAAACAACATAAACAAGACTCCCAGCATTGCAGAAGTGTAGACAGTAAAACAAAGCTACGTCAAGATAAAACTCGAGAAAGCACATGGGTATGCATTCAGCTGGGTGTCTGACAGAATTGAGGGAAGTTTTTGCATCGAACTGAGAAATTCAAAGCGAAATCGGAGCATATCTATGGATAGAAGATAGCATTTTACCCTCTAAATATATAATAACAGGCAAGTTTACCTCACACTTGATTTACCGCCTAGATATGAAGTTGGAAAGAGCAGTGCAGCAGGCATTTATACTCGGAACTCAAGATAATTTGGCAGAATTTGCAAGACCTTTATGATATGTAATTCTCAATATTTATGAGAAGTCTCATCGTCTGAAGTGGCCCACAACTGCTGACCATATTGACACCACAGATTATATCATTCCCCCAGAGTTGAGCAATTTCCTAAAATATGTTACAGCTGGAAAAGATATAGCAGTCCCCAACAGCACCCTTATATACCACCTGATTGAACCTTTATTAGTTCCCTCCCAGTTTTACTGGAATGGACAATAGGTTTGTTGTCCGACTGTCGATCCGGCCATCCATTCATCCATCCATCCATCCATCCATCTCACCTGTGGTTTTTCTGACTTTTTGAATCAGCTCACAAGCAGACTCCATTCGAGTCTCAAAACCACCTGGTTCTGACAATATCTGCTGACGTACCTCATGGAGATTGTGCAGTCTTTTGACCGGATCTTTTACATCAAATAAAAAGATAAATGTCTCACATTTTCAAATCTCGTACTGCACAATACATATCTACTGCTTCTTACAAGTGGAGCCGCTGATCTCTTCTCCCTTCCATTTTCTAGTTTTCCTCTTCTGTTCTTGCTCCATTATGTCATCACGATTGAACACTTGCAAGAAAAATAAAACATAAACATTTGAAAAATCACTTCCTCTTGGAAGTTTATAATTCCTGGTTGCAATCCGAAATGTCGGTATGATGTGTAATCTACAGCTTCCAATGGCCAAAAATTATTTCTTTTATGATGTATCTTGCTTTTTCAGATACATATTGTCACAAACATGAAGAAAAAAAAATTGAAAATCAGAAAATACATTTCATCTAGAATTGATAATAATATCCTCTAAAGAAGAGGAGGGTATTTTGAGGGCGTCGTGGTGGCCACAGGGTTCGTTGTTGCTAATTGGCTCTACTTATTCATATTCCAGACTCACAAATTGGGTATCATTGTAATGCTCTTGAATTTGGAAATGTATTGGTGCAGATTTTGATTTGAATAAACCTCTCCTATAATTTCTGAGAAGTGTTGAAGTTGATAGTGTTCGAATTTTAAGCAACATTTCCAATTTTAAGGATTATTCATGATTATGCAAATGAGTTAAGGAACATAACAACATTAGGTATTGAAGGAGAAATGCATGACCTCTATTTTGGTACCAGTTTCATTATTCTATCTTAAAATTTTAACGAGGTATGCACGATTCACTAAACTGGGTGCAATGGTTCAATTTTCGATAGATCGCCATGGAAACGGCTCAATTTGATATTGTGCAAATGAGTCATTTTTCTGGGAACATTTTCTTTTCATTTAGTTGATCCTAATGAACAATTTGGTGCCCATAAGAAATTATCCTGGGGGGGGGGGAGGGAGGGGGATGCACAGTGGGCTTCAATAGCCCCCGACTTAATATGTTTAGAGTGCAAACGACAAAAGGATCAAGACAATAAAGGAGCATCAACAAGGTATAATTTTTCATTATTCAACCTCCACCATACTTGACTATCTTGATTGTTCTTGGTAGAACCAATACAATATTAGAGGTACAATCTCTTATGTAATAGCAATAGATAAGAAAGTTACTTGTCTCAGTAAATTTGATAATTTTAGGAATCGGTTTCATCCCAAAGTTGCTTGAATGCAATTATCATATAGTAATAATGGATGCTGTTTTATTAATAATTAGAGAGTTCATAGAACACGATACCCCAGGCAGTGTTCAAATATATACAGCAGGGCCTTGCCATTTGAAAAAAAATCTATCAAAAATCCACAAACTTAGGCGGTAATGGGGAAAATAGGTTTAGGGACTTCAACTTTAAAATTTGTCCAAACTGTACCTTTAATTAACATGTTTGTGCATTGTTTTTGTGCTATTTATTTTCATGAATAAAAGAGTTATTACGAACATAAAATAAAGTATTATTTTCCTGTACAGTATCGAGAAGGTAAAATAAAGTTTATTTTCTTGAGTTATTATTATTATTTTGTATGCAGCCTGCGGCTGCTGTTTGCGTCATTGCTGGGAGTGCAGGCTGTGCTAATGATGCAGTGCCCCTGTTTCCCGAAAGCTAGTACTCATTTTGCCGACATCGGAAGGATGACTGACTAAGTCAACCCACTTGGTGTTATCTAATGGCACGACAGGGGCTCAAACTCAAGACCCTAAGATCTTAAGGCATCCACCTTAACTGTTAAGCCAACATCTGGTTTATCTTGAGTTATTAAGATCATGAAACTTACCTTTAATAATAATAATAATGATGATAAACTTGATGCAATAATGTGGTGGCAATGTTGATGATGACGACAATAAAGACGAGTTGATGGAGATGATGATTTTGGGTAGTTTGAGGGGGTTATCGTATTGACGGCCCATGTTAATTAGGTGAATAAATGTGGAAAATAGTTTGCCAACCCATGATTATTGGAGTGCATTTACCACAACCCGCAAACCTTGCCTCAATAAATTCATCGCGATAGAGCGAATCCATGAAGGCGAAACCCACAAACGGAAAGGTAAGACCCTCCTGTACTTCAATTTTAAGAAAATAATGATTTTAAAGATTATACTTTTTAAATCCAGAAATTTAGCATGACTGAAGCTGTCTTATACACCAACCACCCCACCTTTATAAACTGTAATAAGATGACATTGAGTCACAATTTAGGAGATGGAAGCCATGTTGATCACCATCGAGCATAGCGTCAATCAACATGCTACATCACCATTATGACGGCTTCTTCACCCTGACACACATGCCACACCCTCTAATGCTAATATATATAATCCATATATTGCATGGTTCTTGGAAGTATAATGAAGGTGTATTTCCAAGAAGTCCATCAAACTGCAGATGAAGGCCTTGCAGGTGGATAAGAGTTCAGGTGTGCTGGGGAAGGACTTTGTACGACGGAGGATGCTCAGTTGGTGGCTGGCTTTGGAGGTCAATGTTGAAATGTGGTTCGCCCAAGAAAGATCATGGCTGATGGTGAGATGCAGGAGTTTGAATGACTGAACCTCCTCAAGAGGATAAACTTCTCATCAAGAGGGTAGACTTCTCACAGACTGTGATACTTCTTCATCCTGCAAGAAAGCACATCTGAGTGTATCTACAACATACATCTCAGCACCCTGGTGGTCCACCACGTTCACATTGTACCATTGCAGCCGAAACATTATTTGTTGCTGTCGAGCAAGTGCAGTTGTGAGTGGCTTCCTGAATATGCTTTACAGTGGCATGTGATCACTCTGCGTGGTTATCTTTTCACACCGTATAAATAGACATGAAAGACCCAAAAACAACAGCGAGAAGCTCTTTCTCAATCTGAGCATAGCGTGTCTCTGCATCAATGAGAGCACGTGCAGCATACGCTACAAGCTGGCCATTTTGCAGTAGCATGGCCCCTTGGCCCACACTGGATGCATCGCATTGGATTCTTCGTCCAGGTTGTAGTAGTGTAGAACTGGCACTCGAGTAACGGCCTGCTTAACTGGGGCAAAGGCGCTTTCTTGCGCGTCGTTCCAAGTCCAAGCAATGTCCTTCTGGGTTAACTCCCTGAGAGGCTTTGTTATATCAGACAAGTGAGGAAAGAACTTTGCCAGGTACTGGATCAGCCCTAGAAATCTAACACCTTCCACGTCCCCCAGGGCAGGCATGTCTACGATGGCCTTGAGTCAGGTTGCAGACCATCCTCAGTAGCAGTGTGTCCAATGAACGGCAACTTTAGTACCATGCAGCTGCACTTTTTCACTGTTGAGTGTCATTGCCTTCTCTTTGCACCACTTCAGTCGGGCCTCCAGATTACACTTGTCGTCTTTTATGGTGGCCTTAGTGTTAGCGCCAAAGCCAACCACCAACAAATCATCAGCAATTTCCTTACACCCACGCAAGCCTTCCATGACTTTGTGCATGTGGTGTGAAAATGATCCAGTGCTGACGAAATCCCAAATGGCATTCACTTCCATCAGTACCATCCAAACAGTGTATGGAATGTAGTCAAATGCAATGACTCATTATCAAGTGGTTTGTGCCAGGATCTTGACTTCATGTCTAGGACTGAGAAAAAGTTTGCACCTTGCAGGTGCATATCGATGTCTTCAATTGGAGGCATTGGGTAGTGTTACTGTTTCATTTCCTTATTCAAGTCATGGGGGTCCAGACATGCATAGTTTGCCATTCTTCCTGGGCACGCCCACCTTAGAGCTGATCCAGGGTTGAGGATAAGTGAACGGTGCAATAATATCCTGTTGCACCAGGCCATCATGAGCGTCCTTAACCTTGCAACGTAACACGTACTGGAACTTTGCATGGTGCGTGCTGCATCTTATCCACAGATTTGTCTATCTTGATGCGGTATTCCCCTTGCAGCTTGCCTACCTTGTCTGTGAACAGTCTTGAATTGACATGTCAGTTTTTCTATAGTTGAAGGTGATCTATGCTCCCCCTTGCTTACAGTTGGAGCCACGGCATATACATGAACGCTGTGCAGACCAGGCTTGTTCACCATGTGATTCACCTCATCACATCAACCCATTCCTCTTTTCGTTCCTCATCCCATTGGGATGGGAAGAGAAAAAATGAGGAAGAAAGAGGAAGATTCTACTCTAATGTCAACAGATTCAGAATAAAAAAAATATTCCATACATGAATTTGAAATGTCACATAATCCCTCGAATCCTAAAAGTCGTATCAGTCAGCCTACCTGCTTATGGTCTCCTCCACTCTAAATTGCTCACTGGGCCCTGTGGATTCCCCCACGGAGAACCCAACCTCAGCCTCCATGTCCAGCTTGGTGAGACCTCCACAAAGTCCACACAAGACCCATGGAGATGCCGCAGTTGCCATGCCCACATTGGTCATGCACCCTGCCACGTGCTCCGCACGGGGCTCCCCCAGGTCCCCTCCCTAATGGTCTTGGTTCCCCCACATTTTCTCCAATATTCATGGGAGGGACTGTGCAAATTTCCAGACGTCTTCCACCTGACCCTCCCTTTCTACATGGCTCTTGGGGAATCCGTCCCCTCCCCCAATTTCTTTACGGTCCCGTCCTTTCCTCCAAGGCTTCCTGGGGCCATGGAATGTGCACAAGTGGCATAGTTTCCTTTTAATCCTTCGAGCTTCCCATAAAACTCGGAGGGAGCATTTAAATCCCATTGTAACTAAACCCCAGGCACCTGCATTAATGAATCTCCCACATGCGGCACTGCCTGCTCACCACTTGGCTCACCCATTGGCTTAGCCCGAGCCAGAATCACACTCTGCATGATACTGTACCCTGGGGAAGCAGCTCTAGCCCTGTCGCTAACTGGTCCATCTCTAATGAGGGCTTCCCCATTAGCATTCCTCTTCTTTCCTCCTCGTCCATGCTACAACTCGTTCATATGTACCATACTCACACCCACGCTCACCACATGTACACTCTTACACGTGCACCTGCTCCTGTGCTCACATCCCCACATACCCGTGCCAAGCACAAGCTGCGTAGTTTCGATCTTACAGCACAACAGCGAACCGTGTGCCAGAGCGCACACCGGTTGCCACCACGGTGACCCATGCAGCGACCTCAAACAGCTCATCTGCGGAGCTCACATACCGCACACACAGGAACGCACACCTCACTGTGGAGAGATCTCTCCCAGACCTCTGTTACCTGGGCCCCTTGCTCCTCATTCGCACCATTTATATGCATGTCCACACACTTGGTTGCTGCGGCCCCAATGGCTGGCTCTGCCTCACAATTGTGCTCGTTTGCAAGCTCTCCCAGCATGACTTCCTGCCCCTGTGGGTTTACACGCGCCTCACACAAGTCTGTCCCAGCACGTCTTCCGACCTCCTCTCTTTCTACACTCATTATTTCCTCTGGCACTGCTTCTTATCTCCTCGCTATCTGTGTCTCCCATTTTAACTGTAACTATTATTTCCACCACACTCCGTTCCCATTTTAACTTCTTCTTCTCCTATCTCTGTGTTCATTCTATTTACCCCTCATACTCGTGCTATTGTTCCTTTCTACTGGTTCCGATCTATATACGCTCTTTCTACACCTATTAGTCCCATTTTTTGCTGCTCCGACTACCCAGGCTGTGCCACAATCCCTTCGACATCCTGGCCTGGCTGACTGCCATTTCCCATCCCACACACCTGCCAGGTCTCCTGGCATTTTCCACAGCTCAGCTCGACTCGCTCTCATCTGAGCTTGCAGCTTGGCTTGGCCCGCTCTCATGCCCTGCCTCAGCCTGTCACTGTCAGCCTTCGTCTCAGCCAGGGTAGCCTCCACGCTAACCATCATCCTCATAAGCATGGCCATTACGTCCAGGCTATCCCAATGCTGCTGTGGTGAAGCCGGCTTGCTGCTCCTTGCTACTTGTTCAGCTGGGGGCACTGGGCTGCGTCTATGGGGCTACAGTTTCGTGGCTGTGACACCACCGTGCCCTTTAAAGGTCCTTCCCACTAGATATTCATTGGGGCTACGGAGGTATTAACCAGTGTTGCCCCTCCTGGTTCGCCTTGGCACTCATGATTTAATTTTTTTTGCACCGATTGCACTCTTCAATTTTGCTTTGAAGAGGGGGTTTCCCCATGCTGGGCTCCTTGGGTATCTCCTCCTCTTTCTTAAGTTGCCCCCACCTTTATACTCTCGGGTTCATGTCTTCGATGACACACCACGCCCCTTCCCGCTCACTCGCCATTGGGCGCTGACCAATCTGGTGGGCAGAATGACCCTTCTGTTGAACTCTCACCCAGAAGCTCAGAGGCAAGCCGTGCCAGTTACGACTGCTTGCCGTTGTTTTCTGCCAAAAATAGCGCTGCAAGGCCGAGCGAACGTTAAAAGAAGACATTGAGGACAGATTACAGAGGGAAGAACAGTAAAAATGGCATCAAAAGGAATGATCATTTTAGATACAGACAAAGGGATGGGTAGACTATCTACATACGCATATCTATAAACGTTGCACATCTAATATCACAATTAAATTACCTTACACTGGACATTCACTGTAAAGGAAATAACTGCTCTGTTCCAAGCCTCATTAACCCCTCGGAACCATTTCCACAACAATATATTACATGACCCACCAGGGAACCATAAAACTATCTGCTATTTTGTTGAAATATTGTTTGAAGAGGTGGAACTTCTTTTAATTTCATCAACTTGAAAATCATTTGAATCACCATCTCTATATAATGGAGGGAAAGTATTATGTTGACGTTTCATCCACTCCTCCGAGAAAATTTGACCGAGGAAGCTGAAACTTTCTGAATTACTCAGGACACCCTGAAGGTGTTTCCTGAAGATTGGTTTGATTCCATCGAGTTAAAAAACAAAAAACATTTTCCACCCATCTTGGCATTTTCTTCCATTGGAGGGGGGAGGGGTGGGGGGGGGGGGAGAAATTGGAATTATCCGAGCTAGATAACCATGATGTATTATACTGTATATGCACATAAGTAGTACGCATCTGTTTGCTTCATGGACGTAACCTGGGCTATAAGCGGGGTTAATCGATCGGTCCTGTGTGTACGTACGTACGTGTCTGCATTTTGTTATTCTCTTTTCTCTGGAACCACGTGTCGGATTGACACGAAATTTTCACCATAGGTGCAACAACTGCTGTAGAATGTTGTCATAATAATTCTAACATAATAGGTCATGTGGTGAGGCAGCCATGTTGGAAAAAAAAGGAGAAACGTTGGACCTCTGTATCTCTGAAACCGCTCCATGGAAAAAAATTGAAACTTGGCACAGGTCAAGTACTCCCCTTGGGGAATAAGTGATTTTATTTTTTAAAGAGCAGGTTTTGGGTCGCTGATGACTTCGCATGATTCGAAGGTTGTAAGCACATTAATAATC
>CM068965.1:67780337-67796579 GCA_035128595.1 Eptatretus atami | reverse complement strand
CGGACTTCCGGATAGTGTATTCTAATAATTTCAAGATTTCTTATGTGCATTTATAGATAAACACAATGCCCCAATCCAGTCGTCGTTTACGAGAGCAAAGGAACAGACTGTGTGGTAGTGTTTTTGTTAGAGCGTACATCGAAACTTCAGCAGAGAAATTGACACTTTTACGAGTTCCATACATCTGATTACGTTCATCTTTTTAGAGGTCAAAGGCAAAGGTCAATATAGGTCAGTTTCAACATCCTCATTTATCATCATTGCCTGATTTGAAGTTTGCTATCGTTCATATCTCAACACCAATTATATTTTAGAGATCAAATCGGCAAAGGCTCACAATAGCCACATTTCTGAATACCTCTCTATTTATTCAATTTTGAAATTTTGAGATATGAAATTTGCTATCAGGTCACTATTCACCCCAACTATTTTAAATTCCATAACCAAATAAAATCAAACGAATTTCATAAATTGCAATTTTCACGATTCACTTGAAATTGAAGCTTGACAATTTTGTCATGAATCACACATTATTTTTGAGGTCAATAGGCAAAGTAACTAGCCGAAATTTCTAATTGTTTCAATTTATATGTTTGACTTGAAATTGAACAGGATTTCATCATAAATGAATATGTGTCCAGTGGTCGGTGCAAATATTGTCGAAAGAAAATCTTGAAATTTCATGAAATCACGAGTAACTGTAATGCCAAAATTTAATAATTGATCCACGACCCTGGGAAATATGGTTGTAAGATGATACTTGGCACGGTCCTGGTCCCATATTGTCAACATAAAAAAACCTCAATTAAAAAGGATTTTGGCTTCGGGGCCACCAATTTTATCCAGCTGCCTTTGGGTTAGTATTCTATAATAATTTTATATTATAGAGGGCTCGTAGCATGCCTTCCCAGTGTCTCTGCCGATAACAGGCCATCTGCAAACATGATTTGAATGTTAGTAACGTGAGATAGATGTTTTGCATTTGCATTATGATACTCTCTTGCTTATTTTTTTTTTAATTCATGTGGTGTCATCATCACGTTTCATACTATTAGTATTCAAATTCTATATCCACTTTTTTTCCAAAATTTCATTTAATTCATTTTAAGAATATACATGCGAGCCAAACATTTGCCAATGCCTAATTGCTGTCGTCTCGTGTGTGCCAAAAGCGTTACCTGCGATATGGACTTCAGCCTGGTATTCTTAGGTATCTGTCACCAACTTACGCTCTTTCAATCTGTAAGTTAGCGAGATGGGCCGCCGTGGTCGGATTGTCGTCCAGCCATCCCAGTGCTCATCAATTGTTCTGAGAAATTGGGCCGGGCAAACACGTGAAATTATTCTTCCTTCAAATTCCACAACATGTGTGCGTGTCAGGCAATTCTTGCGGAAAGAGCACTGCCATCAGCATCATTGCCTGAGGGTACATGGTCTCACGATGATTTTGTAGTACCCGGCAATTTGATCGTACACTGATGCCAGCAAGGGTTACGCAAACATTGCAGAGCTTCACACTCCTCAACGCTTGTCATCTTTACCACAGTTGTCCTCGTGCATCCTTCCAGGTATGCACACACACGTAACCACCATGCCTTGATCTACAGAAACGCGGATCATCGGACAAGCATTCTTTTCATCTCAAGTCATTTCCGATGCTCACGTGGCCATTGTAAGTGCTCCGACCGGGCAGGTCTTCATGGACTCTGACTGTCTGCGGTACGACACCCCATACGGCGAAGGTGATTGCTGTGGATGTGCACATTCCTCCCAGTGACCACCATTCAGATTTTCGTGACTTGTGCATCAGGACCTTCTAGTCGTTAATGACGTGGATAGCTTAATCGTTCCTTCGCGTCTGATGAGCTTGCGCCACCCTGTCGGACGTTTGGGTTTGTCCCTCTCGACACTGTCGAGTAACCTAATCCACTGTGACGGGAGACCCACAGCTTTCATTTCAGGAGCCCCGTGACATCATTGGCCACATTTGACTTGTCAAGGGTCGTCAGGTCTTTACTCACTGCCCATTTTCTTGCATCACAATTTCAATCGGCTGTTAGATGACTTCTAGCACTAACAGTGCATATGTAACAGACTTATCATGGTTATTCACTTCACTGTAGTGGTCATCATGTTTTGTCTCGTCCCCGTGTAATCGCCTATAACATTATGTTTATTTGTTATACCGCTTTCCATCATTCACCACAGGTGAGAAGATTATGAAGAAAAATTTTTCCTAATCGTTCCACGATTTTTTAAGAGTCGGAGCTAATTTTGTATAACAGACAAGAATGTGAATTCGAAGTAATACCTCTCACCAATGGCCATGACTTATTTTTTTCATCCTTTTTGGGTTGCCTGTCTGCTATGTAGCATAATCCCAGTGTTAATACACCGGAGCGGAGATTTTTTTTTTTATTTAAGCAAGCATGCTGTTACGCTCATTTATGTTTAATTTTGAAGTTGAGAGTTTTTTAGTTAACATCGGTTGCCACAAGATTCTTAATATCTAATCTGACGAATAGGACCTTCCATCACACTTATGTGTGACATAAACATACAATCCTTTAGATGTATTCCCACACTTATTAATACGAGATGTAATACTCATAACGGCCGTCTTATTATTCTATATTTCTATTTTTCTAACCCTTAATCACCTATCCCCCCCCCCTGCCGAGTTCGCAATGGACTCACTTCATTCGAGTTCACTCCTATTGTGCTAACTTTGGGGAGGTTAATTTGCATGTTTGAGCTTGAAGAATTAGGCCTGAAGTAATGTTCTAAAAAATAAGAAAACATTCAGAGATATAAACATAAAGTAACTGGTAACATATATGATGTAGTATGCCTGGCATTTCGCTTGGTACACACATTATGATCCACTACCTGTGAACTGGTGGCTTTAGTTTCGGATTCGATCCCCAGGATGAAAGCTTAACGTGTTAAGGTCGTCTAATTTAACGTCTCCGATGGATGATCACAATTGATTCTTTGACAATTAGTGCAGGTCTGAAACAACAGTTGCATTTTCGGAAAACGGCACCATGTTATGCAACACAGATATTACATCATTCTGCCATCAATTTAACGCAGCCTTATTATCTAATGTTTCTCCTGTCCGCCATTAGCTTCAAAAAACAGAGTTCTCTTTGTAATAATGATGGCAGCTTTTTCCAATGACATGGCTTCAGGTAATACTGGATCGTTTACAGCATGCGAGCATGAATCTGTGCGTCATGCACAGTATTTTGACACTGAGCATTTTTCAAAAGATCACGATGTAGGATGAACAACGATAAGGTTTTTGATGTTCTCGTCTTCAGCATGCGGTGTGGACACTCCACGTTTGGTATTGGATGTCTGTAACTCAAGCAAATGTGTGACAAAAGCGTTTGAGCATTTCCTTGCGTAACACGTTTTGAACTCTGCTTGATATAATTGTATCGGCTCTGCGCTCCATTCAGTGGGTTTAACGCGGAAAGTTAGTTTGTACTTCAATCTGATTCCCTGGAATTCCTGACAGCTAACACGAAACTTTATCGCTTACAAAATCGGTAGATAGACCATGAGTGCGCAACATGAACGTAAATTCCATGGTGCGCGAGTGCTGAGTGCATGACGAGCTTATCAATCATGGGAATGATCAATGACACAGAATTTCTAGAATGGCCTAATCTACTGTTATCTGGCTAAGTCCTTGGCAAGCACGACAAAGACACCGTTCGATTCCGCTGTGATTGCTGCGGTGCTAGTAACGTTATCACAACAGAAGCAATATTCAATTCGAATCATCGGCACCCAAAATGTATTGTCAATAGCTTCTCGCTAACATAAGGTAACTTGAGTTCCAGAACAATCTTTTCCTTGCTTTTGGCATGATGCACGTCGGCCAAATAAGCATTTACTGACAGATAACTACCTCGACACCGTTATATATGGTTTTACTCTCTGAGGTTGTATACGGACCTACCGCTACACCATGCTCACAGACAACCAGGATCCCTCGTTCGAACCATCTCAATGAGCAGCATGACTGAAATTTCTCTCAAAGAACCAATCCGCTAATGAGGTCAGCAGTTTGTTGGGGTTTTACATCCCCGTTGATAGGCCGCAGTGTCATGTCATAATATTCCAGTCAGCGCATTGTACAGAATAGTAAATTTAACCATGACAGCGGCAGTCCCAGCGTTGACAGGATGGACGATTTCGTTGTTTGTTCCATTATCTCTTGAAAACAATGAAGTGAGCGTTGTGTGTTTCAGCTCATATTTAACGATCCAAAAATATGATGATCTTGGTTACCAACCTCAAGTCCTAATGTTACATTATCACCACACCACAGGCTCTTTCAGTTCCGTTACCCTGAAAGCATACGCAACGTTGTAACATTGCCCCGACTTATTGGTATGTCATGCTAACAACAGCCTACCATAGCCATGCACTTCCATGGACATTACAGATGTGCTTACATTGTCATAATTGACAGTATTGTTGACACATCGCTTTATGCTTCTTGAGAATGTCTGGGTCTTGTCCCAACCCAAGACTTTCCCTTCCGAAGTTATTTGCAGGGTTTCTACGTTTGTAACCATGCAAGACCAACTGCCGAAATGGCTGAGAAACCCCCAAAGAACACTAATTATGAAATTTGATGTGTGTTTCATTCTTTGATGCTTCCACTTTGAATTACTGGCATTGTCCGGCGCCAGTAGCTCTTCGCCGTGTGCCACTTTGGGCACATACCCACCATTTCTCTAGTTCAGTCCATCTATTTGTCCAACTACGCGACTTCCTCCAGGTTTCTCAGTTGTTCTCACTGTCGCAGCCTGTGTTAATGTCCATCTGGTAACCGAGTTTTTGGCACAAATTTCAAACTAGATCTCATTTCTTGAGATGGCAGCTTACTGCAAGTATTCTGCAAGGAATTGTTGTAGCATGAACGCCTTTGTGTTGATGAGATGAATTTTCCCTGGACTCTCTATCCAGCTTTGGTCTGAGGCAGGACTCATCTAATGTTGATATACTTTCACAGGTAATGTCAAAAAGTATCGCTTTGGAAAGATACTGCTCCCGCGGTGTGATTTATGGTCACTTTTGTCCCTGGGATCTTCCACTCGCCCCACATTCAGACAGACAATGAATAGACATCATTGAATCAAAGGAGAGATGACCCCCTCCTCGGTGAAAGATTTCAGTTACTCAGATCTTTCCCTCTAGTACGGAAACGATCTGGCTTTACAGTGATGGGCTTCTTTTCCAATCAGATATTTTAAATTCTACCATTGAAGGAACCGTTCTGCTAACAGATGGAAATTCACTATTGGCCAGGAAGCTCACTGAGAGATGCGATTCAGCTTTATCAATCTGCTTCGAGGAAAGTCCCCGATTACTGTTTTATTTACGTACTCCAGTTTTACCTCCCTTGCATTTCCCTTTTCAATTCAACAATTTTTGAACTTCATCATCTGCACAGTTACGTCTCAGCTGCTTGTCAGAGGGTCGAGTAACTGTAAAGATAATTTACAGACACGAGGACTGTCGCGCTTTAATCAAGAGGAATAGTTACTCGAACACTATGACATATCTAATCGTGCGTACTATCTATAATCATGTGACCACTTTCGCATAAAATAAGCCAACGTGTGCGACATCAATTTCTGGCCGAGCAAATATGGCGCGTGTATGCGCAATAAGAGAATTCCGGTCGACCCGGATGTGCGCGTTGCACAGTGAATAGCATATCTTCCGTCTTGGCCAGTCAACGACGATCGGCCGAATCAATCGCTGTTACCTTATAATTTCTATAGTTGAATTATAAACGTGTGTTGTTGTTTTTATCTGTTTATACTATCTTATACTCAGCAATTTGTGTGTGGTGTCGTTTGTTTTGTACTGTCTGGTCTGTCTTCTGAACTCGCCGTTCTCTCGCACCCGGTCCCCCCCGATCTGATTGGAAAGTGCCAGGAATTTGCGGGACCGGATGGCTTTTAGTTTAATATCGCACGACGGTTCCCAGTTCGCATTCTTGACCATATGAAGGAACATTGTGCTAACGTCTATTGACTCACATTAATGTTATTTTTTAGTTTTTAGTTTTTTTTGTCGTTGACGTCACATTCCTCTTTTCGTTTGTTATGCTCACCAATCGACGTGGGACTGGTATGTTGCTTTTAAGGTTGTTCGTCTTTCATCGCTCGCTGTTTCCAAGTGTTTCCAGGTATGAACGTGTTTTTTCCCAAGTTTGAATTATTGTTTAATTATTATATTCCCATTTTGAATTTTCCAAGATGAAACGCTGTTTCCCAAGGTTTGAGCTGTTTTCCATGGTTTGATAATTTATTGTTCACTTATTTATTCCATGTTTGATTTCAGGAAACACTTACTTTCCCAAGCGTTTGAGCCTGTTTTTTTCCCAAGTTTGAATTATTGTTTGGCTTGTGCTTAGATGTGATACATTGCATAGGAGGAGGGGGAGGAGGAGGGGGTCGAGAGGCGAGGTGGCGAGACGGAGGGAGTCACAGTTCAGAGATGGAGAGGAGTTGAAGATGGGACGGGAGAGGGTTAGGTGGGATGGTGTGACGATGGCGAGACGGAGGGCGAGAGAGGGGCGAAGAGGGGGAACTGGGGAAGAGGGGGCGAGATCTGGAGCAAGAAGGAGGGTCCACTTCTTCTTCTTCGTTTATGATATCGTCATCAATGAGCTCGTCCTGAGTATGTACCTTTCATTTGTATCGTTTGTTTCCCACAGGTTTCCCACGTGTCTTTTTTGGCACTTTATTTACCAAAAATGCAGCACTTGCTTGGACGTCATATTAGTCAATTATTTTAGTTATTTTTATTTTTGGCACTTCGGGCCCCTTTATATCTAATAATAACCAGTAATCTTGCTTCCCCCCGTCGTCGCTGCCAAGTGCGGAACGCGAGGTTGTTACAAACGTACGTTTCGCGCTAGATTATGATGCTCGTCTGTTTCGAGCCGGCGAGCCCTAATTCAATCTGTACCATATATTTAACCCGTTAGCAATTCACGTATTTAACGTTGTTGTTTTTTCATCGTTAAAAAATTATCAATCTGATCGCAATTGGTGGTGTTTCGTATAAGTGCGCGACACGAGTTTGATGAACGCTGATGTTAATCGTTATATAACAACGATCGATGTGAGTTACGTTGATGACGATGCGCTGCGCCCCTCTCGTGATGGGAATGGGTAATGGTATGGTATGGAAGTACATTAACTGGCGTGTGTTGTGTCGATCCATGCACAGGTGGCTCGCTTTTGGTCTCTGTGGACTCGTCTTAGGGGTAATGGGTCGACTTTTTAGTGTGGATCAGAAATGAACATTTCCGCTATACTGCATGGTCCTGTACGGTGGGAGGCTACCTGAGTTTGGGGGTTGTTAGCTCGGCTTGTCTCGTGTCGGCTGGTTGGTAATCGACTATTTTGACTTTTTCCAGCAGAAAATGTAATTTATATTCGAGGTCTGTCTGACCTCTCCTAAGGTGCTATGTCTGTCTACCCATTACTTCCTCACTCTAACCCCCTACCCCTCCCTTACATCTACCCTCTACATTCCCCTCCCGTACCCTTCCTCCTACCCTACCCTCGCCCTCTCCACTCCTCTTACTCTTACACCCTACCTTACCCTCACCTACCCCCCATTTATTAGCTCGCCTTTCGGAAGACAGAGATCTATGCGATCCCCCAGGCGTAGGGTGAGCGTGAATTTCCAGTTTTTTTGTGCAAGTTATTCTTCTTAGTTTTCTATTACCAACACTTTTTTTTCTATTACATTCAATACTATATTGCTTTAAATTTTTGTCAGGATTACGACCATTTTTATAAAAATATTATTAGATATCTTTAAAGAATGTATAAACAGCGGTGCATTGGGTGCTATGCACCACTCTTGTTTTTGCCGCGACTTGAGATCAGGTATAGACACCGGCTGCATGCCAGCCGTCAGCCGGGAAAAATGTTAAAAGTTTTTGTTGAATTATTTTTCCTTTCTAATTATGTTTATCGACACACTATTTTTATTTATGCAGCAACCGATTATATATTTTTTCGGCTGTGAAATTGCTATAGTCCCGTTAGGTGAGACCTATATTTCTTAAGTAAATGTGTTCGTTACCCAACCCATTTTTGAGGGATTAATGTCATTCATATCGGTGCGATCTTTGAGTTCAGGCGTTTTTTCTTCTACTTTGTTTTTGAGCCTAACCACTACACCCACAACAAACAACGCCAGCACCAAATAACTACCTCACATCGCTACCGCCAAACCTAACTCACGCCTTACAAACGCCATGAGCATCGGACACCGCCGAACCCTCAACCTTCTTAACGGACACGTCCCGCAGCACTGGGGGACACCGAGCGATCGGGCTATCTTCCGTAATCCGCGACGCGATACAGATTGGCGGTTTTCGAGGAGAATTGTAGGATCCACACGCCACATTGATCCATCATTAGATATCGCGCGCGTTGGCCCCCCAGAGCATCTGAGCGAATCGCTATGCTACATTTAGGAATCAGGACAGAGTCACGCCTTTTTTCCGGTCCGAATTCGGCAGGCGTGGCTCCGCCTGAGTCGTTTGGATCAATTGGCAATTGGGGTTCCTGGAGCTATAAAACAGACGCAAAGCGATCGTGCAGTATCGGTGCGAGAAGGGATGGCTAGCGGATCGAAGACGGTGGCAGTAGTCGGCGAGACGAAGCGTCGAAGAGCGTGGGGGACAAAGATGAGGGAAGTCGGCTGAGGGACATGGAGCTCGGCCGACGAGGCAGTCCACGAGTCGCGTCTTGGAATCGTCGCATCGCGGACTCAGAAGCCAAGCATATCCCTCCCAGCATACACAATCCCATCCCCGCCTGAGAGGTCACAGGAGTTCCGTTCCCACTTTACACCGCAGCATGCACTACGCCGTGCCAGCACAGTTTGCGGCTTGCACCAACGAGGAGCAGCGGTAGACCTTCGTTCGTGGACTGCGTCATCAGTTCCGGCATTAGGCCCACGGACAGTCTGACTCCTTGCCTCTTCTTGAGGAACTTTTTTGATTAAGTTTGAATAGCGTGTTGTGGCCGTGCTTTTAAAGTTAAAATGTTATAAGTGTGTCCGAGTCGTTCGCGTTTGTCGGATCGTAGTTGCGTGACTGCATTTAATTGTTTTTGTCTTAAATGATTGTGCATTTGTAATTGTGGCTGTAAATACTTGCTATATTTGACTCCGATGTGACGCGAATAATGTGCCATGGTGAACTGTTTTCCCGTTTCACTTCGTTCTTTTCTTCATTCGCCTCTCCGCTCACGTAAGGAGTACTTAGTGGGTGCCAAATCACGCCGTAATATTCAACCTCAGAGAGTCGACATACACGTCTTATCGAATATCGAACGCCGCCAACGTACGTGTCCGGGTTCACTCGGCGAGTCGATCGCCCGGCTTTCCTCGCGTGGTTACTTACCGTAGTCGGTTTGGAACAACCCATTCCTAACCTGGGCCAATGGCACGATTGTATGGTAGGTCGAGGCCACGTGACTGATCTCGGCGATATTCCCGCGCAGTCACTTCGATTGTCTGTCGCATGTAGCAGAGTCCCGCCGATCTCAGTTACATGTGGGTCCGCACGGCCGACGGCGCGATTATCGCAACAATATATTGGGGCCTATTATGTATATACCGTAGTCTGGTCGTCTGTCTGTGCCGTCGTCCCCGTTCTGTCGCACTCTATCCCCAAAAGTTTCACTTTAACAATTTCTATTGGGTTAATTAGGTACAGACGGATATGTCGTATCTATATTCCATCTAAAGGGTTGCAATGCAATCCGGATCTGTTTTCATGGTAGACACCTTCTGAATTATACTTCTTGTCGGGCCTTATTGTGTCTTACGCTTTTATGATTACAATATACAATAATATATTGCTTTAAATTAGTTGGTCAGATTCTAGCATGTTACTAAAAAATATTAATTACTTACGCTAGCTTTTAAAGATAATTACAACAGGCAGATGCCTTGGTGGTTTGGACACAACTCTGCGTTATTTTTTATCCCCTTGGCTGCATCACATGCCAATAATAAGATCTTGGAAAGATCACTGATGAAATGCCCACCGGCGTAGTCAGCTAGGCACGGCTCGAAGAGTTCCCAGTCAGTCACAACCGGTGCGCTCTGCAGATGCATTCAGCGGGAAATTGGACTATCTCAATGCTGTTGAGAATTTAACTGCACACGGGCGAAAGGGATTGTCTCTGTTTCGGCGGGCCAGTTATGCAATCTGCAGATTGAAGCCACCGCGAGGACAGACGAGTGAGAACGGCAAGCAATTCACAGCCCAATTCGAAAGGTGTCTATGTGCTGTAATTCCACCTTTGAAGGAGATGCGCTTCAAGATGACCTGTCGAGACAAAAGGATCAGTGTCTTGAGTACAGTGATGTTGCTTAAACTCAGGTCGTCTCTACTGTCTCTGGATTTGATATCCCGAACCAGCTGTAACTGTTTCGTGTTCGGAGCTGTAGTCCATCAATGTGACATTGCCGTCCATGAGTGGACGTTAAACTGACTTCCCCCCTCTTCGACATGTGATTGAACCGTTAAAATCCCACAAATCCTTGTGACAGCAGGAGTCTGACCGGCACCGAACGTGTAAATTCCTTGATCCACCTCAGAGGGCACCGTCAGGAGCGACTGTGCCCTACCAATAGACTCTATTAGCTTGTTTCTGATACAAGAGCGCAATTAGAGAAGAGGTATGATGAGTGATTTGTATACCCCGGCATGGGCTACAAGATTTTTTGGGGATGAAATTTTTGTGTCAATAAATGCACACGTTGCAAATCTGTGTTACACCCAACGTAAGGAAAGAGTCCACAGATGTCCTTGCTCTCCACAGCAAAGATCAGTGCTGTCAATGATCAAAGTGCTTAACTGAAGCTCATAACGACAGTGTTTGGGTCACCAACAACCATTCTGTCGACGACACAACCTACTTTACGTCATGTAACTATTTGATTTGGTATGTATATATGTCTATCACTTGGTTTTCTTAAGGCTGCTGCTAGATATTGGTCTTATTTTCTTTCATGATTTTTTTTATTTTTTTCATGGGTGGTTAGTGAACGGGGGAGAGGGATTAAAGTTCCTTTCTTTGTAATGATGGTATTGATTTAGAAGCAGTAAATGATAATGGTGGATGGTGTTGTGATGAAGTCCGATTGACGAGTGGATGGTTGTGAAGAGTTTGTTTAGGGCTATATTCTGCCTGCCAGTTGTTTTTTTCTCCATGGTGGCTGTGACTAGTTTACTGCGTTGTGCTTCGGTGCCTTTTGAATTATGTTGTAACTACTTTGTTTTGCAAGCAAGCTACTTCAGTCTCTTTGGAGTTGCACAGGGTCTTACCACTCGCTTCACCTTCGGAAGACCAGTAGAGCAACAACGTGTCTTGTCAGCAGTACGAAGAAATGATGAATGATTAAAGATAATATATATGCACAGATATTATATATGAGAGAGGAACTGCACTATTGAAAGCCGCAGTTTCAGTATGTCTGTTACTTGCGGCTCTTTTTCTTTTGAATACTACACGTGTATATATTTATAGGAACTTTATTTAATCTCCATGTAAGTATACCATGTAATTCTTGGGTCGCCACAAGAGAGTCACCACAAGAACAATTAGCAGATCGAGCAAATGTTACTTTGACGTTTAAAAAAAACAACAATTGTAGAGATTGCATCACTTTTGGTTTAAAATAAAGGACTTGGAAGAGCAACTGTGGAATGTGCATTGCAAAATTAGTACAAGTCAATATGATCCTATACCCCATGGTGCGAACTAAGAAGCGGGTTAAGCACTTGTGATTGTTTGTTCCAGTCAAACGTCCGTTTATGATCGAAGACAAAACTTTGTCTTGATTTCACTTGATAATGATCGGAATCACCTTAGTTTAGCGAACTCTTGGTGTTGAACTTTTCTGTTGATTATATTTTGATTATTCCTGTCTGCACAATAAAATCGTACACTATAGAACTGATGGTTTTAAGATTCATAAAGGATCAGAGTGAGAACCTCGTACTGTAAAAGACGTGAGGTTTCTTACTCTGCATGTCCCTACCTAAGTGATTTTTATTCCAAAGAGGATAACTTTGTACGCAATTTTGTGCATCCTTGAATACTTGTTCTATTAAAATAAAGCCAAGTTTCATTTGATTATGTATAGGGTCTATTGGGCAAAAAGTCTGAAAAACCAGGATCTGAACCACTATATGTCCACGGGTCGACCACTAGTAGGGGGATGATAAGGTGTGCAATGCGCGCATACCAGGTTGGTTTTTATTTATTTTCTTTTAAATAATTTTAAAAATTTTTTTTTCATTGATTTACTATCTTAGACACTAGAACAATTCGCCTTATTTGGACTTTCAACAACTTTCGTTGAGACTTGGACAATATATTACGATTTTATGTCATCACACCAATCAAATTTTCCTGTTCGCAACCCCACTTCCTTGTTTTCAAGACTGCGTGTAGGTACGTGTTACTGTTTGTAAATAATTATTTATCTATTTATTGTGTTGTGTGTTGTGTGTGTAGTCGCCGTGTCCGCTGTTTCTCGACCCATATCGATTAAATTGAAATTAGCCAGGTATTTCCTGGACTGAGCGATTCGTGCCTTTTAAGGGTTTATATTTAATTTGACATCTTCCAAGTATGCCATTCTTTACCAAACCAAATGCAACACGTTTGCTGCGTAGTTTCAGCTTGGGAAACGATCCTCACGCCGGTTCCCATTACGGGTTAAGTATGACTTGTGGTGTATGACTTACCTGTATGTAATTATTTCATTTCCTTATGCGGCTTTATAGATGACCAATGCCCCATCCAGTCTTCTTTCACCTGTAGGTGAAGAACGTCTGTGTGGGTTTTGAAGTTTTTGTTATTGGTTGCAGTACGCTGGCACGTGAGTCGAAGGAAGGCCTGTGTGGTCTGTTGTTTGTGGCTCGCGAGTTTGAGTTTTTTTTGTTAATATATGTGTATATATTTTTTTTGCACGTTAAACCCAGATATGGACGGCACGACGGGCACGTACTAAGCCATATCCGCCCCGGAGGAGGGAGCGGGATATTGTATACTCGTTTGTTTTGTCTTTGTTTGTTGTGTCTGTCTGTTAGCAACTTTACGGCAAAACGGCTTTCAAGCACTATTAATTTAATCCAGTGGGCAATGAACCTTGGACGACCCATTAATTTTTGGTCAATTGGATCAAAGGTCAAGTCCCGAGAAAGATCAAAATCGTTTTTCGCTCATAACTTCGTCAATGATCTGATTTACTTCAAACTAAGCTTATAGTGAACCTTATTCTATTTGTCATTATATCCTACCCATTCTATAGTGAAAATGCATATTTTGTGAAGATGGTAGGGTCCGAAGTTTGGGGGTCATGGTCATCGGTCAAATACAATATTTCCATTAAAATCAAAAAGGTTAGGAATATGCGTGTTTACTATGGAAGACATACATCAGTCCTTTATTGGCTTCATGTGACACCATGACCTTTGACCTTATGTGGCCTTGAAAGGTCAAATCATTTCGGTATACTTCGTCAAAAATGTTTAATTGACTTAACTAAGACTAACTTTATTCCTTATCAACATTCAGGTTAAGGATGTATCAATTAAATTTGATCCCCAATAACTTTATACTTAAATGGGCAGGATTGTTGTCTGCACATTGTGTCTTTTTTCAGTATCGCTTTTTCCTGGATTATTATCTCTGTTTGTTTGTTTGTTATTTACGAATCTTTAGTTTGTATATTGATGACTTCCGTATCTGTTTGTTGTGTTGTTTTGTGTGTGTGTGTTGTTGTGTCTGTGTTGTTGTCTGTCTTAGCGCACGTTAACTCGTAGAGACGGTAAGATAGTATATGTTATATTCCACGTATTCAGGGGGTGTATGATGTCTATTTATTTTGGTCAAATCGGTCAAGGTCAAGGTCACCCAGTGAGTTCTAACATTCGATTGTGATGTTTACAGATATGTAGATTGTGTTTGCGTCGTACTTCTCTGGACAGCTTTTTTATTAACAGGCGTCAGGTCACGGTTGTGCGTATTCGTTAAAGTACAGTCTATGTGCTGTTTTACTTGCGATCTATGTATATTGTCAGATGGTTGATTGTTCGTTGTTGGATGTTTGTTTGTTGTCGTCGTCACAGCCTAAACGGGGACTTCCGTTCTTAAATTTTACACTTGATACATTCCCACTGAGCTGTCCGTGTCCAACCTTTAATCGGATCTAAACGTACCGGCTGTGAAAACACATTTATTTATACTCAGTGACCGGGATGTCGTTACCACTCACGTTGACCAATTTAATTTATTCAATATCTAAATGTACTTACATGATGCTTTTATACATTACGAATGTTTTCGCAGCGTTATTGCGTAGTTTTGCCTGTGCGTCATTTTAAACTAATTTCGGTCGTGTGCAACCGAACTTATGAAGCACGTTCTTCAAATTTTACCACTGTGTAGCAATCCTGTGATATATCTGGATCTACGCTCATAATCGTTAATCGATCCAGTTGCGTCAAAAATAGTTGAAATAGCTTTTGAATAACTCATAACGGAATTGTCGCGACTTCCTTGTTGAGACCAAAAACAGCTTCAATGGAAATATCTATTCTTTAAAAGCATGTGTTGTCAATTTATGCAAGTTTTGCAAGCGTATTGACGTCCAGTTTTAGCATTGTCTGATTTAAAATTCCATATTTTTAATGGTACCTTCTTTAACCATTTGATGTTTTAACAGTTGATAGAATCCGTGCAAGAATGGATTTTGGTGATGTTCAGACAGGTTGCGTTCTGCATCACTTTTGTCTTCGCATATTTAACAATGGGGAGGATTTTGTTGATTACACATTGCATATTTCGGTTTTGCGGTTATATAAATGAAATTATACTGTATATTTAGCTGTAATTTTAACTATGTACAAAGTTTTGATCGAATTGACCAGGTCAAGGTCAGAGGGGCACCAAAACTGAACACACATAAATATACATTTTTTGTTTTTACAATTTTTCAATCTCATAACCGAGGGATCGTAACTGGTTGAAAGCAATGTCTAGGTTTATTTCAATTTTTTCTCACCGTCCCCGAATGAAGGCCACAAGCCCATTATAGTTGTTGATATGTCATGTGGCATTTTAATTGAGTTGTGAATTTTCATTGCTTGTTCCATTACATACGACGCGGCCCTTGATAAGGTTATTTGTGCTCTCGTCATTTTATTATGTCACGCACAAATAAACCACACATCCCATGGAATTACGCTTGAACATCCTGAGATGGTATTCTAATTCGCCAGTGTCTGCTAGCATGATTTTTCATTTGTTGTCTGTCTGCTGTTAAGCACTTTACGGCCAAACGGTTAGCAATCACTATCAAATTTAATCCCAGGTGGGCAATGAACTTGGACGACCCATTAACTTTTGGGTCCAATTGGATTAAAGGTCAAGATCAAAGTCACGAAGATCAAAATCGTTTTTTGCTCATAACTTCGTCAAAATGATCTGATTTACTTCAACTAAGCTTATAGTAACCTTATTCTATTTGTCACTTATAATCCTACTTCCTTAGTGAAAAAATGCATATTTGTGAAGTCTAGGGTCCGAGTTTTGGGTCATGGTCATCGGTCAAATTACAATTTTCCATATATAAAAACAGGTAGAATAATGGGCGGTTTTGATGGAAGCACACTACTGCAAGTTCCTTTATTTTTTATTTAGCGATGGGGATCTTTGATATACCGTATTTCTTTCATTTTTGTTATGATTCTTCATTTGAGGTCGTGGCCAACTTCATAGCGATGATATCTCAAGTTATGACGGATTTGAACAAACTTCAGTGAATTGTTGGGTTAGGTGAGATAAGAACGCAGTTTAGAGTTTGTCCATCTCGGATCGTCGGCCTATCAGTTGGAGACCATTACTTAACTGTTAATGTGGATGTATTCACTTTACGGTGCGTTGTTCTCTTTTCTACAGTTCGTCTCTAATTATATCCGCCACGGAGGAGGCGTTTTTGTATTGTCCTTTGTTTGTCTTTTGTTGTTGTCATGTTTTAGAATTTCCGCAACAGCTTTAGCAACTCTTCATTTTCCACAGGGCATGACCTTTGGCGACTCTTACTATTTGCGCGTCCATTGGCTCAAAGGTAAGTCACGAAAGATAAATCTTTTTC
>CM068965.1:67752611-67770427 GCA_035128595.1 Eptatretus atami | reverse complement strand
AGAGAGATTCATGTTACTTAAATAGGAATATAATAAAATATATGCAGTGGTAACAATTAAACATTAAAGGCAAGACAGGTGCCAAGACAATTCAATAGCCCACCAGTTATCCCATAGCTAATTCCAAAGGGGTGGTGGGGGAGCAAAAATAAACAAAGGAATATTTGCCAAGATATAAGAAAATAATGTGTGAAGGAGAAAGGTGGGGGGGGGGAAGAAGAAATTCAGGCCTGTTTGAGTTGACGTTCAGCAGCCTCACGCCTAGCACATGGCCCACAAAGAATGACGCCTCACCAACCACCCTTCCCTCTCTCGAGGTGTGTTCTCAAACTTCGGCAACAAACGAACCGGAGAAACTCTGCAACACTTTGAAGCCACGTTGCTTCAGGTCGGCTGCAGGTGGACACTCAGGGAGAAGGAAACGCTTCTTCTCCCTCTCCGATTAACGTTCCCAGTGAGGCTCTCCTTTGCGCGCAGTGTCTTCAACACAAACAGTGGCCTCCAACAAGCGGCCCTCGGAGGGATCACTCCAATCTTTAAGGGGTCTTACAGGCCAGGAATCTCGTCACAAAAAAACCAGACCACGTGTCTGGGTTCGTTCCCGCCTTTTTCTCTCGCCCTCATCACAAGCCTTTTCGCCGTCGTACTGCTCATGATTTCATTTTTTCATCACCACTTCTATTTTTTTTTACTTTTGCCACCCAAAAAAAAATCCACAGTTTTTTTTCGCACGAAGACGCATGAGGCCTCGAAGGGGGAATACAAGGCAGAAGGGGAAGGAAGGTCCTACAGAAGGATCAAAAACAAATAACAAGGAAAAAAAAGAAAAATCACTTCTATAAAGTAACAACTTGGCAAAAACAGCAAAAGTAGAATGGCACTTGGTAAAAAGCGCATGCCTTTGCCAGGTGGAACAGGTTTATGACTTTAATGTTTTAGTATCCCACTGATGGGCTGGATCTGAACCAAAATCCAATCCGCTTGTTCTTGTCACCATTCAACTCATCCACCTGTGTTTGTATAACTCGTCCATAACTTTTTGAGATATAGTGATATATTTAGTTTTTTGACGCTGATCTATCAAATTTAAGAAAGTAGGCGCTGCGTTAACCTTTTGACCTTAAATTAATTGTTAGTTGAATTCAGTGACCTCAATGAAAATGGGCTCCTCCGAAATTTCAAGTCAATCGGTGAAAATTGAGGATTTAAAAAAATTGGCGCCATAATTTGGCCTTTGGCCTATTTTGACCTTTTGGCCTATGTTTAACCGTAAAATTAATCAGTGTTTTTAATTCAAGCGCTTGACATGAAAATGCTCTCAAATTTCAAAGTTAAATTCGATTAAGATTGAGGATTTTTAGATATTTGGTCTATATTGACCTGTCACCTCTGGTAACCACAAAAATAATAGGTTGGGTTGAAATCAAGTGACCTCACATATAAATCCTTTTCAAATTTCAACCTCAATAGGATGAAAATTGAGCATTTTGAAAATTTGGCCCAAATTGGCCTTTGGCCTATTTGGGCCGAGGTTTACCTCAAAATTAATGGGTGTTTTTATTCTGAAAAACTGACATGAAAATGCTCTTTCAAATTTCAAGTTAATGGGAGAAAAGAGGATTTTAGAAATCTCACCTAAAGTTGTTGACCTTTGGCCTATGTCGACCTTTTGGCCTATGTTTACCTCATAAATTAAGTAGTGGCTTGAATTTCATTGACCTGACAATAATCCTTTTCAATTTCAAACTCCAATTAGGATGAAAATTGAAGATTTAGGTAAAATTTGGGCCGCAAATTGGCCTTTTGGCCTATTTTGACCTTTTGGCCTATGTTTTTACCTAAAAATTAAAGGTGTTTTAATTCAATGACCTGACAATGAAATGCTCTCAAATTTTAAAGTCAATCGGATTGAAAATTGAGGATTTTTAGAAATCTCACTAAGTTGTTGACCTTTGGCCTATGTTTATCAAAATTAGTAGGTAGTTGAATTCAGTGACCTGATATGCAATGCTCTTCCAATTTTAAGTAATCGGATGAAAATTGACATTTTAGAAAACCAATTAAAAATTTGGCCTATTTTTGAGTGACGCTTAATGGCCTATGTTGACCTTTTGACCGAAGATAAACCTCAAAAGTAATAGGTGGTTGAAATTCACTGACCCTGATGTGCAAAATCCTGTTCAAATTTCAAGTCATCGTAATAAAATTTGAAGGATTTTATATAATTTGGCTCAAATTTGGCCCTATTGGCTAAATGTAAACCTTTTTGGTCGACCGAATTTTATTACAAAACTTCAATGCGTTGCAGGGTCGGTGACATTAATCTCTGAAAATTTCAGATCGATCTTTTGAGTGGTTTGGGCTGGAGGAGAGTGGACCACCACGCACACGCACACACAGCAAACAAACGGAGACGATTTGACATACTAGAAAAAAATTTGCCAAGTATTAATAAGGAAGAAAGAAAACCTATCTTGAGAACCAACAGCGATCATGGGCAAAACCGTTTGCAATGACCCCATGAACATAATATGTCTGTGTTTGGAGTAGGTTAGATTGCCACATAAAAGGGATCAGTTGGAGAAAAAAAAAAGTAAGGTCATTTGTTGCACTTCACCCTGAGGAGAGGCAGCGTATGTATTCAATAGACAAGTAGAGAGTAGTTCCGTATGGTAAAACTCTTGTTGTAAGCGGGGCTGGTGTAGACTTCCCAGAAGAGGCACACACGTCACGTGTGTAAAAGGCCAATGAACGATTTAATCTGGCGGTGGTGTGCCAGCCATAGGTAGCACGTGGGCCGCAAAAGAAAGATGTACCTTGATTTTTATTGGGCTACGTCATGGGCGGGAACTAGGAGATGAGACCTCCGCCTATAAGAGGAGGAAGAGAAACAGAATTTAAGAACGGGGTGTCCACGTGGAGGAACACGAAAGGAATCCACGAGTGTGCACATGAGTGGAGATGGTGCAAGGAAGCCGGAGACTCTCTTTGAGAATAAGCCTCATGTGGGTTCGACCCTAGCTGGATTCACCCTGTGTTTTGGAAAGGGCCTGAGGTAAAAGAACAAAGGGATCACGTGGCCAAAATGGAAGGCCAACTGCATGCGCTGGCCTGCTGGTGGCCATTTGATTTGTTCTGGACACCATCATAAGTCCTGCGCCACACCAGCACATCAGAGAAAAAGCTGAAGTCCTGTCTGCATTGTTGTTTCTTGTACAGGTGTGACAGTGGCACCTAGTGGGTTATGTTTATGTTTATTTCTCCATGTATATAATTTTGCATGTCCCTTTCTCCTTTTAGTTGTCTTTTGACGTCATAGTTTTTTGTTGACCCCCTTCCCTGTGCTTTTCATTATAAAAATTAGAAGGGCACTCGGTAGAGCACTATGACCGCCGCCATGCGTTCACCTATCCGCAGAACTATCGGGCCAATACATTTTTGAAACTATCAGTCGTATAGTACTCTTTTGCGTCTCCTCCTCAATGGTGAAGAATCGCTTTTAAAAATAAAATTAATAATTCTCATGAATCCAAGATCTGGATTTCGATCTTCAGCCAAAATCGATATCAATTCGTTTCGTGGCCACAACCCAACGTGTCACCAAGTTCACCACGAATCCATCCACAACTTTTGAGATATCGTGATCAATATAAATATATTTTATTTATATTATTGCAGTAATATATAAATACCGGGGTTTCGTAGTGGCGTGCGCCTGTAATCCGGCTACTCCGGAGGCTTGGGTTGGAGGATCGCTTGAAGGAGGGAGCTCCTGCGCCTTGGGCCGCGTCTATTGAGAGGGTGTAGGGCAGCCCGGAATCATGGCGAAACCCAATTCCTTAATCCCTGTGTCGTAAGAGGCGACCAGGGTTGCGTAGGAAGGGCATCAGGCGTAAAACCTATGCCAAATCAGTATGCAGATCATAAAGGATGATCCGCTGGGCAACCCTAACGGGAGCCGCCGAAAGACGAAACAACATTGCAGTAATATATTAAATAACTGGCAATATATAAAATATATATATGTAATATATATATATTATATATATTTATTGTTGAAGGCCGGGGGTCGGTGGCAAGAACGACCAACTAGGTCCGGGGAGGTTACATCGTCTCCACCAGACTCTCCGGAATTGTTAGGCCTGTTGCTCTCGGAATAATCCGTAAGCCGGCAGGTCACTGAATGGAACAGACCTCATACAACACGTCCCGCGGATGCGGCATGGTTTTCCAAATAGTTCCGTTCCGTTAACACGACCACGTCTCCCGCCTGGGTCGGTCCGTGTCCATTCCACCACGTGCACTCCATAACATGCCATATCATTTGCACCACTCGCATGTTCCGACACGCTCTGGACAATCATACTGAGGGCTCGTGGTTAAGCCCACAAAAGATCCTGGGATTCTATACGCCCAAGGCTCGCATGCGCTCATTTCGAAAGCCCCCCAAGCTCGCTCGACCTCGTACGGCCTTACCGGACTCAGCTTCTCACGGCCATGCATGAGGGAGCATAAAACGTCTCCCCTGTCCCTGTGGGACGTTAATCGACCCTCAAGCCCTGTCACACCTTGAGATTTGCCAGCATATGCCAACGTATCAAAATTGTTTCTAAAAACGTGCGTACGCTGAACTATTGATGTTTTTTTCAGGTTTTTGGGCGTATATTATCGAGTTTGGACGAATGCATAACGTATTAGTAAGCGTACACAAGAACGTTTCGATAACTTATAGATAAATTTATACAAGCGAATGTTAGCGTGTTGTCGGGCGTTCACAACTTATGTGCCGCAAGATAGTCTAAACTTATGCATAGCGCGGCAGCGTATCGCCGACGATCACGGGTGGCGTAGCCTATTAATAGGCTGGCGCTCGACGAATTTAAATTCGCTGCCGCTCAAGACGATTTAAATGATGCTGCCACTCGACGATTCAATCATAACCGCAACTAGACAATCGAAGTGTCAACATCACCGTCATGCCCGACGAAAAAACTTCGAAAACTCCTCGTTACGGAGTTCACATTGAGCTGGTCATACAAGCCAAAAATGCCGTCGCCTCCCGATCCATGGTCTCACCCAGTTTCCTTCTCTCCGTTCACCTCTTCTTCCCTGCCTATTGGCAACGCAACTGGTACAGTGTCAAATCGATGAGGTCATGTTGATGTTGGATGAGCAGCTAGTAGGTATTGTCGTCTCAGCCTTGCGAATCCTCCATCTCTGCGGATGACATGGACATCTACCTCACGCATGGAGTCTGAAACACTGACGGTTCCTTCTCTGGGTGAGCCCATTTTTATATACATTCCCTAACGCTGGCCAAACGCCATTATATGGTAGCTGTAAGTTAGAACCGTTCAGTAAAAAAGGGTTTTCCCCCTGTGGGGGGGTCCGTCCGGAAGACGTCAAAATATGCGTCTAACATACGTCATATGCGTTGGAGATACGTTCAACATAGGTTTAAATAGCAGCGTTAGCTATGAGGTTAGAAATAAGTTTTCGGGTACGCCTAGACATTACCTCGACGTATTTCGCTTATGAGAACTTTACAAGTAACGTGTGTCACGATCGCATAAACGTGCCTACAACTTATGGCCAGCGTATGCCGAACGTGTGAGTCATACGCTGGCATCGTCGAAAAATTTTGAGCATGCCTTAAAAATTTGTCGACGAGCTCGGCGTAACTACGATGTATGGCCAACGTGCTTCAGCGTGCTTCTTGAACGTATACAAAACTTACCATAACTATTTCGACGTGCGCCAGCGTATTCGCAAATTTTTCATGACGTCGGCATACGCTGGCTAAAACGTCAAGTGGTGACAGGGCTTCACTCTGGGTCCCAATACATTTCCCAAGCTCAACCTCAATGTCCCCTACCAGTTCTATGTGTGTGTGCTCCTCTTTTTAGTTTCGTGGCAATTCATCCCCCTCTCTTGATTTCTGGTCTCCGTCACTCCTTTGACTCCTTGCGTTTCTTTTAGCCATTTCCCCGGCATCCCCTGTCCGAGTTTAACGGTTTCTTCCCTTAATTATCGTGACTATCGTCGGCGTCACTTGTCACCTTGACCTTAGCCTGTCGTCATCGCGGTCAAAAACAGCCTCCACACTCCCCCTCGACTCGATCATTTCCCTACGTAGTTTTACTGGTCCCATCCGCCAATTTTTCCGATTCATGGTCCTGCATTTCACCCTTCACCTTTTACAAACTCCGCCCTTCATTTCTTCCTGACTAGCCTTCAGTGTTTGCATGTTAGCTCCTTTGTTGGTTTTGTAAAATCATTCCCTATGCTTTGCATATCCCCTTTATTCGTTTTTCCATGTTTTGTTAGTAATTTCCACAACTGGCTCAAGTCAATGGCTTTTGCGAAGCCGATGCCGCCAAACGAATCGGGCGCTGATTACCGACAGGGATCGTTCGGTCCTCCATGGAGGAAATTTGATGCAGGAGGAGCTCCGGCATTGTACTGTTGCCCCGCAATGGGTTGCCCTACCTCTGGGTTTGACTGCAGGGAAAAGATCTCCTCACAGGTGTTTGTCCTGAGCCACAGATTCTTCTACGATTAATTCAGACCCACCTGTACCAAGTCGTCTTGGTCTGGCCATGGTCAGTGCCTGAGAATTAAATAAAAATTTTTACTTGCTGATCTTAATTTGGAAGGGAAAGCGGGGGGGGGTTTTCCAAGCACACCCCTGGTCAAGAATCCGTGAATTTTGTGTGGAAGGCG
Source organism: Eptatretus atami (assembly GCA_035128595.1). Classification (NCBI taxonomy): domain Eukaryota; kingdom Metazoa; phylum Chordata; class Myxini; order Myxiniformes; family Myxinidae; genus Eptatretus; species Eptatretus atami. The sequence continues at coordinate 67,763,704 of CM068965.1, read as the reverse complement.
TGGGGTTCAATCCACCTCCTGACACCAAACTGTTGAGAGCCGGGGGTCGGTGGCGAGAATGTACCACTGAAGGTTGGGGGAAGGTTACGTCGTCTTCCACCAGACTCCCTGGAATTGTAAGGGCCCGTCGCTCTTGGATAATTCCGTAAGCCGCGGGTCCGCTGAAACGCGACCCAGTGGACGCCAATATCTCAACCGGTAAGTGTAGGGTCTTTGGCTGGAAACCAATTTACACTAATTAACTACATGATTTTCGGAAAACCTTAAAAGAACCGGGGAACGATGCCCTACGGCACGTCTTGTCCGAACGCGGGTCAACTCTACCGACTGTGGTAGAGTTCACTACTGGCTAGCCAACTCCGGTTCGGGTGCAGTTGAGCGGAACTGCCATAGCCGTGCCGGCTCGGATGAACTGATTATATATCGGGTATAAAAAACCCGGCTAAAACTCAGATCGATCCATGCTGGAGACAATGCAAGAAAGGACGGAAACGAACTGGGAACAATTTCTATAATAATTTATTTAGCAATAAAAAACACAGAGCAGACTTACACGGGAATAAACAGGGAATTTACAATGTTCAAAAAACACATAAGTTTCTACTTACAAGACGGGCCCACACCTCAGACGCACACTCAGATGATACAAAAACCGTCAGATGTTTTATTGGACCCGCCGGCGGCCAGGGAGAGAGACGGCTGGGGTCACGGTTCGGCGGGGTAAACTGCACGTTGGAGGGATGGGGTGCTCCCGTGGTGCGGCACCTGTTAATGGTCGTGCGGCTCGGGTCCATGGGCCGCACGCAGTGGAGACCGTGTCTGCGAAGGAGCCGCGGGTCGAGTAGAGCAGAGTCCGAGGTGGGGATCAGGGCCCAACGCTCTCCGCTCCTCAGGGTTGCTTCACAGAACTCCAAGCCTTTCACTGCAAGCATGTACGAACTGCACGGCTCTCTCACGGCAACCGCCCCCTCACAAGCGGCCAGCATCTCGCAACCTCCGAACTCAGCGCAACCCAACAACCATGACGACGAACGACCCCCCAAGAACTCTCGAGACTCCTCTCACAGAAGCTCTCCGCTGAGGATGGCGTCGTAACTTTATGACCTCCCCCTCAGCGGGGAGGGGCCTTGGTGAAGCCAACATCACTGGTTCCGCCCAAATTGGACGGGGCTTCCATGGGTCGCCCTTTCTGGGTGGGGTTTCGGCATACCGGGTTATGCCCGCCCACTCCACAACGTGCGGACTTGCCCAAAGGTAGCTTCGAAGATTTTGCCTCGAACAACGAGGCTCCAATGAGACGAGGTGGACAGTGGATCGTGATGGGACAGTGATCATGAGACAGCACACCTTTGATTCTCCCACTAGAACAAAAGAAGGGACCTGTCTCAACATGTACTTTAACGGAATAACTGAACTCTTGGACATAACTGTATGTTTGAATGCTAACAGCTTCCAGATCCGTAACAAATATATATCAGGGTGTCCCTAAAAAAATGACATCATTTGAAACTTTGTAATATCTATAGTAACTACATGTCCAGGCAAAGAAAAGTAAATAGCCCTTCATGTTGAAAACAATAAAAGATTTTCTTTATGCAAAATTCGAACAAGAGATTCAGAGGGATGTAGATTTTATAAACGCGTTTTCTCCAAAACTTCACTGTTCAATAATATGCGCACCACCTGTGGACACGACACACCGTCAAGTCGGTGTCCAGCTCCTGCCAACACGCTGTAGCATGTCTTGCGTAACATTTTCCAGCGCCTCAGTGGATTCTCTGGCTTAAGTTCCTCTAGGCTTGTAGGCATGAGTGTAGTAGGAAGGGGATATAGCCAGTCCTTTTCACATAGCCCCATAGAAAAAAATCACAAGGTGTCAAGTCAGGTGAACGTGGTGGCCATTTCAAAACAGCACATTGTCCATTATGCACTTGGCACGCCCAACTCCATCCTTGCCTGGTAGATTCTCATTGAGATAGAATTAAACATTCAACTTAGTTTTTTTTTACACATTTTAGGTTTAAAATTTTGAGTATCATTTGAGCGAGAATTAGCTATGTTATTAGACTGACGGAAATCGCATGTCATTTTTTTTACGGACCCGCCTGTATATATATATAATAATAAAGATATATATATATATATATAGTATATATAATACATATATATATATTACATATAAGTAATACATATATACATATACAATATATAATTGTTACCGGCTGTGGAAATTCGGCTGAACACACATAAAGGTTACTTAATCAGTTTTCCCGGTAAGTTGGTGTTAGATACGGTTCCCCCCACCGTTAGTTTAGAGGAATTCCTTCGTGTTTCACTCGGGCCTGCGACCATTTGAGATAGTGTTTTTTCCTTTTTCTTCAGTTATTTTGGACCAACCATACCTCACAAGCCTCAGATCGCCAACCGACCGACATCGTTCAAAACGGCGCACAACCAAACCACCCACCCACCTTCGCCCTTTTTACCTCACAACCATCAACAACCCCAACGCCTCGAACATCGCCTCCTTCAGTATCCGATACGACACCAATCTTACCTGGGCAGAGAGGCAAAGGGTTCTCCTCCGGCCAATTTTTGATGCGGCCGGTGATTTCTACAACGTCCGCTTCCCGGGGTCGGAGTCAAATGACGGATCGTGAACGCCGTGATTTCTGCCACACGTCCTTCCGGGGGTCGGAGGTGAACTGTCAGAATCGTGACGCCGGTGATTTCTACGCACGTCGCCCCGGGGGTCGGAGGTAAGTGCGGAGGATCGATCTCGTCTTGCTCCGCGTCCCTATATAAAGCCGAACAGAACGGAGCTTCGCGTCAGTCGGGTGGAGGCCGGGCCAGTCTGGAGGGTCGGAGAACGAGCCTGAGATCAAATGGGCAGTCTGCGGCGGTTCCTGGAGATCGGAGAGCCTGGAGATACCAGAGGGCTACGTGGAGACCACAAGCCCGGAGAGAGCTTGCGCAGCGCCAAGGCAGTCCGAGGTGATGCGAACCTCGGCGCGATTCAGCGCCTCGCTGAGGGAGGAAACGGGGTCTGAGAGCATCACTCTTGCTCGAGCGTCTTAAGCCGAGAGGGCATCAACCTTGTAAAGCAACCAACGCTGAGAAAGCGTCCGGTAGAACGCCCGTCCGTTCTCTCAACCGCGTTTGCATGGGCCAGAATCACCTCGCCGTCGCTGTCTACGCTGCCGGGGGAGAAGGCGTACGACCCTGCCCATACGTTGCGAGGCCGCAACCAGGCACGGCGTCCTAGCCGCACGTGGGGACGAGAACGTCGCGACCTGCCCATGCGTTGCAACCGCGAGGGTCGGGTAAGACGCATCGGGGTCTCGTGCCCGTTCGGTATCCCGGCTCCACGCCACATAGGGTCCACGGATCCCGTTCTGCCACCCCTTGTCTTTTGGGGGTGGCCTTTCTCTTCTGTGACATGCATGTTGTGCGCCACGTCTAAATCAAGTAGACTCGTATAAGTGATTGTGCATTCTATTTCCGCTTATATTCGGTTTATTGCTTTCTTGCCTGTGTATACGTGTCCATTGTGTTGGCTGTACAGTACGTTGCATAGACTGTCTGCTGAATACGTGCAAATCGTTAATAAATGTGATTGTTGAAATGTTCGCCCGTTCGTATGCGTTCCTCGGTTTCCCGCGTTTGAAAGTGCATCTTGCATCGTGGAATATTGGTTTGGGTTGTAAGCAACCGGTGAGTAAAACAATCCGGACGAGGTCGGGCGATAATATCCGCTGGTTTCAGCTGCAGTGAACGGACCGCTTAAGCGGTTTTCGTGTCCTACCGACCTTGCGCCAGAGGTACGGTCGAACTGCCTCGCGCAGGTACTTAGGTAGATCGAATTTGGCGAGCAGACCCTATCCTGTGTGGGTAGACAATTGGCACGACCGTGGTGAGGTTAAAACCCCCACACACGTGGCTGGTTCCTGCGCGATAGTTCCAGGAGGGTCACGACTGAATTGTCCCGTGTCCGTGGGACGACGTGTTGCTATAGTGGAAAGGGCGCCAATCGCACGCCGGCGAGGGCCGAATTCGTAACAATATATATATATATTATATATATATATATATATATATATTATATGATATATATTGGCATTCTACACTCAATGGTGAAGAATAACTAAAACAAAATGATGTGTCGATCCGGGTTCCGATCTTTAGCCAAAATCGAATATTTCGTCCTTGTCAGCACACCAAACCTACCCCACACAAATTTCATCCAGGTCTGTTCAACGCAACTTTTTGAGATATCCTGGGCAACACAGCAGACAAAAAAACCAGACAAGCCGGTAGGCGGTGATGTGGTCGCCACCAGGACTGTTAGTTATTGTGACACTTTGCACGCCTGACCTAGATGGAGATAGGTCATTATGCAAATGAGCAAACTTGTCACTACTCATGGGGAGTATTACGTGCAAAAATTTTGTTGGATCGGTTGGCCGTTTTGCTGGTAGGGAGGAAGAACTATGAAATAGACATTTTGACCGAAAATGCACTTAATTGACCTTGTGACACCCTGAACTACATCGAGAATGGTCATGTAATGACAAAACGAGCAAAGTTGTAGTACTCATTACGGTCTATAAGCAATGTAAGATTCATTCGATTCGGTTCAATCGTCTTGGGACCTTAGTGTACTTTGAAGTTTCAGCAGGAAGCTCTATAGGCCCTCGGACACCCAAGTTAAGAGGGTTCCATTTGGAACTATATATATAAGAGCAAAATGGATGTCATATAGCGGATAGGCCAATCATCCTAAGATTATGCATATCAATCTCAATCCAGTTCCATCTACTGATACTACTCGGTATCCGCATTGAATGAAAAGTACCGAAAATCGGTTTTGAAATCGGAAATCCCCAAAGTTCGAGGGGGTGCTGTGGGTGGAACAAAAGATCTAATCGAAAATCCGGCGTTTGATCGTTTGTGCACTAATGTATTCCAGAACGATTAAGTGTGAAATTTTCAATGACCAATCCGACCATAACCCTAGGAAGGAGTAGCATTCTGGCGTGAAGGCAACCTCCAGCTCTCGCATATTGTCGATTTTTTGCACTAACTGACCTTTGACCCCTGACCTAAGCGAAATCCGGTCAATAGTCCTGAAGCAAAGTTGTAGTAACTCATTGATAACCATGAACCTGCCAAAGTTTCATTCGTCGATGCACCTCACACAGGTCGCTAGGGGGCCTTCAATTTTCGCCAATTTTTGCGCATACCCTATTGTAGGGGGCGCTGCGGGTAAAGTATTCCATATATCAGCAAAAGACCGGAAATATATTGTATAGAGCATCACCTGTAGATCATTCGGCCAATTTCATAACCCTACCGTGGGATAATGGCTTTCGGAATTGATTTTGCGTGAACGGTACCGGCGCGGATTTTGAAAGGTTTTTCGGTTGTTGGCTGGGAACCAAAGCGTCCTAGCAAACCATCAATTCCAAAAGACTAGGTCATAAGATGTCACCTGTACCACCAAGTTTGGTCAAAATGGCCCACGTTAACGTAACCGAATTATCTGATGACAAATGAAACAACAAACAAACAAAACAGACAGATTACTGCAAAAGGGTAACCTATTTCGGCGACCACCAACAGACAACAAACAGAACACAGAGAGGTGAAAACATAACCTCCTTCACCTTCGGTGCGGAGGTAGTAAATCCCTTTCAAGGTAGAGGGTTTCAGTCTATCTGCTTTCCGTGTCGGTTTGCTGTCGTTTTCGGTGACCATTGGGGAATGCTAAAAGTTAAGTAATATTAACGCAGTGCCTTAAAAGATATTGCTGGACCATCTCTCAGGCCATAAGGTCCCAGCTCTGAGTAATTCCGTGTTAGTGGAATACTCGAACGCGACAATATATTGCATGTCATTAATCGCTTCATATGACTATCGTTGAATCGCGATTGGGGAGGGGACATCGTCTGCTTGATTGGAGAGCGATACCTTGGGCGCGACCGCTACACGACAGTAACAACTCTGCTCGATAATGGAGTCCAGCATATTTATCTGAAAATGTCAACCTTGCCAAAACAGTCGGAGTGTTTTACCAACAAGTGATTGACAGTCCATGGAAGGTAGCAACAACAGGATCCGGTACAGTTTTTTCCGCCACCTAGCTGTGCCGTGTTATCGAGCAGAACTTTGAAGCGTGAACTCCAAAACGGTGTTGGTGTTTCCGGGCCTCACACTCGATCCAAACACCATCAATTTTTGGATACTCTCTCAGAAGTCACTGAGCAGAACATGTTCGAGTAGCGACAATGGTGGGCCTGAAGTGACCATCAGTGAGACAGGAGAGACCTGGATGGCGATGCAGAAATGCAAGGGCGAAAAATGTTCTTGAATAATAATGCGGTGCTTTGAAGAAGATGATCGACCTTTTGTCCGTTGAGCATCCGAGCTCCGTCAACATCACATTCTGGTGTTGTTGCCATTATGTGGTGCGACAACGATCTCCTGGAAGGCAAAATAATTGGAACGTGAGCTAATTTGGTCAGTTACATGTTCGGAATGAATAAATTTCAGCAAAGTTTGGATTCCAATCGCCCAATCACACTGTCGGAAGATGAAGACATTCGCTAATGAGTCAAAGGGTCTGTCAGAAAGGCAGGGTGAGGAAGTTGTATATAAAGTATTGACAGGATGATGTACCACAGGATACGTTATAATGGTTCAACAGTGTAAAACTGAGACAGGAACAAACATTCTGTCTGTCCTACTCAACTACACTGTGATCCCTCTTGTGCTCTAGCTACTGTGATGGTACGATAGCGAAGACCAATAAAAAGTGCTCTAGCCTCTATCGGCATTGAAATCCAAGCGTCCTTACCGATCGTATGGGAAGTAACTGGAATAGATGTCATACTGTTCGATGTCATGACTGTCATTCATCGTCTGGTCAGTCGGCCTCCCAGCTTACCTTTGTTTGGATTAATTAATTATCGGACCTTGTTAAATCAGATCTTCGAGCATCCTGAAGGACAACAAATGTCGGTGTATTCAAGTGGGTTGTTGATCGTTAATCTGGAATTGAGGTCATTAACCTCACAGGCATGAAAATAATCAGCCTTGGAACAGAAGATGCCAGAGATTAGCATTGCTCCTGATTACATTGCCAATGGTGAACAAGCAAATCTCAGTGAAAAGATGTCTGGAAAGTGCTGATAAATTCGGATACTTGGGAGTTTTACTTGACCCATGGCGCCAGAGTGTGCACAGATTTTGGTCAGCGGTGATGTTCAGTTGGATGGAGGAACCGTCCGGAGGTTATCATGAAGAAGCTGACACAAGGCTTGTGCTTCATGTTGAATTGTTAGGAAAGCTCAATCAGAACTTCACCGTGATAGTCATCAGCCCTAACACACGTGTTGGGGTGCGTGTTGCTGTTGCTATTCGATGGGGATTCCCGTGGCGTCGTTGCATTTTTTGTAACGGGGATGAAGAGGACCGAGCGAGTTGTCGACGTGAATGCGATTAATTCCGCAATTGGAGTGGAGATGTGCAAGGTGTTTATTGGGCTTCACGTCTTCACCGGCTGCATAAGGTCAGTGCTTTCCGCAGAAAAGGAAGGAAGCGCACTTGTGATTGTTGCACGATCGTCCCGACTACCGAGCAATGTTCGACACTCAGTCAGGAGTTTGATGTTCCGGATAATTGCACAAGGACCTGGAGAAATACACCTGTGACTTTACCACCAGAAAGGGAGTCGGACATCAATGTTGCTCAGTGTCAAAAGCTTTGTCTTGGGGCCTAATAATGACGACCAACAGTCTGCCTCCAACAAAGGATGCCTTGTTTTCAGCACTGTCATCGGGGCAAACTATCAGTCTGCCGTGCATCGCCGCTCATTGAATCTTCTCATGAATGTCTCATCCCCTGAAGGCCATGGCGCGACAATGCGAGATGGTACGTTATCAGTTGTTTGGATGCTCAAAAGATCCGGCTCCAGAGGAGATAGTGAAACTCATTCACTGTCCCTCTTCGCGGAGCAATGCAAGAGCAAGAGATGTTCCTGCCTAGCCAACGACGTCTCATGCTCAGCAACTTTGTGCACACAATAAAAACTAATCTGGAATCGCTGCAGCAATGTCAATTTTTGTTTCATCTCAGAAGAACTCAAGGCGGGCGAAAATCCTGACGATGTGAGCGACAGCAATGAGGGCGATGACAACTGATGGATGGTGCTATTGATGTTGTACCCATGTGACGTCTCAACAGCTCTAGTTCTTGTTCCTTTAAAGTGCACGATGAATCAAATATCCTGGTCCATAATTTTAGGGTGTTTTCAAAGTTGTGGTCTTGAGAAAAGGCCATCCAAATGCCTCAATTTAACTACAATTTGCTTCTAATTATCTTAGACCGAAATGCATAATTCTAAATTAATTTTAATACGGGTGCAACGGCCTTCCTTCTTATTTTCGAAAATCTGGGATCTTTTGATGCGTCTGCACTTTAACCGATGTGTTGTATCAGTTACTGTATAATATATGCGTTCTCTCCATGGATACGAGAAGGATAAATCCTGTAATCATTGATATTTTTTTTTCCACTTTTGTAATGTATTATGCTTTTTCTATATGTACAAAGGCCGGTTTCTCCGAAACATCTTCAGCCATGATTCTCAAGACTCCATTTTGTCCATTATTTTTCTCTCACATGGATGATCAATTGGCCTGATCCTTAATGGCTTTAGGCGCAACATGTACAGTGGTTGATGGGGCCAGACGTTCGCTGGCATCATTAAACGCATTTTTGTCAAATTTTCCCTTTGTCTGTCCTGCATTGAATAGGAACACGACAGGACACAACACTAATCCCCAGGATTCGTTGAACTGAGATTTGACTGTACCTACGAAGTATTGTTTTTTTCTCTCGAGGCGTATGCTCGTGGGAACTGGAAGCATTTACCACCTGTGATCTCTCCCATGAAGAAATATTGTTGTGAATCTGGAAGCCATGAGCACACTCAACATTCAGGTCCTTTAGCTCATCAGATATCTCTGTAAGTATGTGTTTTATAGATAGCTTCCCTTTCCCTTGTCTAATGGGTAAATCAATGTAAATGCGCTGCGATTGTTTTGGTAGTAGGATTTTCTTGTCATTTCAACTACAACAACAGAGCGGACCACTCCAGCTCGAAATGAAACAACAAGCAGAAACCGCTCGCTCCCTGCGTCCCCCGCACGCGCCCACTAGGGGAGAGGTCAACTCCCACCCCCCCCCCCCCGAAACCAAGCAGAAACCCTCAGCTCCTGGCGTCCCCCGCGCGCTAAGTGGGAAAGGTTGAGCCCCCCACCCACCCGTTTCGCTTGGAAAAAGCGCCAAGGTGGGGGAAGGGTGGAGCCACGCCGAGGGTGTGCAGCAACGAATTCTGCCTGAGCGAGCGCACGGGGAGATATAAAAAGGAGCAGAGGATCCTCGCAAGTGAGGAGTTCGGAGTCTGCCTGGCTAGGCTTGGTCTTCGCCGTCATCTTCTTTCCTCCTCCTCCGCATGGTCGTGAGCTTGGACACCACCTCGTCTCACGCTCAGCCAGGTTCGGCTGCGCTGGCCCGTCCTTCGGCAACCAGAGGCCCGCCCCCGGGAAGGAGTGGACGCCCAGCCGCGCGCTCGTGGCCTGGTAGCCAGCTACCCTGATCTTCAGCCGACTGTCCTCCGGGTGGAGGTCCAAATAAACACCTTTCGGTCCAATTATTTGGTGTGTGCGTGTGTGTGTTGTGTGTCCGTGGCCTGTCCATAAGTAGTGAATTGTTAAAGTGCCTTTGCTGTAATACTTGCATTCTTATATTCGGTATAGCTCTGCCTTATGTGCTCCCCTCATTCCCCCATTGCATTATAAATAAACCCCCCATTTTGTTCAATGTTTTCTGCTCGTTTCGTGTCCTTCTTTCATTGACTGAGCGTGTCGCGTGCTGGGGAAAATTAAGCAAGGCCACTGCCATGGCGTGTAACGGGACAATCGGACCGACGGTTCTCGGCGATTAAACCGCTCAGAATCGGCACACGGAAACGAGCGTGCTAAGCGGCTCGTTTCCGTACGAGTTCCGTCGAGGGTGTGAAGACTCGGTAGATCGCCAGGTGGCCTCTTAGGTATTTTGAAGATTTGGCAAATAACCCTGTACCACGTGTGGAAATGTTTGACCCTTCACGGTCCAAACAAAGGACCCGTCGACTCCGGACTTATCCGGGGCGACGATCTGAATTCCGGGCGATCGTCAAGCCGACTCTACTGCTCCATCTGTGGTCGAGCTCGTGGGGCCGACGTCCCGGCCCCGCAACAATATTACTTGTGGAAGTTTATTTTCGGATTCAGTGCATCAAAATCTACAGGAAATCACCAATTTTTCATGTATTTCCCGAGTCGGTGTCACAATAGTCATTTTTAAGGCTGTTTCCAAGATCGAATAGATTACAGCCGTGAAGCCGTGTGACTATATATCTATTAATTATGTGCTGTTTGAATGTCAGTTGCATCCTGAAGACCCTTTAAGACCCCAAAAATATTTGAAGACCCGCAAAGACCGTAGGACCCTAAGACCCTCAAGAACCCTAAGCTTCAGCAAAAATTGTACTCCACTTCAAATTCCCTTCTGTACCCGTATCATTCACCCGAAAAGGGGATGGGGGGGGGGGTGGAACTGCTGGTGTTTTGATACAACAAACCCTGAGAATAAAAACAGAATGATACGGGTACAGAAGGGGAATTTGAAGTGGAGTACAATTTTTGCTGAAGCTTAGGGTTCTTGAGGGTCTTTAAGGGTCCTACCGGTCTTGCGGGTCTTCAAATATTTTGGGGTCTTAAAGGGTCTTCAGGATGCAACTGACATTCAAACAGCACATAATTAATAGATATATAGTCACACGGCTTCACGGCTGTAATCTATCGGTCTGGAAACAGCTTAAAAATGACTATTGTGACACCGACTCGGGAAATACATGAAAATTGGTGATTCCTGTAGATTTTGATGCACTGAATCCGAAAATAAACTTCCACAAGTAATATTGTTGCGGGGCCGGGACGTCGGCCGACGAGCTCGACCACCAGATGGAGCAGTAGAGTCGGCTTGAC
>CM068965.1:67735531-67752586 GCA_035128595.1 Eptatretus atami | reverse complement strand
AGAGAGATTCATGTTACTTAAATAGGAATATAATAAAATATATGCAGTGGTAACAATTAAACATTAAAGGCAAGACAGGTGCCAAGACAATTCAATAGCCCACCAGTTATCCCATAGCTAATTCCAAAGGGGTGGTGGGGGAGCAAAAATAAACAAAGGAATATTTGCCAAGATATAAGAAAATAATGTGTGAAGGAGAAAGGTGGGGGGGGGGAAGAAGAAATTCAGGCCTGTTTGAGTTGACGTTCAGCAGCCTCACGCCTAGCACATGGCCCACAAAGAATGACGCCTCACCAACCACCCTTCCCTCTCTCGAGGTGTGTTCTCAAACTTCGGCAACAAACGAACCGGAGAAACTCTGCAACACTTTGAAGCCACGTTGCTTCAGGTCGGCTGCAGGTGGACACTCAGGGAGAAGGAAACGCTTCTTCTCCCTCTCCGATTAACGTTCCCAGTGAGGCTCTCCTTTGCGCGCAGTGTCTTCAACACAAACAGTGGCCTCCAACAAGCGGCCCTCGGAGGGATCACTCCAATCTTTAAGGGGTCTTACAGGCCAGGAATCTCGTCACAAAAAAACCAGACCACGTGTCTGGGTTCGTTCCCGCCTTTTTCTCTCGCCCTCATCACAAGCCTTTTCGCCGTCGTACTGCTCATGATTTCATTTTTTCATCACCACTTCTATTTTTTTTTACTTTTGCCACCCAAAAAAAAATCCACAGTTTTTTTTCGCACGAAGACGCATGAGGCCTCGAAGGGGGAATACAAGGCAGAAGGGGAAGGAAGGTCCTACAGAAGGATCAAAAACAAATAACAAGGAAAAAAAAGAAAAATCACTTCTATAAAGTAACAACTTGGCAAAAACAGCAAAAGTAGAATGGCACTTGGTAAAAAGCGCATGCCTTTGCCAGGTGGAACAGGTTTATGACTTTAATGTTTTAGTATCCCACTGATGGGCTGGATCTGAACCAAAATCCAATCCGCTTGTTCTTGTCACCATTCAACTCATCCACCTGTGTTTGTATAACTCGTCCATAACTTTTTGAGATATAGTGATATATTTAGTTTTTTGACGCTGATCTATCAAATTTAAGAAAGTAGGCGCTGCGTTAACCTTTTGACCTTAAATTAATTGTTAGTTGAATTCAGTGACCTCAATGAAAATGGGCTCCTCCGAAATTTCAAGTCAATCGGTGAAAATTGAGGATTTAAAAAAATTGGCGCCATAATTTGGCCTTTGGCCTATTTTGACCTTTTGGCCTATGTTTAACCGTAAAATTAATCAGTGTTTTTAATTCAAGCGCTTGACATGAAAATGCTCTCAAATTTCAAAGTTAAATTCGATTAAGATTGAGGATTTTTAGATATTTGGTCTATATTGACCTGTCACCTCTGGTAACCACAAAAATAATAGGTTGGGTTGAAATCAAGTGACCTCACATATAAATCCTTTTCAAATTTCAACCTCAATAGGATGAAAATTGAGCATTTTGAAAATTTGGCCCAAATTGGCCTTTGGCCTATTTGGGCCGAGGTTTACCTCAAAATTAATGGGTGTTTTTATTCTGAAAAACTGACATGAAAATGCTCTTTCAAATTTCAAGTTAATGGGAGAAAAGAGGATTTTAGAAATCTCACCTAAAGTTGTTGACCTTTGGCCTATGTCGACCTTTTGGCCTATGTTTACCTCATAAATTAAGTAGTGGCTTGAATTTCATTGACCTGACAATAATCCTTTTCAATTTCAAACTCCAATTAGGATGAAAATTGAAGATTTAGGTAAAATTTGGGCCGCAAATTGGCCTTTTGGCCTATTTTGACCTTTTGGCCTATGTTTTTACCTAAAAATTAAAGGTGTTTTAATTCAATGACCTGACAATGAAATGCTCTCAAATTTTAAAGTCAATCGGATTGAAAATTGAGGATTTTTAGAAATCTCACTAAGTTGTTGACCTTTGGCCTATGTTTATCAAAATTAGTAGGTAGTTGAATTCAGTGACCTGATATGCAATGCTCTTCCAATTTTAAGTAATCGGATGAAAATTGACATTTTAGAAAACCAATTAAAAATTTGGCCTATTTTTGAGTGACGCTTAATGGCCTATGTTGACCTTTTGACCGAAGATAAACCTCAAAAGTAATAGGTGGTTGAAATTCACTGACCCTGATGTGCAAAATCCTGTTCAAATTTCAAGTCATCGTAATAAAATTTGAAGGATTTTATATAATTTGGCTCAAATTTGGCCCTATTGGCTAAATGTAAACCTTTTTGGTCGACCGAATTTTATTACAAAACTTCAATGCGTTGCAGGGTCGGTGACATTAATCTCTGAAAATTTCAGATCGATCTTTTGAGTGGTTTGGGCTGGAGGAGAGTGGACCACCACGCACACGCACACACAGCAAACAAACGGAGACGATTTGACATACTAGAAAAAAATTTGCCAAGTATTAATAAGGAAGAAAGAAAACCTATCTTGAGAACCAACAGCGATCATGGGCAAAACCGTTTGCAATGACCCCATGAACATAATATGTCTGTGTTTGGAGTAGGTTAGATTGCCACATAAAAGGGATCAGTTGGAGAAAAAAAAAAGTAAGGTCATTTGTTGCACTTCACCCTGAGGAGAGGCAGCGTATGTATTCAATAGACAAGTAGAGAGTAGTTCCGTATGGTAAAACTCTTGTTGTAAGCGGGGCTGGTGTAGACTTCCCAGAAGAGGCACACACGTCACGTGTGTAAAAGGCCAATGAACGATTTAATCTGGCGGTGGTGTGCCAGCCATAGGTAGCACGTGGGCCGCAAAAGAAAGATGTACCTTGATTTTTATTGGGCTACGTCATGGGCGGGAACTAGGAGATGAGACCTCCGCCTATAAGAGGAGGAAGAGAAACAGAATTTAAGAACGGGGTGTCCACGTGGAGGAACACGAAAGGAATCCACGAGTGTGCACATGAGTGGAGATGGTGCAAGGAAGCCGGAGACTCTCTTTGAGAATAAGCCTCATGTGGGTTCGACCCTAGCTGGATTCACCCTGTGTTTTGGAAAGGGCCTGAGGTAAAAGAACAAAGGGATCACGTGGCCAAAATGGAAGGCCAACTGCATGCGCTGGCCTGCTGGTGGCCATTTGATTTGTTCTGGACACCATCATAAGTCCTGCGCCACACCAGCACATCAGAGAAAAAGCTGAAGTCCTGTCTGCATTGTTGTTTCTTGTACAGGTGTGACAGTGGCACCTAGTGGGTTATGTTTATGTTTATTTCTCCATGTATATAATTTTGCATGTCCCTTTCTCCTTTTAGTTGTCTTTTGACGTCATAGTTTTTTGTTGACCCCCTTCCCTGTGCTTTTCATTATAAAAATTAGAAGGGCACTCGGTAGAAGCATATAACCGCCGCCACGTTACCTGATCCAGAACATATCGGGCCAATACATTTTTGAAATATCATGCTATATACCTTTTTGGCCCGATCACTCAATGGTGAAGAATCGCTTTTAAAAATAAAATTAATAATTCTCATGAATCCAAGATCTGGATTTCGATCTTCAGCCAAAATCGATATCAATTCGTTTCGTGGCCACAACCCAACGTGTCACCAAGTTCACCACGAATCCATCCACAACTTTTGAGATATCGTGATCAATATAAATATATTTTATTTATATTATTGCAGTAATATATAAATACCGGGGTTTCGTAGTGGCGTGCGCCTGTAATCCGGCTACTCCGGAGGCTTGGGTTGGAGGATCGCTTGAAGGAGGGAGCTCCTGCGCCTTGGGCCGCGTCTATTGAGAGGGTGTAGGGCAGCCCGGAATCATGGCGAAACCCAATTCCTTAATCCCTGTGTCGTAAGAGGCGACCAGGGTTGCGTAGGAAGGGCATCAGGCGTAAAACCTATGCCAAATCAGTATGCAGATCATAAAGGATGATCCGCTGGGCAACCCTAACGGGAGCCGCCGAAAGACGAAACAACATTGCAGTAATATATTAAATAACTGGCAATATATAAAATATATATATGTAATATATATATATTATATATATTTATTGTTGAAGGCCGGGGGTCGGTGGCAAGAACGACCAACTAGGTCCGGGGAGGTTACATCGTCTCCACCAGACTCTCCGGAATTGTTAGGCCTGTTGCTCTCGGAATAATCCGTAAGCCGGCAGGTCACTGAATGGAACAGACCTCATACAACACGTCCCGCGGATGCGGCATGGTTTTCCAAATAGTTCCGTTCCGTTAACACGACCACGTCTCCCGCCTGGGTCGGTCCGTGTCCATTCCACCACGTGCACTCCATAACATGCCATATCATTTGCACCACTCGCATGTTCCGACACGCTCTGGACAATCATACTGAGGGCTCGTGGTTAAGCCCACAAAAGATCCTGGGATTCTATACGCCCAAGGCTCGCATGCGCTCATTTCGAAAGCCCCCCAAGCTCGCTCGACCTCGTACGGCCTTACCGGACTCAGCTTCTCACGGCCATGCATGAGGGAGCATAAAACGTCTCCCCTGTCCCTGTGGGACGTTAATCGACCCTCAAGCCCTGTCACACCTTGAGATTTGCCAGCATATGCCAACGTATCAAAATTGTTTCTAAAAACGTGCGTACGCTGAACTATTGATGTTTTTTTCAGGTTTTTGGGCGTATATTATCGAGTTTGGACGAATGCATAACGTATTAGTAAGCGTACACAAGAACGTTTCGATAACTTATAGATAAATTTATACAAGCGAATGTTAGCGTGTTGTCGGGCGTTCACAACTTATGTGCCGCAAGATAGTCTAAACTTATGCATAGCGCGGCAGCGTATCGCCGACGATCACGGGTGGCGTAGCCTATTAATAGGCTGGCGCTCGACGAATTTAAATTCGCTGCCGCTCAAGACGATTTAAATGATGCTGCCACTCGACGATTCAATCATAACCGCAACTAGACAATCGAAGTGTCAACATCACCGTCATGCCCGACGAAAAAACTTCGAAAACTCCTCGTTACGGAGTTCACATTGAGCTGGTCATACAAGCCAAAAATGCCGTCGCCTCCCGATCCATGGTCTCACCCAGTTTCCTTCTCTCCGTTCACCTCTTCTTCCCTGCCTATTGGCAACGCAACTGGTACAGTGTCAAATCGATGAGGTCATGTTGATGTTGGATGAGCAGCTAGTAGGTATTGTCGTCTCAGCCTTGCGAATCCTCCATCTCTGCGGATGACATGGACATCTACCTCACGCATGGAGTCTGAAACACTGACGGTTCCTTCTCTGGGTGAGCCCATTTTTATATACATTCCCTAACGCTGGCCAAACGCCATTATATGGTAGCTGTAAGTTAGAACCGTTCAGTAAAAAAGGGTTTTCCCCCTGTGGGGGGGTCCGTCCGGAAGACGTCAAAATATGCGTCTAACATACGTCATATGCGTTGGAGATACGTTCAACATAGGTTTAAATAGCAGCGTTAGCTATGAGGTTAGAAATAAGTTTTCGGGTACGCCTAGACATTACCTCGACGTATTTCGCTTATGAGAACTTTACAAGTAACGTGTGTCACGATCGCATAAACGTGCCTACAACTTATGGCCAGCGTATGCCGAACGTGTGAGTCATACGCTGGCATCGTCGAAAAATTTTGAGCATGCCTTAAAAATTTGTCGACGAGCTCGGCGTAACTACGATGTATGGCCAACGTGCTTCAGCGTGCTTCTTGAACGTATACAAAACTTACCATAACTATTTCGACGTGCGCCAGCGTATTCGCAAATTTTTCATGACGTCGGCATACGCTGGCTAAAACGTCAAGTGGTGACAGGGCTTCACTCTGGGTCCCAATACATTTCCCAAGCTCAACCTCAATGTCCCCTACCAGTTCTATGTGTGTGTGCTCCTCTTTTTAGTTTCGTGGCAATTCATCCCCCTCTCTTGATTTCTGGTCTCCGTCACTCCTTTGACTCCTTGCGTTTCTTTTAGCCATTTCCCCGGCATCCCCTGTCCGAGTTTAACGGTTTCTTCCCTTAATTATCGTGACTATCGTCGGCGTCACTTGTCACCTTGACCTTAGCCTGTCGTCATCGCGGTCAAAAACAGCCTCCACACTCCCCCTCGACTCGATCATTTCCCTACGTAGTTTTACTGGTCCCATCCGCCAATTTTTCCGATTCATGGTCCTGCATTTCACCCTTCACCTTTTACAAACTCCGCCCTTCATTTCTTCCTGACTAGCCTTCAGTGTTTGCATGTTAGCTCCTTTGTTGGTTTTGTAAAATCATTCCCTATGCTTTGCATATCCCCTTTATTCGTTTTTCCATGTTTTGTTAGTAATTTCCACAACTGGCTCAAGTCAATGGCTTTTGCGAAGCCGATGCCGCCAAACGAATCGGGCGCTGATTACCGACAGGGATCGTTCGGTCCTCCATGGAGGAAATTTGATGCAGGAGGAGCTCCGGCATTGTACTGTTGCCCCGCAATGGGTTGCCCTACCTCTGGGTTTGACTGCAGGGAAAAGATCTCCTCACAGGTGTTTGTCCTGAGCCACAGATTCTTCTACGATTAATTCAGACCCACCTGTACCAAGTCGTCTTGGTCTGGCCATGGTCAGTGCCTGAGAATTAAATAAAAATTTTTACTTGCTGATCTTAATTTGGAAGGGAAAGCGGGGGGGGGTTTTCCAAGCACACCCCTGGTCAAGAATCCGTGAATTTTGTGTGGAAGGCGTGGGGTTCAATCCACCTCCTGACACCAAACTGTTGAGAGCCGGGGGTCGGTGGCGAGAATGTACCACTGAAGGTTGGGGGAAGGTTACGTCGTCTTCCACCAGACTCCCTGGAATTGTAAGGGCCCGTCGCTCTTGGATAATTCCGTAAGCCGCGGGTCCGCTGAAACGCGACCCAGTGGACGCCAATATCTCAACCGGTAAGTGTAGGGTCTTTGGCTGGAAACCAATTTACACTAATTAACTACATGATTTTCGGAAAACCTTAAAAGAACCGGGGAACGATGCCCTACGGCACGTCTTGTCCGAACGCGGGTCAACTCTACCGACTGTGGTAGAGTTCACTACTGGCTAGCCAACTCCGGTTCGGGTGCAGTTGAGCGGAACTGCCATAGCCGTGCCGGCTCGGATGAACTGATTATATATCGGGTATAAAAAACCCGGCTAAAACTCAGATCGATCCATGCTGGAGACAATGCAAGAAAGGACGGAAACGAACTGGGAACAATTTCTATAATAATTTATTTAGCAATAAAAAACACAGAGCAGACTTACACGGGAATAAACAGGGAATTTACAATGTTCAAAAAACACATAAGTTTCTACTTACAAGACGGGCCCACACCTCAGACGCACACTCAGATGATACAAAAACCGTCAGATGTTTTATTGGACCCGCCGGCGGCCAGGGAGAGAGACGGCTGGGGTCACGGTTCGGCGGGGTAAACTGCACGTTGGAGGGATGGGGTGCTCCCGTGGTGCGGCACCTGTTAATGGTCGTGCGGCTCGGGTCCATGGGCCGCACGCAGTGGAGACCGTGTCTGCGAAGGAGCCGCGGGTCGAGTAGAGCAGAGTCCGAGGTGGGGATCAGGGCCCAACGCTCTCCGCTCCTCAGGGTTGCTTCACAGAACTCCAAGCCTTTCACTGCAAGCATGTACGAACTGCACGGCTCTCTCACGGCAACCGCCCCCTCACAAGCGGCCAGCATCTCGCAACCTCCGAACTCAGCGCAACCCAACAACCATGACGACGAACGACCCCCCAAGAACTCTCGAGACTCCTCTCACAGAAGCTCTCCGCTGAGGATGGCGTCGTAACTTTATGACCTCCCCCTCAGCGGGGAGGGGCCTTGGTGAAGCCAACATCACTGGTTCCGCCCAAATTGGACGGGGCTTCCATGGGTCGCCCTTTCTGGGTGGGGTTTCGGCATACCGGGTTATGCCCGCCCACTCCACAACGTGCGGACTTGCCCAAAGGTAGCTTCGAAGATTTTGCCTCGAACAACGAGGCTCCAATGAGACGAGGTGGACAGTGGATCGTGATGGGACAGTGATCATGAGACAGCACACCTTTGATTCTCCCACTAGAACAAAAGAAGGGACCTGTCTCAACATGTACTTTAACGGAATAACTGAACTCTTGGACATAACTGTATGTTTGAATGCTAACAGCTTCCAGATCCGTAACAAATATATATCAGGGTGTCCCTAAAAAAATGACATCATTTGAAACTTTGTAATATCTATAGTAACTACATGTCCAGGCAAAGAAAAGTAAATAGCCCTTCATGTTGAAAACAATAAAAGATTTTCTTTATGCAAAATTCGAACAAGAGATTCAGAGGGATGTAGATTTTATAAACGCGTTTTCTCCAAAACTTCACTGTTCAAATATGCGCACCACCTGTGACACGAACACCGTCAAGTCGGTGGTCCAGCTCCTGCAACACGCTGTAGCATGTCTTGCGTAACATTTTCCAGCGCCTCAGTGGATTCTCTGGCTTAAGTTCCTCTAGGCCTTGTACGGATGAAGTGAGGTAGGAAGGGGATATAGCCAGTCCTTTTCACATAGCCCCATAGAAAAAATCACAAGGTTCAAGTCAGGTGAACGTGGTGGCCATTTCAAAACAGCACATTGTCCATTATGCACTTGGCACGCCCATCCATCTCCTGGTAGATTCTCATTGAGATAAGAATTAAACATTCAACTTAGTTTTTTTTTACACATTTTGGTTTAAAATTTGAGATCATTTGAGCGAGAATTAAGCTATGTTAATTAGACTGACGAAATGCATGTTCATTTCTTTTTACGGACCCCCTGTATATATATATATATTTTATTAGATATATAATATATACTATATATATATATATATAATATTATATATTATATACAATAGTATACATATATACATATAACAATATATATTGTTACCGGCTGTGGAAAATTCGGCTGAACACAACATAAAGGTTCTTAATCAGTTTATCCCGGTAAGTTGGTGTTAAGAATACGGTTCCTCCCACCGTTAGTTTAGAGGAATTCCTTCGTGTTCACTGCGGGCCTGCGACCCATTTAGATAGTGTTTTTTTTCTTTTTCTTCAGTTATTTTGGACCAACATACCTCACAAGACCTCAGATCGCCAACCACCGACATCGTTCAAAAACGGCCACAACCAAACCACCCACCACCTTCGCCCTTTTTACCTCACCAACCATCAACAACCCCAACGCCTCGAACATCGCCTCACTTCAGTATCCGATACGAACCATCTTACCTGCAGGCAGCAAGGCAAAGGGTTCTCTCCGCCATTTTGATGCGGGCCGGTGATTTCTACACGTCACGCTCACTCCCGGGGTGGGTCAAATGCGGATCGTGAACGCCGGTGATTTGCTGACCAACGTCCTAGCTCCCCGGGGGTCGGAGGTCGAACTGTCAGAATCGTGACGCCGGTGTTTCTACCACGTCCTGCCCGGGGGTCGGGTAAGTGCGGAGCGCGATCTCGTCTTCCCGCTCCCATATAGTAAAGCCGAACAGAACGGAGCTTCGCGTTCAGTCGGGTGGAGGCCGGGCAGTCTGGAGGGTCGAGAACCGAAGGCCTGAATCAAATGGGCAGTCTGCGGCGGTTCCTGGAGGATCGGAGAGCCTGGAGATACCAGAGGGCTACGTGGAGACCACAAGCCCGGAGAGAGCTTCGCAGCGCCAAGGCAGTCCGAGGTGATCGAACGCATCGGCGCGATTCAGCGCCTCGCTGAGGGAGGAACGGGGTCTGAAGAGGCATCAACTCTTGCCGAGCGTCTAAGCCTGAGAGGGCATCAACTCTTGTAAAAGAACCAGCTGAGAAAGCGTCCGGTAGACGACCCGTCGTTCTCTCAACCGCGTTTGCATGGGGCCCAGAATCACCTCGCCGTCGCTTGTCCTAGCTGCCGTGGGGAGAAGGCGTCACGACCCTGCCCATACGTTGCGAGGCCGCAAACCAGGCAGCGGCTGTCCTAGCCGCACGTGGGGACGAGAACGTCGCGACCTGCCCATCGTTGCAACCTGCGAGGGTGCGGGTAAGACGCATCGGTCTCGTGGCCCGTTCGGTATCCCGGCTCCACTGCCACAAGGGTCCACGGATCCCGTCTGCCACCCTTGTCTTTTGGGGGTGCCTTCTGCTTCTTGTGATGCATGTTGTGGCCGTCGTCTAATCAAGTAGACTCGTATAAGTGATTGTGCATTCTATTCCGCTTATATTCGGTTTTATTGCTTTCTTTGCCGTTATACGTGTTGCCATTGTGTTGGCTGTACAGGTACGTGCATAGACTGTCTGCCTGATACGTGCAAATCGTTAATAAATGTGATGTTGAATATGTTCCCCGTTCGTATGCGTTCCTCTTTCCACGCGTTTGAAAGTGCCACTCTTGCATCGTGGAATATTGGTTTGGGTTGTAAGCACCCGGTGAGTAAAACAATCCGGACGAGGTCGGTGCGATAATATCCGCTGGTTATCACTGCAGTAGGAACGGACCGCTTAAGCGGTTCGTGTCCTAACCGAACCTTGCGCCAGAGGTACGGTCGACTGCCTCGCGCAGGTACTTAGGTAGATTCGAATTTGGCGAGCGACCCCTATCCTGTGTGGGTAGACAATTGGCACTGAACGTGTGAGGTTAAAACCCCCAACACACGTGGCTGGTTCCTGCGCGATAGTTCCAGGAGCGGTCACGACCTGAAATTGTCCGTGTCCGTGGGCGACGTGTTGCTATTAGTGGAAACGGCGCCAATCGCACGCCGGCGAGGCGCCGAATTCGTAACATATATATATATATATATATATATATATATATATATATATATAGTATGATATATATAGTGGCATCACACTCAAATGGTGAAGATAACTAAAACAAAATGATGTAGTCGGATCCGGGTCACGATCTTTACCAAAATCGAATCATTTCGTCCTTGTCAGCACACCAAACCTACCCCACACAAATTTCTCCAGGTCTGTTAACAGAACTTTTTGAGATATCCTGGGCACACAGCAGACAAAAAACCAAGACAAAGCCGGTAGGCGGTGATGGGTCGCCGACCAGGACTGTTAGTTATTGTGACACTTTGACCCTGACCTAGGTGGAGATAGGTCATTATGCAAATAGCAAACTTGTACTACGTCATCGGGGAGTATTACATGCACAAAATTTTGTTGGATCGGCTTGGCCGTTTTGCTGGTAGGGGGAAGGACTATGAAATAGACATTTTGACCGAAAATGCACTTAAATTGACCTTGTGACACCCTGAACTAATCGAGAATAGGTGCATGGTAATGCCAAAACGAGCAAAGTTGTAGTATCTCATTACCGGTCTAATAAGCATGTAAGATTCATTTCGATTCGGTTCAATCGTCTGGGCCTAGTGATACTTTTGAAGTTTCAGCAGGAAGCTCTATGGCCCTCGGACACCCAAGTTAAAGAGGCGTTGCCATTTGGAAACTATATATATAAGAGCAAAATGGATGTCATATAGGCGGATAGGCAATCACCTAAGATTATGCATATCAAATCTCAATCCAGTTCCATCTACTGATACTACTCGGTATCCATTAGAATGAAAAGTACCGAAAATGCGGTTTGAAATCGGAAATCCCCAAAGTTCGAGGGGGTGCTGTGGGTGAACAAAGATCTAAATCGAAAATCCGGCTTTGATCGTTTTGTGACTAATGTATTCCAGACGATTAGTGTGAATTTTTCATGACCATCCGACCATAACCCTAGGAGGAGTAGCATTTGGCGGAAGGCAACCTCCAGCTCTCGCATATTGTCGATTTTTTGCACTAACTGACCTTTGACCCCTGACCTAAGCGAAATCGGTCAATATGTCCTGAAGCAAAGTTGTAGTACTCATTGAGTAACCATGAACCTGCCAAAGTTTCATTCGTATCGATGCACTTCACCCGGTCGCTAGGGGGCCTTCAATTTTCGCCAATTTTTGCGCATACCCTAATTGTAGGGGCGCTGCGGGTAAAGTATTCCATATATCACAAAAACCGGAATATATTGAATAGAGCATCACCTGTAGATCATTCGTGCCAAATTTCATAACCCTACGTGGGATAATGGCTTTCGGAATTGATTTTGCGTGAACGGTACCGATTTGAAGGTTTTTCGGTTGTTGCTGGGAACCAAAGCGTCCGCTAGCAACCATCACATTTCCAAAGTACTAGGTCATAAGATGTACGTACCACCCAAGTTTGGTCAAAATGGCCCACGTTTACTACCAATTATGCTGATGACAAATGAACAACAAACAAACAACAGACAGAATTACTGACAATAAGGGTCACCTATTTCGGCGACCCAACAGACAAAACCAGACACAGAGAGGTGAAAACATAACTCCTTCACCTTCGGTGGCGAGGTAGTAAATCCTTTAAAGGTAGAGGTGTTTTCAGTCTATCTGCTTTCCGTGTCGGTTTTGCTGTCGTTTCGGTGACCTTGGGGAATGCTAAAAGTTAAGTAATATTGAACGCAGTGCCTTAAAAGATTTGCTGGACCATCTCTCAGGCCATAAGGTCCCAGCTCTGAGTAATTCCGTGTTAGTGATACTCGAACGCGACAATATATTCAATGTCATTAATCGCTTCATATGAGCTATCGTGAATCGCGATTGGGAGGGGACATCGTGCTGCTTGATTGGAGACGATACCTTGGTTCTTCACCTACACGACAGTAACAACTCTGCTCGATAATGGATCAGCATATTTATCTGAAAATGATCAACCTTGCAAACAGTCGGAGTGTTTACAACAATGTGATTGAATGTCCACTGGAAGGTAAACAACAGGATCGGTACAGTTTTTCCGCCACTGCATGTGACCGTGTTATCGAGCAGAACTTTGAAGCGTGACTCCAAAACGTGTGTTGGTGTTTCCGGCCTCACACTCGATCCAAACACCATCAATTTTTGGATACTCTCTCAGAGTCACTGAGCAGAACTGTTCGAGTATGCGAGCAATGGTGGGCCTGAGTGACCATCAGTGAGACAGGAGAGACCTGGATGCGATGCAGAAATGCAAGGGCGAAAAAATGTGTCTTGAATATAATGCGGTGCTTTGGAGAAGATGATCGACCTTTTGTCCGTTGAGCTATCCGACCTCGTCAACATCACATTTGGTGTTGTTGCCAATTATGTGGTGCGACACGATCTCCTGGAAGGCAAAATAATTGGAACGTGAGCTATTTGGTCAGTTCATGTCGGAATGAATAAATTTCAGCAAAGTTCGGATTCCATCGCCCAATCACACTTCGGAAGATGAAGACATTCGCTAATCAGTCAAAGGGTCTGTCAGAAAGGCAGGTGAGGAAGTTGTAATAAAGATTGACAGGATGATGTACACAGGATACTTATAATCGGTCAACAGTGTAAACTGGACAGGAAAAACATGTTCTGTCTGTCCTACTAACTCACACTGATCCCTTGTGCTCTAGCTTACTGTGATGGTACGATAGCGAAGACCAATAAAAGTGCTCTACTCTATCGGCATTGAAATCCAAGCGTCCTTCACCGATCGTATGGAGTAAACTGGAATATGATGTCATACTGTTCGATGTCATGACTGTCATTCATCGTCTGGTCAGTCGCCTCCCAGCTACCTTTGTTGGATTAATTAATTATCGGACCTTGTTAAATCAGATCTTCTGAGCATCGCTGAAGGACACAAATGTCGGTGTATCAAGTGGGTGTTTGATCGTTATCTGGAATTGAGGTCTTAACCTCACAGGCATGGAAAATAATCAGCCTTGAACAGAAGATGCCAGAGATTACATTGCTCTGATTACATTGCCAATGGTGAAACAAAGCAAATCTCAGTGAAAAAGATGTTCTGGAAGTGCTGATAAATTCGGATACTTGGGAGTTTTACTTGACCCATGGCGCAGAGTGTCACAGATTTTGGTCAGGGTGGATGTTCAGTTGGATGGAGGAACCGTCCGGAGGTTATCATGAAGAAGCTGACACAAGGCTTGTGCTTCATGTTGAATATGTAGGAAAGCTCAATCAGAACTTACCGTGATACGCATCAGCCCTAACAACGTGTTGGGGTCGTGTTGCTGTTGCTATTCGATGGGGATTCCCGTGGCGTCGTTGCATTTTTTGTAACGGGGATGAAGAGGACCGAGCGAGTTGTCGACGTGAATGCGATTAATTCCGCAATTGGAGTGGAGATGTGCAAGGTGTTTATTGGGCTTCACGTCTTCACCGGCTGCATAAGGTCAGTGCTTTCCGCAGAAAAGGAAGGAAGCGCACTTGTGATTTTGTTGCACGATCGTCCGACTACCGAGCAATGTTCGCCATCTCAGTCAGGAGTTTGATGTTCCGGATAATTGCACAAGGACCTGGAGAAATACACCTGTGATTTACCACCAGAAAGGAGTCGGACATCAATGTTGCTCAGTGTCAAAGCTTTTGTCTTGGGGTAATAATGACGACCACAGTCTGCTCCAACAAAGGATGCCTTGTTTTCAGCACTGTCTCGGGGCAAACTAATCAGTCTGCCGTGCATCGCCGCTCATTGAATCTTCTCATGAATGTCTCATCCCCTGAAGCATGGCTGGACAATGCGAGATGGTACGTTATCAGTTGTTTGGATGCTCAAAGATCCGGCTCCAGAGGAGATAGTGAAACTCATTCACTGTCCCTCTTCGCGGGCAAAATGCAAGAGCAAGAGATGTTCCTGCCTAGCCAACGACGTCTCATGCTCAGAAACTTTGTGCACACAATAAAAACTAATCTGGAATCGCTGCAGCAATGTCAATTTTTGTTTCATCTCAGGAAGAACTCAAGGCGGGCGAAAATCCTGACGATGTGAGCGACAGCAATGAAGGGCGATGCAACTGATGGATGGTGCTATTGATGTTGTACCATGTGACGTCTCAACAGCTCTAGTTTCTTGTTCCTTTAAAGTGCACGATGAATCAAAATATCCTGGTCCATAATTTTAGGGTGTTTTCAAAGTTGTGGTCTTGAGAAAAGGCCATCCAATGCCTCAATTTAACTACAATTTGCTTCTAAATTTATCTTAGACCGAAATGCTTAATTCTAATTAATTTTAATACGGGTGCACGGCTTCTTCTTATTTTTGAAAATCTGGGATCTTTTGATGCGTCTGCACTTTAACGCGATGTGTTGTTCAGTTACTGTATATATTGCGTTCTCTCCATGGATACGAGAAGGATAAATCCTGTAATCATTGATATTTTTTTTTTACTCACTTTTGTATGTATTATGCTTTTTCTATTGTACAAAGGCCGTTTCTCCGAAACATCTTCAGCCTGATCTCAAGACTCCATTTTGTCCATTTATTGTTTCTCTCACATGGATGATCAAATTGGCCCCCTGATCCTTATATTGGCTTTAGGCGCAACATGTACAGTGGTTGATGGGGCCAGAACGTTCGCTGGCATCATTAAACGCATTTTTGTCAAAATTTCCCTTTGTCTGTCCTGCTTGAATAGGAACACGACAGGACACAACACTAATCCCCAAGGATTCGTTGAACTGAGATTTGACTGTACCTACCGAAGTATTGTTTTTTTCTCTCGAGGCGTATGCTCGTGGGAACTGGAAGCATTTACCACCTGTGATCTCATCCCATGAAGAAATATTGTTTGTGAATCTTGGAAGCCATGAGCACACTCAACATTCAGGTCCTTTAGCTCATCAGATATCTCTGTAAGTATGTGTTTTATAGATAGCTTCCTTTCCCTTGTCTAATGGGTAAATCAATGTAAATGCGCTGCGATTTGTTTTGGTAGTAGGATTTTCTTGTCATTTCAACTACAACAACAGAGCGGACCACTCCAGCTCGAAATGAAACAACAAGCAGAAACCGTCGCTCCTGCGTCCCCCGCACGCGCCCACTAGGGGAGAGGTCAACTCCCACCCCCCCCCCCCCGAACACCAAGCAGAAACCCTCAGCTCCTGGCGTCCCCCCGCGCGCTAAGTGGGGAAAGGTTGAGCCCCCCACCCACCCGTTTCGCTTGAAAAGCGCCAAGTGGGGGAAGGGTGGAGCCACGCGAGGGTGTGCAGCAACGAATGTCTGCCTGAGCGAGCGCACGCGGGAGGATATAAAAGGAGCAGAGGATCCTCGCAAGTGAGGAGTTCGGAGTCTGCCTGGCTAGGCTTGGTCTTCGCCGTCATCTTCTTCTCCTCCTCCGCATGGTCGTGAGCTTGGACACCACCTCGTCTCACGTCAGCCAGGTTCGGCTGCGCTGGCCCGTCCTTCGGCAACCAGAGCCCGCCCCCGGGAAGGAGTGGACGCCCAGCCGCGCGCCTCGTGGCCTGGTAGCCAGCTACCCTGATCTTCAAGCCGACTGTCCTCCGGGTGGAGGTCCAAATAAAGACCTTTCGGTCCAATTATTTGGGTGTGCGTGTGTGTGTGTGTGTCCGTGGCCTGTCCATAAGTAGTGAATTGTTTAAAGTGCCTTTGCTGTAATACTTGCATTTCTTATATTCGGTATAGCTCTGCCTTATGTGCTCCCCTCATTCCCCCATTGCATTAAATAAATAAACCCCCATTTGTTCAATGTTTTTCTGCTCGTTTCGTGTCCTTCTTTCATTGACTGAGCGTGTCGCGTGCTGGGGAAATTAAGCAAGGCCACTGCCATGGCGTTGTAAACGGGACAATCGGACCGACGGTTCTCGGCGATTAAACCGCTCAGAATCGCACACGGAACGAGCGTGCTAAGCGGCTCGTTTCCGTACGAGTTCCGTGAGGGTGTGAAGACTCGGTAGATCGCCAGGTGGCCTCTAGGTATTTTGAAGATTTGGCAAATAACCCTGTACCACGTGTGGAAATGTTGACCCTTCACGGTCCAAAACAAAGGACCCGTCGACTCCGGACTTATGCCGGGGCGACGATGCTGAATTCCGGGCGATCGGGACCGTGAAGGGTCAACATTTCCACCACGTGGTACAGGGTTATTTGCCAAATCTTCAAAATACCTAGAGGCCACCTGGCGATCTACCGAGTCTTCACACCCTCGACGGAACTCGTACGGAAACGAGCCGCTTAGCACGCTCGTTC
>CM068965.1:67718663-67735506 GCA_035128595.1 Eptatretus atami | reverse complement strand
AGAGAGATTCATGTTACTTAAATAGGAATATAATAAAATATATGCAGTGGTAACAATTAAACATTAAAGGCAAGACAGGTGCCAAGACAATTCAATAGCCCACCAGTTATCCCATAGCTAATTCCAAAGGGGTGGTGGGGGAGCAAAAATAAACAAAGGAATATTTGCCAAGATATAAGAAAATAATGTGTGAAGGAGAAAGGTGGGGGGGGGGAAGAAGAAATTCAGGCCTGTTTGAGTTGACGTTCAGCAGCCTCACGCCTAGCACATGGCCCACAAAGAATGACGCCTCACCAACCACCCTTCCCTCTCTCGAGGTGTGTTCTCAAACTTCGGCAACAAACGAACCGGAGAAACTCTGCAACACTTTGAAGCCACGTTGCTTCAGGTCGGCTGCAGGTGGACACTCAGGGAGAAGGAAACGCTTCTTCTCCCTCTCCGATTAACGTTCCCAGTGAGGCTCTCCTTTGCGCGCAGTGTCTTCAACACAAACAGTGGCCTCCAACAAGCGGCCCTCGGAGGGATCACTCCAATCTTTAAGGGGTCTTACAGGCCAGGAATCTCGTCACAAAAAAACCAGACCACGTGTCTGGGTTCGTTCCCGCCTTTTTCTCTCGCCCTCATCACAAGCCTTTTCGCCGTCGTACTGCTCATGATTTCATTTTTTCATCACCACTTCTATTTTTTTTTACTTTTGCCACCCAAAAAAAAATCCACAGTTTTTTTTCGCACGAAGACGCATGAGGCCTCGAAGGGGGAATACAAGGCAGAAGGGGAAGGAAGGTCCTACAGAAGGATCAAAAACAAATAACAAGGAAAAAAAAGAAAAATCACTTCTATAAAGTAACAACTTGGCAAAAACAGCAAAAGTAGAATGGCACTTGGTAAAAAGCGCATGCCTTTGCCAGGTGGAACAGGTTTATGACTTTAATGTTTTAGTATCCCACTGATGGGCTGGATCTGAACCAAAATCCAATCCGCTTGTTCTTGTCACCATTCAACTCATCCACCTGTGTTTGTATAACTCGTCCATAACTTTTTGAGATATAGTGATATATTTAGTTTTTTGACGCTGATCTATCAAATTTAAGAAAGTAGGCGCTGCGTTAACCTTTTGACCTTAAATTAATTGTTAGTTGAATTCAGTGACCTCAATGAAAATGGGCTCCTCCGAAATTTCAAGTCAATCGGTGAAAATTGAGGATTTAAAAAAATTGGCGCCATAATTTGGCCTTTGGCCTATTTTGACCTTTTGGCCTATGTTTAACCGTAAAATTAATCAGTGTTTTTAATTCAAGCGCTTGACATGAAAATGCTCTCAAATTTCAAAGTTAAATTCGATTAAGATTGAGGATTTTTAGATATTTGGTCTATATTGACCTGTCACCTCTGGTAACCACAAAAATAATAGGTTGGGTTGAAATCAAGTGACCTCACATATAAATCCTTTTCAAATTTCAACCTCAATAGGATGAAAATTGAGCATTTTGAAAATTTGGCCCAAATTGGCCTTTGGCCTATTTGGGCCGAGGTTTACCTCAAAATTAATGGGTGTTTTTATTCTGAAAAACTGACATGAAAATGCTCTTTCAAATTTCAAGTTAATGGGAGAAAAGAGGATTTTAGAAATCTCACCTAAAGTTGTTGACCTTTGGCCTATGTCGACCTTTTGGCCTATGTTTACCTCATAAATTAAGTAGTGGCTTGAATTTCATTGACCTGACAATAATCCTTTTCAATTTCAAACTCCAATTAGGATGAAAATTGAAGATTTAGGTAAAATTTGGGCCGCAAATTGGCCTTTTGGCCTATTTTGACCTTTTGGCCTATGTTTTTACCTAAAAATTAAAGGTGTTTTAATTCAATGACCTGACAATGAAATGCTCTCAAATTTTAAAGTCAATCGGATTGAAAATTGAGGATTTTTAGAAATCTCACTAAGTTGTTGACCTTTGGCCTATGTTTATCAAAATTAGTAGGTAGTTGAATTCAGTGACCTGATATGCAATGCTCTTCCAATTTTAAGTAATCGGATGAAAATTGACATTTTAGAAAACCAATTAAAAATTTGGCCTATTTTTGAGTGACGCTTAATGGCCTATGTTGACCTTTTGACCGAAGATAAACCTCAAAAGTAATAGGTGGTTGAAATTCACTGACCCTGATGTGCAAAATCCTGTTCAAATTTCAAGTCATCGTAATAAAATTTGAAGGATTTTATATAATTTGGCTCAAATTTGGCCCTATTGGCTAAATGTAAACCTTTTTGGTCGACCGAATTTTATTACAAAACTTCAATGCGTTGCAGGGTCGGTGACATTAATCTCTGAAAATTTCAGATCGATCTTTTGAGTGGTTTGGGCTGGAGGAGAGTGGACCACCACGCACACGCACACACAGCAAACAAACGGAGACGATTTGACATACTAGAAAAAAATTTGCCAAGTATTAATAAGGAAGAAAGAAAACCTATCTTGAGAACCAACAGCGATCATGGGCAAAACCGTTTGCAATGACCCCATGAACATAATATGTCTGTGTTTGGAGTAGGTTAGATTGCCACATAAAAGGGATCAGTTGGAGAAAAAAAAAAGTAAGGTCATTTGTTGCACTTCACCCTGAGGAGAGGCAGCGTATGTATTCAATAGACAAGTAGAGAGTAGTTCCGTATGGTAAAACTCTTGTTGTAAGCGGGGCTGGTGTAGACTTCCCAGAAGAGGCACACACGTCACGTGTGTAAAAGGCCAATGAACGATTTAATCTGGCGGTGGTGTGCCAGCCATAGGTAGCACGTGGGCCGCAAAAGAAAGATGTACCTTGATTTTTATTGGGCTACGTCATGGGCGGGAACTAGGAGATGAGACCTCCGCCTATAAGAGGAGGAAGAGAAACAGAATTTAAGAACGGGGTGTCCACGTGGAGGAACACGAAAGGAATCCACGAGTGTGCACATGAGTGGAGATGGTGCAAGGAAGCCGGAGACTCTCTTTGAGAATAAGCCTCATGTGGGTTCGACCCTAGCTGGATTCACCCTGTGTTTTGGAAAGGGCCTGAGGTAAAAGAACAAAGGGATCACGTGGCCAAAATGGAAGGCCAACTGCATGCGCTGGCCTGCTGGTGGCCATTTGATTTGTTCTGGACACCATCATAAGTCCTGCGCCACACCAGCACATCAGAGAAAAAGCTGAAGTCCTGTCTGCATTGTTGTTTCTTGTACAGGTGTGACAGTGGCACCTAGTGGGTTATGTTTATGTTTATTTCTCCATGTATATAATTTTGCATGTCCCTTTCTCCTTTTAGTTGTCTTTTGACGTCATAGTTTTTTGTTGACCCCCTTCCCTGTGCTTTTCATTATAAAAATTAGAAGGGCACTCGGTAGAAGCATATAACCGCCGCCACGTTACCTGATCCAGAACATATCGGGCCAATACATTTTTGAAATATCATGCTATATACCTTTTTGGCCCGATCACTCAATGGTGAAGAATCGCTTTTAAAAATAAAATTAATAATTCTCATGAATCCAAGATCTGGATTTCGATCTTCAGCCAAAATCGATATCAATTCGTTTCGTGGCCACAACCCAACGTGTCACCAAGTTCACCACGAATCCATCCACAACTTTTGAGATATCGTGATCAATATAAATATATTTTATTTATATTATTGCAGTAATATATAAATACCGGGGTTTCGTAGTGGCGTGCGCCTGTAATCCGGCTACTCCGGAGGCTTGGGTTGGAGGATCGCTTGAAGGAGGGAGCTCCTGCGCCTTGGGCCGCGTCTATTGAGAGGGTGTAGGGCAGCCCGGAATCATGGCGAAACCCAATTCCTTAATCCCTGTGTCGTAAGAGGCGACCAGGGTTGCGTAGGAAGGGCATCAGGCGTAAAACCTATGCCAAATCAGTATGCAGATCATAAAGGATGATCCGCTGGGCAACCCTAACGGGAGCCGCCGAAAGACGAAACAACATTGCAGTAATATATTAAATAACTGGCAATATATAAAATATATATATGTAATATATATATATTATATATATTTATTGTTGAAGGCCGGGGGTCGGTGGCAAGAACGACCAACTAGGTCCGGGGAGGTTACATCGTCTCCACCAGACTCTCCGGAATTGTTAGGCCTGTTGCTCTCGGAATAATCCGTAAGCCGGCAGGTCACTGAATGGAACAGACCTCATACAACACGTCCCGCGGATGCGGCATGGTTTTCCAAATAGTTCCGTTCCGTTAACACGACCACGTCTCCCGCCTGGGTCGGTCCGTGTCCATTCCACCACGTGCACTCCATAACATGCCATATCATTTGCACCACTCGCATGTTCCGACACGCTCTGGACAATCATACTGAGGGCTCGTGGTTAAGCCCACAAAAGATCCTGGGATTCTATACGCCCAAGGCTCGCATGCGCTCATTTCGAAAGCCCCCCAAGCTCGCTCGACCTCGTACGGCCTTACCGGACTCAGCTTCTCACGGCCATGCATGAGGGAGCATAAAACGTCTCCCCTGTCCCTGTGGGACGTTAATCGACCCTCAAGCCCTGTCACACCTTGAGATTTGCCAGCATATGCCAACGTATCAAAATTGTTTCTAAAAACGTGCGTACGCTGAACTATTGATGTTTTTTTCAGGTTTTTGGGCGTATATTATCGAGTTTGGACGAATGCATAACGTATTAGTAAGCGTACACAAGAACGTTTCGATAACTTATAGATAAATTTATACAAGCGAATGTTAGCGTGTTGTCGGGCGTTCACAACTTATGTGCCGCAAGATAGTCTAAACTTATGCATAGCGCGGCAGCGTATCGCCGACGATCACGGGTGGCGTAGCCTATTAATAGGCTGGCGCTCGACGAATTTAAATTCGCTGCCGCTCAAGACGATTTAAATGATGCTGCCACTCGACGATTCAATCATAACCGCAACTAGACAATCGAAGTGTCAACATCACCGTCATGCCCGACGAAAAAACTTCGAAAACTCCTCGTTACGGAGTTCACATTGAGCTGGTCATACAAGCCAAAAATGCCGTCGCCTCCCGATCCATGGTCTCACCCAGTTTCCTTCTCTCCGTTCACCTCTTCTTCCCTGCCTATTGGCAACGCAACTGGTACAGTGTCAAATCGATGAGGTCATGTTGATGTTGGATGAGCAGCTAGTAGGTATTGTCGTCTCAGCCTTGCGAATCCTCCATCTCTGCGGATGACATGGACATCTACCTCACGCATGGAGTCTGAAACACTGACGGTTCCTTCTCTGGGTGAGCCCATTTTTATATACATTCCCTAACGCTGGCCAAACGCCATTATATGGTAGCTGTAAGTTAGAACCGTTCAGTAAAAAAGGGTTTTCCCCCTGTGGGGGGGTCCGTCCGGAAGACGTCAAAATATGCGTCTAACATACGTCATATGCGTTGGAGATACGTTCAACATAGGTTTAAATAGCAGCGTTAGCTATGAGGTTAGAAATAAGTTTTCGGGTACGCCTAGACATTACCTCGACGTATTTCGCTTATGAGAACTTTACAAGTAACGTGTGTCACGATCGCATAAACGTGCCTACAACTTATGGCCAGCGTATGCCGAACGTGTGAGTCATACGCTGGCATCGTCGAAAAATTTTGAGCATGCCTTAAAAATTTGTCGACGAGCTCGGCGTAACTACGATGTATGGCCAACGTGCTTCAGCGTGCTTCTTGAACGTATACAAAACTTACCATAACTATTTCGACGTGCGCCAGCGTATTCGCAAATTTTTCATGACGTCGGCATACGCTGGCTAAAACGTCAAGTGGTGACAGGGCTTCACTCTGGGTCCCAATACATTTCCCAAGCTCAACCTCAATGTCCCCTACCAGTTCTATGTGTGTGTGCTCCTCTTTTTAGTTTCGTGGCAATTCATCCCCCTCTCTTGATTTCTGGTCTCCGTCACTCCTTTGACTCCTTGCGTTTCTTTTAGCCATTTCCCCGGCATCCCCTGTCCGAGTTTAACGGTTTCTTCCCTTAATTATCGTGACTATCGTCGGCGTCACTTGTCACCTTGACCTTAGCCTGTCGTCATCGCGGTCAAAAACAGCCTCCACACTCCCCCTCGACTCGATCATTTCCCTACGTAGTTTTACTGGTCCCATCCGCCAATTTTTCCGATTCATGGTCCTGCATTTCACCCTTCACCTTTTACAAACTCCGCCCTTCATTTCTTCCTGACTAGCCTTCAGTGTTTGCATGTTAGCTCCTTTGTTGGTTTTGTAAAATCATTCCCTATGCTTTGCATATCCCCTTTATTCGTTTTTCCATGTTTTGTTAGTAATTTCCACAACTGGCTCAAGTCAATGGCTTTTGCGAAGCCGATGCCGCCAAACGAATCGGGCGCTGATTACCGACAGGGATCGTTCGGTCCTCCATGGAGGAAATTTGATGCAGGAGGAGCTCCGGCATTGTACTGTTGCCCCGCAATGGGTTGCCCTACCTCTGGGTTTGACTGCAGGGAAAAGATCTCCTCACAGGTGTTTGTCCTGAGCCACAGATTCTTCTACGATTAATTCAGACCCACCTGTACCAAGTCGTCTTGGTCTGGCCATGGTCAGTGCCTGAGAATTAAATAAAAATTTTTACTTGCTGATCTTAATTTGGAAGGGAAAGCGGGGGGGGGTTTTCCAAGCACACCCCTGGTCAAGAATCCGTGAATTTTGTGTGGAAGGCGTGGGGTTCAATCCACCTCCTGACACCAAACTGTTGAGAGCCGGGGGTCGGTGGCGAGAATGTACCACTGAAGGTTGGGGGAAGGTTACGTCGTCTTCCACCAGACTCCCTGGAATTGTAAGGGCCCGTCGCTCTTGGATAATTCCGTAAGCCGCGGGTCCGCTGAAACGCGACCCAGTGGACGCCAATATCTCAACCGGTAAGTGTAGGGTCTTTGGCTGGAAACCAATTTACACTAATTAACTACATGATTTTCGGAAAACCTTAAAAGAACCGGGGAACGATGCCCTACGGCACGTCTTGTCCGAACGCGGGTCAACTCTACCGACTGTGGTAGAGTTCACTACTGGCTAGCCAACTCCGGTTCGGGTGCAGTTGAGCGGAACTGCCATAGCCGTGCCGGCTCGGATGAACTGATTATATATCGGGTATAAAAAACCCGGCTAAAACTCAGATCGATCCATGCTGGAGACAATGCAAGAAAGGACGGAAACGAACTGGGAACAATTTCTATAATAATTTATTTAGCAATAAAAAACACAGAGCAGACTTACACGGGAATAAACAGGGAATTTACAATGTTCAAAAAACACATAAGTTTCTACTTACAAGACGGGCCCACACCTCAGACGCACACTCAGATGATACAAAAACCGTCAGATGTTTTATTGGACCCGCCGGCGGCCAGGGAGAGAGACGGCTGGGGTCACGGTTCGGCGGGGTAAACTGCACGTTGGAGGGATGGGGTGCTCCCGTGGTGCGGCACCTGTTAATGGTCGTGCGGCTCGGGTCCATGGGCCGCACGCAGTGGAGACCGTGTCTGCGAAGGAGCCGCGGGTCGAGTAGAGCAGAGTCCGAGGTGGGGATCAGGGCCCAACGCTCTCCGCTCCTCAGGGTTGCTTCACAGAACTCCAAGCCTTTCACTGCAAGCATGTACGAACTGCACGGCTCTCTCACGGCAACCGCCCCCTCACAAGCGGCCAGCATCTCGCAACCTCCGAACTCAGCGCAACCCAACAACCATGACGACGAACGACCCCCCAAGAACTCTCGAGACTCCTCTCACAGAAGCTCTCCGCTGAGGATGGCGTCGTAACTTTATGACCTCCCCCTCAGCGGGGAGGGGCCTTGGTGAAGCCAACATCACTGGTTCCGCCCAAATTGGACGGGGCTTCCATGGGTCGCCCTTTCTGGGTGGGGTTTCGGCATACCGGGTTATGCCCGCCCACTCCACAACGTGCGGACTTGCCCAAAGGTAGCTTCGAAGATTTTGCCTCGAACAACGAGGCTCCAATGAGACGAGGTGGACAGTGGATCGTGATGGGACAGTGATCATGAGACAGCACACCTTTGATTCTCCCACTAGAACAAAAGAAGGGACCTGTCTCAACATGTACTTTAACGGAATAACTGAACTCTTGGACATAACTGTATGTTTGAATGCTAACAGCTTCCAGATCCGTAACAAATATATATCAGGGTGTCCCTAAAAAAATGACATCATTTGAAACTTTGTAATATCTATAGTAACTACATGTCCAGGCAAAGAAAAGTAAATAGCCCTTCATGTTGAAAACAATAAAAGATTTTCTTTATGCAAAATTCGAACAAGAGATTCAGAGGGATGTAGATTTTATAAACGCGTTTTCTCAAAACTTCACTGTTCAATATGCGCACCACCTGTGACACGACAACCGTCAAGTCGGTGGTCCAGCTCCTGCCAACACGCTGTAGCATGTCTTGCGTAACATTTTCCAGCGCCTCAGTGGATTCTCTGGCTTAAGTTCCTCTAGGCTTGTAGGAATGAGTGAGTAGGAAGGGGATATAGACCAGTCCTTTCACATAGCCCCATAGAAAAAATCACAAGGTTCAAGTCAGGTGAACGTGGTGGCCATTCTCAAAACAGCACATTGTCATTATGCACTTGGCACGCCCATCCATCTTCCTGGTAGATTCTCATTGAGATAAGAATTAAACATTCAACTTAGTTTTTTTTTACACATTTTAGGTTAAAATTTTTGAGTATCATTTGAGCGAGAATTAGCTATGTTATTAGACTGACGAAATGCATGTTCATTTTTTTTACGGACCCGCCTGTATATATATATATATTAATAATATATATATATAAGTATATATATATATACTATAATATTATATATATTACAATATATACATATATACATATAACATATATAATTGTTCACGGGCTGTGGAAAATTCGGCTGAACACAACATAAAGGTTCCTTAATCAGTTTATCCCCGGTAAGTTGGTGTTAAGATAGGTTCCCCCACCGTTGTTTAGAGGAATTCTTCGTGTTTCACTCGGGCCTGCGACCTTTGAGATAGTGTTTTTTTCCTTTTTCTATCTGTTATTTTGGACCAACCATACCTCACAAACCATCAGATCGCCAACCGACCGACATCGTTCCAAAACGGCGCACAACCAAACCACCCACCACCTTCGCCTTTTTACCTCCACCAACCATACAACAACCCCACGCCTCGAACATCGCCTCACTTCAGTTCCCGATTACGAACCATCTTACTGAGGCAGAAGGCAAGGGTTCTCTCCGGCCATTTTGAGCGGCCGGTGATTTCTACAACCCGCTCATCCCGGGGTCGGGTCAAATGACGGATCGTGAACGCCGTGATTTGCTACCACCACGTCCTAGCTCCGGGGGTCGGAGGTGAACTGTCAGAATCGTGAACGCCGGTGTTTCTACCACGTCCTCCCGGGGGTCGGAGGTAAAGTGCGGAGCGACGATCCGTCTTCTCCGTCCCTATAGTAAAGCCGAACAGAACGGAGCTTCGCGTCAGTCGGGTGGAGCCGGGCAAGTCTGGAGGGGTCGAGAACGAGCCTGAGTCAAAGGGCAGTCTGCGGCGGTTCCTGGAGGATCGGAGAGCCTGGAGATACCAGAGGGCTACGTGGAGACCACAATAGCCCGGAGAGAGCTTCGCAGCGCCAAGGCAGTCCGAGGTGATGCGGACGCATCGGCGCGATTCGCGCCTCGCTGAGGGACGAGAACGGGGTCTGAGAGCATCAGCTCTTGCCGAGCGTCTAGCCGAGAAGGGCATCAACCTTGTAAAAGCAACCACGCTGAGAAAGCGTCCGGTAGAACGACCCGTCCGTTCCTCTCAACCGCGTTGCATGGGCCCAGATCACCTCGCCGTCGCTTGTCACTAGCTGCGTGGGGAGAAGGCGTCACGACCCTGCCCATCGTTGCGAGGGCCGGCAACCAGGCAGCGGCTGTCCTAGCCGCACGTGGGGACGAGACGTCGCGACCTGCCCATCGTTGCAACCGCGAGGGTCGGGTAAGACGCATCGGGGGTGCTCGTGGGCCCGTTCGGTATCCCCGGCTCCAACTGCCACAAGGGTCCACGGATCCCGTCTGCCACCCCTTGTCTTTTGGGGGTGCCATTTCTCTTCTTGTGAATGCATGTTGGTGCGCCGACCGTCTAAATCAAGTAGACTCGTATAAGTGATTGTGCA
The DNA here is from genome assembly GCA_035128595.1 of Eptatretus atami. Taxonomy (NCBI): domain Eukaryota; kingdom Metazoa; phylum Chordata; class Myxini; order Myxiniformes; family Myxinidae; genus Eptatretus; species Eptatretus atami. The sequence continues at coordinate 67,725,297 of CM068965.1, read as the reverse complement.
TTCTTTTGCTTATATTCGGTTTATTGCTTTCTTTGGCCGTGTATTACGTGTTCCATTGTGTTGGCTGTACAGTACGATGGCATAGAACTGTCTTGCTGATACGTGCAAATCGTTAATAAATGTGATTGTTGAATATGTTCCCCGTTCGTATGCGTCCTCGTTTCCACGCTTTGAAGTGCCATCTTGCATCGTGGAATAATTGGTTTGGGGTTGTAAGCACACCGGTGAGTAAAATCACATCCGGCGAGGTCGGTGCGATAATATCCGCTCGGTTTTCAGCTGCAGTCGGAACGGACCGCTTAAGCGGTTCGTGTCCTAACCGACCTGCGCCAGAGGTACGGTCGAACTGCCTCGCGCAGGTACTTTAGAGTACGATCGAATTTGGCGAGCAGACCCCTATCCTGTGTGGGTAGACAATTGGCACTGAACCGTGTGAGGGTTAAAACCCCCACCCGTGGCTGGTTCCTGCGCGATAGTTCCAGGAGCGGTCACGACTGAAATTGCCGTGTCCGTGGGCGACGTGGTTGCTATAGTGGAAACGGCGCCAATCGCAACGCCGGCGGGGCCGAATTCGTAACAATATATATATATATTATAGTATATATATATATATATATATAATATATATATATATGTGGCATTCACACTCAAATGGTGAAGACTAACTAAAAAAAATGATTGTAGTCGATCCGGGTTCCCGATCTTTAGCCAAAATCGAATCATTTCGTCCTTGTCACACACCAAACCTACCCCACACAAATTTCATCCAGGTCTGTTCAACAGAACTTTTTGAGATATCCTGGCACACAGGCAGACAAAACAAACCAAGACAAAGCGCCGGTAGGCGGTGATGGGTCGCCGACCAGGACTGTTAGTATTGTGACACTTTTGACCCTGACCTATGGAGATAGGTCATTATGGCAAATGAGCAAACTTGTCACTACGTCATGGGGAGTATTACGTGCAAAAATTTTGTTTGATCGGCTTGGCCGTTTTGCTGGTAGGGGGAAGGAGACTTGAAATAGACATTATTGACCGAAAAATGCACTTAATTGACCTTTGACACCCTGAACTAATCGAGTGGTCATGGTATGCAAACGAGCAAAGTTGTAGTATCTCATTACGGTCTATAAGCAATGTAAAGATTCATTTCGATTCGGTTCAATCGTCTGGGCCTTAGTGTACTTTTGAAGTTCAGCAGGAATGCTCTAATGGCCCTCGGACACCCAAGTTAAAGAGGGTTGGCCATTTGGAACTATATATATAGAGCAAAATGATGTCATAATAGGCGGATAGGCCAATCACCTAAGATATGCATATCAAATCTCAATCCAGTTCCATCTACTGATATCTACTCGGTATCCATTAGAATGAAAAGTACCGAAAATGCGGTTTGAAATCGGAAATCCCCAAAGTTCGAGGGGGTGCTGTGGGTGAACAAAGATCTAAATCGAAAATCCGGCTTCGATCGTTTTGTGACTAATGTATTCCAGACGATTAGTGTGAATTTTTCATGACCATCCGACCATAACCCTAGGAGGAGTAGCATTTGGCGGAAGGCAACCTCCAGCTCTCGCATATTGTCGATTTTTTGCACTAACTGACCTTTGACCCCTGACCTAAGCGAAATCGGTCAATATGTCCTGAAGCAAAGTTGTAGTACTCATTGAGTAACCTATGAACCTGCCAAAGTTTCATTCGTATCGATGCACTTCACCCGGTCGCTAGGGGGCCTTCAATTTTCGCCAATTTTTGCGCATACCCTAATTGTAGGGGCGCTGCGGGTAAAGTATTCCATATATCACAAAAACCGGAATATATTGAATAGAGCATCACCTGTAGATCATTCGTGCCAAATTTCATAACCCTACGTGGGATAATGGCTTTCGGAATTGATTTTGCGTGAACGGTACCGATTTGAAGGTTTTTCGGTTGTTGCTGGGAACCAAAGCGTCCGCTAGCAACCATCACATTTCCAAAGACTAGGTCATAAGATGTACGTACCACCCAAGTTTGGTCAAAATGGCCCACGTTTACTACCAATTATGCTGATGACAAATGAACAACAAACAAACAACAGACAGAATTACTGACAATAAGGGTCACCTATTTCGGCGACCCAACAGACAAAACCAGACACAGAGAGGTGAAAACATAACTCCTTCACCTTCGGTGGCGAGGTAGTAAATCCTTTAAAGGTAGAGGTGTTTTCAGTCTATCTGCTTTCCGTGTCGGTTTTGCTGTCGTTTCGGTGACCTTGGGGAATGCTAAAAGTTAAGTAATATTGAACGCAGTGCCTTAAAAGATTTGCTGGACCATCTCTCAGGCCATAAGGTCCCAGCTCTGAGTAATTCCGTGTTAGTGATACTCGAACGCGACAATATATTCAATGTCATTAATCGCTTCATATGAGCTATCGTGAATCGCGATTGGGAGGGGACATCGTGCTGCTTGATTGGAGACGATACCTTGGTTCTTCACCTACACGACAGTAACAACTCTGCTCGATAATGGATCAGCATATTTATCTGAAAATGATCAACCTTGCAAACAGTCGGAGTGTTTACAACAATGTGATTGAATGTCCACTGGAAGGTAAACAACAGGATCGGTACAGTTTTTCCGCCACTGCATGTGACCGTGTTATCGAGCAGAACTTTGAAGCGTGACTCCAAAACGTGTGTTGGTGTTTCCGGCCTCACACTCGATCCAAACACCATCAATTTTTGGATACTCTCTCAGAGTCACTGAGCAGAACTGTTCGAGTATGCGAGCAATGGTGGGCCTGAGTGACCATCAGTGAGACAGGAGAGACCTGGATGCGATGCAGAAATGCAAGGGCGAAAAAATGTGTCTTGAATATAATGCGGTGCTTTGGAGAAGATGATCGACCTTTTGTCCGTTGAGCTATCCGACCTCGTCAACATCACATTTGGTGTTGTTGCCAATTATGTGGTGCGACACGATCTCCTGGAAGGCAAAATAATTGGAACGTGAGCTATTTGGTCAGTTCATGTCGGAATGAATAAATTTCAGCAAAGTTGGATTCCATCGCCCAATCACACTTCGGAAGATGAAGACATTCGCTAATCAGTCAAAGGGTCTGTCAGAAAGGCAGGTGAGGAAGTTGTACATAAAGATTGACAGGATGATGTACACAGGATACTTATAATCGGTCAACAGTGTAAACTGGACAGGAAAAACATGTTCTGTCTGTCCTACTAACTCACACTGATCCCTTGTGCTCTAGCTTACTGTGATGGTACGATAGCGAAGACCAATAAAAGTGCTCTACTCTATCGGCATTGAAATCCAAGCGTCCTTCACCGATCGTATGGAGTAAACTGGAATATGATGTCATACTGTTCGATGTCATGACTGTCATTCATCGTCTGGTCAGTCGCCTCCCAGCTACCTTTGTTGGATTAATTAATTATCGGACCTTGTTAAATCAGATCTTCTGAGCATCGCTGAAGGACACAAATGTCGGTGTATCAAGTGGGTGTTTGATCGTTATCTGGAATTGAGGTCTTAACCTCACAGGCATGGAAAATAATCAGCCTTGAACAGAAGATGCCAGAGATTACATTGCTCTGATTACATTGCCAATGGTGAAACAAAGCAAATCTCAGTGAAAAAGATGTTCTGGAAGTGCTGATAAATTCGGATACTTGGGAGTTTTACTTGACCCATGGCGCAGAGTGTCACAGATTTTGGTCAGGGTGGATGTTCAGTTGGATGGAGGAACCGTCCGGAGGTTATCATGAAGAAGCTGACACAAGGCTTGTGCTTCATGGTTGAATATGTAGGAAAGCTCAATCAGAACTTACCGTGATAAGCATCAGCCCTAACAACGTGTTGGGGTCGTGTTGCTGTTGCTATTCGATGGGGATTCCCGTGGCGTCGTTGCATTTTTTGTAACGGGGATGAAGAGGACCGAGCGAGTTGTCGACGTGAATGCGATTAATTCCGCAATTGGAGTGGAGATGTGCAAGGTGTTTATTGGGCTTCACGTCTTCACCGGCTGCATAAGGTCAGTGCTTTCCGCAGAAAAGGAAGGAAGCGCACTTGTGATTTTGTTGCACGATCGTCCGACTACCGAGCAATGTTCGCCATCTCAGTCAGGAGTTTGATGTTCCGGATAATTGCACAAGGACCTGGAGAAATACACCTGTGATTTACCACCAGAAAGGAGTCGGACATCAATGTTGCTCAGTGTCAAAGCTTTTGTCTTGGGGTAATAATGACGACCACAGTCTGCTCCAACAAAGGATGCCTTGTTTTCAGCACTGTCTCGGGGCAAACTAATCAGTCTGCCGTGCATCGCCGCTCATTGAATCTTCTCATGAATGTCTCATCCCCTGAAGCATGGCTGGACAATGCGAGATGGTACGTTATCAGTTGTTTGGATGCTCAAAGATCCGGCTCCAGAGGAGATAGTGAAACTCATTCACTGTCCCTCTTCGCGGGCAACAATGCAAGAGCAAGAGATGTTCCTGCCTAGCCAACGACGTCTCATGCTCAGAAACTTTGTGCACACAATAAAAACTAATCTGGAATCGCTGCAGCAATGTCAATTTTTGTTTCATCTCAGGAAGAACTCAAGGCGGGCGAAAATCCTGACGATGTGAGCGACAGCAATGAAGGGCGATGCAACTGATGGATGGTGCTATTGATGTTGTACCATGTGACGTCTCAACAGCTCTACGTTTCTTGTTCCTTTAAAGTGCACGATGAATCAAAATATCCTGGTCCATAATTTTAGGGTGTTTTCAAAGTTGTGGTCTTGAGAAAAGGCCATCCAATGCCTCAATTTAACTACAATTTGCTTCTAAATTTATCTTAGACCGAAATGCTTAATTCTAATTAATTTTAATACGGGTGCACGGCTTCTTCTTATTTTTGAAAATCTGGGATCTTTTGATGCGTCTGCACTTTAACGCGATGTGTTGTTCAGTTACTGTATATATTGCGTTCTCTCCATGGATACGAGAAGGATAAATCCTGTAATCATTGATATTTTTTTTTTCTCACTTTTGTATGTATTATGCTTTTTCTATTGTACAAAGGCCGTTTCTCCGAAACATCTTCAGCCTGATCTCAAGACTCCATTTTGTCCATTTATTTTTCTCTCACATGGATGATCAAGTTGGCCCCTGATCCTTATATTGGCTTTAGGCGCAACATGTACAGTGGTTGATGGGGCCAGAACGTTCGCTGGCATCATTAAACGCATTTTTGTCAAAATTTCCCTTTGTCTGTCCTGCTTGAATAGGAACACGACAGGACACAACACTAATCCCCAAGGATTCGTTGAACTGAGATTTGACTGTACCTACCGAAGTATTGTTTTTTTCTCTCGAGGCGTATGCTCGTGGGAACTGGAAGCATTTACCACCTGTGATCTCTCCCATGAAGAAATATTGTTTGTGAATCTTGGAAGCCATGAGCACACTCAACATTCAGGTCCTTTAGCTCATCAGATATCTCTGTAAGTATGTGTTTTATAGATAGCTTCCTTTCCCTTGTCTAATGGGTAAATCAATGTAAATGCGCTGCGATTTGTTTTGGTAGTAGGATTTTCTTGTCATTTCAACTACAACAACAGAGCGGACCACTCCAGCTCGAAATGAAACAACAAGCAGAAACCCTCGCTCCTGCGTCCCCCGCACGCGCCCACTAGGGGAGAGGTCAACTCCCACCCCCCCCCCCCCGAACACCAAGCAGAAACCCTCAGCTCCTGGCGTCCCCCCGCGCGCTAAGTGGGGAAAGGTTGAGCCCCCCACCCACCCGTTTCGCTTGAAAAGCGCCAAGTGGGGGAAGGGTGGAGCCACGCGAGGGTGTGCAGCAACGAATGTCTGCCTGAGCGAGCGCACGCGGGAGGATATAAAAGGAGCAGAGGATCCTCGCAAGTGAGGAGTTCGGAGTCTGCCTGGCTAGGCTTGGTCTTCGCCGTCATCTTCTTCTCCTCCTCCGCATGGTCGTGAGCTTGGACACCACCTCGTCTCACGTCAGCCAGGTTCGGCTGCGCTGGCCCGTCCTTCGGCAACCAGAGCCCGCCCCCGGGAAGGAGTGGACGCCCAGCCGCGCGCGTCGTGGCCTGGTAGCCAGCTACCCTGATCTTCAAGCCGACTGTCCTCCGGGTGGAGGTCCAAATAAAGACCTTTCGGTCCAATTATTTGGGTGTGCGTGTGTGTGTGTGTGTCCGTGGCCTGTCCATAAGTAGTGAATTGTTTAAAGTGCCTTTGCTGTAATACTTGCATTTCTTATATTCGGTATAGCTCTGCCTTATGTGCTCCCCTCATTCCCCCATTGCATTAAATAAATAAACCCCCATTTGTTCAATGTTTTTCTGCTCGTTTCGTGTCCTTCTTTCATTGACTGAGCGTGTCGCGTGCTGGGGAAATTAAGCAAGGCCACTGCCATGGCGTTGTAAACGGGACAATCGGACCGACGGTTCTCGGCGATTAAACCGCTCAGAATCGGCACACGGAACAACGGCCATGGCAGTGGCCTTGCTAATTTTCCCCAGCACGCGACACGCTCAGTCAATGAAAGAAGGGACACGAACGAGCAGAAAACATTGAACAAATGGGGGGTTTATTTATAATGCAATGGGGGAATGAGGGGAGCA
>CM068965.1:67703361-67718653 GCA_035128595.1 Eptatretus atami | reverse complement strand
TACCGAATATAAGAAATGCAAGTATATACAGCAAAGGCACTTAAACAATTCACTACTTATGGACAGGCCCACGGACACACACACACACACGCACACCCAAATAATTGGACCGAAAGGTCTTTATTTGGACCTCCAGCCCGGAGGACAGTCGCTTGAAGATCAGGGTAGCTGGCTACCAGGCCACGAGCGCGCGGCTGGGCGTCCACTCCTTCCCGGGGGCGGGCTCTGGTTGCCGAAGGACGGGCCAGCGCAGCCGAACCTGGCTGACGTGAGACGAGGTGGTGTCCAAGCTCACGGACCATGCGGAGGAGGAGAGAAGATGACGGCGAAGACCAAGCCTAGCCAGGCAGACTCCGAACTCCTCACTTGCGAGGATCCTCTGCTCCTTTTATATCCTCCCCGTGCGCTCGCTCAGGCAGACATTCGTTGCTGCACACCCTCGGCGTGGCTCCACCCTTCCCACTTGGCGCTTTTTCAAGCGAAACGGGTGGGTGGGGGCTCAACCTTTTCCCCACTTAGCGCGCGGGGGGACGCCAGGAGCTGAGGGTTTCTGCTTGGTGTTCGGGGGGGGGGGGGTGGGAGTTGACCTCTCCCCTAGTGGCGCGTGCGGGGGACGCCAGGAGCGAGGGTTTCTGCTTTTGTTTCATTTCGAGCTGGAGTGGTCCGCTCTGTTGTTGTAGTTGAAATGACAAGAAATCCTATACCAAAACAAATCGCCAAGCGCATTTACATTGATTTACCCATTAGACAAGGGAAAGGAAGCTATCTATAAAACACATACTTACAGAGATATCTGAGCTAAAGGACCTGAATGTTGAGTGTGCTCATGGCTTCCAGATTCACAACAATATTTCTTCATGGGAGAGATCACAGGTGGTAAATGCTTCCAGTTCCCACGAGCATACGCCTCGAGAGAAAAAAACAATACTTCGGTAGGTACAGTCAAATCTCAGTTCAACGAATCCTTGGGGATTAGTGTTGTGTCCTGTCGTGTTCCTATTCAATGCAGACAGACAAAGGGAAATTTTGACAAAAATGCGTTTAATGATGCCAGCGAACGTTCTGGCCCCATCAACCACTGTACATGTTGGCCTAAAGCCAATATAAGGATCAGGGGCCAATTGATCATCCATGTGAGAGAAATAAATGGACAAAATGGAGTCTTGAGATCAGGCTGAAGATGTTTCGAGAAACCGGCCTTTGTACAATAGAAAAAGCATAATACATACAAAAGTGAGAAAAAAAAATATCAATGATTACAGGATTTATCCTTCTCGTATCCATGGAGAGAACGCAATATAATACAGTAACTGATACAACACATCGGTTAAAGTGCAAGACGCATCAAAAGATCCCAGATTTTCAAAAATAAGAAGGAAGGCCGTGCACCCGTATTAAAATTAATTAGAATTAGCATTTCGGTCTAAGATAAATTTAGAAGCAAATTGTAGTTAAATTGAGGCATTGGATGGCCTTTTCTCAAGACCACAACTTTGAAAACACCTAAAATTATGGACCAGGATATTTTGATTCATCGTGCACTTTAAAGGAACAAGAAACTAGAGCTGTTGAGACGTCACATGGGTACAACATCAATAGCACCATCCATCAGTGTCATCGCCCTCATTGCTGTCGCTCACATCGTCAGGATTTTCGCCCGCCTTGAGTTCTTCCTGAGATGAAACAAAAATTTGACATTGCTGCAGCGATTCCAGATTAGTTTTATTGTGTGCACAAAGTTCTGAGCATGAGACGTCGTTGGCTAGGCAGGAACATCTCTTGCTCTTGCAGTTGCTCCGCGAAGAGGGACAGTGAATGAGTTTCACTATCTCCTCTGGAGCCGGATCTTTGAGCATCCAAACAACTGATAACGTACCATCTCGCATTGTCCAGCCATGGCCTTCAGGGGATGAGACATTCATGAGAAGATTCAATGAGCGGCGATGCACGGCAGACTGATAGTTTGCCCCGAGACAGTGCTGAAACAAGGCATCCTTTGTTGGAGGCAGACTGTGGTCGTCATTATTAGGCCCAAGACAAAAGCTTTGACACTGAGCAACATTGATGTCCGACTCCTTCTGGTGGTAAAGTTCACAGGTGTATTTCTCCAGGTCCTTGTGCAATTTATCCGGAACATCAAACTCCTGACTGAGATGGCTGAACATTGCTCGGTAGTCGGACGATCGTGCAACAAAATCACAAGTGCGCTTCCTTCCTTTTCTGCGGAAAGCACTGACCTTATTGCAGCCGGTGAAGACGTGAAGCCCAATAAACACCTTGCACATCTCCACTCCAATTGCGGAATTAATCGCATTCACGTCGACAACTCGCTCGGTCCTCTTCATCCCCGTACAAAAAATGCAACGACGCCACGGGAATCCCATCGAATAGCAACAGCAACACGACCCCAACACGTGTGTTAGGGCTGATGACTATCACGGTGAAGTTCTGATTGAGCTTTCCTACATATTCAACATGAAGCACAAGCCTTGTGTCAGCTTCTTCATGATAACCTCCGGACGGTTCCTCCATCAACTGAACATCACCCTGACCAAATCTGTGACACTCTGCGCCATGGGTCAAGTAAAACTCCCAAGTATCCGAATTTATCAGCACTTCCAGAACATCTTTTCACTGAGATTTGCTTTGTTTTCACCATTGGCAATGTAATCAGAGCAATGTAATCTCTGGCATCTTCTGTTCAAGGCTGATTATTTTCCATGCCTGTGAGGTTGAAGACCTCAATTCCAGATAACGATCAAACACCCACTTGATACACCGACATTTGTGTCCTTCAGCGATGCTCAGAAGATCTGATTTAACAAGGTCCGATAATTAATTAATCCAACAAAGGTAGCTGGGAGGCGACTGACCAGACGATGAATGACAGTCATGACATCGAACAGTATGACATCATATTCCAGTTTACTCCATACGATCGGTGAAGGACGCTTGGATTCAATGCGATAGAGTAGAGCACTTTTATTGGTCTTCGCTATCGTACCATCACAGTAAGCTAGAGCACAAGGGATCAGTGTGAGTTAGTAGGACAGACAGAACATGTTTCCTGTCCAGTTTACACTGTTGACCGATTATAAGTATCCTGTGGTACATCATCCTGTCAATCTTTATGACAACTTCCTCACCTGCTTTCTGACAGACCTTTGACTGATTAGCGAATGTCTTCATCTTCCGAAGTGTGATTGGGCGATGGAATCCAACTTTGCTGAAATTTATTCATTCCGACATGAACTGACCAAATAGCTCACGTCCCAATATTTTGCCTTCCAGGAGATCGTGTCGCACCACATAATTGGCAACAACACCAAATGTGATGTTGACGAGGTCGGATAGCTCAACGACAAAAGGGTCGATCATCTTCTCCAAGCACCGCATTATATTCAAGACACATTTTTCGCCCTTGCATTTCTGCATCGCATCCAGGTCTCTCCTGTCTCACTGATGGTCACTCAGGCCCACCATTGCTTCGCATACTCGAACAGTTCTGCTCAGTGACTCTGAGAGTATCCAAAAATTGATGGTGTTTGGATCGAGTGTGAGGCCGGAAACACCAACACACGTTTTGGAGTCACGCTTCAAAGTCTGCTCGATAACACGGTCACATGCAGTGGCGGAAAAACTGTACCGATCCTGTTGTTGTACCTTCCAGTGGACATCAATCACATTGTTGTAAACACTCCGACTGTTTGCAAGGTTGATCATTTCAGATAAATATGCTGATCCATATCGAGCAGAGTTGTTACTGTCGTGTAGGTGAAGAACCAAGGTATCGTCTCCAATCAAGCAGCGATGTCCCCTCCCAATGCGATTCACGAGTAGCTCATATGAAGCGATTAATGACATTGAATATATTGTCGCGTTCGAGTATCCACTAACACGGAATTACTCAGAGCTGGGACCTTATGGCCTGAGAGATGGTCCAAGCAATCTTTTAAGGCACTGCGTTCAATATTACTTAACTTTTAGCATTCCCCAAGGTCACCGAAACGACAGCAAACCGACACGGAAAGCAGATAGCTGAAACACGCTCTTACCTTTTAAAGGATTTACTACCTCCGCCACCGAAGGTGAAGGAGGTTATGTTTTCACCTCTCTGTGTCTGGTTGTTTGTCTGTTGGGTCGCCGAAATAGGTGACCCTTATTGTCAGTAATTCTGTCTGTTTGTTTGTTTGTTTGTTCATTTGTCATCAGCATAATTGGTAGTAAACGTGGGCCGATTTTCGACCAAACTTGGGTGGTAGGTACATCTTATGACCTAGTGCTTTGGAAATGTGATGGTTGCTAGGGACGCTTTGGTCCCAAGCAACAACCGAAAAACTTCAAAATCGGTACCGTTCACGCAAAATCAATTCCGAAAGCCATTATCCCACGTAGGTTATGAAATTTGGCACGAATGATCTACATATGCTCTATCAAATATATTCCGGTTTTTGTGATATATGGAATACTTTACCCGCAGCGCCCCTACAATTAGGGTATGCGCAAAAATTGGCCGAAAATTGAAGGCCCCTAGCGACCGGTGAGGCATCGATACGAATGAAACTTTGCAGGTTCATGGTACTCAATGAACTACAACTTTGCTTCAGACATATTGACCGATTTCGCTTAGGTCAGGGTAGGTCATTAGTGCAAAATCGATAATATCGAGACTGGAGGTGCTTCACGCCAAATGCTACTCCTCCTAGGTATATGTCGAATGGTCTAAAATTCACACTAATCGTCTGGAATACTTGTCACAAACGATCAAGCCGGATTTTCGATTTAGATCTTTGTTCACCCACAGCACCCCTCGAACTTTGGGGATTTCCGATTTCAAACCGCATTTTCGGTACTTTTCATTCAAATGGATACGATAGTTATCAGTAGATGGAAGCTGGATGAGATTTGATATGCATAATCTTAAGGTGATTGCCTATCCGCATATGACATCCATTTTGCTCTATAATTATAGTTTCCAAATGGCAACCCTCTTAACTTGGGTGTCCGGGCCATTGAGCATTCCTGCTGAAACTTCAAAGTACACTAGGTCCCAGACGATTGAACCGAATCGAATGAATCTTTACATCTTATAGACCGTAATGGTACTAACTTTGCTCGTTTGCATAATGACCTATCTCGATTAGTTCAGGGGTCAAAGGTCAATAAGTGCATTTTTCGGTCAAATGTCTATTCAAGTCCCCCTACCAGCAAAACGGCTCAACCGATCCAAACAAATTTTTGCACGTGAATACTCCCGCATGATAGTACAAGTTTGCTCTTGCATAATGACCTATCTCCACTAGGTCAGCGGTCAAGTGTCACAATACTAACAGTCCTGGTCGGCGACCCATCACGCCTACCGGCTTGTCTTTTTGTCGTCTGTCTGTGTGCAGGATATCTCAAAAAGTTGTGAACGACCTGATGAAATTTGGTGGGTATTTGGTGTGTGACAAGGACGAAATGATTCGATTTTGTAAAGATCGGACCCGGATCCGACTACAATCATTTTTTAGTTATTCTTCACCATGAGTGGTAATGCCAAATATATAATCTATATATATATATTATAATATTTATATATATATATATATATATATATTACGAATTCGCGCCCGCCGCGTGCGATTGGCCGCTTTCCACTAATAGCAAACCACGTCGCCCACCGGACGGACAATTCAGTCGTGACCTCCCTGGAACTATCGCCAGGAACCAGCCACGGGTGGGGGTTTTAACCTCACCACGGTCGTGCCAATTGTCTACCCACACAGGATAGGGTCGCTCGCCAAATTCGATCTACTAAGTACCTGCGCGAGCAGTCGACCGTACCTCGGCGCAGGTCGTTTAGACACGAACCGCTTAAGCGGTCCGTTCCGTACTGCAGTATAACCAGGATATTATCGCCCGACCTCGCCGGATGTGATTTTACTCACCTGCTTACAACCCAAACCAATTATTCCACGATGCAAGATGGCACTTTCAAACGGGGAAAGAGGACCAACCGAGGAACATTTCACAACACACTTTATTAACGATTTGCACGTATTCAGGCAAGACAGTCATGCACGTATGTACAGCCAACACAATGGAACACGTATACAGGCAAGAAAGCAATAAAACGAATATAAGCAATGAGAATGCACAATCACTTATACGAGTCTACTTGATAGACGGCGCCACAACATGCATTCACAAGAAGAGAAATGGCCACCCCCAAAGACAAGGTGGCAGACGGATCCGTGACCCTATGTGGCGTGGAGCCGGATGACGAACGGGCCCACGAGACCGATGCGTCTTACCCGCACCCTCGCGGTGCAACGATGGGCAGGTCGCGACGTCTCGTCCCCACGGCGGCTAGGACACCGTGCCTGGTTTGCGGCCTCGCAACGATGGGCAGGTCGTGACGCCTTCTCCCCACGGCAGCTAGGACAGCGACGGCGAGTGATCTGGGCCCCAGCAACGCGTTGAGAGGAACGGACGGTCTACCGACGCTTTCTCAGCGTGGTTGCTTTACAAGAGTTGATGCCCTCTCAGGCTAGACGCTCGGCAAGAGTTGATGCCCTCTCAGACCCCGTCCGTCCCTCAGCGAGGCGCGAATCGCGCCGAGGTCCGATCACCTCGGACTGCCTTGGCGCTGGCAAGCTCTCTCCGGCTGTGGTCTCCACGTAGCCCTCTGTTTTCCAGGCTCTCGATCCTTCCAGACCGCGCAGACTGCCCTTGACTCAGGTCTCTCCGACCCCTCCAGACTCCCCGCTCCACCGACTGACGCGAAGCTCCGTTCTGTTCGGCTTTATATAGGGACGGGAAGACGAGATTCGACCTCCGCACTTTACCTCCGACCCCCGGGAGCGGACGTGGTAGAAATCACCGGCGTTCACGATCTGACAGTTCGACCTCCACCCCGGGGAGCGGACGTGGTAGAAATCACCGGCGTTCACGATCCGTCACTTTGACCCCCGCGGGAGCGACGTGGTAGAAATCACCGGCGCTCAAAATGGCGAGAGAACCCTTTGCCTCTGCTGCAGTTAAGATGGTGTCGTATTCGGAACGAAGTGAGGCGATGTTCGAGGCGTGGGTTGTATGGTTGTGGAGGTAAAAAGGGCGAAGGTGGTGGTGGTTTGGTTGTGGCCGTTTTGAACGATGTCGTGGTGGCGATCTGGTTGTGAGTATGGTTGGTCCAAAATAACGATAGAAAAAGAAAAACACTATCTCAAAGGGTCGCAGCCCGTGAACACGAAGAATTCCCTCTAAACAACGGTGGGGAAACCTATCTAACACCAACTTACCGGGATAACTGATCTAAGGAACCTTTATGGTGTTCAGCGAATTTCCACAGCCGTAACAATATATATGTATATGTATATATATATATGATATATATATATATAATGTATATAATATAATTATATATATATATATATATATATATATATTACAGGGGTCCGTAAAAAAATGACATCATTTCGTAGTCTAATAACATAGCTAATTCTCGCTCAAATGATCTCAAATTTTAACAAAATGTGTAAAAAATAACTAAGTTGAATGTTTAATTCTTATCTCAATGAGAATCTACCAGGAAGATGGATTGGGCGTGCCAGTGATAATGACAATGTGCTGTTGAAATGGCCACCACGTTCACCTGACTTGACACCTTGTGATTTTTTTCTATGGGCATTGTGAAAGGACTGGTCTATATCCCCTTCCTACCTACACTCTCCTACAAGCCTAGAGGAACTTAAGCAGAGAATCACTGAGGGCGCTGGAAAATGTTACGCAAGACATGCTACAGCGTGTTTGCAGGAGCTGGACCCCGACTTGACGTGTGTCGTGTCACAGGTGGTGCGCATTATGAACAGTGAAGTTTTGAGAAAACGGTTATAAAATCTACATCCCTCTGAATCTCTGTTCGATTTTGATAAATAAATCTTTTATTGTTCAACATGAAGGCTATTTACTTCCTTTGCCTGGACATGTAGTACTTATATTCAAGTTTCAAATGATGTCATTTTTTTAGGACACCCTATATATGTGTTACGGATCTGGAAGCTTTAGCATTCAAACATACAGATGTCCCAGATCAGTTTATCCGTTAAGTACATGTGAGACAGGTCCCTTCCTTTTGTCTAGTGGAGAATCAAAGGTGTGCTGTCTCATGATCCACTGTCTCACGATCCACTCCACCTGCGTCTCTGAGCCTCGTGTTTCGAGGCAAAATCTTGTGAAAGTACCTTTTTGGGCAAGTCCGCACGTGTGGAGTGGCGGGCATCCCGTATGGCCGAAACCCCACCCAGAAAGGGCGGCCATGGAAGCCCCGTCCAATTTGGCGAACAGTGATGTTGGCTTCACCAAGCCCCTCCCCGCTTAGGGAGTCCATAAAGTTACGACGCCATCCTCAGCGGGATTCTGTGGAGAGAGTCTCGAGAGTTCTTGGGGGTCGTTCGTCGTCATGGTTGTTGGGTTGCGCTGGAGTTCGGGTTGCGAGGAGGCTGGTTGTGAGGGGCGTGCCGTGAGAGAGCCGTGGAGTTCTACAGTGCTTGCAGTGAAAGGCTTGGATTCGTGAAGCAACCCTGAGAGCGAGAGCGTTGGGCCTGATCCCCACCTCGGACTCTGCTACTCGACCCGGCTCCTTCGCAGACACGGTCTCCACCGCGTGCGGCCATGACCGAGCCGCACGACCATTAACAGGTGCCGCACCACGGAGCACCCCATCCCTCCAACGTGCATACCCCGCCAACCGTGACCCCAGCTCGTCTCTCTCCTGCCGCGGTCCAATAAAACATCTGGGTTTTTATCATCTGAGTGTGCGTCTGATTGTGGGCCCGTCTTGTAAGTAGAAACTGTATGTGTTTTTGAACATTAAATTCTTGCCTGTTTTTCCCGTGTAAGTCTGCTCTGTGTTTTCTTTATTGTAAATAAATATTATTAAAATGTTCCCAGTCGTTTCCGTCCTTTCTTGCATGTGTCCAGCATGATCGGATCTGAGTTTTAGCCGGTTTTATACCCGATATATATCAGTTCATCCGAGCCGCACGGCTATGCAGTTCCGCTTCAACTGCACCCGAACCGGAGTTGGTAGTCAGTAGTTGAACTCTACCACAGTCGGTAGAGTGACCCGGTTCGAGCAGAACGTGCGAGGGCATCGTTCCCGGTAGTCGAATCATGTAGTAATTAGGTAAATTGGTTCCACAAAAGACCCTACACTACCGGTTGAGATATTGGCGTCCCCGTCGGTTCAGCGACCCGCCGGCTACGAATATCAAGACGACGGCCTACATTCCAGGGAGTCTGTGAGACGACGTAACCTCCCCCACCTAGTGGTCATTCTCGCCACCGACCCCCGGCTCTCAACAGTTTGGTGTCAGGAGTGATTCGAACCCCACGCCTCCACACAAAATTCACGGGATTCGGACCAGGGTGTGCTTGACAACCCCCCCCCCCCGCTTTCCCTCCAAATTAGAGCAGCAGTAAAATTTATTTAATTCTCAGCACGGACCATGGCAGACCAAGACGGACTGGTACAGTTGGTTCTGAATTAATCGTAGAGAATCTGTGCTCAGGACAAACCTGTGAGGGAGATCTTTCCTGCAGTCAAACCCAGAGGTAGGGGCAACCCATTGGGGCAACAGCACATGCGAGCTCCTCCTGCATCAAATTTCCTCCATGGAGACCAACGATCCCTGTCGATCAGCGCCCGATCGTGCGGATCGCTTCGCAAAAAGCCACTTTGACTTGAGCCAGTTGGTGAAATACTAACAAACATGGAAAAACGTAATAAAGAGGATATCAAACATGGAAGCTGATTTACAAACCAACACAAAGGGTAACATCAAACACTGAAGGCACTTCAGGAAGAAATGAAGGCGGAGTTGGTAAAGGTGAAGGGTGAAATGCAGACCATGAATCGGAAAATGGCGGATGGGACCAGTACACTACGTAGGGAAATGATCGAGTCGAGGGGGAGTGTGGAGGCTGTTTTGACCGCGATGACGACAGGCAAGGTCAAGGTGACAAGTGACGCGACGATAGTCACGATAATTAAGGGAGAAACCGGTAAACTCGGACAGGGGATGCCGGAAATGGTAAAAGAAACGCAGGAGTCAAAGGAGGTGACGGAGACGCAGAAATCAAGAGAGGGGGATGAATTGCACGAAACTAAAGAGGAGCACACACACATAGAACTGGTAGGGGACATTGAGGTTGAGCTTGGGAAATGTATTGGGACCCAAGTAATGAAGAGAGTTAATTTCGCTCAAATGATCTCAAATTTAACAAAATGTGTAAAAAATAACTAAGTTGAATGTTTAATTTTATTCAATGAGAATCTACCAGGAAGATGGATTGGGCGTGCCAGTGATAATGACAATGTGCTGTTGAAATGGCCACCAGTTCACCTGACTTGACACCTTGTGATTTTTTTCTATGGGGCTATGTGAAAGGACTGGTCTATATCCCCTTCCTACCTACACTCTTCCTACAAGCTAGAGGAACTTAAGCAGAGATAACTGAGGCGCTGGAAATGTTACGCAAGACATGCTACAGCGTGTTTGGCAGGAGCTGGACCACCGACTTGACGTGTGTCGTGTCACAGGTGGTGCGCATATTGAACAGTGAAGTTTTGAGAAAACGGTTATAAAATCTACATCCCTCTGAATCCTTTGTTCGAATTTTGATAAATAAATCTTTTATTTGTTCAACATGAAGGCTATTTACTTTCCTTTGCCTGGGACATGTAGTTACTTAGATATTCAAGTTTCAAATGATGTCATTTTTTTAGGGACACCTGTAAATATGTTGTTACGGATTGGAAGCTTAGCATTCAAACATACAGATGTCCCAAGAGTCAGTTATTCCGTTAAGTACATGTGAGACAGGTCCCTTCCTTTTGTCTAGTGGGAGAATCAAAGGTGTGCTGTCTCATGATCCACTGTCCATCACGATCCACTGTCCACCTGCGTCTCTGGAGCCTCGTGTTTCGAGGCAAAATCTTTGTGAAGTACCTTTTTGGGCAAGGTCCGCACGTGTGGAGTGGGCGGGCATCCCGGTATGGCCAAGAACCCACCCAGAAAGGGCGGACCAATGGAAGCCCCGTCCAATTTGGGCGAACAGTGATGTTGGCTTCACCAAGGCCCCTCCCCGCTGAGGGAGGTCCATAAAGTTACGACGCCATCCTCAGCGGAGAGTTCTGTGGAGAGGAGTCTCGAGAGTTCTTGGGGGGTCGTTCGTCGTCATGGTTGTTGGGTTGCGCTGGAGTTCGGAGGGTTGCGAGGAGTGCTGTTGTTGAGGGGCGGTGCGGTGAGAGAGCGCGTGGAGTTCGTACAGTGCTTGCAGTGAAAGGCTTGGAGTTCGTGAAGCAACCCTGAGAGCGGAGAGCGTTGGGCCTGATCCCCACTCGGACTCTGCTCTACTCGACCCGGGCTCCTTCGCAGCAACGGTCTCCACGCGTGCGGCCATGGACCGAGCGCGACGACATTAACAGGTGCCGCACCACGGAGCACCCCCCATCCCTCCAACGTGCAGGTACCGCCGCCGAACCGTAGCCCCAGCTCGTCTCTCTCCCTGGCCGCGGGGGTCCAATAACATCTGGGTTTTTATCATTGAGTGTGCGTCTGAGTGTGTGGGCCCGTCTTGTAAGTAGAAACTGTATGTGTTTTTGAACATTGTAAATTCTTGCCTGTTTATTCCCGTGTAAGTCTGCTCTGTGTTTTCTTTATTGTAAATAAATTATTATTAGAAATGTTCCCAGTTCGTTTCCGTCCTTTCTTGCATTGGTCCAGCATGGATCGGATCTGAGTTTTAGCCGGGTTTTTATACCCGATATATAATCAGTTCATCCGAGCCGGCACGGCTATGGCAGTTCCGCTAACTGCACCCGACCGGAGTTGGTAGTAGTAGTTGGAACTCTCTACACACAGTCGGTAGAGTGACCCGGTTCGAGCAAGACGTGCGAGGCATCGTTCCCGGTAGCGATCATGTAGTTAATTAGGTAAATTGGTTCCAGCCAAAAAACCCTACACTACGCGGTTGAGATATGGCGTCCACGGTCGGTTCAAGCGACCCGCCGGCTTACGGAATTATCCAAGAGCGACGGCCTACAATTCCAGGGAGTCTGGTGGAGACGACGTAACCTCCCACCTAGTGGCATTTCTCGCAACCGACCCCCGGCTCTCAACAGTTTGGTGTCAGGAGTGGGATTCGAACCCCACGCCTCCACACAAAATTCACGGGATTCGGACCAGGGTGTGCTTGACAACCCCCCCCCGCTTTCCCTCCAAATTAAGAGCAGCAGTAAAATTTTATTTAATTCTCAGCACGGACGCAGTGGCCAGACCAAGCGGACTGGTACAGGTGGGTCTGAATTAATTCGTAGAAGAATTGGGTGCTCAGGACAACACCTGTGAGGGAGATCTTTCCCTGCAGTCAAACCCAGAGGTAGGGGCAACCCATTGGGGCAACAGCGACAATCGCGCGGCTCCTCCTGCATCAAATTTCCTCCATGGAGGACCGAACGATCCCTGTCGGATCAGCGCCGATCGTGGCGGATCGGCTTCGCAAAAGCCATTTGACTTGAGCCAGTTGGTGAAATACTAACAAACATGGAAAAACGAATAAAGAGGGATATGCAAAGCATGGAATGATGATTTACAAAACCAACAAAGGAGTAACATGCAAACACTGAAGGCAGGTCAGGAAGAAATGAAGCGGAGTTGGTAAAGGTGAAGGGTGAAATGCAGACCATGATCGGAAATGGCGGATGGACCAGTACACTACGTAGGGAAATGATCGAGTCGAGGGGAGTGTGGAGGCTGTTTTGACCGCGATGACGACAGGCAAGGTCAAGGTGACAAGTGACCCGACGAAGTCACGATAATTAAGGGAGAAACCGGTAACTCGGACAGGGGATGCGGGAAATGGTAAAGAAACGCAGGAGTCAAAGGAGGTGACGGAGACGCAGAAATCAAGAGAGGGGGATGAATTGCACGAAACTAAAGAGGAGCACAACACATAGAACTGGTAGGGACATTGAGGTTGAGCTTGGGAAATGTATTGGGACCAGAGTGAAGCCCCTGTCACACCTTGACGTTTTAGCCAGCGTATGCCGACGTATGAAAAATTTGGCGAATACGCTGCGCACGTCGAATAGTTATGGTAAGTTTTGTATACGTTAAGAGCACGCTGAAGCACGTTGGCATACATCGTAGTACGCGAGCTCGTCGACAATTTTAAGCATGCTCAAAATTTTCGACGTATGCCAGCGTATGACTCACCGTTCCGCATACGCTGGCCATAAGTTGTAGGCACGTTATGCGATCGTTGACACACGTTACTTGTAAGTTACTCATAAGTCGAAATACGTCGAGGTAATGTCTAGCGTACCCGAAACTTATTTCTAACCTATGAGTAACGTGCTTTGAACCTATGTGTAACGTATCTCCAACGCATATTGACGTATGTAGACGTATTTGACGTCTTCCGGACGACCACAGAACTTACTGAACGTGTTTCTAACTTACAGCTACCATATAATGGCGTATTGGCAGCGTTTAGGGAATTGGTATATAAAAATGGGCTTCACAGAAGGAACCCGTCAGTGTTTCAGACTCCATGGTGAGTAGATGTCCATGTCATCCGAGAGATGGAGGATCCGGCAAGGCTGAGACGACAATACCTACTAGCTGTCATCCAACATCAACATGACCTCATCGATTTGACACTGTACCAGTTGCGTGCCAATAGAGCCAGGGGAAGAAGAGGTGAACGGAGGAGAAGGAACTGGGTGAGACCATGGATCGGGAGGCGACGGCATTTTGGCATGTATGACCAGCTCATGTGGAACTCCGTAACGAGGAGTTCTTCGAAGTTTTCGTCGGCATGACGGTGATGTTGACACTTCGATGTCTAGTGCGGTTATGATTTGAATCGTCGAGTGGCAGCATCCATTTAAATCGTTGAGCGGCAGCGATTTAAATCGTCGAGCGGCAGCCTATTAATAGGCTACGCCACGTGATCGTCGGCGATACGCTGCCGCGCTATGCATAAGTTAGACTATCGTTGGGCATAAGTTGTGAACGCCGACAACACGCTAAGCATTCGTTGGTATAGTTATCTATAAGTTATCGAAACGTTCTGTGTACGTTACTAATACGTTATGCATACGTCCAACTCGATAATATACGCCCAAAACTGAAAAAACATCAATAGTTCAGCGTACGCCAGCGTTTTAGAACAATTTTGATACGTTGGCATATGCTGGCTAAATCGTCAAGGTGTGACAGGGGCTTGAGGGTCGGATTAACGTCCCACAGGACAAGGGGAGACGGTATGCTCCCTCATGGCAGGCCGTGAGAAGGTGAGTCCGGTAAGGCCGTACGAGGTCGAGCGAGCTTGGGGGTTCGAATGAGCGCATGCCGAGCTTGGGGGGTATAGAAATCCAGGATCTTTTGGGCTAACACGAGCCTCAGTATGATTGTCCAGAGCGTGTCGGAACATGCGAGTGGTGCAAATGATATGGCATGTATGAGTGCACGTGTGGAAATGGGACACGGACCGACCCAGGCGGGAGACGTGGGTCGTGTAACGGACGGAACTATTTTGGAAACCATGCCGGCTCCGCGGGACGCTGTGTATGAGGTCTGTTCATTCAGTGACCTGCCGCGCATACGGAGATCCGAGATACGAACAACAGCCTACAATTCCGGAGAGTCTGGTGGAGACGATGTAACCTCCCCGACCTATGGTCGTTCTTGCCACCGACCCCCGGCCCTCAACAATAATATATATATATATATATATATACATATATATATATTAATATTTGCAGTTATTTATATATTACTGCAATGTTGTTCGTCTTTCGGCTGCTCCCGTTAGGGTTGCCACAGCGGATCATCCTTTATGATCTGCATACTGATTTGGCATAGTTTTACGCCGGATGCCCTTCCTGACGCAACCCTGGTCGCCTCTTACGACACAGGGATAAGGATTGGGTTTCGCCATGATTCCGGGCTGCCCTAACCCCTCTCATAGCGCGGCCCAGCGCAGAGCTCCCGTCCTCAAGCGATCCTCCAACCCAAGCCTCCGAGTAGCCGGATTACAGGCGCACGCCACTACGCCCGGTATTTATATATTACTGCAATATATAATATAAATATATTTATATGATCACGATATCTCAAAAAGTTGTGGATGGATTCGGGTGAAACTTGGTGGACACGTTGGGTGTGTGGCCACAGCGAATTGATTCGATTTTGGTGAAGATCCGAATCCAGATCTGGATATGAGAATTATTAATTTTTAT
>CM068965.1:67681975-67693724 GCA_035128595.1 Eptatretus atami | reverse complement strand
AGTCGCTATCGCCGACTCGGATCCGGCGTAACCGAATTGAAGTTACCAAAGCCGCGCCGGACCAAGTGAACAATTTACGGCACGAACGGCTTCACTAATTCTCCATACGCACCTTGCTCGGCCAATGAAGGAAAGCACAGAAAACGAGCTGGAACATTTAACAGGGGTTTATTTATAAAGAATAATCGGGGAGGGAGACACAGAGTAGAGTGGTCACGAATAAAGAAATGTAATGTACAATGAAAAAGGCACTTGACGATTCTACTTACAGACGGGGCCTACGGAACACACACACACACACAACACACACACACACACACACACACACATCACACACACACCCACCCACACCACACACACACACAAACATACACACACCACACACACCACAACACACACACACACACACACACACACCACACAACACACACACACACCACACACACACTCCTCTCTCTTAGCAGTAATGCAAAACTCGAGTATAATTTATTTGTGGCACAGAGAAACCAAACAAACAATATAACATTCATAAGCCCTAGATATAGTGGGGCAGATAACAGCAATTTTTTGAGAGGAATCGTGCAATGATGATACAAGCATCAATTGGCACTTTGTTCTCCATGGGATTCTAATCAAATCTGCCTGATTGCCATTTGAAAATCCAAATTTGAAAATATTGAAAAAAAAAAAACTTAAAAAAGTCAAAATCACGAAATCAATGTTGGATGCGTGGCTGAGATTGGTGAATGCTTTCAAAAAAACAATCATCAAAGGACGTTCCAAGTCTGCCATCCAGTTTTTTCCCTTAACCGCGGAAGGCAGACACGACGTCACATCAGTGAACGCATGGCAGTCTGGGATCCCGTCTAGCTTTCTCAGGCCCTATTAGCAGAAACTACCTCATGGACTGTGAATCCATCGCGCGCTTGGCTCCTTGGCCAAAGGCAATCCAACATGTTCCAAGACCTAGTTCCTGTAAGGATGGCAGTACAGATATTGCTATTGACTAGTACGTCCGTGTCATTAGCCTTAATGATAATGGACTTGCTACATCCGTCGTTGCATCCTGGCGTGTACAAATATTCGAGTGTCAGCTTCTTCATGACAAACATGGAGACACAGCATCCATGACTTCTTGTGTTGCTAATGGCAATCTTCTCCTTTGTGACAATGACTGTGCTTGTCGTCTGTGGCTTCAACATCTTTTCCTGCAAGGAAAGTGAAACAGCTCAGTCTTGTTGCTGTCATCTCGAAGAAAGCTTCTCCAGTTACTTGGGGTCTTACTGGACACTGGTTCCTGTCATTCTTCTTCTGATTCCTTGCCCCCTTTTCGACCTTGCATCGGACTTCAGACTTGACTTTTCGTACCCATCAAACACTACGTCCACCCTCTCGTACCTAGCAACATAGGATTCCACCTTTGGGATGATGTCTTCTTTAGCATAGTCATCAAATATCTTTGAAGTGTGTGGAGGTAGGGCATTGATAAGTGCTGAGCCATCAATGATGACTGCATCTCCCCCTTGGTTCTCTGTCTGGGATGTTCACTTGCACTTCAAGAATTTCAGCCAGCTGTGACTTAAAAAAATGTTGAAGTTTTTTTTTTTTTTCAAATTTTTCAAAATTTGCATTTTCAAATGGCCAATCGGGCAGATTTGATCAGAAAGCCCTGCAGAACAGAAATGGCAAATTTGATGCTTGTATCATAATTTGCACGATTTTTCTACTATCTACTACACTAATATGTCCTGCTCATCTGTATTCAGAAGTACATAATCCAGAAACGGTCCATTCTCCGGTAACGATCCATCGAGGGTTTGTATTGCACACGCCCGTCCATTTGGACTTTGCACAGACCCACATGGTCGGGAGTTTGCAGTACGAGCAGCTGTTGTTCAGCAAGCTGAGAAAAAGTTTTCCAACTCTTTCGTTGTGCAGAGGCACAGACCTTTCTCTCAGGTACTTTCCTAGGTATTTTTGACTTCTTTTAAAGGCTTTGCGAGTCATTTTTGGTAACAATCTTTATCAAGGACACCATGTATTTTATTTTTCCCGGAACATGGTAGTTTCCTGGGGTTTCTGTGCATGCGCACTGAGCATTTGGGGATGGAGTATTGACCAGCTTGCCAGCACACCTAAAGCGAGCATCGTTCAGAGAATCGAGGCAGATAGGGGCACCAACATTTCAATGCCCCAGAAGTGCATCAAGGGCAAACGTCTCACAACCACTTTTGCAAATCTTTAAAGGTCCCCTGACATGCAAAACTTTCTTGTTATTTATATATTAACTTGACCTTCCCAGTGAAGAAATCACCCATGTTTTTTTTTTAAAAACCAAAAATGGGATAATTAGAGCAATATTTCGATCATTTCTGGAGCCTTTCACAACGTGCTATGCCCCGCCCCTTAAAAAATTGACTTCAGCGAATCGCAGCATGACGTCACATACAGAAACTCGCACAGAGTGGATTGACTCGAGAGTCGAGATGTCGCGCGCCTTATAAAGTACGTACAAATGCATTTTGCACATGTTGGTGCAATCTCTGTGATCGTCTTAATTCCAGTGATTGTTTCGCGAAAGTTTTTAATAGTTTCGGTCGTACTTTCGAAAATGCCTGCAAGATGTATCGTAGCAGGATGCAGCAATACAAGCAAAGACGGTGTAAGCCTTCATGTATTCCCGAAAGATGATAATCGTCGGAGAATATGGACATCTAAAGTGAAGGTACTGCTTCCATTGGCATACTATTCATTAACATTTAGCCAAAATGCTGTAATAAAAGAAAAGGGAAAAAAATGTTTGCACAACTATGAAAGACCAATTTATCTGTCCTATTACACGGCCTCATAGCCTCGGGACTCTTACGCATTGACTTATACATTGTGTGCATGCTAATACAAGTTACTTGTCAACTCTGGAGTCTAGACTAGGCCGATAAATCCGTCGTCCGTCCGACTAGGCCGATAAATCCGTCCGAGTAGTCCGATAAATCCGTCGTCCGTCCGACTAGGCCGATAAATCCGTCGTCCGTCCGAGTAGTCCGATAAATCCGTCGTCTGTCCGACTAGGCCGATAAATCCGTCGTCCGTCCGAGTAGTCCGATAAATCCGTCGTCCATCCGACTAGGCCGATAAATCTGACGTGCTGTAGCTTTCTTTTATTATTCCATTTTCTCATTGTTTTCCTACTGGCGGCTCACACTGACGACAGTAGGAATAAAATAAATAAAAATGTAACAGAACGTCAGATTTATCGGACTACTCGAGACAATTGTGTCACAAGGTGTGTTCTGCACGCAAGTTTTCATCGTATCCAGACAGCGAGATTGCTTCGTTTTATGCATGGAGAGATACGGCCGATGACACGCGCCGGCCTTGTTTGTGATTAATTCGCCGCGAAGCAACATGTCCGCTGCGCTGCGCTGGTCACGTCATCTCACTGAAATATTTCTGATATCGAGCAGTATGCAAGTCGAATTTACATTATTGAATTACGAATAGGATTTAGTCTAACCA
The DNA here is from genome assembly GCA_035128595.1 of Eptatretus atami. Taxonomy (NCBI): domain Eukaryota; kingdom Metazoa; phylum Chordata; class Myxini; order Myxiniformes; family Myxinidae; genus Eptatretus; species Eptatretus atami. Next base: position 67,690,208 of record CM068965.1, on the reverse strand, counting down.
GTTGTTATTTCCGAGTCTTCCTTCGATGTCTCCCGATCATCATGAACTCGGAATTTCATCGCATTTTTCTCTGCTTGTCCTGCTTCGGGCTCAACTGGTAAGGCCGTACTTCATTTCAAGCTGCTGAACTTCACCTCCGCGACTATGTTATCCGACAATTCTCCATGTGATTCAGACAAAATCCTTCATTTCTCTCACACTCACTGTCGTTACCAGACAAATGAAAGTCCATGCCATCCATTATTAAAACCAAATGTTCGATTTTTTTAAAGCAGAAATGAACGAAGCGATTGAGTCGACCAATAAATGTGGAACACACAGAAAGCCAATATAATCACATAGACCACCAACCCGAGAATTACGTGCAGCTTTTGTAATCCTGTAGTTGACGTCATGTGGGTTACGCCCCTTTCAGGAGATTTTTAGGGTGTTCCGAAGACGTTTGTTTTTTTAATTTTATTTTACAGAATGAGTATTGTGAAAAAACATTGTCAGATCTGAAATCACGATGAAAAACTCCTCTAGTACATGTATAAATGAAATTTCAGTACTTTTGCGTGTCAGGGGACCTTTAATTTTCATGTGATTTGTCCTGACCCTACTTGATTCTTTAATATCTGGTTCTGTGCTATTGTCACATTTGTCTGTTATGTTGAAAGAAGTCCATAAAATCCAGACGACCAGATTCGGTGGTGCAATGGTTAGAGCGTCTGCTCCGAGTCAGGTTCAAACACCGGCTGAGTCGAACCAAAGACTTTAAAAATGGTTTGTGCTGCTTCCTTACTTGACACTCAGAATTTAAAAGTATAGAGCACAAACAGCGATGAGTTTGGCAATCGTAGCATAAGCTTTAATGGGCCTAATGGGCCTGTGTCGAAGTTCCTTGTATTAAAGGGAACTCGTATTAGTATTGTTACGAATTCGCGCCCACCGGCGTGCGATCGACTTGCGTTCTTTCTAATAGCAGCCGCGCCCGCCCACCGGACGGACAATTCAGTCGTGACCTTCCTGAACAACGCCGGAACCCTGTATGGGTTCTTAATCCCACCACGGCCTAGCCAATTTTTACCCCGCAAAATAGGGTCAATCGCCGAAGATCGATATACCTAAGTACTCGCGCGGGTAGCCTACCGGGAGACCGTACCTCGACGCAGGTCGGCTTGGACACGAACCGCTCAACGGTCTGTTCCGTTCTTCAGTGATAACGAGCGGTATTATCGCCCGACCTCGCCCCATCGATTCTATTTAACGGGTATTTAAAACCCAACTAATATTCCGCAATACGAGATGGCATTCCAATAAGGGAAAGAGGACATGACGAACGGGTTTAACATTTAAATCAGCAAATTTATTACTAAACATGTATACAGGCAAAGCAATGAAAACACGTATGCAGTAAAACAATCATGCACGGGACAGGGACAAAACACGAGCAAGGTGAAGCACTACACACGTCTAATCAGAATTAACACTTTACAACACACTACACAGTTCTACTTATAGACGGCGCCACAACATTCATTCAAAAGAAAAAGAAAAGACTACCCTCAAAAACAAGGAGTCAGACAGGTCCGTCGACCTTATACCGTGGAGCCTTGGTGAACGAACGGGCCCCACGAGACGTTGCAGGTACTGCACCCTCGTGTGCCTTGATGGGCGAGTCGCAACGTCTGCCCCACGGCAGCTAGGATAGCCGCGCTGACTCGGCCTTCCACGGGGCCGGCGAGCTCTCTCCGCATCTTCACTCGACGCGCAGCGTCTGCGCAACAGAGCTGCAGAGCGCGCCTCCAGTCCGCGTCCCCTGGGCCACGCCGACTCCCCACCGACTGCGAGCTCCGACGAACGCGTCGTCCACGGACGCTTCTCCACAGACAGCCACCACGAGCCGAAGATCCTGACCAAGAAGACCACCAGAAAAACCACCAACACAATACTACTTGGCGTCCCGCGCGCCCTTATATCCTCCTGGCTTCTGCTCCGCCCTCCTTCGAGCTCCTCCGAAGCTTCGAGAAAGGGGTCCCCATTCCCAACCCTCTCGCCCCCCCCCTCGCGCCGCGGGGGGGGGGGGGCGAGGGAATTTACATGGCCCAAGCCTAGGGAGATTCATTCCCCAAAATGACCCTCCTTCACATACCTTTGACCCTGGCTGGAATCGCACTTCCCCCACACCAAAGCGCGCGGAAAGCAGGCGGGAAAATCCGTGCGCCATCGGAGTTCCTTCTTGTTTTCCCTGGCGTATCGAAATCCTTTGTTCCTTTCGCTTTGTAGAGACTGTTTTTATGAGCGGAGAGGGTTGCGATTTGGTGTGGAGAAGGGATCGGCAGTTGGTGTAGCGGGGAAGGTGGTTAGGTGAATTGGCGTAATTGTGTGGTGCGTGGTGTTAGGTGATGAGGATGCGTGTTTTGTTGAGAGGCGCGCGTGGTGGTGTGGTGAAGGACCGTGGGTCTGTTTGAGCAGCGATGTTGGTGTGGTCGAGGCGATCGTGGTTGGTGGCTGTTGCGTCTGTGGTTAATGTGTGTTGTGGTGTCACAAAATAACGATAGTAAAAGAAAAACACTATCCAAAGGATCACAGCCCTGTTAACACGAATAATCCCATTAAACAACGGTGGGGAAATCTAACTGAACACAGACTTATCGATCTAACTGAACTAAGGACCTTTATGGTGTCTGCGAATTTCCACACCGTAACACTATATTAAAAACGCCACGGGGTTGTTTTTGTTGTTGTTGCTGTGCAGTACTTTACTTTTCTGTGAGTATGAATGTCTGCATGACTTCAAATGCAAGTGAAAGATGTGTCCAAAGGCTATTTGAATTTTTATATATAAATAGGGAAATTTTCCACTTTGCATAAATGCAGACTAATTACTGTCTTGCATAATTTGGACTGATGTAGATAATCCACCGAACTTACATTTTCAGTTTGGTGCCATGCAAATAGGATAATTAGGGTAATATAGCAATTTAATAAAAATTAGTGCTTTTGATGAAAACCGGAGCTGGGGGTGGGGGGAGGGGGATTTTAATTGGGTTTGTGTCTATCTGTCCGTCCGTCACTCTATCTCCTAAACAGTTTGGCAGAAATTCACCAAACTTGGTAGTTATGATCACCACATGGCAAAAAGGTGCGAGAGCAGAATCGTTTTTAGCCTCCCCCCTCCCTCCCCTTTGTTGCGGGATTAAAAGGTCAAATGCAATTCCGGGCACATTTTTAAACGTTTTTTTTCAATGAAACTTTGTATAATCAATGAACATTGGGCGACACATGAAATATATAATGATTTTTTTTTTGGATTTGACCTCTGGTTCATGCCTCACTGGGTGGATACTTAGCATCACAGGGATCAAAATGGGGAACAATAATTTATTTATTTACTTATTTAAACAACATTTGAGATTGGATCAATCCTGGTGGAACTTCACGCAATCTTTCAACTTTGCTTGAGATGGGAATTTGTGATGACTCGCCATCGACTTCACTCAAGTACTAACGTGTCATGCGTATGCTTTCTGTCATCTGTATTTGTATTTGAGAGATTTGGACAAAACTGACGCAAATTCCAAGGGCACGATGGGTACTGGTGACATCATCTTTATGACATTTTGTTTCTCTCTGCACTCAGCAGAGAAAGTAAAGATAAATTTCTTCTCCCATGGGGTTTATCCATGTTCTATCCTTGACGTGCTGAGCATCAGACAAGGAACTAGCAGATCTTTGGTGCAACTCGGCCAGGGTTGGAAACGAACAATCGCCTTTCCTGATTTATAGCGGACACTTTAGCCATTATTCCGTAACGTCTGCTTTTGGCGGAACAAAAATTAGAACAATAATTTGGATTCAAGCGGACTGCGAACCATTTGTTGCAATAATATTGACCTTTTTACCTCTGCCACCGAAGGTGAAGGAGGTTATGTTTTCACCCCTTTCTGTCTGTCTGTCTGTTTGTCTGTGTGCAGGATATCTCATGGAGTTATGGACAGGTTTGGTGTGTGATGACGATGAACTGATTAGATTTTGGTGAAGATCTGGATCCGGATACAACTACTCGAATTTTTAAAATGATTCTTCGCCATTGAGAGAGAGAGAGATGGCTAAACAGATATATCACAATAGCTCAAAAAGTTGTGGACGGATTCTGATACAACTTGGTGGACACATAGGGTGTGTGGCAAGGAAGAATTGATTCAATTTTGGTGAAGATCTGAATTCGGATCTGGATTCGAGAATTATTTAATTTTTAAAGTGTTTCTTCACCATTGAGAGATTGGGCCAAAACGACATAGTACTGCATAGCATGATATTTCACAAATATAATGGGCCCGATATGTTCTCGTGACCAAGGCATTGTGTGGCGGAGGTATGCACTGTACCGAGTGCCCTTCTAGTTTTTGTTTTGGTTCACGAGTCAATAAGTGACCACTATATTCGTTATGGGTAGTGTGTCTGTCTGTCTGTCTGTCTGTCTTTGTCTGTCTGTCCCGAGCTAGCTCCGTGGGTTTTGATCCGATCCTGATAAATTTGAGTGGGAGGTTTATATCATGATCTAGTTGTGTTTTCCTGAGAATGGGCGTGATGCGCCCATTATGGGCAGAGCCACGCCAAAAAACATGTGTTTTTGGGGGGTAGCCGATTTCAAGTTACATCTTCTCGAGGGGTTTGTCGAATCTGGCAGGAGTTTCGGTATTTGGTTAGCCCAATGGCACCTGCATAGCGCCACAGAGCTCGATTTTTCATTTCGTCCCAAGGTCAAGGTCACAAGGTCACGAACTTAGAAAATTGCGAATTGTGTTTTTTAGGGGGTAGCCGATTTCAATTTGCATCTTCTCCTAGGGGGTTTGTCGAACTGGCAGGGGTTTCGGTATTTGGTTAGCCCAATGGCACCTGCATAGCCCACGGAGCTCGATTTTTCATTTTCCTCCAAGGTCAAGGTCACAAGGTCACGAACTTAGAAAATTACGAATTTTGACATAAAATCATACGACCGCCCAAACTTTGAGAGCTAGGATGACAATATTTTTTTATGCATAATCTTGAGGTCATTCCCCACCTAAAGTCTTGAAACCATTTTGCTCTATCTCGAACACCTTGCCCGTGGCCCCCCTTCAAGTTTGTTTTTACGCTGATTTCATCAAAGTATGGATAATCCGAGGAGTGCGAAATGCATATAGCCTATATGACGTTATATTGTTCCTGGAATGTTCCAGAGGAAGTTTTGCACCAAAGGTCATAATCCTTGACCTTTACTTTAAAGTTCACAAAGGTCAAATTTTCAAAGTTGTGGGAATCGAACCGGGTTTTCGACCTTCTTCGAACGAACTAACTCCAATAAGCTAATGCACGTATCCTGTTTCCTTGTTTTAATGTCCACAACATTGTTATGTGACCTTTAAAGGTTATGCAAAGGTCAAATTTTTAAAGTTGTTGAACGAAACCGGATTTTCGACATTTTGCAGCTAATCACTGTCACTCGTACCACAATGTTGATCATTTTTATAACTTGGTCAAACATTATCACATTGTCTCATCCTTGACTTCTGAAACAATCTACATTGTCAAATACCGCTCGTGAACCATTGCCGTCTCCAGACTTGTGTTTGTTTATTATCGTTATTTTTTGTGTACTTGCATTGCCTTTCCCTTAGTTTTACCCCACGACTTCCAAGACCTGGAGAAACAATCCATGGAAATCGATTCTTTACCGGGTTTGGAGGCAAGGGAGCCAATCAATGTGTACAGGCTTCCCGTCTTGGTGCTACAACTGCAATTTTGGCCAAGGTATGCAGTCGACAAGCTGTATGACTAATATGCTGCTCATTTTTAAGAAATTGGAGAACTTTCAACGTACGTATCACTGGAAAAGAACCACGGTAAAACTTCAAACTTGCCTTGCTTCTATGCAAACTAGGTACTTTATACTCAAAAGTTTTTGTTATTTTTTTGTGCCAAACACTGCTTTTATATGAATCAAACTGTTGACGAATTTCACTGTGAATGTTCAGCTCTGACGTGGTTGTGGGGGGGGGGGGGGGGGGGGGGCATTTTCTAAAAAGGCATACAATAAAACAAAGGAAAGGGACTGCAACTTGTCCACAACTCTCAGTGCAATCAAAAGTTCTTGGAATGTTGTACACACATTCAGGGCATTAAATCCTTGAGTATTAGCACTTCACATGTATACTGCAGCACACATTGAAATTCGTGTCTTTTGTCAAACTGTCTACCTGGCTGGTTGCTCCATTTTTTTTAACCCATCTTTAAAAAAAAAATCCCAAATTTTATTTTAAAAATCTTATCCGTCCAGAAAGCCTCACAATTCCAGAGCTATGCCATATAACCAATCAAAATGACAAAAATAGATTTAAATATCACTGTAAACACTTGTGAATATGATTAAAATTATGTTAGTGGCAGAACCGGAATTACAATTGACAGTTTACACTTAGCTGAGCACAGTTTAAACGGTGTCAAGCAGTGTCAGTCTGGTCAGCATCAGGCCAGTACTCATTTGCAATAATCAAGGACTGTCAAAGGTTGGGAACAGCAGTCCTTTTTCAAGTCCTGAAGTTCCTTGACTGACTTTCTCACTGCATAGCGCATGATTGAAACAGATGTCTCCCATCTGCATAGTTCTGGACAGTTTGGCAAGTTCAATCAAAACGTCCACCAATGAATTATAGGAAACAGACTGCGGTCAAAAAAAAAATAAAAAAACGACAATGGCACATACCTCCTCCAAGCTGAATAGTTTACATTTTGTATCTCACTGATAGTTCTGATCTACATCTGGATCTTCACCAAAATCTAATCAGTTAGTCCTTATCACCAACTTGTCCACCAAGTTTTGTCATAATCTGTCCATAACTTTTTGAAATATCATGCTATGCTGTGTATTGTTTTTGGCCCTATCTCTTAATGGTGAAGAATCGCTAATATATGAGTTCATAGAACACAATACCCTGTGAAGTGTTACACAAGGAAACTAGACGCAGGAGGAGGCCATTCAGCCAATCATGGCAGCGCCGCATGAACATCAGACCAATTTTATCCGTCAAAACGTAGAAAAGTGAGGGGGTGGGAGGATACTTAAGATTTTCACCTTTCACCAGAAAACCTGCTTCCCTCTCCACCGAATTTTGCATATGTGTTGGTAGTACCCAGGGTCAGGTGGTAGACATAAGGAAAAAAGAAAAATCCCCCTCCCCTCCTGTGAATTTCCATAGAACAGTTCTATAGAATGGCCTGAAGTTCCATTGAAGTTCTATAGAAGATTTTTGCAGTGGTTGACAATATGTGAACCAGCCAACCAGTTTACTGTTATCGCTGGTGACTTGAAATCATTTTCCCATTGCTTTCTGCTTTGAAAATTGAACCTGTCCAACGGACTGCTTGCCCGTGAACTTAACCTGTCTGATGCAAATTTAACTTTGCATGGACTGACGGACTGCTGCTTGGCATGGACTGACGGACATTTTTGCAGTGGTCAAATCCTGTGCAGTCAGTTGCAGTGAAGTTGCATTTTCTCACTGGAATTTTTTTTTGCCATCAAATGGCATTGTGTGTGTATATACAGTGCTTATAGAAAGTCTACACCCCCTTTCAAAGTTTTCACCTTTTGTTGCTTTAGAGCCTGGAATTAAATTGCATTAAACCAGACTTTTTCCACCTTCATTTACACATCGTAACCCACAACTTCCAAGTGAAAAACAAATTCTATACATTTCAGAAAATAAAAAATACAAAACTAGAATATCGTGGTTGGATAAGTGTCCATTACCCTTATAATAGCAATTGTAAATTAGCTCAGGTGTAACCAATCACCTTCAAAATAACGCACCAACTTAATTAGTCTCCACCTGTGTTAAATTGTAGTGATTGTGATTATTACAGAATTTAATCAGCTGTTCCTGTAGGTTTCCTCTGCTGGGTAGTGCATTTCACAGCAAAGATTCAACCATGATCACCGAGGAGATTTCAAAAGACTTCTGGGATAAAGTTGTGGAAAGGCATAGATCAGGGGATGGGTATAAAAATATTTCAAAGGGTTGAATATCCCTTGGAGCACAGCCAAGCCAATCACTAAGAAGTGGAAGGCATATGGTACCACAAAGACCCTGCCGAGATCAAGCCGTCCCTCCAAACTGGATGACCAAGCAAGGAGGAGACTGATCAGAGAGACCACCAAGAGGCCACTAGCAGCTTTGAAAGAGCTACAGGCCTTTATGGCAAAGAC
>CM068965.1:67651719-67681534 GCA_035128595.1 Eptatretus atami | reverse complement strand
ATGACAACAACCCGAAGCACACAGCCAAAGCTACACTGGAGTGGCTAAGGATCAAAAAGATGAATGTCCTTGAGTGGCCCAGTCAGAGCCCTGACCTAAATCCACTCAAAAATCTGTGGCATGACTTGAAGAGTGCTGTCCTTCCACACAACTTGACTGACCTTGACCAGTATTGTACAGAAGAATGGGAAAATATTGTCCAGTCAAGGTGTGCAAAGTTGATAGAGATCTTTCCCAACAAACCCACAGCTGTAATTGCTGCCAAAGGTGTTTCCACCAAGTACGAACTCGAGTGGAGGTGGACACTTATCCAACCAAGATATTGTAGTTATCTTGCCAAAACGAAGTTTTTGCAAGATATGTGAGTCAGTCTGTATGTCTTTTTTTTATTTTTTTTTGTTTGTTTGTTTGTCTGTAATTCACGAAAAAAAAATTCTGCAACCACAGTTTTCATTGGAAATTTTGTAACTTCGCATATCAGAGGCCTATGGAGGTCCCTTTCAGGCCATAAAAATTTGAAGGTCAAGGTCAAAGGTCAAGGTCACTTTTTCGCAAATCAGTGTAATCGACAAAACCCTCATTTTTTGAGTAATTTTGATCGGATCGTCTTCAAACTTCATGGAATATAGTTCTTGTCTGGCGCTCAGCTGATTAATTTTTGGTGGCGATTGGCCTTGACCTTCATTGTGTTTTTTTTGTTGTTGTTTTTTTTTTATTATCTGTAATCACGTATAATCACTCTGCAGAAGCACGTTCATTGGAAATTTTTGTAACTTCGCATATCAGAGGCCTATAGAGGTCCCTTTCAGCGCATAAAATTTTGAAACCTCTCTCTGGTGGCGTTTAATCAACTCTCAAACTCTCAATTTAATCAACTCTCAATTTTAACTCTCAAACCTCTCTCCCTCCTCAAAATCCTGGTGGCGTTTAATCAAATCTGTTTCTGGTGTATGTTCCCCCTCCATCCCCTCCCTTACCTCAAATGGCTGCACTGCTGATACCGCACGTGATAAAGCTGAATGTCTAAACTCGGTGTTTGCAGCTAAATCTTGTGTCCTAAACCCATCACTTTCTCAACCCACCTTACCCAGTCGCACCCAACTGTCCCTGGACTCTGTGTCCTTTTCTTCTAACAAGGTGGAGAGCTTGCTTTCAAACTCGACTCAGATTCTGCAACCGGTCCAGACGGCATCAGACCACGTGTCCTCAAAGCCTGCTCTTCTGCCCTTGCTCACCCTCTCTCTGTTTCATTCACCCTCTCATTTGCTCAAGGTCATCTGCCATCTGCTTGGAAATCTGCTAACATCACTGCCCTGCATAAAAAAGGTGCAAAAACAGATCCCTGTAACTACAGACCAATCAGCCTTCTCCCAATCATCAGCAAGGTTATGGAATCCATCATCGCTTCAGACATGAAATCCTTCCTCTTCTCCAATGGCTTGATTTCCGATCATCAATTTGGTTTCAGACCAGGTCACTCTACCCTGGATATGCTGCTTCGCTCTCCCATCAATGGATGGAGGTCCTCAATGCCAGACAGGAAATCCGAGCCGTATCCCTGGACATATCACGTGCTTTTGACACAGTTTGGCACCCTGCACTACTCACCAAACTCTCTTCCCATGGTATCCAAGGCCATCTCCACTCATGGCTCGCAGACTTCCTCTCCTGTCGCAGTCAACGTGTGGCCCTAAATGGAGTTCTTTCATCCCCTCTTCCTGTGCAGGCTGGAGTTCCTCAAGGTAGCGTTCTGGGCCCTGTTCTTTTTCTGGTTTTCATCAATGATCTCTCCGACTCTCTGGAAAATCCTCTATATCTCTTTGCCGATGACTCCACCCTCTGCCGTACCATCTGTCATCCCTCAGACCGGCAAGCAGCAGCTTCTTCGCTCACTGCAGATCTGGATAAAATCACAAACTGGTCCAACACATGGAACATGTCTTTCAATCCAGACAAATCTCACACTCTCACTATGTCTCTTCGAAAGGACCGTTTAGAAAAACCCCCCCATCCACTTTCTCAACAATCCTCTGGAAGAAGTCTTTTCTTTCAAGCTTCTGGGTCTCACTATCTGCCATGACCTTTCCTGGGAAAGTCACATTTCCAACCTCGCCTCAAAAGCCAGTCGCCGACTGGGAATCCTCCGTCGTGCAAAGTCCTTCCTCGGCCCTCTTGAGCTCCTGACCACTTACAAAGCTTTTGTCCGTAGCCTGATGGAGTACTGCTCTCCCCTCTGGGCTGGTGCTCCTGCCTCCCACCTTTCTCGGCTTCACGCTGTCGAAACCAGGGCATTTAGGATCATCGGCATCTCCCGCAATGAAGCTGAGTCTTTGGGCCTCTCACTCAATCACCGCAGGTTGGTCGGTGGTCTTTCTTGTCTTCTACCGTCTCCTCTCCAGCCTTGCCCCCCTGCTCTCTCTGCCATTTGTCCCCACCACATTTGCACAGGGCGCTCAAGGTCCGCCAACAACCCCCTTCTGGTAAAACTACCAAAATCACGAACCACTGCTCACCTTCACTCCTTCATTCCTCTTTTTTCCCGCCTTTGGAATAAACTCCCTCACTCTATTCTTTCCCATTCTTCCCTCCAGGCTTTCAAAACAGCTGTTCACCACCACCTCTTATCATCCCCCATCCAAATCCTCGATCTTTTCTACCCCGATAATCCACCCAAGCCCACTTCCTTCAATTCCCCTGCTTTCCTTCCTGAAAGTCCCTGTAATGTCCATCTTCTCTTTCCCATGTTCCCCGTCCCATCCCCATCCCTCTCCCTTCCACAGATCACCTAATGTGTCTGTTCCCCACTGTTTTGTTCCTTCCACTCCCGCCCCTCTTGTCTAATGCCCCCTTGCTGTGCGTTGTGTGTTAGCTCTCATACGAGCCTCGACATGGTATACAAAAAAAAAAATAAAAAAAATCTTTTGAAGGTCAAGGTCAAAGGTCAAGGTCACTTTGTCGCAAATCAGGGGAGTCGACGAAACCCTTATTTTTTGAGTAATTTTGATCGGATCGTCTTCAAACTTCATGGGAATATAGTTCATGGTCTGGCATTCAGCTGATTAATTTTTGGTGGCGATTGGCGTTGACCTTCATGGTTAACGCCTAAGGTCAAACATTTGACCCCAAGGTCAAATTTTCAAGTTTTAGGAACCATATCGTGTAGTACCTCAAATTGAACACCTCGATGAGTGCTTTCTAGATATATCAAGCTTGAGACATTATGACGTGATTTGGTGACGTTATGAGGCAAACGCATATTTTTTTCATGGTTACTCTGTAGAACGATTCTCATCGGAATCTCTCGTAGGCATATTCCTCAAGGAGTCGCTCCTGGTGGATAGCAGCTCTGTTCACCCTCAAGTGTGACCTTAGAAGTCACACGTGGTCACCTTTTGGCAAGATACGGATCACCCTACGGGTGACATTGGTTTATTTTTTATTTTTAATTAATTTTCTGAAATTTGTAGAATTTGTTTTTCACTTGGAAGTTGAGGGTTATGATGTGTAAATAAAGGTGGAAATAGTCTGATTTAATGCAATTTAATTCCAGGCTATAGGGCAACAAAAGGTGAAAATTTTGAAAGTGAGTGTAGACTTTGTCGGCACTGTTTGTAGCAGTGATAATGAAAACTTATTTGTTGTTGTAATGTTTCGTTGAAAGAGGTCCAGAATTGTCATCATATGCCATGACCCATTAGTTTGGGATCTGCGGCTAGTGGAGCATGCAAAATTAGTTCTTGAACCAGCAAGCCAGGTCTAATATTCTATTGTCATTGAAGACATTTTGGAATTTGGCCAGCTTGCTCGGGATCACTCTTCTCATCTTGTCGATTGCATTACGACATGGGACCTCAACATTGATGAGCAATCTATGCTGGTTGATCAGTACCCAACTTACCCTTGGGTATTGATCAACCGGTCTGGTTGGGAATAAAATCTGGATTGGACAGTTTAGAGGTGAGTTGGTTACGTTTGAACTATTTTGTCAGCCCCTTTGCACAAAATAATCGTTCCGCAAACTGGAAAAGCAATTGTATATGTAGCCTGCATTTGGCAACACTAATTATAATTAGAAATAATTATTTCTCTCTAGACTTCCTTTGCAGTTGATCTTGGTAGATATATGGGAAAGGGAGGAAGCACAGCTTTCATTTTGTAGCTGAGCTAGGCTTGGTCCTCTACGATAGCCTCCTCTGGCTATTGTCTCTCTGCCTGATGTTGTTATTGCCCTTTTAATAGAAGGGCACGTAACTGTCGATCTAGTGGGTGTGGCTGATTAAGAAATGAAGGACGAGCTGATTGATGGTTCTCTTGATAGACTCAACGAGGTGGAGCTTGTTGTACAAGTGGTCATTGAGAAATCATATATTTTTTTTTCCTGCTTTAATAATGACATTTTGTCATTATTTTGAGAATAAACGATGACCTTTAGTCGTTTTGAGTATTTTCCAGGTATGGTGTCACAATGTGCAGTCTTTACATTTCTTCTTCTTCTTTTGAAACCAGCCATCGTTAGATTGATGCTTCGCTCGTAGTATATTTCAAATGATTATATTTTCTCATCAAACTATTCCACCATCAGACCATGTCATTGGCAGTGTTTCCACTGCTTGGGAAATTTACCAAGATGTTGGAAAATTAAGACCCATCTTGGGATGTGGAGGACATGCCGATGAATGTCTTCCTGCAATGAAGATCCATATTTTCCCAGATGCATCTAGCCATTGTTTCCGATTCAATTGTGTGCAAGTGGAATATGTTTCGCCAATCCGAGGATGAATTGTTGTAGTTGGCTCTTGGACATCCTCCATATGCCAGCTAGAGTGCCTTCATGCAATAATGTCAAGCTGCACGTCTCACCAAAGCAAGTCAAACCCTGCCATACTATTGCCTCCTCCTCGCCTCTTTATTTTTGTTTCTTTTTCCCTGCTCTTATTTGTTACTTCCACCAAAAGTTGCTTTATTCCTGCGTGCCTCCTTTCCCAGCCCTATTCCTTTGTTGGTAAAGCAGGCTTGTGGCAGTAATCCTGCACATGCGTGAGTGATTTACAACGTCTCATCGGGAATTGGACCATTGTGGGGGATACGGATTTGTGTATTTATTTTCCTCCGCCACCGAAGGTGGATGGAGGTTGTTTTTACCCCTGTCTGTTTGCTTGTCTGTCTGTGAGCAGGATATCTCAAAACATTGTGGACTGATTCGGACGAAACTTGGTGGACAGCTTGGGAGTGTGAGCAGGACGAATTGATCTGATTTTGCTGAAGATCTGGATCCAATCCAATAGTTTTTTTTAATTTTTAAAGTTTCTTCACCATTGAGAGATGGTACCAAAAACGATATATACCATGATGTTTGAAAAAGTTATGTATGGATTATGACAAAACTTGGTGGATGAGTTGGGTAGGTGAGCAGAACAAGCCAATTGCATTTTGGTTGAGGTCCAGATTCAGATCCAGTTTGTCATTGGGATATAAAATGTAAACTGTTCAGGTTGGTGGAGGTATGCGCTCTTCCTTCGGTGGCAGAGGTAATAACTGTTCGCCTGTCTGTGGAGTGGCCCCATGTGGGGTTTCGGAGCTGCTCATATGACACTTGCGGTCGAGTGTGGCTTTGGCTCTCATGCATGCGACGTTTTCGAAACAAATTCCTGAAGCATCTTGTCAACTTCGTGTGGCCACACGTTTTGTTTATCCTTCGTATGATCTGCTGTTGCAAAGCAATAATCCATGCCAATACTGTCATGCAATTCTTTGTTTTTTGGTGTTTAAGGACTGCACAACCGATTAAGAAATCCAACCACACAATGGTATGTTGGCATGTTGCATTGATGTAATGTGTGGCATGACCACACACTAGCCATTGGACTTTTGACATATTGAAATTTTCTTTCTGTAATGACCTTAATATAACCTTGGCTAATAGATGACATTTTCATTCTCCAAGTCTCATGGCATGATGGTTGAAAGTTACCGTCTGGAACTTTGTTAACTTCCAGGCTGCACCTTTTTTTAGCACCGTGCACAGCCTACTCAAATATCGATACTTGTGATGAATCAAAGTGGATGCAAATGAACTTTATAGCTAACCTGGCTGGTCCCATAATTGGACATATTAATTGGATTTTTCTTTATGAGTCCCTCCCAGTTTCACCAGAGGGGATTATAGGTTTGCTCTCCTCTGTCCGTCTGTCCGTCCGTCCACCTGTGGGTTTTTTATTTTGATTTTTTTGTAGATTTTTTTTTCAGACTTTTTTTTTTCCAATACCCTTTGACATATTCAACTGAAACTTGGTACATGCTGGTATTTGTGTGGTCGGTGACCTGTACTGTCCAGGATTGTGCCCAATAGCCAAGGAGACTGCAGAGCGTTGGGCTGCCTAAGCAGAGTATGATCCTAATGGATGATATATATATATATATATATATATATATATTTTTTTTTAATTGTTTTTGTATATATTGTGTAAGTCTTCTTGGGTTGTTTTATGCAGCTACTTTGGTTGAGGAGTGTGGAAGGGGTCAATTGTATATATGTACAACATACATATGTATGTATTATTTTTAAAGAAGAAGAAGGCGCTTCCAACCAAAAGTAAAAAATAGATCGACTCTGCTAATTTGAACAAAAAAGTAGTGCAGACCCGTTTGGTGGCCAGGTCGGGCTGTGACAAGGAAGAATTGATTCATTTTGGTGAAGATCTGAATCCGGATCTGGATGTGATAATTTTTTAATGATTCTTCACCATTGAGAGATGGGGCCAAAAAGATTACGGTATAGCTGATATTTCAAAAATTATTGGGCCGATATGTCTATTGGATCAGGCATTTGTGCGGAAGTATGTGCTCTACCGAGTGCCCTTCTAGTTACTTCCAACACGAAGGTGAAGGAGGTTATGTTTTCACCCCTTTCTTCTGTTACTTGGCAAAATTTGTGTTTTGACAAGTATGTTGATCGCTATTAATTTTGAGATCAACATCACCAAAAGGTCAACATAGGCCAAACTTCTAAAATCCTCACTTTCATCCGATTGACTTGCAATTTGAAGACCTTTTGCAGATAAGGTCACTGAATTCAACACCTATTAATTTTGAGGTAAACATAGGCCAAAAGGTCAAAATAGGCCAAAAAGTAACTTGGACAAATTTTCTAAAATCAATTTTCATCGATTACTTGAAATTTGAAGAGCATTTTCATGTCAGGTTGCTGAATTAACTACTAATTAATTTGAAGGTCAAAATGTCAACACAGGCCTAATTTCGAAAATTGATGAAAGGGCAAAAAAACTAAATTTATCACCATATCTCAAAAAGTTGTGGATGAGTTATGACAAAACAAGGTGGATGAGTTGAAAGGTGACAAGAAACAAGCGGATTGGATTTTGGTTCAGATCCAGCCCATCAGTGGGATACAAAACATGAACTGTTCCACCTGGCAGAGGTATGCGCTCTACCAAGTGCCATTCTACTTTGTGCTGTTTTGCCAAGTTGTCACTCTCTGAGTGATTTTTCATCTGTCTGTTTGTCTGTGTACAGGATATCTCAAAAAGTTGTGGACAGTACGGATGAATTTTGTGGAGAGATTCAGTGTGTGAAACAGGACAAACTGATTAGATTTTGGTGAAGATCCGGATCGGGATCCGACTACGATAAGTTTTTTTTAAGTGATTCTTCACAATTGAGAGATATGGCGAAACGATATATAGCACGATATCTCAAAAAGTTGTGGACGGATTTGGATGAACTTGGTGGACATGTTTGGTGTTGACAAGGATGAATTGTTTCGATTTTGGTGAAAATCTGATTTGAGTTTTTTTTAAATCTTTAAAGTAATTCTTCACCATTGAGAGATGGGGCCATAAAGAATATATTGCATGATATTTCAAAATTTATTTGGCCCGATATGTTCTACTCGATTAGGTATGTTACGGCCGTGGAAATTGCAATACACCAGAAAGGTCCTCAGGTTAGATATATCGATAAGTTCTTGTGTAGTTAGTCCACACCCGTGTTTAGAGGAATATGTGTGATTCATCCGGGCTGCGACGCTTTGAGTTAGCCATTTTTCTTTCTCTATCGTTATTTTAGACCAATAAGCCGCCAACAACTCAAACACCACCACCTTCGCCTCTTTACCTCCACAACTCCCCCGCAAACATCGCTTCACCGCCATTCTCAAACGACACCCTCAACAACCAACACCACAGCAAACCCCACTACCTTCGCCTTTCTCCTTCACAACCATCAACACACCCACCTGTCAACACCGAACGTCGTGCTGTCCAGGGCCCGGTCGGTGATTCTTGCCGAACGCGTCGAGCCGCGAGTACAAATGGATGCCTTTAGGGAGAGGAAATCGGATCGGGGAGGCTCACGCCCTTTTCCCCGTCCAATGGGCGAGCGTCGGGCGGTGTGGCCCCGCCCCAAGCGCGATGCATGTGGACTCCTTTTAGGAGGGAAATCGGATCAAGAGAGGCTCACGCCCATTTTTGCCCGAACAATGGCTAAACGTCGGGTGGCGTGGCCCGCCTCCAAGGCGTTTTGATCGCAAATTAGCATACACGCTCCTCCCCGGTCTATAAATACGCGAGCACAAGGCGACTCGCGTGTGTGGATGTTGGTTGTGGAGTGGAGTGTTGGTTGTGCTGAGCTGTGCGGTGCTGTGCTGGCTGGGCTGCTCGAGTGAAGACGAAGGTCGGCGTTGAGGTTGTCATTGCTGGGTCGAGGGACGAGTCGCGGAGTGAAGCAGGGACGCGGAGAGGGTCAGGGGCGAGAGTTCGCCGAGTCGGTGCGGTCCCAAGGCCGCAGGGGACGGCGCGTCCGCCATTTCTCTCTCTCCACCCGAGCATCAACAATTTCCCCATCCGCGCTGAGATAGCGCCGGTAACCCCGTCCGTTCCCCACCCCAACCGTGGTGTCGACCGACCAACACGTGCCTGCGCAACGCACGCCGAAAGGAGCTCACCGACCACGCCAGGGCACGGAGTCAGGCACGTTACGCTGACATTGCGGCGAGCCCGCCATCGCGCCACGAGGGCGTGGGCAAGACCCCTTCGGTCTCGTGGACCTGGCCGCTCACCCAGGTCCCACGTACATTTGGTCCAGACCTGTCTGCCCCCTTGCCTATGAGGGGGCTTGTATTTGCTTTTTGTGTAAATGTGTGTGTGGCGCCAGTCTTTTAAGTAACCTGAAAAGTGCTTGTACATTGTTTCTTATTCGGTTGTAGCTCTGCGCTGCTTTCATTGCTTTGACTGTTATATGTGCATTCTTACTGTATGGCTGTGAATAGGTGCTTGCCTTGTGTGTGTGTGAAATAAAAGTGCTTGTTAAATTGTGACCCGTTTCGTTGCGTCCTTTCCTTCGTTTGAAAGTTCCATCTTGCATCACGTAAGGGATTGGTAGTGGGTGTAGACACCCAATAAATAATCTGAACCGTCGAGGTCGGCGATAACTCCGCTCGGTTATCCCTGCAGCACGGAACGAGCGCTTAAGTGGTTCGTGTCGGAGTCGACCTGCGGCGTGGTACAACTCCTCGTACGCTACCCGCGCGGGTACTTAGGTATATCGACATTCAGCGATTCACCCTATTTCGCGCGGTAGAATGCGGACTGGGTTGTAGTGAGGTTAAACCCCACCCGTGGCTAGCTCCTTGGCGGTAGTTCCAAGATGGTCACGACTGAATTGTCCGTTCCGGTGGGCGATGTGGTCGCCATTCGAGTCACGTGGCCGATCGCACGCCGGGCGGGCGAAATTCGTAACAGTATTATGTGGCAGAGTTATGCGCTCTACAAGTCCCTTCTAGTTACCCTCGCCAGAGGAGAGGTCTTACATTTGGTCCGTTTGTCTGTCTGTGTCTGTTTGTTTGTTTGGCCGCACAGAACGTGAGTGTTTTTTCTCTGCGACCGCCTGTCAGATTGCCACGAAATGTTCACCATCGGAGCGGTTACTCATGTAGAATGTTTATTGACTATTTGATACCATAGGTTACGTGGTGTGCCAGCTATGTTGAAAAGAAAACTTTGGACTCTGCATCTCCGGAACTGCACCAAGGAATTTTTTTTTTTACTTTGCACATAGCAAGTACTACTCCACATGGGGATAATGTGGATTTTTTTAATGATGTCATAGGTGCCTTCGTTTATGATGTCATAACTGCATATGTAGAATGCGATATCCGATTGGTATGAAATTTTTTGTGGGTCATCTAGGTGCCGAAGAATTCTCAATTTTTGAGTCATTTATTAAAAGACATATGCATATGGAGACCAGAGGAGATTCCATAACACAAGCAAACAACACACTTTTCCTCTTATTCTGCCTTGCATGGATTTTTTGAGTTCTTATATAATATGCAGGGTAAGGGGGGGGGGGGTTAAGATCATGACCAGTTTGGTCATCTTCAAGACAGTAGGTACCAAGACCTGCTGCCCTTTGGGTGCTGGAATACATCACACATGGTAGTGGTTATCCAGAGGTCAGGAGGTCAGCCCAAATTGAAAGGGCTGGGGAACGATTTACAACCTGCAGTTGATAAGAGTACAAAAAATCATCTGGATATCACGCAGACAAACATTCCAATGAAGCGAGATTGGAGCCTCCGAGACTTTCAGATGCCAACATAATTGTTTATATATGAGAATCCCTTATTTAAATAAAATACATGTTTGAGTACCTAGATGTAAGATACATGTTGTATTTGAAAACATTTCCCAATAAAGGGTTATAACAATACATTGTGTAAATGCTAAAAATATTTACTTTTTCAAGTTGATTATCAATCAAGTGTAATTGGCAACATTTTATCTTTTTATCACCCTTTAAAGCCATTATGCTAATTTTGGAGAAATTGGCATCGACATCAGCATATAAGTTGGTTCACAGAAAAAATAAAAAAAAAGTCATCGGTCACATGGTTCAGCAGTCACATTATTATTATTATTATTATTATTATTATTATTATTATTATTATTATTTTTAGAAAAAAAACCTTCAAAAATCTTCTCTGAAACTGCTGAACAGATTGAGGCAAAACTTTCCAGGTACGACCGCCTATTCATGAGGAACAAAACGTTCATACTTATGGCGTCGTAGGTCACATGGTTTGGCAGCCACATTTGATTTACGTTAAAACCTATAAATACATCTTCTCAAGAATGGCTGGACAGAGAGGAGAAACTTCACACACGTTCCCCAAGCCTTGGGGATATCAGGGTGTTCTCGAATAATTGGTAGGTAACGGTCTGGCAGCCATATTGGATTGAGGGAAAATTTTAAAAAAACCTGTCTCTCTTTAACCGCTTCATCAATCGATGTGAAACTTCACAGTTATGATCTAGTAGCGATGGGAAATATAGGTTTAAAATTTCAACCTTAATGGCCGCATGGTCTGGCAGCCATAATTATTTAATTTTTTGATCTGGGTTCTTTTTCATATATTTTTTTTTTGGAATAAGGCTCACTTGGCTGTGCCTGGATGGGTTTGAGGGTAGTGGAGTAGCAGCTGAAATGTGAATCCTATCCAGGTTTCTCCTGATGACTTCATCTTTGCTTTTTGCTTATTTGGGTTCCTTCTGATGACTTCAATGCAGTACTGCACCTATTTGGTCTTTCATTTGATTTGAATTTATTTTAATCCCATTCTGAATTCAATTATTATATTAATACGCTAAGCCATATTTTATGGACGTATCTCCTCTGAAACTGCCAGACAGATTGTCACCACTTTCGGCATGCGGGTGCTCTGTGGTCTAATGTACAGCATGGGCTATGTAAGATCGTGCCAGACGGACAGGTTTGGGAATTTTTGGCGATTTTCTAATTTTTACATTTGTTTGCATGGTGATGTGTGACGTCACCGTTGAGAGGCGTAATGATGTCATGACATGATCGGTCATTCGCTGACGTCATTACGTCTGTCGTCGACAGACCGTCACTGCTGAGAGGCGTAATGCCACTCATAGAAACAGTGTCTGCAATGTAAAACCCTCTTCTGCACATGCTGATTCCTCAGAAGGTGCATTTGACACAAAAAATGTAACAATAAACATTGTATATAAAGAAATTGTATAAATCACATTGTGAACTCTGGATATATTGACGTCCTAATGAACCCTCACTTTAGAAACTTTGTGCGGAGCGCGGGTTTGGCTAGTTGAATATTAATAAACGTCATGGGTCAGGGTCAAGTGTCCGATCAAAGTGGCATGTCTTGGTACCCGGTCATCACTGCCCGCAGTTATAAAGTGGCAGTTCTAATTATGTCTATTATTTCATAACATAACAGTCCCGACACACCACACAAAACTACACACACACCACAAAAAAAACAAGTCCTGGCAAGGCTCTGCAATCTCTTGATTCCTCTTTTTCTTGTATTTTTTTTTGAGGAAACAATTTCTGAAGTCATAAAAATTGTGCCCAATTCTTGTTTTATTGTGAAGATTGCTTTGAGAATGGAAGGTTACTGCTTGCTGAGATAATGTAGTTAAAACAGCTGCTTGATTCTCCACATTACAAGGTTCTGTTCACCTTTGGTGAGGTTGTAATGCATGTTGATCTTGGTCTATATATTGTTTTAACTGCATCACCAGGTTGGACAAGATCATTTTGGTGAAAGCTATATCAAGAATTTGAAAGAAAACAATGTCAATACAGGTGAGGGCACTTTTGGAAAAATGGATCATTTTAAAAATCCTTGCTTTTGTCACCCTCCTTCTTTGGCTGCCGAAGTTGGCTGCCTGAGAATCTTGGTGGCAGAAACTCGCATTGATTCCTTTTTGGTAATTCTAGTGGTGTCTAGTTCTGAATTGGTGGCGTAATGTGTAATGGCATCTGCTCTGAGTCGGTTGTCGGTGGTTCAAACCCCGGCAGAGTAACATCAAAAAAATGAAAAATGCTACGTGCTGCTTCCTTGCTTAATGCTCAGCATTTACGAGGATAAAGCATGGACAAAACAATGCTGGGAAGGCCATGGCAAACCACCCAGTGTAACCCTTGCCAAGAAACTGCTTCGGCAGCACCAACATGCTGTAAAGAGTATGGTACAGGTTTTCTTTTAATATAGGCATGAAGGCATCACTGATTGTGAGAACCAAAGGTTAAAACACTGTATTCCACAAAATAAGCTATACATTTATATATTGTTACGGATCCGGTGGGAGTGCATCAGGCTCACGAGACATTTACTTGGACCCGCCGCTGGATCACCGACTAAGGCCACGGCGTGGATAAACTCCGCGGCCATACTGGTTGTTAACCAACTGCAGACACCGGTTAGAGTAAAGTCGTCGGGTTCCTCACCATCTCAGTCGTATTACCTTACTATTGAATTGACTACCTTAACTGGGGCACCACACCTCAACGCTCCCCCCCATAGACTTATTATGGCTGAGCGAACCATGGGAATGCATGTTGGCCAAGTAGTGGGGCAGAACTTCCCAGCTATTGACTAGGCACACACTGTCAGACCAATGAAGGAAAAGAGACATTCGAGCAGGTTTGCAACTTTTTTCTTTCTTTCTGTATTTCAAGTCGAAGCTCATGTAAGAACTAATACACAGAAACGTATAACAAGGCGGGAGAGGGAAGCACAAAATAGTGGGGAACAAAGACAATAGGATATCTGTGGAAGAGAGAGGGATGGGGTGGGGGTACACGTGGTAAACAAGATGGTCCTACAGGGACTTTCAGGAAGGAAAACAGGAAATCTGAACGAGTTGGGTTTGGGGTGACGGGGGTAGTAAAGATCAAGATTTTGGATGGAGGAAGATATGAGATGGTCTTTACCAAAGATAAGCACATATTTCACTGCAATGCAAGTCTTTACAAGGCATGTATAGAAATAGCACCAAGAAAAGCTTACCGCAAGCACTCAAGAACCCCTTGTACAACTGGTCTTACAAAATACAGACAGGTGCCACATTCATCCGAAGAAAGAAGTTGGGGCGTATTGTTGACCCCTTCCTCACCCTTATGTGAGCAGGCTTGGCTCTGCAGGTCCCAACGAGGTGTCGATGAAGATGAGTGAGAGGAGCAGGTGGGAGTTGCGGTGTCGTGTGCTGCTTAACTCTGAAAATAACTGTCGGGGGTCTCGTGTTGTTACGTTGATACTCTGCAATAGACGAGTCCTGCGGTGTATGCGCTGGAGACTCCAAACGGTCTTCTAAGGCACTGCGTTCAATTTTATTTCACTTTTACCATTCCCCATGGTCGTCTAAATGAGCTGAAACGACGGCAAACCCACATGGAAAGCAGGTGGGTGAAATACGCTCTCAACTTTTAAAGGATTTATTTTTATAATGAAAAGTACAGGGGAAAACGTTGACAAGATGCTATAATGATGGAACAAACCAAATTAGTTAAAAAGACACAAAAGGGACAATGTGATATGCAAACTTGCATACAATGGAGAAATAAAAGCTCAAATACTACCCATTTGGCACCACAGATATCGCTTTCACAATGAAGCAGGCAGGACTTCTCTTTTTATGATGCACAAGGTGAACGCAAGACTCGGTACAATGGTGTCCGCTTTAAAAACCAGGAGGGAGATGAGAACCAGTCACGAGCAGGGCCAGCGATGGGTAAGCCAGGCTTTCCACCAGGCCACGTGGTCCATTTTTTCCTCCTTGCACGTGAGGTTTCTCCTCCAAGCGAGATCTGTGTCCTCTTCCTCCACACTAGCCTATCTTGCACAGAGTTCTCTCACGAGCCTCTCCTGGTACTCATGGTGGACTCTCCAATCTCCACTCAAGTGCCCACTCGTGGACTCCCTCATGTCCTCTCATGTGGACTCCCTAGTCTGAACTCTCTTCTCTTTTTCCTCTTGGGTCCTGCCCACGGGGGCGGCCCCAATAAAAAATATCAGTACATCTTTTCTTTTCAGGCTCTACAACCCACAGTGCCACCATGGCTCACACACACTAGCCAGATAGATCGACCTTTCACACACACATGGGCCTTTGCGATGGGAAGTCCTCAGCCCTGCATACAACGAGGTTTTTACGCATACATAATTAATGTATACCCTGTCTATAAATTACATACGCTGCATCAGCGTCACGTGTAACAAACGACTTACTCTAACAGATCCCTGTTACATGGCAATATAACCTCGAAACACACGACCATACTACGCTTACCACAGTCTAGCTATCTCCCTTCCACATAACTGTGTGTGTGTGTGTGTGTGTTTATATGTATATATATATATATATATAATATATATACCGGGCGTAGTGGCATGCGCCTGTAATCCGGCTACTCGGAGGCTTGGGTTGGAGGATCGCTTGAGGACGGGAGCTCTGCGCTGGGCCATGCTATGAGAGGGTGTAGGGCAGCCCAGAATCATGGCAAAACCCAATCCTTATCCCTGTGTCGTAAGAGGCGACCAGGGTTGCGTCAGGAAGGGCATCCGGCGTAAAACCTATGCCAAATCAGTATGCGGATCATAACGGATGATCCGCTGTGGCGACCCCTAACGGAGCAGCCGAAAGAAGAAGAAGAAGATATATATATATATATATATAATATGTATATACACACACACAGCTGGGCCACAAGTGTGCCTGGCTGACCTGCTTCAGTCAAAGTCCTCAGCATCATCCCATTTCAGCCCTTCAACCTCATTACGGTCATCTAAGATGGAACAAAAGGGGTACATATGGCTCCACATACAGCAAGTACACTTGGATCCAGATGTACCCTTACCCGCAGTTAGTCAGACCATAAATTATAACAACAAAACAGCTTCCACTTTCAAGAGCCACAGCACCAACAATATATACTGGAGCAAGTAACCCACACCAACCTAACAACATTCTCCACTCAACAGCAAAACACACACACACACACACACACACACACACACACACACACACACACACACAATACACAACTAGCCTCATAACAGACACTGCTCAAATTGACATCCATCCCCACATCTCCCCATATCTCTTCCACACTCAATCACTACCCCTTTTAGAGCTGAAAGAACCACCACACAATCAACCTCAACCTACACCTTTTGACCTGCCTCTAAAACTTCCTCCAAATCCAAAGTGAGTCATTCAAGGCAACATGGGCCATTCTCTCCCTCCTCTTCCTCCTCTTCCTCCTCCTCCTCCTCTCCTCCTCCTCCTCCTCCCTTCCTTTCCACACACTCCACGTTGAGCAAGAAATGAAATTGAATTGCCAATATACCCTCCACACCCACCTCAAATGGTTGACAAGAAACTCGCCAACCCTTCTCCGACACTCCGCTTCCCACTCACCATGCTTTCCTCTCTTCCTGTCGTGCACCTCTTCCATGTTCTTTTCTCAAGGTACTGACAATTTCCCAAAGATGACAATGTGAGGCCGCAACCTTGTCACACAGATCTCTTCTGGGAATATACATAATTGATCTGTCTACCCTGTCTTTCTATTACATACGCTGCCTCCTCAGCGCCACGTGTAACCGACTTACTCGAACAGATCCCTGTTACGTGCCAATCTAAACTTCTCAAAACACACGGACCATACACACTTATTTCAATCCAGCTATGGACCCCCCCCCCCCCCCCCGTGTGTGTGTGTGTGTGGTGTGGTGTGTGTGTAATATATATATTATATATATATATATACAATATGAAAGTTACTCTTGCTGCTGTCTCCACACGTGGGTGGGTTTTAAGAGATGGAACGGAGACCTACCGTGTGTGTGTCCCATCTGCCGCCACCGGTCATCATCTCTCAGGAGTTGCTGGAGCCTTGCTTGGTCTAAGCACCCATCTCCACCTCAGAAAAGAACCGTGACTCATGGACCAAGCCATCTCCTCATTCGTGCTCCATTTCCCCCTACACCTCTGGGGGTTCACCCAATCCCATCCGGGGACACCCCCGCTCACCCGAATATGGCGCGCCGCTGCCACCAGTCGCTATCTCCACACACGGTCCCATTGAAACTCGGTTCCATCTGTCCACAGTGGGAGGAGTCAGCAAAAGGGAGCCATCCTTGGCAGGAGGGATTCAACAAAGCGCACCAAACTGCATGGCTCGGCTGCGTCCCAAACACCTCAACCTCACTGAAGCCCTTATATTCAGCATGACCCTTGACCCCACCGAAGACCAGTCCCACTCATCCTTGGCGGGATGGAGACGATAAAGCCCTCAAGGCTGGCTCGGCCAGGCCATGTCCAAAACGCATGTCAAACGGTGCGACACTAGGTGCCACGTGTGCGGTCCTCTGTCCCACCAAAGCTGCCGCCCTCGTTGCGGTGTTCACTGCTCCAGAGAATTTTCAACAAGCCTTTCTTATGAGAATATGAAGAAAGTAATAAAATATTGGGTCAAAATGTGAAAGAGCAAAGTCATATTGACTATAAATGGCCTTTATTAACCCCGCTGCAGCGCGCCAAGCACGAGACACCCCGTTTTTAAAAAAACGCTTCTGTGTTTGTTTATTTACCATTGAGCTTCAGTGTGTCTGTCCAGGCCAAACCATTTTTACCAATTGAGCTTTTGTCATCAAATCTTCAACAAACCTTTATTATGGAAATATGGAGAACACAAATGAATAAAACGTACAACAAAGTGGATGCAGATGGGGCTTGCATTTTGAGATTCTTTCTAATTTATTTTATTTTAACTCGTTTTTGTTTATTCATCTTTGTATTAGATTTTGTGAGCCAAACTGATGGAGCCTCAACGGGTGTAGCTCAGATCACCGTTGATGACGAAGGTCAGTGTGTAAAATTAATGTTTTGTATACGGTTATACGGATGTGAAATTGCTTAAATGGTACACATTCTTAGCAGCAGCCGCAGAATGCCTTTGCAATTTTGTCTTCTGTCATTGTGTGGTGTCAGAAGCTGAACTGTATGAAATAAAATCGCAACTTTGGCAGCTTCACCGTGTGAAATGCTTGTTGTGTTGAGAAGTATGAGAAAGGTTGTGAATGTGCATGAAACGAGGGTGAGCTGATGCTAAAGTAGCTAACCAGCTCTGTCATCACAAGTAAAATTTACTGAGAAGGGATTCTGCTTTGGGTGAACCACTCGCTGATATTTGTAGCAGATTTATGAGACATAAATCATATGCGAAATCAAAATAAAATGGTTGTCATAAAATTGGCTGAAAGTGTTTCATGCAATAGTGTTACAGAGTCATGTCTCTGTGCCCATTGTAGTTTGCTGCCCGCATTTCAAATTCCTTGGTATATCGACATGTGCGTGCGTGCGCAGAGATAGTGCTTTGTAGAAAATGAAATTGTCGAAGCATTATCTGCAAACACGAATGATGAAATGCGTTGGCAGTAAGCTGGTGTTCAAGTCTATTTGCCATCGTGTTATCAGGGCAGAATTCTATTGTGATCGTGGCTGGCGCCAATCTCTTCCTGAGGCCTGAGGATTTGGTATGTGTGGAAGAGGCACTGGCTTCTTCAAAGGTGCTTGTGTGCCAGCTCGAGGTGAGACCTGAGACCACAGCACAGGCCTTGCGGTATGCCCGCAGGCATGGTGGTGAGTACAAACTCTTATCATTTAACTGGTCTTTCCGGATGTTAATGGATAGTGCAATGCAATGCAATAAGGATGGTGCAATCCCGCATATAGCTGGTGACACCATCATACAATCTCAATTGTAGTGGATTAATGGCTAAACGATTTACAAAGGAATGTGGAACAAGAACCACAAAAATGACTTGGCTGTTTGAAGCAGAAATATGGTCAAATGGAGAGTTTTCAGAAATATTATTCCCCTTGAGACCTTATACATTTAAAAAGGAAAATGTAAATGGTATTTGAGTGGTTTTTTTGCAGCTAATTCTATATTGAATCAATACAAATAGTTGTGTTCAAGTCTTATAGCTCGTGGAAGGTTCTCGTGGCTTGACCCAAGAGGTGAAGTTATTTCATTGTCAGCAAAAGGAATGTGTTACCGCTGTTATGTCGTGGGTGATGTGGTATGTCTAAGCCAAATTTGTTTACTTCCTCCAGAAAACAGAAAATGACATTTAAAACTGAATGGTGTCAATAAAGTTGGAATGAGTTTGCCATTTTCTACATCTGCAAATAAAATAACCCTCTGGTCATTCGTTGCAATGATGAATGCTGATGCAATCTGTGCTTCAAAGTACAAAATTTGCTTTCAGTTGCAGTAACTTATTTGAACAGTTTCACTTCCATTTCCCGTTTCCCACACCCCCACCTTTCCATTTGCTCTTGTAGAAACAAAGCAATTGCTGTTTGGTTGTAATGGACTCCAGCTCAAGCCACAGAAGTTTTGGATATGTAACGAGTCATTATTTTTACCCATCAGTCAACCTTGTGTTCTCAAAAAAGCACCAAAAACCTTTGTATTTTATTGATATAAATTCATTTCCTGCTTCCTTTAGTTTATTTATTTCTGTATATTTTGTTCTTCTTTCGTACTACTTTGGTACTTTAAGCCCTCATTTAATATCGTCCTGGTTAACATTATTTCGTTATTAAGTTGCTGATCTATTGGAGAACATACTCATTGAAAGTCGTTCACCATTCCATTATGAAGTCATTTTACCTCTAATTTAGTATCAAATTAATGGTTTTCCTCCTCTTAATAAAGCTACAGTATAAACCATACCATAAATACTGGTGTATAACCCAGAGTAGGTACAGTATAGGCCTTCTATACACCGAGCTGTGCATCGATAACATCAGTGGGTCCTGTGCTGAAGTTACTCAGGTGTGAATGAATGGTGTGTGGAGGAACTTGTGGCCTGAATGTATCAATGACTTGAAAGGATTTAAAGCTCTTGTCCCCTCCATGAAGAAAGTTATCCTTGGCTTGGCCAATAAAGTGGATTTTCACGAGGTGGAAGAAGCCGACATTACACAACTTCTGCAATCACACAGAGAAAAGCTAACCAATAATGATGGCCGTATGTTCAATGGAAAGGAGGCAGCAAAGTTTGCAGTGGGAATTGAAGGAATTCAGGGTTTTTTTAGGTAAGTGTAGGGTGGAAAAGGTATTAAGGAAGGAACGGATGATGTAATTGTGATGAGCAAGGCCAGGAAGGGAAAAGTTAAACATATTCTAAACCAATGCCAGAAGTTTAAATAATAATATGGAAGAGATTGAAGCCAAAGTAGATAGCGAGGAGTACGATATAGTTACAGTGAGTGAGACATGGTTTACGGAGGAGAGTAACTGGAGGACAGGATTAGAATGCTACAAAGTGTATCGGTGTGATAGGAGGAGGAGTAGCAATCCGGGTAAAGGACAGCATTGCATCAAGAGAAAGGGGTGACATTAAGGAAGGAATAAATGTTGAGGATTCTGTATGGGTAGAGATTAGAGATTGTAAAAACAGTAAGATACTGGTAGGATGCTTTTATAAGGCTCCGGGTGGGAAGGAAGAGGAGGGAGGACGAGTACATGAATAATTCAAAAGGGCATGTGATAAGGGAAGAGTATTGATTATGGGGGATTTTAACTTGCCAGGGATAGATTGGGTCCAGGAACAGGGAAATGGCAGAGCAGATGAGGATTTCCTAGTTTTAGTCCAGGATTGCTTTTTAACCCAGTTTGTAGATAAGCCCACAAGGGGGAGTGCAGTGTTCGACCTCCTTTTAAGTAACGATCCCAATATGGTGGAAGTTGAGGAGCATTTAGGAGCAAGTGACCAGAACATTGTGTGTGCAGAGCTTTAAACGATAAATGGGAATTTGACATGTGCTTCTAAAGCCATGGCTTCGGTGAAACTGCCAGAACACTGGTGTTATTCGCACATGTTGAACGCCATGGCAGTAAAAACATGCACGCCCTATGTGATGATGGCATTCATGTCATCACGCGCTAATGGCTCTATTATCCCAATGGGTTGAGAGGGGGTGCTAACTACCCAACCCAATGCATTTAATTACATCATAACCCCTATAGGGAAGGCGCTATTCTTAACGTTCATTACGGAAATAACTATTCTAAAGAGTCTACGTGCTGTGTGCATTTCAATCTCGACATGCGGTTTATAAAATCGCAACAGTACATAGAGCCTTGAAAGAGCTGGCAAGTTCAAAAGCACCACATGCTGATGAAATTCCAACGTAACTTGTTAAGGTAGTTGGAGAGGAGGCAATCAAAATTTTAACAGCTATCTGGAGCAGGATTGTATAGCCTAGAAGGTGGAAGCAGTCGGTCTAACTACCATTGCCAAAGAAAGGGGATGCGAGAGAATGTTCGAATAACCGAACCATTGCTTTGATTTCACATGCTCGCAAGATATCACTAAAGATCATTCAACACAGGATAGAAGATTTCATGAAGCAATAAATGTGTGTTGAGCAAGCGGGTTGCTGAAAATAACGGTGTACCAGAGATAAAATAAAAAATCTGAGGTGGATCATGGAAAAAGCATGGAATATCAAAGAAAGGTGCATCTCTGTTTTATAGATTAGTAGCAAAGCTTTTGATTGTGTTGTTGAAGAAGTGGTGTGGATTATGCTGAGAGAAATGGCAATGTCGGAGCATCTGATATGGCTGATAAGTCTGTGCACTAAATAAGAAGCTACAGTAACAACAAAGATCGGAGAGGCAGAATGGTTTGGCATTGGAAATGGGGTCAGATGGGGGTGCTTTCTCTCCCCTTGTTCAATCTGCATGGTGAGTACATAATGAGGAAATCAAACCTGGATGACAGAGGATGGAGTCAGGATTGGAGGAAGGGACATGCTGACCGATGTTACTCTGTTGGCAGAAAGTAAAGAGGACTTGATGAAACTGCTGCAGCTAGTGAAAAAGCCAGTCTTTATTTAAACCTTAAAAACAGACTGATTTTTTTTTTATTTTTTTTCAGATTGGGAGACTCTCATAGTACAGCGGATAAGCACAATAATTGTGCGTTTTATGAGAAAAGCATGAATTTTCTGATATAGTTAGTGAATACCATAAGGTTTATTTTCAGATGAGGAGGGAAGTCAGATTTGACCTCTGAGGACCGTGAGAGGTCAAATCCAAGATGGCCACCAGTCCACCGGGTCTAATGTTCAAACGCGTTTAATTTTGGAACTAAACAGTGTAAAAAAAAACATTTAAGGTGTCATTTCCAACTAAGTTTGGAATGGCCATTCGTTTGGTGATACTTTTGAGATCGGCAGGAGCCAAGGAAATGCATTTCGATCAAGATCAAGGTCAAATTACGTTAACTTTTGGACATTCTTTTGGTAAAGAATGGATCATCGCATCGAAGGAAGTCCTTCCAGTTCTTTGGCATCACAGTAGAAGGAGCCACTCTTTTCCTGGTGCCCTTCCCCTCTTCTGTCTTGTTGAGGCTTTGAGGCTGGCGGTAGGTATACATCCCAGACAAGGTCGATGCGGCTGCTTTTCTCAAGTTGAGCAGAGATGTATGGTGCAAACACTCTTTCTCCATACTCTTGAAATGTTCTTGATGTTCCCGGATTTAGCATTTGAACCACAGCTGCACCATCAAGAATGTTGCATCAGCCATAGGCACACTATTTCTTTTGAGCATATCTGATTCCAGCTAGTCTAAGCATGGATATACACAATACATAACTGCGCCACATCCGCCTCAAGCACACCCTCTGAGGGGCTAAATAACTAAATTCGCCACAATGACACCACTCGGTATTCATTTGCAAATTTCAACTGATTGCTTATTTTTTGATAAATTTTTACCTTGACCTTGACCTAAATTCATTTTCTTGAATTCTGACATTCTCAAAGGTATCACCAAATGAATGGGCATCCCCAATTTAGTTGGAAATGACACCGTAAATGTTTTTCTGCGTAGTCTGGTTCCAAAATTAAGGACGTTTGAACATTAGACCCGGGTGACTAGCGGCCATCTTGGATTTGACCTCTCACTGTCCCCTCAGAGGTCAAATCTGACTTCCCTCCACATCCAAAAATAAACATATATGGTATGACCTACTAGTGCTTGAAATTTCATGCTTTTCTCATAAAATGCACAATTTGTTAAAATATGAGAGCTTATCCGCTCTACTATCACGTGGAAATGGTGGAAAGTTTAGTCTTCCTGGGTTCTAAGATTGAAATGAGTGGAGCACGTAGAGGATAAATTAATAGGTGGTTAGCATTTGGGAGAACAGCAATGTCAGGAATGACAAAGATCTGGAAAGCCAAAGATGTGACAAGACCAACCAAGAGGAGGCTGGTGAATGATCTAGTATTTCCAGTTGTCATATGTCTATGTGAATCATGGACAGTGAAGAAGAAAGAAAGGAAGAATATTGACAGTTTTGAAATCTGGTGTTGGAGACTAATGTTAAACAATTCCATGGACTGCAAGAAGAACAAATAAATTAGACCACCATCTATATTAGATATGCTGATGCTAAAACAGAAACAGAAAACGAAATGTTTGGAGAGATCAACGATGCTGGGTACGGTTGGAGGAATAAGAGGAAGAGGTAGACCATGCATTTGTTGGATGGATGGGGTAAAGGCTGTAATCAAGCTGTCTCTTCCAGAGCTTTGGGAAATACTGCAGGATATGAATGTTTGGAGAAATTTGATCATGAATGTCACCAGAAGTCAGACATGACTTGACAGAACTAGAAAACTAAGGGGGGTTTTATTGTTATTATTGTTGTGTGTCATAACTGTTTTACCATGTGAGCTTTTGTCATTGCATTTTCAACAAACCTTTGTTATGAGAATATGGACAAGACTAATTAATGTTTTCGTCCAGTTTAGTTGGAGGACAAAGCGGATGTGTACGGGTGTTGCATTTTGGGATGCTTTTTTGTTAATATTATCATTTTATTCAGTGGGATTACTGTATGAGCTTTATTTCATTGCATCGATGTTTAATATGACTTCACACATTTGCTTACCAACTGTTACCTTGGGGAGGTGCTTAACAGCTGCTGTTTTGCCTCCCCTCCCCCACCCCTGTTACAATGAGGGTAAGTTTACAAATAAGGTGAATTTTGCTGTCACTACCAGTGTATCTGTTTAAACCAATTGTATTACGTGATATTGCGGTGCCAAATTTGTGTGAGTCATTTGTTAACCGCTAAGTACCCAACTTCCTCGTGTGTGGTGCTTGTAACAGTGCTGTAAGACTGGCTGTCCCAATACAAGAGCCACCGTTACGGAGCAGCAAGAAGTCATCAGTGTTTTGCTCCGTGAGGGTGTCCAACCATGTGACATTCTTCAGAGAATGACTGCGCAATATGGTATGAACTGTGCCCACACATTCACATGTCCGTTTTGAAACCTTTCATGCCATTAACATATATTTTAACATCCCATATTGTGCAATCGTTCTCTTAAGTATAATCACACGTTTTGACACCTTCACAAAGCAAAACTTTGATGACTTCTCTCTGCTCCGTAACTGTGCATCTTATAGTAGGGCAGCCATCTTTACAGCACTATTACGAGCACCACATGTGGGGAAGTCGAGTACTTGGTAGTTAACAAATGACTCGTACCTAGTCCTGCAACATCACATAAAAAAATACATTTGAACAAGAGCGAGAATTACTTTGCGATACATGTCTCTACCGATGTGATATTTTCTAAGTCCAAAAAGGGCATAACTCAGTGAAAAATTGATGAAACGCCCTGTAACTCGAACTTGTTCTGTAACTTATCATAATAAAGCCACGTACCAAGTTTCAGTTGAATATGTTAAAGGGTTTGGGAAAAAAGTCTGAAAAATCACAGGTGGGACAGACGGACAGACGGACAAATCGGTAGGGGACTAATTACATGCATGCACTTATAGTGATCGTAAAATTTACTTTTGTAGTGATGGCTGCTGGATGAAATAACTGGTTTCTGCAGGCTTAAATAATCCTGAGTGTAACTGTGCTTGATGAGTCAACATTTGACCCGGCCAATGCTTGTGTAGTGACTCGTACATGCACATGTCCACCTATAATCGGCTCTCATTAAGACAGTTTCAAGACACACAAATGTGGATTTTGACAATGGATGTACACAACAACATATGAAAAGACGTTCCTTGGCACATAATGAACTCTGTCTACTCAGAGCCAGCACAAAAACAAGCATTTACGAGAGAGAATTGGTTAGACATGAGAGAGCATGGGTCAGGCTGATCAAACTGCAACTTAACTTTTATTTTTCCACGTCTACACAAAGCTGGCAGGCAAGCAGGACATCACCATATTATAGTTGGAAGGCTGCCTGCCTCATGTTGTGTGCAAGTGATTGGGGATTGCAAAGATGCTCTGCTTTTTATAAAGTCACCACCGAAGCAAAAATGCATGGAGTGATAAATAGCAGTGTTGCAGGCCTCTTCAAGCCATTATCTATTGTATTGAAGGCAATTTCATAGCAAAGTGTTTCCCTCGGAGCAAAAATCAATTGCAAAGCGACTTGTTTCTTATAAATGTATAAACATCCTGCTCGTATCCTGAGAAACGTGGTTGTGGGTGGCCTTTCAAAGTATTAAAGGTAGTGCATTGAAGGTATTTGTGACATTGCTCACACAAATCATGCTTAGCTTAAGTTTACCAAGGATATGAGCAAGAGCACATGCTTGAAGGATGACTATTAAAATGTTCTCCGGCTTTCATTATGCAGACAGTTGTCTTGTATTATGGACTTATTTATTTTAAAAAGAAAAAAGAAAGTGACGCATCCATTTCAATTTTGGTTTGATTTCTCTTTTTGCTCCCACAAACACTTGATCAAGAAGAGTTCTCTCGCATGCCAGCAAGAGGCAGAGAATTGTAGGAGGTCAAATGAACAAAGAAATCATCCAAAGGACGGTGTTCTTGTCGTTTGGGGCTCATAATTTGGGAGCTCTTTCTGGGTTGATGTTCAAGAATGCAAATGATGAGAAGGCATGGACCATTGTAATTAGTGGAGATCCATGCAAAGCTTGTAGAAAAATGATACATTTGTATTCTTGGGATCCAAATTGACAGCTCAAAGAGGATGCGAAGCAAAAATGCAGATTTTGCTACAACTCCTTTTTCAAAATATTCCAGTCTGCTCTGGAAGATGAATTGTTATTTTTCAGACCACATTCAAGGTACTTGACATCAGCATATCACCATATTCTACTTTTCGGTGTGCATGTTTGAGAACGACAAGTAGGTTAGAAAAGAAGCTGGATGCCTTTGAAAAATAGAGTTTGTAGAACACCTTACCCAGCACAGTCTTGAGAAAAATGACATGGGAAGAGTCTTTTAAACTCTTGCTTTGCTTTTCCGAGCATGATCTATGTCTGTTTGCTTCGTGAACATTGCATAACAAGTATGATGGTAACCATACAAAGCCGTTGGGTCAAACGGAACAGTCCAGAGTTGACGATGCTCCGCTAAGATGCGTTTTTTGTCATCATCGATACTTATCCACGCACTTCTTCCGCAACTACAAACCTGCCAACTCCTCTTGGAGAAAATGACGATTTTAGAACAATTTTTGAAAAAAAGATGCACCAAGCAAACAGGGATATGTGCCACCATATTTGTCAGAATGCTGATCTTGGGGCATGAGATGTGCTCATGCTGATTCTCGTAGCTTTCCTCATAGTTATTCTGGCCTCAGGACATGAATATTTTTCCAAGTACTGCTAAACGGAAGGTTTGTGAAAGTGTTAAAAAGGCAGTTTGTGTTCTGCAGTGTTCAATTATTCAATGAAATAAAATGAAGATTTTAAAGGTTGTAGAAAAAACTTTTCCGGAAGTTTACCGCCGTTGATGCAGCGTCTTTTACACCACTTTAACACGTTATATTAGTTCTCTGTGCCTGTTGTGCGTCCTTTATGACGTCCTTAAAAACAGTAACCTTCCTGTTTGGAATCATTTTCAATTCTGTATGACTGCTAGGCAGGCAGACAGAATAAAAATATTATCTCGCTCTTCTTTGCACATGCGTAATGGGGACAAATTCAGAGCCAAAGTTTGGCAAAACGGCAAACTTGTCTTCTACACTTTGTAAGGACGTTATAAAGGGCACGTACAACAGGCACAGATAACTAATGTGACGTGTTAGATATGGTGATGTAATAGTCACTGGGTAAAAGCGGTAAAACCCAGAATTAATTTATAAATATGCCTTCAAACCTTTAAATGAAATATGCCGTTTCACCCAAATTGAATTATACACTTACACTGTGGAACACAAATCGCCTTCATTATACCTCCAAGCACCTCCAGTTTTGCAGCACTTGGCCAAGTTCTATAAGGTGGTATATATCATAGGAGCTGTCAAGCACAGCTCCTGGGATGTGGGCACGGCATGTCAGAAGGTGCAGTATTGAGGTGAAGAAGAGGTCGCCAATTACGGCTATGCCCGATACCAATTGACGCTGTGTTCTGTGGTGATGAGTAAAGCCCCCATATCCTAAACTGTGACTATCGTCTTATTACATTATTATAAAGGTGGTGTATGACTGCTTCAGTAGCGCTAACCTTCCTGATTTATATATTTATTTATTTTTTAACAATCTACGTAAGTATTATTTTAAAATTTACGTATATACTTGAACACAGAACGGGGTGTCATGTTCTTTGAACTCTAGTTTCTTTTGTTTATGTTGCTAAAATATTTGATCCACCCTCTTATTTTCATGCTTCTCTTTTGTCCCAATGCATTTGTACAAAAGTGAAGACCATCCTGAATCCAGCTCCAGCCACAGAAGACCTGGATCCTGAGCTCTATGAACTGGCAGACATTTTGTGTGTCAATGAAACGGAGGTATAGTGTGTTGCAAAGTTTATACTCTTGGTCTTTGCTTTGTTAAGGCCCAGTCACACCTTGACGTTTTAGCCAGCTTATGCCGATTTTGTAAAAAATTTGTCTAAAACGCTGGCACACGTCGAATCGTTATGGGTAAGTTTTGGAAACATTGAGAGCATGCTGAAAAACACTGCCATACGTCGTAGTACGCTGGCTTTCATCGTTGTACTTTGCGGTTGTCCTCAAATTTTAGCATGCTTGAAATTTTACGACTTATGCCAGCGTATGACTCACAAGTTCCGCTACGCTGGCCATAAGTTAGGCACGTTATGCGATCGTTGACACACGTCGACACAGTTACTTGTAAGTTAATCATAAGTCGAAACACGTCGAGGTAATGTTTAGCGTACCCGAAACTTATTTCTAACCTATGAGTAACGTGTGTTAGGCACGTTACGCGATCGTTGACACACGTCGACACACGTTAATTGTAAGTTAATCATAAGTCGAAACACGTCGAGGTAATGTTTAGCGTACCCGAAACTTATTTCTAACCTATGAGTAACGTGTTGTAGGCACGTTACGCGATCGTTGCACCACGTCGACACACGTTAATTGTAAGTTAATCATAAGTCGAAACACGTCGAGGTAATGTTTAGCGTACCCGAAACTTATTTCTAACCTATGAGTAACGTGTTGTAGGCACGTTACGCGATCGTTGACACACGTCGACACACGTTACTTGTAAGGTACTCATAAGTCGAAACACGTCGACGTAATGTTTAGCATATCCGAAACTTATTTCTAACCTATGAGTAACGTGTTGTAGGCACGTTACGCGATCGTTGACACACGTCGACACACGTTAATTGTAAGTTAATCATAAGTCGAAACACGTCGAGGTAATGGTTAGCGTCAGTGTTCCAGACTCCCTGTTTTTTTTTTCTTCTTCTTCGGCATGACGTGAGTTGACACTTCGATTTCTAGTGGGTTATGATTTAAATCGTTGAGCGGCAGCCTATTAATTATATTATATTATAACCGCACTAGAAATCGAAGTGTCAACATCACCGTCATACCGAAGAAAAAAAAAACAAAACAAAAAAACCAGGGAGTCTGGAACACTGACGCTAACCATTACCTTGACGTGTTCGACTTATGAGTAACTTACAAGTAACTTTTTCGACGTGTGCCAACGATCGCATATCGGCGTACAACTTATTCCCATCGCATGCGGAACGTGTGAGGCATACGGCAAGTACGTCATAAAATGTTAACACGTTTAAAAGTACAAGACGTATCCACTACTACGACGTATGATAGCGTACTTTAGCGTTCTGTTCACGTATACCAAACTTACCCATACCGTATTCGACGTGCGCCAGCGTTTTAGACGCATTTTTCAGAGGTCGGCATACGCTGGCAAGATCGCCAAGGTGTGACTGCGATGTTGACACTTCCATTTCTCCGGCGGTTATGATTTCAATCATTGTGCGGCAGCCTTTTAATAGGCTACGCCACGTGATCGTCGGCGATACGTGCAGCGCGCTATGCATAAGTTAGACTATCGTTGGGCATAGGTTGTGAACCGACAACAGGCAAAGCATTCGTTGGTATAAGTTATCTATAAGACAACGAAACGTTCTGTGTCCGTTACTAATATGTTATGCATACGACCAACTCGTTATGAATACGTCCGAATCTTTAAAAAAACATCAAAAGTTTAGCGTAAGCCAGCGTTTTACATACATTTTGATACGTTGCCATTGCTGGCTAAAACGTCAAGGTGTGACTGGGCCTTTACTTGCAAAATCGAAGATTTCTCAAGTATGTTGGTCAGTCGATTTTGTTATTCAGTCTGTCTGTCTGTCTATGTCCGTCTGTCAATCGACTACAGGTCACAATTTAAAACTGATCTTCATGAAACTTCACCAAGTTGTGGAGGTAGTCTCAACTGAGAACCCTATTTATTTTGAGGTCAAGGGTCATCTTGAGGTCAAATTTCTAAAATCGTCATTTTTCATCCGATTGACTTGAAATCGGAACAGGATTTGCACAGTCCATCACTGAATTGGGAAAGCAACTATTTTTGAGGTCAAAATGTCAACTCAAGGTCAAACTGCAAAAATCATCAATTTCAATCTGAAAAATAATC
>CM068965.1:67624652-67648642 GCA_035128595.1 Eptatretus atami | reverse complement strand
GCCCCAAATATTAGAATTTCATTCAAAAATCTTCTCAGAAACCACCAGACAGATCCAGTCCAAACGAGGCTTCAGGACCATGCCCTAACCTGAAGTTGTGCTCCTCATGGCCATATTTCCCCTGGAAAGGGGGCCATGGGCCCCATCCCTGAATCCCTCATTTTCACTGAAATAACATGTTCTTCACAACTACCTGAGCGATATGGACCAAATATGGTACAATGCATCAGGACAGTAAGGTGTCATGGGGTTGTGCTCCCCACTCAGATCTGCTCATTTAAACTGGTAAAAGGGGGGTTTGCCCAAAATATTGGTTTTTCATTCAAAAATCTCAGAAACCGACAACCGGATCAGACAAAACTGGCCATGCAGCATCGTGACCATGCCCTAACCTTAAGTTGTGCTCCTCATGGCCATATCTCCCCAGGAAAGGGAGCCACAGCCTCCTTCCCCTAATCCCTCATTTTCACTAAAACACATTTTCCTCACAAACTACATAACCAAAATGGACCAAATTTGGTATGATATGTCAGAACAGTGAGGTCTCATGGGGTTGTGCTCCTCATCTGGATCCGCCCCCTATAAGAGGCTGAAAAGGTGGATGTTCGCTTCAAATTCGGGTAATTTATTTTAAAATCTTGGCAGAAACTGACGGCCAGATGCAGACTAAACTCGTCATGAAACATGAAGACCGTGCTATTAACTTAAGTTGTGCTCCCCATGCCCAAACCATTTCAGGAAAGGGGGGCCATGGCCCCTTCCCCCTAATCCCTCATTTTCACCTCTCCTGTTGGGGAAATAACCATCAATCCCCCACGTGGCTATTTATTGTGATTTTATTATTGCCAAACCTCAGGAATTTTTCAAGATATCAGATTGAAAGTTACACAGCTTATTTGTAGGCATATGTAGTATACGTGGGTAAAATCTGGTCACTTGAGGTTCACTAGTCATAATCAAAAGGTCCCCCATTGGTAAACCAGTTCCGGTTCTTGAGCGACGATGACTGTTCTCTTCAGGGCTTCTGCCGACTTTCTCAAAGATAAGTTTTCCGGTCTTTTTTGTCATGGTTTTACTGTTATTTTGTTATCTTTGTGTTTACAGTGTGTTTCTAGTTTGGTTTTGTGTCAAAACTTGTGCAAATTGGTGAGTATTCATCGATCTTTTCATATCGGGTTTGCTCTTCTTTTTCCCATATGTGTTCATGACCTTGTTGTATCACCTTCAGTTTTTATTTTCTCCACTATACCTCCACTCCTCCTTCAATTTCCTCCCAACTATATCCCTCTGTTTCATGTCTGAAATTGTAAAAAAAACAAACAACAAAAAATCTTTTTCATTCTCACCTTTCCCTCCCGTAACCATGTGACTTCCTCTTCTTTCTTCTTCTTCCCTTTCCACATTTCCAATCTCATTTTGATCATCGAAGGTATTCACCACTCACCTTCATGATTTTTTTCCTTGAAAGTCTTCCTTTACTCTGCCCCTCTTCCTAATCTTCAAAAAAAAAAAAAACCCAAAACGGTCTATTAAAATGTTTTGACTCCTCTCTCTGCCGTGCTCTTCTTCAAAAACCTGATTTCAATCCAACCTTCTTTTCATCCCGGTCAAAAAATTCCACCTGTTACAAACGCTTCTTTCTTCATTCTCTAAATTCTTCGGCACTCCATCTTTCAATGTATTTAAATGCATCTCTGACAAAATAAATTTAAAAATCCCATTTTGCAATGCTTGTTTGTCTTCCATTATTATCGTTCTTTTTTTTTTTCTAACGTCAGTGCAAATTCATCCCACCTCCTTAAATCTACCTGCTCCTAACTCTTCCTGTCTTGCCCCCTACCCATCCAACCTCTTCTCTTAGCATCTCTCCACTGCCCTCTGCCTTCCTAACAGTTCCCCCTATGCTATCCCAAACTGTATGGTTTTCAAACATTTGTGTTCCAACCTAAACAAATATCTCACGCTCTCATTCAGTACACTCCTCAATATCTCAAAGATGCTCTCTCTTTCCTCTCATCAAACTCTCCTTCTTCCCACCCCTCAAATTTTGTTCCTCCCCCACTCGCTCCCATCTTTACCATACCACTACCCAGTCTAATCCTTCCCCCCCCCCTCCTTCTCCCTCCTCCCCCATGACCATGCCTGCTCTCATCGTCTCCCTTCCCTCTCACCCTCCCTCTGAATCGATGGCAGGGTGCTGGAGACAGTTTTGTGGGGGCATTGGCTTTTTATTTGGCTCGGCGGCCAGATCTCGGGCTCGTCGAAATAGCCCAACGCTCCTGCATGGTTGCAGCAGTCAGTGTCACAGCAAGAGGCACGCAGAGCAGTTATCCCTTCCGTTCAAGTCTTCCTGATGTCCTCTTTTGAAATGTATGGCTGTATTTTTATATATTTAATTGTTGCTCATGATGAAAAATGGTTTAATCTGACCATCATGTTACTTGAAGAAGGTTGTTTGTTATTGATGAAATTAAAAAATAAAATCTATTTGCTTTAAAAATATTTTTGTCTCCACATCTTAAATAGTTAATGGTGGTTGTTTTGTCTCCCTTACCCCTATGCCACGAATGGCTTCTGTCATCACAGCAGTGATTTTAACATATTTATTATGGCGATTCCAGTTGCCCATTATGTTTGATTGATCCTCCCAGTGTTCCAACAACAGTGTTTTAACACCTTTTGGCGACCAACTATCAAACGGTTTTTGTCATCGACCTCAATTTGGTACCAATGGGTTTGTCTCGCTTTCGTAATCCCCACTTGAGTGAGCCTGAGGAAATATAATGGAAGTTTATGGATTGATTTCTCCACGTGACCATCTCTCATGCAGATCTTTGGCTAATGATTCCTGTACCGCAGCATCACACTTTTTGTAGGGAGGCTCTTGTGTATTCTTATTAGCCTGTCCCCCATCCCCCGTGCAGCAGGCGACAGGGTTTTGCAATCACTTCTGTGCATGCATGCATTTGAGCCGTAACTTAAAAAAAAAAATCATTTCAGCTTTTGTCATCAAATTTTTCAACAAAGCTTCATTATGAGAATATGGAGAAGACAAATTAATAATTTGGTCAAAAGGTCAAACGTCACATAAAATTGTCAATTTTCATCAGATTGACCTGAAATTTTAATAATTTGCATATTGGGTCACTGAATTGGTTCACCAATGAAAAACTAGAAGCGGATTGTTTTTTATTTTTATTTTTTGTTAGATCAAAACGTCAAGGTTGATTGATCAAAAGGTCAAGTATTTTAGATCGATAAAATATCAGTATGTCAGTTATATCAATGTCAGTGACCCAATATGACCCAATTCATCCAGTGTAGTCTGTTTTCTGTCAAGGTCAAAAATCAATTTCCATCTGATGACATTTCAGCAGGGTTTTGCATATTGTCACTGAAGCCGATTGATTTTGAGATCAAAAGGTCAAGGTCACCTAAAATCATCAATCTCTATTTTATCTTTTAGCTGTTTTCGTCATGTTTAGCATCTGGAAGTAGTCCGAATAGAAAGCGGACGAGGATGGGCTTTGCATTTTCAGATGCTTTCTAGTATATTTTTGAAGTCTTTTATTGATCAATGATCACTGCATACAATTAGTTGATCATAATTACGGAAGTTCATCTACACCCTTGTGACTCATCATTCCTTTACCGCTTGGAACTTTCTTGATCATTA
The DNA here is from genome assembly GCA_035128595.1 of Eptatretus atami. Classification (NCBI taxonomy): domain Eukaryota; kingdom Metazoa; phylum Chordata; class Myxini; order Myxiniformes; family Myxinidae; genus Eptatretus; species Eptatretus atami. Next base: position 67,644,966 of record CM068965.1, on the reverse strand, counting down.
CCACCATGTACGCACTTCTTGTACCAAGTCTGAATGCCAGTTCTCCCATTTATTTTACCTCATGTATGCTATCCCTTATTCACGATTTTGTTTTTGATATTTATTTTTTCTTTTCATAGTTTTGCTCTCCCTCCCCCCCCACCCCTCACTCCTCCCCCATTCCCATATCATGAGTTGTACTGGTAGCTATGCTTCCAGGATAGCCTAGACTCTAGGCTAGGCCCGAGACGTACGCACACTCCCCTCTTAGCTATCTTGCCGAGGTTTGAATCCTGATCCAGCTATAAACTGTCGTGGTGTTTCTCAGGTAGGGTGATTCATCAATGTATGTGCCGTTCCTCGGATGGACGTTAAATTGGGCGTCCCATCTGCCGGCATTAGTTGGTGGACGTTAAATACCCCACAGTATCCTTCACGAAGAGAAAGCGAGCTATTGGTACCATGAACCAATTACAAATCCCTGCCCTAACTACTGCTGAGAAGGCGAAGGCAAAGCACCCTGTGTAGCCCTTGCCAAGCAAGAAACTGCTTCAGCAGCATTAATGCTTTAAAGAGTACGTGTACAGCAGAATCAGTTATGCTTCCATCACATGTACACCTCTCGATGAATATTTATTAAATGGCCAGCGGAATACAAAAATGTAGAGATTGTCACAAGTCATTATTGTGGACTACCAGTTAAAAGGGGCAGTATGCATTGGTCACATGGATTTTCACAAGTTCTTGTGGAGCAAAAAATATTTTTGAAAGACAATGGATCAGATAAGTTGGTGCTTGGGCCTCGATTATTTATATACTGTATATATATATATATATATATATATATATATATATATATATATATATATATATATATATATTTTGGCCTCCTTTTCATAAATCTTTTCAAAAACAAGTAACAACTGAGATAGTTCGAGCACTAATGCATGCTCATCTTTGGTTTTGATGCACATATTCAACCGGTGGCACATCAATGAGCAGGGATTGAATGAATGAACATTGTAATTAAGGAATCTACAACATAAAGAATTTGCTGCTGCCCTTTTCTAAATTATACATGCAGCCCACACAAGATATGAAGTGGGAATGGTTGTGCAAAATTATGAGCAGCTATGCTATTTTGGCAGTATCCCAGCCAAAAGATGCAACATACTCCTGCTGGGACTGTAAGAGAAGGGATATTGCCATGGGTGTGAAACACCCGTCGGTAGTCAGACAGAAGTGTGCACGTGGCACTGTGTATAGTGTGGATGCAGTGAACTGGAGGCAGGTGCACATCCATGGTGCAGAACAAACCAGGCCCTGCTTGAGGGTCGGTAATTATTTTCCAGGGGAAACTGGTTTGCCAAGAAATCCGCATTTGCCAATTTATACAATCAACATGATTTGCACAATGTTTTGTCAGCTTTCCCACAATGCACCTCAACTGCCATAATACCCTTCCCGAATCCTCCCTCATTCACTTCCTCTCCTCCTGTTCAGACCTACCTTCGGGTAGATCGATATTTAATCGTAAGTGTTGAACCACCTGTGTGTGCGTCCAACCTGTGCCTGGTATATTTGTTGTGGATTAGTTTCCCTCACCTCATGATTGGCTGGATATAAATGCATAATTCAGAAGTTCTGGGAATTATGTCACATCATCTTTACGATAATGAAGCAAACGTGGATGTCACTGAAAGTCCAATATTGCCATTTGACAGTTCTTGCGCCTACGGAGAGGTCCCAAACCCAGTTCTACCTCTAGTTCCAACCCAAATGATCTCCTTAAGTTGCCAACCAAGACCAGCAAATTAACACATACTCCACCATGTACTCCAGCCCGAGCTCCTCTAAACCCTGGGGCCGGGTACGGTCCGTGAGCCTGGCTTTGAGTACGATGGGGGTAAAAACCACAAAAATTCTACAAAGTACATTTCCAAGAATGTGCTGCAGCACATTGCCCACCGAAAGTAGGCCGAGAAGGGTGCTCCCATCCGATGGGCAGGAGTGCCCGCCAGTATGTCCAGTGTTGGTGGTATAATTCCAAGGGTTTGAATGGGCAAGAAGATTAAGAAGGATACAAGGTAGTTGCTAATTCCAGCACAAAACTTCCACTCTGCATTGGTGGCACAAGAGTTAAGAAAAAAATATATGAATAGAACGGTTCTTTAAATTTCCTTTCTTTCATATTATGTCTCACAAGCAAGTCAGCACTTCTGCCAGTTGTTCATGGTGGATAACTTAGACTATTTTATTCTTTTGAAAAAAATATACACACAACACTGAAACAGTACAGCAATGCCTTCAAGGGTATCATGCAAATAAAATATTAAATTCAAACTTGGCAAACAATGTAGAATCCATGGTGCTGCACTGTACCTCCTGCAGCTCATAACCAGCTGTTGAGATGTATAGCAGGAAATGGTTGAGTGAGAATGAGAACCCTGAGTGAGATTGGTGAAAAGAATAAGCATGTGCTGAATGGTCCTCATAACTTGCAGTGAAGGTGAATCCAATTTAAATACCCCCGAAAGTGTCATCCCATGGGATATTTCTGGGGACAGTAAAGATGACTCGAGGCAGATGGCTTTTCACGATGTTATAAAATAGAAATGGAAACGAAGCACGAGATGGACCTGTCTGGGATTCGATTTCCCAAAGGCCTGAAAACGACTCCCAAAATTTCAATAACTATCAAATTAGTATCCTGAGACTTTTTTGTACACAATGTCAAAGCTCATGGAAGATCTGGAACAGAGAATGGATCAGGATGCAACAGGACAAAATGAACAGCAGAAAGAGGGTGGGGGACACAACGGCAGGGTTGAGGGACAAAATAGGAGACTTGGACAAATAATGGGTGTGGGAAGGAAGGAGGGGTAAGGGAGGATGTATGGGGTGGATGAGAGATGGATACAGAAGCAAACTTGGGAGGGGAAAACTGGAAAATTTGGAAGGTGGGGAGTGGGGGGGGGGGGGGGGGGGTTAATGGGAGGTAAAAAAAGATTGTGGTTTTGGATGTGGGATCATAGTCATGGACATGGCAGAATCAGCATATGAGAGATGTGTGAAAGGTTGAGCCTGCCATTAAAGGACACTTAACAAAGATTATGGGCTTGCAGGATGGCCTACACTGTGGAGGTATACACACTCGCTCTGAGCCATCTCGTCTGGGTTTGAATCTCGGCCCAGCTACAAACTTTCATCCTGGTGTCTCGCAGGCAGGATGAGGCATCAATGTACTTGCCGTCCCTGGGATGGATGTTAAACTGGGCGTCTCGTCTGTCGGCATTAGTTGGTGGACGTTAAAGACCCCACGGTGTCCTTTGTGAAGAGTGGACGAGCTATTGCTGGCACCCTGAATAAATCCAAGTTCTTGCCCTAACCTGCAGGGGGCACTCACTGCATCAGCGGTACATCCATGCCCTTACCCCCCTCAGCCAAGGATGCTATTTGCAGATACTTGCTGCATATGAAAGAAGAACATCAAAAATTTTTTTCAACATGTATTTGTTCCTTATTTTAAAGTGAAATTTTAATAATCGACTTCATTTTCCTTCACAAACTTGGCTTTTTATAAAACCAACTCCGAGTCATTATTTTCGCTTTATTTAAGATCCTCCAACACGGCTGATTGTGTATATTCTGCATTCTATTGCCACTTTAATCAGACACGCTTGTGATGCCTCGGATTGCCATCAAAGGATGATACTACAAAGTACTGCAAACAAAATGCAGTGTCCATTCTGCTGAAAGACCCTTCTGCACTTTTTTTGTCTGGATAAATCACCCCCCTCATGCGTTCAGGCACATAGGGCTGCCGAGGCAGTTTAATTGGTTGGGGGTACAATCCTGGATGGGTTGCCACTCACCCAGGATACTGGAATGGCTCACTCTTTTCAGAGCCGCCGGTACTCATTTTGCTGACTTTGGAAGGATGACAGGCTGAGTCAACCCACCTCATGTTATTTTATCATGGATGGTGATTGAACTTGGGATCTTAAGATGTTCAATGTGCTTTTTCTGCTTTTCATCAATGATCTCTCAGATTCTCAGACACATGGAACATGTCTTTCAATCCTGACAAATCTCACATCTCACTATGTCTCTCTGAAAGAATCATCTGGAACCCCCCCACCATCTACTTTCTCAACAATCCTCTTGAAGAAGTCCTTTCATTTAAAATTCTGGTTCTCACTATCTGCCATGATCTTTCCTGGGAAAGCCACGTTTCCAAGCTGGCCTCCAAAGCCAGTCGCCGACTGGGCATCCGACGTCGTGCAAAGTCCTTCCTTGGCCCACCTGAGCTCCTGACCACAAACAAAGCTTTCTTCCACAGCCTGATGGAGTACTGCTCCCCCTTCTGGGGTGGTGCTCCTGCCTCACATCTTGCTCGACTTCACTCTGTGGAAACAGAGGCTTTTCGGATCATTGGGTTCTCCCACTATGAAGCTGAGTCTTTGGGTCTTTCACTCTCACTGGAGGCAGGTTCATGGTCTTTCTGTCTGCTACCATCTCTCTGGCCTTGACCCCCCCTCCCCCTGCTCTGTCTGTGATCTGTCCCCCTTATATTTCCTCAGGGTGTTCAAGGTCCGCCAAAAACCCCCTTCTGGTGAAACTGCCAAAATCAAGAATCACTGCTCATCTTCACTCTTTCATTCCTCTTTTTTTCCCACCTCTGGAATAAACTCCCACACTCTCTTCAATCCCATTCCTCCCTCCAGGTCTTCAAAACAGCTGTTCACCACCATCTCATATTTTCCCCCATCCAAAATCTTGAATTTAATCCACCCCAAACCCACCTCCTTCATATATTCCTGTTTTCCTTCCTGAAAGTCCTGCTAGTACCATCTTGTTTACCCCGTGGACCATGCCCCCTCCCTCTCCCTTCCACAGATATTCTGTTGTCTTTGTTCCCCACTATTTTGTGCTTCTCTCTCCCACCCTCCTTGTCTCCTGTCTTGTTATATGTTTCTGTGTATTAGCTCTTACACGAGCCTTGACTTGGCATACAAATAAAACAAAAACGCTCAGACCACCTCAAAGCGAATCTCTCCTAGATATGATGTCTTTTTCTGATTTATAAAGAAGCTAATTTTACAATTAAAAGACGAAATCTTCATGATTAGCCGTGACGTCACACCATAACTGTGAGCGTCACTTCCACGTTGTTTCCGGGTTACATCGCAGTACGATTTAACTCAAACGGAGAATTATTTTTGAATTTCTACAAATATGCTGAGTCGATGCAACCTTGGTGGTTCTAGTAATACAAACCGAGATGGTTTCATGATACACCAATGGCCAAAACGACCTACGTTAGTCATAAATTTTAAGAGGTTTGTGTGAAATACCCGAGTGTGTGATAAAATAATTATCAACACAAATTTCTACAAATCAAATGAACCACCATCTATTTATCGTGGAGAGAAAGTTTGTGTATGTATCATCATCTACTCCTCCGAGAGCATTTGACCTAGGATGCTAAAACTTACAGGGTCCCCCCCCCTCTGTCCACAATCCCCCATCAACCATCACCACCACCATACCCACCACCACCCCTCATCCCCCACCCCCTCCACAATCCCCATCCGTTGGGGGAAGGACATCGACACCTCACAGACATGATGGTGGGACACGGCACGGACACAAATGGCATCTGGGAAAAGCATGAAACGGAATGATCCCGTAATTTACAAAACACGTACAAGATCAGCCTGCGACAGTGGGACAAATCATTTGTCGCCCATTTTGTCTGCGACGTCCGAATGTGCTGAGCGGTGTCCGTGCTGTCAGGCGATGATGGGTATTTCTGTTTGAGTAATATATAAACCGATTTATCAATTAATACAAAATCCCTCCCTTACAAACCGTTAATTGAACGGAAAATCAGACCCTACTGAGTTGAAGTGATCATGTAACCAGCGTTTTCATCTTCACCAACACTTCCACCTTCCTTTGAATCACTCACACACACAAGGCTCAAAATAGATGATTCGGCTCCACAATTTCCCCGAAAACATTTCCATCACTAATTTTATCTCTAATAGTTTCTTCAAAATCCCAATGATCACTCGACATACCGAGAACCTTGAGTGTTCCTATAGATGATGGTGGAATCAGTGTCGGAATCCGATTCCGACATGCACTATTTCTCGATGGAAAACCGCCGTTCAGAACAAGGTGAGTTCATAGTGTGATGTCACTGACGAAATGGAAAATCGACACTTAGGGCTTTTTTTTGACACATTGTGATTGGAAAAAAACAAATTCAAATTTTTTTTTCCCCCCTTCAAATTATACCCTGATTAATGATTTTCAATAGGATTCAGAAAAAAAAAATCCATTTGGGTTCCCCTTTAAGTCAACCACCTTGACAGTTGAGCCACCACTTAGCTTTATTTTGTCTATACCTTTCATTATCTTCAACATCTCCATCAGATCAGCATCTTCAACATCTCCAGCTTAAATCCGGGAGAATGGTACCATCCTAGCATCGGCTGGATGTTGGCAAGCTCAAGGATGAGAGGGTAGCTGAGGAGTTTGCGAACAGGCTGATGGGAGATTTTGGAGATCTGGGTGTTTCGGGGAAACCTGAAGACTTGTGGAGTGTCTTCAAGACTACCATCCTTGATGTTGCCGGTGGATGTCTTGGAATCCACTGCCAGACGAAGAGGAACTTTGTCTCCCATGCGACACTGGATACCATTGACCAGAGTCGCAGGGCCAGGCTTAATGGCAGAGCTGAGCTGTTCAGGGAGCTGAGACATAAACTGGTTGTGCTCTGAGGGAACAAAGAGGCCTATGTGCGAGGAATCTGTAAAGGATAGAACAACACCTGTGGTCATTTGATTCGCCATTCTTACAGAGTAATTTGTGCATTGCGTTCCCCCAGGCCTGTCCCTTGGTGGACTGCAGTTGAGCGGAGGGTGGTGGGCTCTTGACAGAGGAGTCTGAAGTGAAGGCCCGCTGGGCCGGTTACTTTGAGCAGCTGTACTCGGCTGACAACTCAGCTGTTCAGTTGGACTTCAGAGGTGTTACTCTCCCTATAGCTGACCCTCCATTCAACTGTCAACCGCATAATTTTTTTTTTTAGAAACACAGGCTGCGTTGAACCAGTTGTAAGGTTGTGAAGCTCCGGGGATCTGTGACATCCATGCTGAACTACTCAAGGTTGGTGGAAATGCTGTACTCATGTCATTCAATGCGGTTCTGTGCTGTTTGGAGTACAGGCATCATCCCAGGACAGACTTTTGGAGTACAGACTCAAAGAGGGACCTTGGTGCCTCTCTCTGGAAAGGGAAGGGTGATCGCCAGGACTGCAACAACTACCGAGGGGTGACGGTGCTCTCAATGCCGGGAAAGGTCTTTCCTCGGATAATTCTTGATAGGGTTCGCCACTATCTGCTTGATCACCAGCGCCATGGAGCAGTTGGGTGTTACACCAAAGAGGTCAACGATTGACCATATCCTTGCTCTTCGGGTCCTCAATGAATGCAGGCGAGAGTTTCAACAAGGGCTGCTCACAGCCTATGTTGGTCTCTGCAAAGCGTTCGATTCAGTGAATCGTGGTGCTCTCTGGAGGATTCTCAGTCTTCATGGGGTGCCACCAAAACTGATCAATCTGATTTCTGAACGATACTCTGGTCCTGAGAGTGCTGTGAGATGTGGTGGTACCATCTCTGACTTATTTCCAGTTGTTACTGGAGTTTGTCAGTGGTGTGTACTGGCCCTCACACTTTTCAGCGCTTGTTTGGACTAGATTATGGGGAGGATGTTGGAGAGATCAAGCCGCGGTGCATCGCTTGGGAACATCAGGATCTCTGACCTTGATTTCGCAGATAATACAGTAATCTTTGTGGAGCTGGAGTTGGAAATTACAGGTTTCATGGGTCAAAGCTAGCATTCAGGCTTTCAATGACATCTTGTATGCTGTTATCTTATCTGTTCCCATTTGTGGCAAGGATGTTGAGGTCACAGAGAAATTCACGTCTCCGCATGTTCTGAGCCAGATGTTGATGGACATCCTGGCCGGGCCTTGGGAGTCGTGGATTCACTGGATCATGGGGAGTGCCACTGTTGTACCTATGCAGGACGACGAAAGTCCGAGTCTTTAAGTCCTTGGTACTTCCAGTCTTGCTCTACGGATGTGAGACTTGAACTCTTACTCAGGATCTGAGATGAAGACTTGACTCCTTCGGTACCTTGGCTATCGTTGGTCAGACTTTGTGTCAAACGAGCGGTTGCTCAGAGTGACTTAAATGAGATTTGTTACCTGTGTAGTCCGTGAGCATCAGCTGTGGCTGTATGGACATGTGGTTCGTTTTCCTGACTCTGATCCGGCTCACCAGATTCTCTTAACGAGGGAGCCTCGTGGGTGGAGGAGGCTAACGGGCCGACCACATACCTCATGGCTCCACCAGGTTGATCGGCATCTCAAGGAGATGGGGATAGTCCAGGGATCTGCTTGGGGGATGGCTAGACAGAAGCCCCTGGAGTACTGGCCGAAATTGGATGCAGCGACGTGCTGCTCTGGCACATGCTCCCAAACCTGACCTGGGTGAGTGTGTGGGGTATGTGGGAAGGTTTGATTGTGTGGGATGTGGGAGAAGGTTTGAGTGTGTGGGGTGATGGGGAAGGTTTGAGTGTTTGGGTGATGTGGAAGGTTTGAGTGTGTGAGGTGCTGGGCAAGGTTTGAAAGTGTGGGATGCGGTGGGAGCGGGGTAGAGGTTTGTGTGTGTGAGGGGTGGGGGAAGTTTGAGAGGGTGTGTGAGCGAGAAGCATTAAGAGGGTGGTGAGGAGGGATACAGAAAGGGAGGACATGAAGCTTTGAGTGGTGGGGTGGGGTGGATTCTTATTCGATTCCAGATTCAAATAGGTGTTACTGCTTGGAAGCCTTGATAGTTGTTAGTAATTCTAGTTCTTATTGTCAATTCTCTCCTCCAATATATAATATATACATATCCATTGTGTTCAGTTGCGAATGAATGTTTGTGATTTTGATGATTAATGTCGTTTATTCTTTAAAAAAATAATCATTTCAAAAATAACATCCTCCATTTTTTTGTGTCATAATTCACGGTGTTCAAGCAATATGTGTAGTTATAATTGGCTTATTTCGGCATGATGGGTTTTAAAAAACATCAAATCAAATGGAAACCTATTCTCTCATTGGTGATTGAAAAACAAGCCCAGAGATCCCATGGTATTTATTTATCTACTTTCACATTTTTTTGCTTTCAATCTCCACTTTTATTGTACAATTGCTGGAAAAATTATGGTTTAATGTATGCATTAATTATTTCCCTTTACATTTTGGGAAATAAGACTTGATTATTTTTGTTCCTTTATGTGCACTTTCCTTGCGTGAAGACAAACATCATGTGGACCACATTGTAATTGTTTGAATTTTGTACTTTTCAATCTGAAATGTTTGCATTTTTCAATCGTGATGGTATTATTTGATCATCAAATGCTGCCACTGCTGCTGCGACTACTACTACTACTACTACTACTACTACTACTACTACTACTTCCTTAAAGGCCCAATTATTCCCAACTGATTGTGGGAGTGGTGTGGCAAAGTTTTTCACCCAATTCTTTCACAGTCTGAATTTGACTGAAAGTGGCCAGAATTCAATTGTAATTTGTTCATGTTACCAGAGATAACTCACCCACTGTGATCTTTAACATCCACTAACTAATGTTGACAGGTGCGACGCCCAGTTTAATGTCGATCCAATGGATGCCACCACACACACACACACACACACACACACACACACACACACACACACACACACACACACACACACTGATGAATCACCCTGCCTGTGAAACATCAGGATGACAGTTTGTCGCTGGGTCGAGATTTGAACCCAGGCTAGAGAGCTCAAAGATTATTACACATACCCCTCGGCTATCCTTCCAGGCCATAAGCCTTTTAAATAAATGTTTTAAAAATCTTGCTGCTTTCTCATCACTTTTCCAACTAAAAAATATTTTTCTTAGGAATACATGATCACTAAATAGCTCTTTTATTCCTCGCTTATCCTGTGTATGGAACTACCTTATAGAGACTGTTCAGTCTCCCTTTTTACCTCCAGGGAAGTTGAAGTAGGCAATGCACCTCCATCTCATGTCATCCCCTAACCTGACCCATGATCTTTATTACCCCCATTGACCCTTCCTAACCAACTGTCTTACTTGCTGATTTCTGATTTCCTCTATCCTATCTCCGTACCCCTCCCTCACAATCTCTCTCCCTCTCTCCCTCCTCCCCCCTTCCCTCTCTCCCTCTCTCCCTCTCTCCCCTCTCCCCTCCCTCTCCTCTCTCCTCTCTCTCTTCTCTCCTCTCTCCTCTCTCCTCTCTCCTCTCTCTCTCTCTCCTCCCCCTCTCTCTCTCTCTTCCTCTCCCTTACCAGTTGTGTCAAATTGTTTCCCCCCTACCCTACTATCAATTTAATCTTGCTTTTCCATGAGCTTCAGTTGTCGAGAAAAAACAAACAAACGGACAAGATAACATGCGTAGAAGAAACCCTCATGCAAATCATCTGTTGTCATGGTTTTTCATTATCATTTGATACATTTTCCATCATGAAAGACCTTAATGTAGGAAAGTTCCGACCAACTTCAGGGAGTCAAAAACTGGTAAAGTTTATCAATCAGCAAGTACCCTGTAGAACTACATTTATACTTCCCGCCACGCGGATCACCAAATGCCTAGGGTCACTCATCGTGGCCGAGACCATGAAAACAGCACCAGCTGTTTGGAAATGATCGCAGACTCACTGTTTGCCCCGCTAGAGGGTGTACTTGGCACATTAAAAGACTGTTTCTAACTGAGCATCACTTTCACCTGAGTTCCCCTGTGGCCTCAATTTGCCCAAATGTTCCTTTCGAGTTGATGGCCTGCCTGCACTTTGTCTCCGAATTCACTTCCAGCCATTCAGTTCCCTCTTCATTGTTCATTGTAATCCATATATTGGTATGCACATTCCATTTGAGGCTGAAGATGCAGAGAATACCTCTTCATTGTGACCTGCCTGCCATCTGGTGCTCTAGTGATTGAGAAGGCGGTAATGAGTCGGTCCTTCCATTATGCAACAGCTACATAAGAATACACACTCAAGTGCTGATTCCGATCACTTCACAAGATGTCATCGGCTATGCATACCAATGCGTGGATTGAAATGAACGACGAAGGGGGAACTGAATGGCTGGAAGTGGAGACAAAGTGCAGACAGGCCATCAATTCTAAAGGGGCATTTGGCCAAATTGATGCCACAGGGGAACTCAGGTGAATGTGATGCTCAGATTGAAGCAGTATTGTCCATGTACCAATTACCATCCCAGAGTTAACGTTTTAACCATATTACAGTTCTGATGCAGTTGCAGTAAAATGTGATGTGTCGATGAGAACATCGTCCCAGAAAGCCAATGTTAAAGCCGCCGTCGCTTCTGCAATAATGTCAAAATAAAAGGTCGCATGGTATCTCAAAAGTGATTAGTCCTCTATAATGGTCCCACTGTGACCTGGGGGTCATTTCATGATTGATTCTTCATCATGAGGTCCCTCAACTCCCTCCTCTCACTTGTGACGCAAGATATTCAATAATTTCTACAAACGACATACAGTAGTCTAACATAGGCCCCCAGAAAGTCTTAAGTAGGATAAAGAGTCAATTACATATTTTCTTGCCGGTTTTATAGGAAAGTTAAGACAATGCTAAGGGAGGGGTGTTTCACTCGGAGAATAGTTAATGCATCTGGAATGGTGTCCCTGGAAACGTGGTGGCAGCAGAGACACTATATGGTTTAAACTAGATTTGGATAGGTACCTAGAAGCAGTGGTGTAGAGGTGGACACTGATAATAGCAGGATCGCACAGGCCTAGTCCTGTGTTGAAGTTGCTTGTGGGAATTACATGTACCATACTTGCATATCGAAAAGTTAAAGGTTGCCCAGTTCGAATCCGGCTGGTCGCATCAAAACGACCTCAACGGTCGACTGTTTTGAAGACACCTCTGTCAGATCTGTCTAAATGTTGTGTTACCGTACAGGTTAGAAGCCACAAAATGGTCCATTGTTACGATGACGGGCGTCGCATGTCTTTGTTTAATTAGGCCGAGCAACCTAAGACATGTAACAGCCAATGCAGTTTGGAGACTGCGACCAATTATTCCCTAAATGGGTCGTCTAAAATCACCAAATGAGGCAGCTACCACAACCAGAATTCACCTCTGACATCAGGTATATTACATAAAGCAATGATAATGGTCATGGAGAGGGAAGCAATCAACCATCAACAAGCAAACCCCTTCCCACTACCGAATACACGCCTACGGAGCAACAAACAAACGGGAACCTTAGTTATCTAACTTAAGGCCTCGATCATTCCACGAGAGATTGGCAACATATAGAGGCATGCAAGATAGAAATAGCCTGGCTGTGCCCTGTCAGGACACAGCAGGAATCGATGCAAATAGTCAACAGTTACGTCCTCGTGGCAGGTCGGCGGGCCCTGTGCGCAGCCCGGTGTGAGAGTACTGAGGAGCTGGCTGGGTGGAGCGGTTCTGGGCATCTCCTTCGTCATCCACCTCTGTGGAAGCCTTTTTGGCCCCCACGTCACATCATGACATCCCATGTCCCTCCGCGCTCACTCACCATTGAGCGCCAATCACCCTTATGGGTGGAGTGACACCAACTTGATCTCCCCGCGCCCCTGCAGCTTGGAGGCAAACCGTGGTGATCACGACGCTTAAACGTTTGCCGCCTGGACTTGCGCCTGACCTTGGCTCGAGGGCCGTTGGTTGCGAGGCCTGTGAGGAGAAACAGAAAAGGGTATTAATCAAGTAAATAAACTAGAGGGGGAGCACTCGGTAGAGTGCAAAACCTCCGCCGCCAATACTGCTGGGTTACTTAAGTGAACCTTGATATCCTATTCATTGTAGGTCAAAACGGATCAGACTCTACTGAACCACGATTGAATAAACTAAACTAGATCGACGCGCATGTAGAAATGCCAAGAAATACAATCGAAATTTTTTTTAGAAAAAAAGTTGCAAATTTGTTTTTTTTTCTCTAACAAATTTTTTTTTGGGGTTGGAAATCACTTAAACATGTAGAAATGCAAAAACAAAAATTCAAATATTTTTCAAATAAAATCGAATTTTTTTTGAGAAAAAGTTGCAAAATTTTGTTTTTTTTCTCCACAATTTTTTTTTTTGGTTGGAAATCACTTAAAACATGTAGAAATGCAAAAACAAAAATTCAATTTTTTTTCAAAATGGCCGCCATAGCGGCCATATTGGACTTTGGACCAAGTCCAAAATCTAATGGCATGATCCTTGGACCATACCTAACCACCCCACCAAAATTTCTCGAAATCCGTCCAGAGTTTTTCTGTATACTGTTCACAAACAAACAAAACAAGCAGTCATAGACTGGTACTTACGAAATCGTCAACTTGACCTCTGACCTTGTCTAATAAAAGCTGTCTCTAGAGAAGGTAGCGACGCAAACCAGAAGTTTCTACGATGATCTTGTACCAAACCATCAAAATCGAATGTTTGACCTCACCGTGACCTTGACCGTTGACCGATTTTGACCAAAATCTAATCAGCACTAGCCATCACCCTCCTGAATCACGTGGTGTAATTTGACATTGGTACTTATTCGTTCTCGAGTTATCGTGCCTACAAACAAACACACAAACAAAAAACATACAAACAAACAAACAAACAGAAACGTAGTTCAATTTACTTACAATCTTTAGATTTCTAAAACAAGCAGTCATCAGACTGGTACTTACGAAATCGCTCAACTCTGACCTCTGACTCTGTCTAAAAAAAGACTGTCTCTAGAGAAGTAGCGACGCACAACCAGAAGTTTCTACGATGATTCTGTACACAACCATCAAAATCGAATGTTTGACCTCACCGTGACCTTGACCGTTGACCGATTTTGACCAAATTCTAATCAGCACGAGCCATCACCCCTCCTGAATCACTGTGTAATTTGACATTGGTAGCTTCTTCCGTTCTCGAGTTATCATTTTTGGATGTTTGACCTCACTGTGACCTTGACCTTTGACCGATTTTGACTAAAATCTAATCAGCACTAGCCATCACCCTCCTGAATCACGTGTGTAATTTGACATTCGGAGCTTCTTCCGTTCTCGAGTTCTGTACCAAACCATCAAAAATCGAATGTTTGACCTCACCGTGACCTGACCGTTGACCGATTTTGACCAAAATCTTAATCACACTAGCCTCACCCTCCTGAATCACGTGGTGTTAATTTGAACATGTAGCTATTCCGTTCTCGAGTTATCGTGCCCAAACAAACACACAAACAAAAACATACAAACAAAAAAACAAAACAAACAGACGTAGTCATCAAATATACTTACCAAATCTTAGATTTCGAAGTAACAAGCAGTCATAGACTGGTACTTACGAAATCGTCAACTTGACCTCTGACCTTGTCTAATAAAGCTGTCTCTAGAGAAGTAGCGACGGCAAACCAGAAGTTTCTACGATGATTCTTACCAAACCATAAAATCGAATGTTTGACCTCACCGTGACTTGACCGTTGACCGATTTTGACCAAAATCTAATCAGCAGAGCCATCCCTCCTGAATCACGTGTGTAATTTGACATTGGTAGCTTCTTCCGTTCTCGAGTTATCATTTTTTGGATGTTTGACCTCACTGTGACCTTGACCTTGACCGATTTTGACAAAATCTAATCAGCACGAGCCACACCCTCCTGAATCACGTGGTGTAATTTGACATTGGTAGCTTCTTCCGTTCTCGTGTTATAATTTTTTGGATGTTTGACCTCACCGTGACCTTGACCTTGACGATTTTGACTAAAATCTAATCAGCACTTGCCATCACCTCCTGAATCACGTGGTGTAATTTGATATTGTAGCTTCTTCCGTTCTCGAGTTATCGTGCCTACAACAAACAAACAACAAACATACACAAACAACACACAAACAACATACAAACAAACAAACAAACAAACAAGCATCATAGACTGGTACTTACGAAATCGTCAACTTGACCTCTGACCTTGTCTAATAAAGCTGTCTCTAGAGAAGCAGCGACGCAAACCGGAAGTTTCTACGATGATTCTGTACCAACCATCAAAAATCGAATGTTTGGATGTTGACCTCACTGTGACCTTGACCTTTGACCGATTTTGACCAAAATCTAATCAGCGTAGCCATCACCCTCCTGAATCATGTGGTGTAATTTGACATTGTAGCTTCTTCCGTTCTCGAGTTATCTGCCTACAAACAAACAAACACACAAACAAACAGAAACGGAAGTCATCAATATACTTACGAAATCTTTACATTTCGTAAGTAAAAACAACTGGAAATGGCAAAATAAAACGATACAGACCTCCAGTAAAAGGTCATTTGGCCTATCATGCATGTGTTGTATTTATCTCCTGTTCTTTTCAGAAGGTTTGGAGATGGTGAAGTGGTGAAAACCACACATGTGAAACCACCTGGAGACCTTGTGAAGACCAAGGATTTACACTTCCCATGGTCCGAGCTGTGACGATGTACAAGTTGGACAATGTTCATAAGGGGTGGTATAAAAGTTCTACATACACTTTGACCTCTGCCACCTAAGGTGGACGGAGGTTATGTTTTCACCTGTTTGTTACTTACGAAATCTAAAGATTTCGTAAGTATATTGATGACTTCCGTCCTCTGTGTGTTTGTGTCTTGTGTGTTGTTTGTTGTGTGTTTGTTTGTTACTTACGAAATCTAAAGATTTCGTAAGTATATTGATGACTACCGGTTTCTGTTTGTTACTTACGAAATCTAAAGATTTCTTCGTAAGTATATTGATGACTACGTTTCTGTTGTTTGTTTTTTGTTTGTATGGTTTTTACTTACGAATCTAAAGATTTCGTAAGTATATTGTGACTTCCGTTTCTGTTTGTTTGTTTGTTTGTATGTTTTTGTTTGTTTGTTGTTGTAGGCGACGATAACTCGCAGAACGGAAGAAGCTACCAATGTCAATTACACCACGTGATTCAGGAGGTGATGGCATGGTGCTGATTAGATTTTGGTCGAAATCGGCCAAAGTCAAGGTCCACAGTGAGGTCAAATATTCGATTTTTGATGGTTTGGTACAGATAACCGCGAGAACGAAGAAGCTACCAATGTCATATTACACCACTGATTCAGGAGGTATGGCTAGTGTGGTTAGATTTTGGTCAAAACGGTTCAAAGGTCCAAGGGTCACAGTGAGGTCAAACACCAAAAAATGATAACTCGAGAAGGAAGAAGCTACCAATGTCAAATTACACCATGTGATTCAGGAGGGTGGTGGCTACGCTGATGAGATTTTGGTCAAAATCGTCAAAGGTCAAGGTCACAGTGAGGTCAACATCCAAAAAATTCGATTTTGATGGTTTGGTACAGAATCATCGTAGAAACTTCTGGTTTGCGTCGCTACCTTCTCTAGAGACAGCTTTTATTAGACAAGGTCAGAGGTCAAGTTCACGATTTCGTAAGTACCAGTCTATGACTGCTTGTTTGTTTGTTTGTAGGCACGATAACTCGAGAACGGAAGAAGCTACCAATGTCAAATTACACACGTGATTCAGGAGGTGATGTGCTGTGGTTGATTGATTTTGGTCAAATCGGTCAAAGGTCAAGGTCACAGTGAGGTCAAATATTCGATTTTTGATGGTTTGGTACATGATAACTCGAGCACGGAAGAAGCTACCAATTCAATATACACCACCTGATTCAGGAGGGTGATGGCTAGTGTGCTGATTAGATTTTGGTCAAAATCGGTCAACGGTCAAGGTCACGGTGAGGTCAAACATTCGATTTTTGATGGTTTGTACAGAATCATCGTAGAAACTTCTGGTTTGCGTCGCTACCTTCTCTAGAGACAGCTTTTATTAGACAAGCAGAGGTCAATTGACGATTTCGTAAGTACCAGTCTATGACTGCTTGTTGTTTGTTTGTTTTCACGAATCTTGAATCGTGTATCAGGAGTACGACACTACTGACTACTTACTACTTATCTATTACTACATACTACTACTACTACAATTATTCCCACCTTGTTGGATCAGTCAGGGAAGTTTTTTTTTGGGGGGGGGTGGGGGCAAGTCTTTCATGAGTCGGCTGGCCAGGCGTGATGTTCGATTAAAAGTGGCAGAAATTAGTAATTTGTTTATAGGTTTCCGCTGATAACTTCCCTACTCGTCACAAAAACCACCGTGGGATCCTTCAGCATCCACAAACAACCACTGCTGTCGTATTGGTCTTCCATCTTAACGTCCATTCAAGGGACTGCACACATCGATGTATCGACCTGCTTGTACAAAATACCAGGATAACAGTTCATAGCTGGGTCTAGATTCAAACCCCTGCGAGACAAACTCAGAGGTGAGTGTGTATATCTCTATAAATTATCCTGCTCACCCTGGAATCGTTCTCGGGAGCTTCTGTGCAGGAGAGACGTGTGATTCGGGGTGTTTGCCCATTGGTTTTGAATTGATGAACCATGCTCTTGATGGAGCGTTCATGCTCAAAAGCAATTTCTTGG
The DNA here is from genome assembly GCA_035128595.1 of Eptatretus atami. Lineage (NCBI taxonomy): Eukaryota > Metazoa > Chordata > Myxini > Myxiniformes > Myxinidae > Eptatretus > Eptatretus atami. Next base: position 67,627,391 of record CM068965.1, on the reverse strand, counting down.
ATGGGGTTATATTGGGTGGTTTAATTGCCACTGCCTTTCCAGAATTGTTTGTCCGTTCTCTATCTTTTCTAAAGGCTGAGCATAAAGTAAGGAAGGAGCACGTACAATTGTAAAAGTCTTTGGTATGATTCGGCTGGGTTTTGAACCACCGACCTCCCAGATTCAGAGCGGACGCTCTAACCATCACGTCACTGGGTCTGGTTTATTGCCCATAGAGGGGGTAGGAATCACACGGAACGACGAAAAAGAAAATGGAGTCTTCAAAAAATGAAGGATCCACCTACTCGTGGAGTTGCCCAGAAAGATGGGCATCGGGTGATCATGAAAACAACCTTGCGTCTCACAATTTCTATCTTTCTAGAGTGTGATAGTAGTTGATACCCACCTTGGAGAGTAGTTAATGCCTGTTAGATGTTCAATGTCTGCACAGAAACGGATGAAGACCATCACCTGGTGGTTGAAACACCAGACGTGAGCATTTGGCAGATACCTCGGATATAATAGTCTGTAGTGACTTCTCTCTCTTTTTTATTTTATTTTAACATGGACCTTCCCAAGTAAAACCGTTTTTTTATTTTTTGGAGACCAAATGTTTTATTTATTCTTCAATGAAACAAGTGCAAACAGAAAAGGTGTTAAAAGCGACTTGTAAGAAAAATAACAACCCATTAACACCTTTTGTAGTGCAAAGATTCCAGGATGCGGCGCCTCATACACCGAAACATGTGCCACGAGGATGGCGTGAATAACTATAGGGGCACTCGGTGGAGCACATACCTCCACCCAGATCCAGATCTTCACCAAAATCTCATCAGCTCCACCTTGTCACACACCCAACCTGCCCACCAAGTTTCGGTGGAATCTGTCTATAATTTGTAGCTCACCTGGAGCATCGTTCCAGTGAGCTTATGGGATGGGGCGTCGTCCGTCCGTCAGTTCACAAATATTTGCAGCAACTTCTCTGAAACTACACACACGATTTCGATGAAATTTTAGCACAACCTTCATCACCCTGAATGTACATAGTTTGTTCATGGCATCAAAAAAAATCGGTCCCGAAGGGGATCTACAGAGGGACTTTATGGTGGGGGGTAGCACTCCCCCCCCCCCAAAGAGGTATTTGCTTTCTTCTCAGAAACGACACATACAATTCCGATGAAACTTGACCACAACCTACCTCGCCCGGGATGTACCAAAGGTTGTTCACACCGTTTAAAAAAACATAATCGGGGTCTAAAGGGTTGATTGGGGGTTGCCCTCCCTCCAAAGATATTTGCTTTCTTCTCCGGAACTACACACACAGTTTCGATGAAACTTCACCACAAGCTTCATCACCCGTGATGTCCCAAAGTTTGTTCGTGCTATTTCAAAAACAAATCATGGTCGAAAGGGATTCATGGGGTGGGGGAGTTGCCCCCCAAAATACAGTCGGTATTTGCTATAACATTGGTTCATTGGTACATTTTGCTGATTCTGTCCCACATTGACTTCCTCCTCAGTGTCATTATTCTACCAGGTGAGCGCCCCAGGGGTATTACCACCATTTTTTGAGATATCATGCATGTGCTAATTAATACAGGGGGGCTGCCAAAGTAGTATACAGTAATGAATAAAAGTACAGTTCTTACTGTATACTACTTTTGCAGCCCCTGGTATGATATAGTAGTATATAGATATTGTTGCGGTTCTCGGAACCGCATGCATCAACAATAGGTGTCCAGGACAGTTATGCCATTAATATACGTGCAGATAGGCCCCTTCCTTTGTTTAGGGTTGGAAACAAGGGAGTGATTGCGATGGTGTGTAAATGGTATTATTAAATCAATCAGTTTCCCCTCATTCAGCCCACTCTTTTCTTTCTGAGGCAAAATCCGCGACGTGCACTTTGGGCTGGACTATCGCTTGAGCTTCCACCGTCTACCCGAAACCAGACATGTGCGCGAGTCACGTACGCTTTGGCACGCAGGTGGGCGGGCTTGTACTGGCGTCTGCCCGAAACCCGGCCCAAGCTGGTGGACCAGCTGAGGGAACGGGGCCAGTCAGAACGCCCGACTCGGGGTGATGAGTCGGATTCGGCGCCTGGCCCCTCCCCCGAGCTCCGGGCTCTATAAAACACGGAGAAATCCTCCGTGAAGTGTTGTGTTCTGTGTGGGTGTTTTTCACACGGAGTGTTCCTGCTTCTCGACTCCGCCCACATCTCGCCTCGACGGCCCATCTCCTGTTCCTCGTCACCGCCCACACGACGTCGACCTCGCCTCCTGCTTCTCGACTCCACCTACCTGGTCCCACCTCCTGCTCCACCCTCGCCCTCTGGACTCCGCCCTTCTCCACTCAAGCTCCTCCTTTGGAACACGATCTTCACACGTGCGGCTGTGGCCAGAACAACGCGACTATTGTCGGGTACCGCACCATGGAGCATCCCCCCCAAAACACCCACGTACCGAAAGCTATAACGACAACTCCCCTCCCTCCCTGGCTGCAAAAGTCCCTTTTCATTGGGGTTTCTTTTTCTGTGCATGTGTCTGAGTGTGCTGGCGCCTGTCTGTTAAGCCGCTGTCACACCTTGACGTTTTAGCCAGCGTATGGCAACATATCAAAATGTATGTAAAACGCTGGCGTACGCTGAACTATTAATGTTTTTTTTAATTTTTGGGCATATAATAACGTGATGGACGTATGAATAACGTATTAGTAACGTACACAGAACGTTTTAATCACATATAGATAACTTATACCAAC
>CM068965.1:67604566-67617843 GCA_035128595.1 Eptatretus atami | reverse complement strand
GCAAGGTAATTATGATATGTGTATAGACAGGGATTGTAGGGGACTTACGAATGTACGCGGATAGCCATGGATGTGGCCGTGACACTAGAAATCATATTTTTTTTGCTTGTATGACAAACTTTTAGACGTTAGACATTGTTATGTATCGGTGTAAGCAGATAAGGATTTTTGAGAGGATAGTTTGCAATGTATGATCAGAACAGTCTGAATATTGTGGTTCATACCTGTTTTTCTGCTCAGAGTGTGGTTGTCTATATCCGTATGTTGTCTTGTAGATTTGGTACTTCTGAGTAATATGTTGCAGAGGTTTTTGGATAAATATATTGTGAGAAATGTAATAATGAAAATGTCAAGATCAGTAGATAATTGTTGATAGTTCTGTGAGATTGGTTGATAATGACTTTGATTAAAGCGTTGTAAGTTGATTGTAGCGGTTTTTTCTCTCTCCTCTTTACTGTCTGTCTTATCTGTTTTGTTGTTCTGTTCTCTCTGTTCCTGTTGTATGTGTGGTGAAGTGTGTATCTGTTAGGTATATGGTGAACGCTATGGAATCTATGTGTATTTGTCCTGTTTAGGTCTTTCTCTTTAGTCGTGTCCGCTCTGTTGGAGAAATCGTACTCTATGGATTGCGGAATCTATAGCATCTTGTCTGGTATCTTCTGTTATTTGGCAAGGAATTCACATGTTTTCTAAAGGATAGTCTTCCTGTAAGGGATGTAAGGATGGCAGTACAGATATTGCTATGACTAGTACGTCCGTGTCATTAGCCTTAATGATAATGGACTTAATGATAATCCGTCGTTGCATCCTTGGCGTGTACAAATATTCGAGTGTCAGCTTCTTCATGACAACATGGAGACAGCATCCAGTTACTTCCTTGTGTTGCTAACGGCATCTTCTCCTTTTGTGACAATGACTGTGCTAGTCGTCTGTGCTTCACACATCTTTTCCGCAAGGAAGTGAAACAACTCAGTCTTGTTGCTGTCATCTTATCGACTAGCACAGTCTCTCTCAGTAGATTGGGGTCGTAGTGGAGACATAAGATATAGAGATATATATACTAGTATCTTGCCCTATGATATCTCGTACTTTAAGTGACCGCCCACCTCAGACTCTCAGACTTGACTTCTTGTACACATCAAACACTATGTCCACCTCTCGTACCTGGCACACAGGATCTCACCTTGGATGATGTCTTTTTTAGCATAGTATCAAATATCTTTGAAGTGCGTGGAGGTAGGGCATTGATAAGTGCTGAGGCCATCATGATGACTGCATCTCCCCTTGGTTTCTCGTCTGGATGTTCACTTGTGCTTCAAGGAATTTCAGCGCTAGTGTGACTTCAAATTTTTTTGAAGTTTTTTTTTTTTTATTTTCAAAATTTGTATTTTCAAATGGCAATCGGGCAGATTTGGATCAGAAAGCCCTGCAGAACAGAAATGCCAAATTTGATGCTTGTATCATAATTTGCACAATTTTTCTACTACACTAACACCCTGTTATTTAACATGTCCAAGTACTGCTAAACGGAAGGTTCTTGGAGGAGTATTATGAAAGTCATTTGTGTTCTGCAGTGTTCAAGTATGTAATTTAATTTAATAAAATAAAGATTGTAAAGGTCGAATAAATACATTCCATGTTTTACCGCCGTTGACGCAGTGTCTATTTCACCACCATATAATCTAACACATGACATTAGTCATTCGTGCCTGTTGTTTGTGTCCTTTATAACGTCCTTAAAAACAGTACTTTCTTGTTTAGAATGATTTTCAATTTTGTTTGACTGCCACGTCGGCAGACAGAGTAAATATCTGTCTCACTCCTCCCTGCGCATGTGCGATCGGGACAAATTCAGAGCCAAAATACTGTTCAACTACAGGTTCGTTTTCCCATTCGTGTTCAAAATATGACGTTCAACTTAAATATTCGTTGTTCCTGAATCATAAACTGACGAGGCGGACGGATGGCCAGACATGAACCAATTGCTTGACCCCTATTTTCTCTTGACGTGCGTGGGGTAACAATTCACATTCACAACCTGAACAAACAAAATAATTTTTTAAAAACAATTTCACGGAATTGAAGTATTCCGACATGTTTAGCACTGCACAACGTACAGGATGTCCATCGTGGTAAATGTTCGTTGTTGCCTGTTACATTTGTGTCGTAGAGTAGGTAGACTATGGCGCATCATGATGAGCCACGTACCCGCACACGTAGCTCGTTTGTTGAATAAACGATGGACGTTTCAGTAACAGCAAAGCGCAGATCGAGACTAAAATACACTGGGAGACGTGTCATCATTTGGAGTTAGTGCGATGGTTCATCTTCCTTGGTTCGAAGATGGAAGTGAGTGGAGAATGTGGAGGATAAATTAATAGATGGTTCGCGTTGGGGAGAACAGCAATGTCAGGATTGACAAAGATGTGGAAAGACAGCAATGGGACAAAACAAACAATGAGGAGGCTGGTCAATGTTCTGGTATTTCCAGTTGCAATGTATGGATGTGAGTCATAATATCTTTTATGTCCAAGGAGTCTCTATTTCCACCTTTTTGGGGATATTTCAGCATGTGAAGGTAACAGAGAGGTATTCCGTATTCTAGAAAGGGAACCAGTCGAAATTGAAATGTCATTCATTCCCCAGGAGAACAGTATTAATGTTTTTCTTTCTCAGGAAGGTAAAAATAAACGTTGTGTTGGTGTTTCTATGCACAAGCTCCCTCTCTACTTTGGATTGATTTTTACTCTCTGTTGGGAAAAAAAAAATTCTGCTGGCTACAGGTAAATGTTGCAAGAGCGCATAATGCAAGTGACATCACGTGGATCATCACCATTGCTAGTTTTGGGTCACGGTCACCTGTTATGCAGAGGTTGACAGGATGGGCTCGAGGTACGCACACTCCTCTCTCAGCTGTCTAGCCTGAGTTCGAATCCAAACCCAGCTATAAACTCTCATCCTGGTGTTTCACAGGGAGGGTGAGGCATCAATGTGTGCATGTGCCGTCCTTCGGATGGATGTTAAACTGGACCTCACGTCTGCGAGCATCAGTTGGTGGATGTTGAAGATCCCACGGTGTTTTTCGCGATGAGTCGATGAACTATCGCCGGCACCCTGAACAAATTCCAAATCCATACCCTGAACAAATGCTGCCCAGGAAAGAACAAGAAAGATAAGACCATGTGCCATGGTCTTGGACAGAGTATCCATTTCCAATAGAGCAGTCACATGTGAGTTGGTCAATCCATCCTTGATTTTCATTCTGACAGTGCCACCGCTTGGCTAAGTGATGTGATCAAATTGTTCGTGTCGTTATACCTCGTCCTGCCAATGCAACATTATCATCCCCAACCTGCCTATCGTCAAATGAAACGTCCACACAGTCTCACGTGGTGGTCTTATTGCCATTTTTAACTTCAATTCCTCCTTTTGGTACCCCCTGGGGCTTTCACTTCCAGCATTGGTTAAGCACATTCATGAAATCCATAAATCCTTCCATTTCTTTCTCCTGTGAAAGGTCCAGCTATCCATCAGGATTGTCGACAGGCTTTCACCCGTCGTTATCCTCATGCCGTGCTAGGTGTTTAAATAGATGACCGCTATTTTGATGTCCCCATCATTGCTATTGTTACACCACTTACGAAGTGTCATAATTACTCACTTCTTTACTTCTTTGCAAAAGGTGTGATCAAGAAACTGTCTTATTCATCACGTAATGCTCATTCGTAGGGGATCGGTCATTGGTGATGTCTTTCTGTGATGTCCTCTCTGTGTTGGTCATTCCCAAGTGGTGCACGGAACTATCACCTGGACAGGTGGACATGCTCGAAGGGATGACCAAAGCAACGTTGGAAATACAATCATATTCTTGATTTAAACAAGACATGGAATTTTGGAACTTGTTTTTTTTCCCGTCGTCTTGAAATCAATGACCCGCCATTTTATCACCATGTAGACGTATACAAGGACTACAGTGATGTGACTGATACTTCGTGAACTAATTTCATGATCACCACTCAGACTATTTTAATTGTTTTGCAGGATCTTAGGCTCATATTATGCCTGTTGTTGGCTTAACAGTCAAGGTAGTTGGCTTCATATCTTAGGGTGCTGAGTTTGAGTCCATGTCGGCCGTTGAATTAACACCAGGTAGGTTTGACTCAGCCTGTCATCCTTCCGAGATCGGTGAAATGAGTATCAGCGTACTGGTATGGAGAGGGGCACAGCATCAGTGGCACAGCCACACCCCCAGAAAACGATGCAGCCAACAGCCACAGCCTGCACACAATAGCTAGCTCGACTCAAAGTTAAGCTGCCACACACACATCTCACACACACATGGACATAGACGAATACATGAGACACACGCACAGCACAGGACAAATACAGCCACTTCTCCCTCTTTCGTATTCAGTACAGGGCTCCGGGAATGGGGTAGCATCATTGTCTGGGTGCACGGCTGTGCTGCTGATACAAATCCCTCTGTCTGGTAGGGCAGGAATTTGTTCATGGTGCCGGTAATAACTCGCTGACTCTTTGTGAAGGACTCAATGGGATCTTTAACGTCCACCAAGTAATGCTGGCAGATGAGATACCCAGTTTAACATCCATCTGAAGGACACACATTGATGAATCGCTCTGCCTGTGAAACACGAGCATGACGGTATATAGCTGGGCTGAGATTCAAACCCAGGCTAAACAGCTTAGGAGACGAGTGTGCATACCTCTCGGCCATCCAACTTGCAATACCAGTATTCCAGTATAGCTGTGGAATAATAAAGTGGCCACAATCTGAAATCGATCAACTGGATATCAAAACAAGGAAACTCTTCACCATTCACAAAATGTTGCACAAAAATCGATGCATCCCGAGAATGTACCTACCGAGATGAGAAAGAGGGAAGGGCTTGGGAGAACTCAACCAAGTGCACAGAGTGACAGCAGGATTGGCTGAATACTTGAAAAGTGCAACAGACTACTGAATACAATTTGTACTCAAACACAAAGACAAAAAAACCAGAGAAGGTATCCCGAACCCAACAAGCAAAAAATTTCCAAAGACAGGTGCGAATGGATGATGTCACACATGGAACCGAAACAACTCTGAATCCAGCCCCAACAATTGCAAAAAAGACAAAATAAAAATATAAAATGAAATAACAACAGATATACACCGACAACTGGGAAAACGATAAAAGAGCAGGAAGGTATATAAAAAGAGTTGGACAGATTGGGCATCGACAAAGAAGGCTCTTTGGAATGGCTAAGAAGAGGACAGCTCAACTGGGATGGAGAACAAATCATTATTAATGCCCAAGACCAAGGACCAATGGTTCTAATTAATGGCAGGACTGAGTCAACTGACAGGTGTAGGTTCTGCAAGGTAGAAACAGAAGGTACGAGCCACCTCCTATTGGGATGTAAAAAAAACTCATCTCAGAACAGCTGTACACACAAACGCACAACAAGGTATGGAGAGTAATCCACCGACACATCTGCAAAAGTTCTAATATCCCGTTCCAGAGAAAACTCATGGAAACACGAATCAATAGCAATCACTTGAAAACAAGGAGGTAATGCTCACGTACGACCTGATGATCCCATTGTGAGTGAACAGAGAAAACAAAGCATTGTGTCTGGATATAGTACAAAAAAGGAAAGAAGACATTGCTAATTGAGGTGTCAGTACACAGTGATTTTGGTATAAACAACGTGGAAATCAAGAAAATTACCAAACACCAAGAACTCAAAAATGAAGTGAAACGATCCTGGACGTTGAAGAGATCAAAAATTGTACCAATGGAAATGATGAAGAAGAACCTTAGAGATCTTAAAAAAACACCATCCCTGGGAATATTACTACAAACGAACTACAGTTGGAAGATGTCCGAGGCTCGGGGACGATCCTGAAAAAAGTCCTCGGAACAAAACTTTGAGAACAAAACTTCACACCTTGGTCCATGATTTGTGAGTACCCTTACAAAACGGAGGTGGATACTTCGAGACCTGGTAGTTCTCCATTTCACCTTCCGAAAGCCACCCATGTGTGGAGATAGCAGCCAACAGCAACTTGCATATATATATGTATATATGTATATACATACACATATACATATATATTGTTACGAATTTGGAATTCAATTGCGCACAACATACAGGTTCCCTTAGTCAGCTATTCGATAAGTGCATGTTCCCTAGATAGCTCACCTTCCATTGTTTAAATGTTCAGAGATCGATTAGATGCGCTGCGGATCGATTTAATAGTTAGGGAGCGAACAATGGAGACGTCCCTCCCCCCTCTTCTGCGAAGAGGAAGAAGAACCCTGCGGTGACGTCAACTCCCTCCCACCCGTGGTTGAGCGGGGAGGTGGATCACGAGGGCATGAGTCACGCCGGGTGCGGGGAGGGGGTGCAAAGGATAAAGAGGATCTTTTCTTTGTTAAAAAAGAGTTCGTGGGAGCTCCGTGGTAGGGCTGAGTTTGTGGGCTGAGTTCGTGAAAGTCCTGTGTAAAGAGTCCCGTGGGAGTCTCGTGGTAGGGCTGAGTTTGTGGCTGAGTTCGTGAGAGTCCCGTGGGGAGTCCCATGGCAGAGTTCGTGTGCTGAGTCCCGTGGGAGGAGTAAGCTTTTTGCTTCGGCAGTTGGGGGAGTCGGGAGGAAGCCAGAAGCCAAGGAGCTGCGTGGAAGTCCGGGCGTCACGAAGGAGACGCGAGCTGGAGGCGCAGCTTGCCTGCTGTGTCGCACAAACCGCGCGTTCATGTGGAGAGAGCCGGAGAGAGCTCGCCTGCCACACAGAAGGCCGAGCTCGACCGTGGCTACGCTAGCTGCCGTGGGAAGGAGCATCGCGGGTCGCCCAAGCGCTTCGTGTAGAGAGCCGAGAGAGAGCTTGCCTGCCACACGGAAGGCCCGAGCTCGACCGCGGCTACGCTAGCTGCCGTGGGGAAGGAGCATCGCGGGTCGCCCAAGCGCGTTCGTGTGGAGAGAGCCGGAGAGAGCTCGCCTGCCACACGGAAGGCCCGAGCTCGACCACGGCTACGCTAGCTGCCGTGGGGAAGGAGCATCGCGGGTCACCCAAGCGCGTTCGTGTGGAGAGAGCTCGCCTGCCACACGGAAGGCCTGAGCTCGACCGCGGCTACGCTAGCTGCTGTGGGGACAGGACGTCGCGGGTCGCCCAAGCCAGACACCACGAGGATGCAGGTAACCTGCAACGGTCTCGTGGGACTCGTTCGGTCTGCCAAGTCCCACGCCATAAAGACCCAAGAGGTCCAGTCTGACCCCATTGCCTTTGATGGGTCTTTTCCTGCTTTTCTTTCGAATAAATGTTGTGGCGCCGAGTCCCGTAAGTAAAACTGTGTAAGTGACTGTACATTAATAATTACTTATAGACGGTTGTAGTTCTTTTGTTGCTTGTATAATTGCATACGTGTTTTGCCTTATTTAATTGCATACGTGTTTCATTATAATAAATGTCCTTGTGTAAATTGTAAACCTGCTCGTTTCGTCCATTCCCTCATTGACTGAACATTTTGTGTGTTGGGAGTTAGAAAGCCGTTGGTTTTCCGTAATAAGGGGACATTTTGACCGACGGTTCTCGGCGATTACGCCGCTCGGAATCGCGCACGGACAGGCTCGCCTCGGCGGTTTGTTCCGTCGAGGGTGAGTACCCCGGTATTGGATCACGTGGGTATTTAGGTACATTGAAGATTGGCAATCGACCCTACCCCACGTGATCTGCCATTGGCGTATTTCGGTTCTTGTACAAGGACCGTCGCTCGAGTTATCCGGGCGGCGATCTATATTCGGGCGATCGGTCGGGCCGACTCGACTTGCGGCTCCGTTCAGAGCGGTCGGTTGGCGGCCGACACCCGACACCCGGCCTGTAACAATATATACATATATCCATACACAGGGTGAGTCAATGGAATGTGATGGTTTTTAAAGCGTTATTGTGGAGAGCTGGGTTGAATAAAAAGCAAAACGCTTTTAGTTGAAAAACAGCAGTACAATACAATTTATTAATCTGTAATTATTATTTTAAGAATAACATATTTTAAGTGGCCTTCACGGCTCCACCACAACAACATTCACCTAATCTCGACTTGAAATCGTCCATAAATCCGTGTCAATTGCTCGAAGTTCTTCAGTGATGCGTTGTTTGAATACCACGAGGGAGTGAGGTTTGGTGGCATCACATTGATCACAAACACTGCCAGTGGTATTGAACTTTTCCACCCATTTCAAAATAATGTTTCAAGAGGGAATTCTACCATGCCTTGCAACACCAAACTCACGTCTAAATCTTCTCTGCACCTGCACGCATATCTTCTCTTCCATCGCTACTTCCTTGGACATCAACTCATCCTGGGAATTCCTTCAAAGAAACTTGCTCTCCCTCATGCACAGATTTATCCCCTCTCGTCTTCAGTTGTCCTTACCCTTCCTCCCGCCCTTGGTTTACTGAAGCTTGGTGGTGAGGCAGTTGTCCTGAAACAACTTGCCTTCGCCTCATGGAAGGGGAATCCATTTGAAGGCAATATCAGTTCCTTCCACAAAGCTTGGAACAAGTGTGTATCTACCCTCAGCCAGAAAACATCATCTTTCTAATCTCAAGTCTGAACTCTCCAACCTGTCTCCCTCCACCAAATCCTGGTGGTGTCTAGTTACCTCCGCTACTGAAGGTGAAGGAGGTTATGTTTTCACCCCTTTCTCTGTCTGTTTGTGTGCAGCATATCTCAAAAAGTTGTGTACAGATCCGGATGAAATTTGGTGGGCAGGTTCGGTTATGTTTTCACCCCTTTCTCTGTCTGTTTGTGTGCAGCATATCTCAAAAAGTTGTGTACAGATCCGGATGAAATTTGGTGGGCAGGTTCGGTGTGTGACAAGGACAAACTGTTTAGATTTTGGTGAAGATCCTTATCCGGATCCGACTACTAGAATTCCTTAAGTGATTCTTCACCATTGAGAGACAGGGCTAAAATGATATACAACATGATATCTCAGGGAGTTGTGGACGGATTCGGATGAAACTTTCTGGACGGGTTGTGTGTGTGTGTCAAGGCCGAATCGATTCGATTTTGGTGAAGATCTGAGTCCGAATCTGGATACGAGAGTTATTTAATTTTGGGGTGGTTCTTTACCATTGGGAGATGGGGCCAGGGCGATGTGTAGGCATAATATGTCAGGGATGTGTTGGTCCTGATGTGTTCTTGTGGATCGGGCTTTGCGTGGCACAGGTGTGCGCTCTGCCGGGTGCCCTTCGAGTTGCACAGGTAATTATAAAAATGAGTCTAAAAGTACGCATACTCTTCACTGAACTGTCTGGCCTGTGTTTGAGCCTCAGCTCAGCTATAAACTGTAATCCTTGTGCTTCACAGGCAAAGTAAGACATCAATGTGTGTGCGCTCCCTCGGATAGACACACAACTGCAATCTGAATGGGCAGGTTTAAGTACAGATTATTTCATCTTAGTTTGTGGAATGGAAATCTAATGGATTTTATGTACACGGTGTTTATTTGTTTTAACTAAGGAATGAATTTTTATTTTTAAAGTGAGGTTTAAAATGTTGATGGATGGAACAATTCCAAATGGTGACGAGAAAGGTTGGTGATGCAAATTTTATGGAGAGCCAGGGCAAGGCAGCATGAATCCATTCCTCTCCTCGATGCTTATGCTGCCAAGTTGTACTGTGAGTTTTTAACCAGATGAGAAGCCTGCAGATCTATGAACTATTGTATGTGCTGTCACACACACTATCAAGAAAATGATTTTCACACACCTGCACCCACTCGTGGCATTAACCATCACATGCATCACCCTCATGGTAATAAACGTAAGAGGAAAGCATTTTTATAAGGATATTCGGATAAGGGAAAATTTATAACGCCTATCCGAGACTGAACTCGTGAGATTTCTGAATGTGGCTAGATAATATCAGAAACTTAGTTAACATGCTATAGGACCTTGTGATTAACAAGGTATACTGTACGCAGAGGAAAATATATATGATGAACGACAGATGATGTTTGTATTTAAAGTAAAAAATGAATACATACACGAAGCTATTTAGTGCCTGCCTCATTAAATATTCAGAAAAAACTTCATGTTGAGGTAGATGTGAGAATGATAGAACACCAGAGGCACAAGAAGGGACGATAAACAATTGAATGTAATGTTGTGCTTAGGGTTGTGGAGAAAAGATCTTGTAAATGATGGACTGAATGTTCATACAATTTAAGGTGTCAAACGAAAATTGTTTTATAGCCATTAATAGCATTAAGTAAGGGCTTTCATGGTGTGTATGAACTGTTAAATTGAGTCATTTTACCCACTGTGTTTAAAATGGAACTTTGATTTTGTCTGTTTTGGAGTGTTAAAAGTAGTGCAGTTTCTACGATTTTGCCTAATTAAGATCTGAGATACTTCCACCGAGAGATTGAATGAAGGAGTGAACCCACATTTGGGTGATTGGGCAGTCATCCTGTAATCACAGCATGACCCCCTTCCTGAGGATATGAAATGAGCAAAAGAAAGAAAGCCACTGAAGCGAAGGTTGGACAAGCCTAAACCAGGCGAGCCAAAGGGCCGAGTCCACCATGAATGGTGCCTGCCTGTTGGTGTGACATTGACAACATTCACGAACCTCGCTCTTCGAATGCATCTTGGTCTTACCATTGAGGTGAGACACACAACTATGGCCCTGAGGGTCCATACGGCAAGTCACCTGCAACCCAGTGTGGGCCTAAACTTCATACCTATGGGCCTGCCTTCTCCGTGGCTCAGGAAGTCACTTGGCTGTGTTTCCCAATGAGCGCTGCTGTATCTACATCATGGCCCGCTTTCCCTTTTGGCCTTTGATGGCATGCTTTGCAGCTTGACAGCTGCCGGTGACCAGGCCTTGAAGCGGGTGGCTGGGTTGTTGGAAACATGCTCATCAGCTGAGCTTGAGTGCTATTGGGAGTGTTTGCCTCCAGTATCCTTCTCCGATGGACACCCACCACCAATTAATATGGATGAACTTGAAAGCTCTTTTCTCCTCTAGGAATGGTGTATGATGGGTAAAAATTGATTTTAATTGTCTTATCTAGGACAATAGATAGGACAAAAGGGGGTAATGTGTAAGTAAAATAATTAATTCTATCTTGTGAAATATGAGCATGGGCATTTTGGTAATAGAGAACTCTATGGAAAGCACATGACTATTGCAAAGCACTGATGTTTCTGTATTAATCACAGTGAAATATATATTTTTCATATTGAGATAAGTGTTCTTTGTCCACAAATTATACACTCCTTTCTCTTTATTTTTGCTTTTAAAGCACATGGAAGTATAAAGTCTGTTGTAAAGCATTGGCTAAGGTCACTTTATCAGCATATAAGGAATGGTTCGCCAGGAAACATCGTCTGCAAAGGCACTGAGATAGATTTGAGATAGACTTCAATTGTCTGCACGATAATTATGCTCATCATGTCTCTCACAATGACAAGGTCAGAGCTCATTAAATTTGCAGAGTTCATACTGACAGGCCACGAGTAAATGTTCACTATACTGTGGTCTTGTTAATTCTCTATAAAACTGATATATCTTTCCATATTAAACCTCAGGATCATTGATTAACCAATATAATAATAATGAATACATAATCCCCATATTGGCCCAAGTGCATCTGGGCCTGGTAAGAGATCTTGTTAGTCCATGTTTAGTTCAAGGAAATATGTACCCATCTGTTATGTTTGTTACTCTAAAATATACTTGAAAATGGATCATTGCATATTGAAGGTTGTTTTATAAATGAATAGATACAGTATGTTCGTTAACTATGTAACAATATAATCTTATATTTTCCACTTGGTTGGCAAATTGGGGAGAACTACTTTGGTGGCACCGGAGAGTCTAGTCCTCAGAGGGATTAGTTTCATTAACTCTAGCCTCCCATTCAATTGCAAAGTTGTACAAAAATGAACCCTGTCTTCCCATTGACCTCTTATCAACAGTAGTCTCATTGAACTGCGGAGGTCATGGACCTCTCATTGTTCTGCAAAAGCTGTGCAAACCAGACGCTCCTTCTGCATGCTGAGATAAATGCTTATCATTGCCGAAAGTAAATGAAGATTTTCTGTGCATAAACGACCCTGAGTGAAGACACGTATTCTTTCACAGCACTATTTGCTTTAATTGTTCACAAGATTGTTTTCTCTTTGCTGAAAGGACATCATGTGCAAACAAAGCTTTCTTGTAGTCTGATATTGATTGGCCAAGTGCCATGTGATGTTCTGACCCCTCCAGATTTTCCAATTGTATGAAAAGCCATGTATTCTGGCTCAGAGGCAGAGATCTGCTTGGACTCTTGAGATAAACTCTTCTTTCCACATACGAGGTCCGTCTAAAAAGTAATGGGACTGACTTCACAGAAATTTTATTCCAAAAAATATATGGAAATCACAGCTAGTCTCCTTCAAAATAGTTTCCCTCCAGTCTCACACACTTGTCCATCCTCTTCTTCCATGCTTCGATGCACCCACAGAAGGCTTCTTCTGGAATCCTCCGGAGCTCTGTCACGGCCCTTTTGATGGCCTTCACATCAGGAAATCGGGTCCCCTTGATCACACCCTTGGGCTTGGAGAATAGGAAAAAATCACAAGGGGCTAAGTCTGCGAATACGGGGGTTGCTCCAGAGTTGGCACATCTCTCCACCAGAAACGTCGGATGCTCAGGCACTGTGAGTGGGGCGTTGTAGCACCCAGGCGTTGTTCTCCCACAGATCCCTCCTCTTGTCCCGGACTGATCTCATGAGGTGCCGGAGGCTCTCCTTGGACACGTATTGATTCACTGTTTGACCCTGTGGTAGAAACTCGAAGTGGACGATGCCAATGATGTAAAAAAACACTATGAGCATCACCTTGACCTTCGACTTCGACATCCTTGCTTTCTTTGGTCTTGGTGATGCCGGACTTTTCCACTGACGACTCTGCCGTTTGGTTTCGGGATCGTATTCGAATATCCACAATTCATCGCCAGTGATGACTCTCCCGAGCAGGTCTGGATCGTCCTCGAGGCGCTCGATTATGTCTTGACAGACAGTGACTGCTGTTTCTGGTCCTCGGACAACAGCTTGGGGACCATTTTTGTGCATTTCGAGATTTTCAGTGATGCTCCAGACAGTGTCCTTGTTGATGAAAAGTTCCTCAGCAATCATCCTCACCGTGAGTCGACGATCTGCACACACCATCTGCTTCACATGCTCGATGTTGTCCGCCGTTCTGCTCGTTGAAGGTCTTCCAG
>CM068965.1:67582147-67604337 GCA_035128595.1 Eptatretus atami | reverse complement strand
CACAATGAGTGCAGTCAACCATCACCAATCATATATATCGCTGGAATGTTGTGAAAGACTGTGACGCAACCCGTTCATTCAAGTTGTGTAAGTGGAGCACACAGCAAGCTCAGTCCCGTTTACTTTTTAGACGGACCTCATATTGTGTTTTTGTATAATAAACGATCTGTTAAATTATAAAGGGTTTCCTCTTTTGGTTGGAAATGTCCACTACACCACATATATGAGAATCCCAATACAACACACACCCTCAGCTGCCGGACCGGTTTCATTGCTTGTTGGTGAATCATCAGCGATAGCGCAGACACCAATACATACCAATGAGGCTCCCAAGCACGTAATACATGTAACTGTCGAAAGCAGTCAATATATAAATGATAACGTGTTTAAAAATATACAAGTCTGGAGACGGCGATGGTTCACGAGCAATGTACACGGTTCGCCTTTTTTATTGTTTGACCTTCGAGGGGACGCCACGGAAAAACTGGCGGGAATCGGGAAAAACGTAAATGATGAAAGTTGTAGTACTCGAAGAGCACTACTTGCATACCAACTTTCATTCGAAACAGTTGAAAACCCTAGGAGCTCGATGCCCGATTTATTGATTTTTTTGACATTTTCTAAGTTCCTGACCTTGTGACCTTGACCTTGGGACGAAAATGAAAAATCGAGCTCCGTGCGGCTATGCAGGTGCCATTGGGCTAACCAATACCGAAACCCTTGCCAGATTCGACAAACCCCTCGGAGAAGATGTAACTTGAAACCGGCTACCCCTAAAAACACATGTTTTTTGGGCGTGGCTCCGCCCATAATGGGCGCCAGCACGCCCATTCTCCGGAAAACACAACTAGATCATGATACAAACCTCCCACCCAAATTTTATCAAGATCGGATTAAAACCCACGGAGCTATGCTCGGGACAGACAAACAGACAGACACCCATAACGAATATAGTGGTCACTTACTGACTATATATGTATTTGTGTATTGGTTTTTCGTGAGAGAGAGGTACACACCCGAACTGGGCAAAAGTGAGTACAGTTATATATATAGAGGACACATGTTTCACCTGACTAATTTACATACAACTGGGCGTTATAGTGGAGAGGGGGACGCAATCAGAGGAAATGGTTTTGAGGCCGCATACACGCTATCATGGCAGGTCTTTCTCGTTCATAGGGATAGGGCATGAGTGGATATGTCGTGAATTTTTTGTTGTGAAGTTTAGTCAATAACAATAGTCACTCATATTCTCTTGTCCCGTCGATTTCAACATTCTGGACTGGAAAAACTTGCTTCCCCCGCGAACACACACACACATCTGACGAGACAATTTTCCCATGGAATGTGAAAGCGCAGGGAGGGGTTAAACTGTGCAAATGGCCCCACCCTCCGTTTGCTGACCAATAGTTGGAGCCAATGATGTCTCAAAGTGAGGGGGCGGGCAAAAATAAGCATGCTGGGAAACTAAAGTCGAAGACGAGGCAGCGAGGCGTTGACGTCTCGCTCCAGTTCACTGTTCTCATCTCATTCCTGTGTTCCTGTCTCATCAGATTCGTACATGGAGACGAGAGTATTTGGCACTCCGGGCAGACCCTTGCTTTGGCACCCGCCCCGAGATGAATACGTTTAAAAATGAAATACACAGAAAACATATCATGTGTGCAAGTAAAATTTCAAGCGGATTACAGTACTGTACCTGTAGTAAGCAAATTGGAAAAAAGAAAATAGATTTTAATTGGTGCAAATCACTTCGATATACCTCATGTCCTTCCTTCCATCCGTCCGTCAACAGTGAAGAACAAGAAGAACCCTTCTAACGCACCGTGTTGCATTCAATAATAGTTTGTTGTTGTTTAGTTTTTCTTGTGTTGTTTGTTGTTGTTGTTATTGTTCTAACGCATCCAACACTCCTGATCACCAAATGTCGCGGGGGTCGTTGGGGTTCGAATCCCACTACCTGACAGCAAATTTTTTGCGGAAGTGGCCGGCCCAGGCTAACCACCTGACCCAAATTGTGGTGCCGAGCGGTCAACATCACCAACCCCCTGGGACGGCTGAACGGTTCCTTATTAAGAGGAGGCGGACATGTTGTTTGACGGAGATTTTAACACATGCTCGAAGGGCATGGCGGAGGGCAATGGCGGACGGGCGGAGGAGTATGGCACAGGAGCACTGCGCTCGGACAGCACAAGGGGGTTTATCCATGAACCCAGGACAATTCCACGAATGCAGTTTCTTCAAAATAAACACATTTAATGAACATACACAAATATTTACAAGACAATAATTCAAAAGGAAATAAGAATAAGAATAAATAAATAACTCCTACAGTCGAGGCCTCGCACACAGACGCAAATACTGACAAAGGGTGACCAAAATGAAAAGAATCCCCCCCGCCCCTTTTTAAGTATACTGGTACTCAGCTTGGCCCAGAGCTGGTCCTTGTCGAACTGGAATCGAGGGGCGCTTCCACCAGCACATGCATGTGCACACAAATGGTGCCGTCACATCTTGTGGCAGGGCAGATGTACGCCAGGCAATCCGCAAGCAGCTTTCCATACGAAGGCTCAAAATGTGCCAGCCTTCCTCGTTCCAAAGGTGCCACCTGCCTCGTGCATTCCTCACACCGACCCCATGTGTATGCTCTGCCGAGCTCCCGTTCTATCCAGATGAAAGCCTTCCACAATCCACATGTGCACAAGCCTGCCTGCTCTCGACCTGGATCACACCGATCTCCCATCCTATGCAGTAGGAACCTTTCTCGCCCTCTTCCCTGTGCGCTCTATATCCTCTGCCTCCGGGGCATGGCCTGCTCACCCCCAAACCCAGGAAGGCTGGGCTTCTCCTGTTTGTTGCGGTTTCATGGACGTGTTTCCCAGCTTTACTGCCTGGCTTGAAATATATAAAACATCGGGAAAACCACAGAGGGCAATCATGTACTGGGGAACTTATTCTCACTCCCTCAGCTAATTAACACCGCATCACCACTAGTTTGGTGACACGTAACACTTAAGCTCACAGATTCCTAAACTTAGTTACATCGAGATACTTTCTACTCGTCCACGGACTGTACACAATGCTAAATTCCCTATTAAATTCTTCTATCTACCCCCACAACCCTAACAATATACACAAACACAGAAATGGATACTTCTCCTTTTCGTAATACAGTATATACAAACAAACATGACATATAAGAAAATGTGGGGATTCGTGGAAATAAGAAAGAAAATGAATGTAAATGGGCGATACATGTGATGACAGTGAGCCTCAGCCTTGAAGAAGTGGCACAAGGAACATGATTGGAGAGAAACTGGGAGGTGATGCTAAATTAAATATGTGAAAAGAGAGTGACAAAGGAATCCAGATGAATATGAATCCTCAACTTTGGAAGGTTCAAATGGACAGGTTGATGGCCTGGTCTGGGGAGGACTAACGCTGGATGGTACTGCAAAAGATGGAGAAACGAAAAAGCAATTTACCAGTCGACAGTCAGAAAGCAGCAGGCCCTGTGTGACGGTTCATTACAGGTGATAGCAATAATTTTTTAGAACTGTGTCCTCCACAACGTTTTGGAGTAATTAATATTTTTTAGAACTGTGTCCTCCTGAGTTTTGGAGTAATTAATATTTTTTAGAACTGTGTCCTCCACAACGTTTTGGAGTATTAATATTTTTTAGAACTGTGTCCTCCACAACGTTTTGGAGTAATTAATATTTTAGAACTGTGTCCTCCACAACGTTTTGGAGTAATTAATATTTTTTTGAACTGTGTCCTCCACAACTTTTGGAGTAATTAATATTTTTAGAACTGTGTCCTCCACAACGTTTTGGAGTAATTAATATTTTTTAGAACTGTGTCCTCCACAACGTTTTGGAGTTATTTATATTTTTTAGAACTGTGTCCTCCATAACGTTTTGGAGTAATTAATATTTTTTTGAACTGTGTCCTCCACAATCTTTTTGGAGTAATTAATATTTTTTAGAACTGTGTCCTCACAACATTTTGGAGTAATTAATATTTTTTAGAACTGTGTCCTCCACAACGTTTTGGAGTAATAATATTTTTTTAGAACTGTCCTCACAACTTTTTGGAGTAATTAATATTTTTTAGAACTGTGTCCTCCACAACGTTTTGGAGTAATTAATATTTTTTAGAACTGTGTCCTCCACAACGTTTTGGAGTAATTAATATTTTTTAGAAGTGTCTCCCCACAACATTTTGGAGTAATTAATATTTTTTAGAACTGTGTCCTCCACAACGTTTTGGAGTAATTAATATTTTTAAGAACTGTGTCCTCACAACGTTTTGGAGTAATTAATATTTTTTAGAAGTGTCCTCCACACGTTTTGGAGTAATAATATTTTTTAGAACTGTGTCCTCCACAACGTTTTGGAGTTATTAATATTTTTTAGAACTGTGTCCTCCACAACGTTTTGGAGTAATTAATATTTTTTAGAACTGTGTCCTCCACAACGTTTTGGAGTAATAAATATTTTTTAGACCTGTGTCCCCACACATTTTGGAGTAATTAATATTTTTAGAACTGTGTCCTCCACAACGTTTTGGAGTAATTAATATTTTTTAGAACTGTGTCCTCCACAAAGTTTTGGAGTAATTAATATTTTTTAGAACTGTGTCCTCCACAACGTTTTGGAGTAATAATATTTTTTAGAACTGTGTCCTCCACAACGTTTTGGAGTAATTAATATTTTTTAGAACTGTGTCCTCCACAAAGTTTGAGTAATTAATATTTTTAGAACTGTGTCCTGCCAAACGTTTTGGAGTAATTAATATTTTTTAGAACTGTGTCCTCCACAACGTTTTGGAGTAATTAATATTTTTTAGAACTGTGTCCTCCATAACGTTTTGGAGTTATTAATATTTTTTAGAACTGTGTCCTCCATAACGTTTTGGAGTAATTAATATTTTTTTGAACTGTGTCCTCCACAACGTTTTGGAGTAATTAATATTTTTTTAGAACTGTGTCCTCCACAACGTTTTGGAGTAATTAATATTTTTAGAACTGTGCCTCCACAACGTTTTGGAGTAATTAATATTTTTTAGAACTGTGTCCTCCACAACATTTTGGAGTAATTAATATTTTTTAGAACTGTGTCCTCCACAGCATTTGGAATTATTAATATTTTTTAGAACTGTGTCCTCCATAACGTTTTGGAGTAATTAATATTTTTTTGAACTGTGTCCCTCACAAGTTTTGGAGTAATTAATATTTTTTAGAACTGTGTCCTCCACAACGTTTTGGAGTAATTATATTTTTTAGAACTGTCCCTTCACAACGTTTTGGAGTAATTAATATTTTTTTGAACTGTGTCCTCCACAACTTTTTGGAGTAATTAATATTTTTTAGAACTGTGTCCTCCACAATGTTTTGGAGTAATTAATATTTTTTAGAACTGTGTCCTCACAACGTTTTGGAGTTATTTATATTTTTTAGAACTGTGTCCTCCACTAACGTTTTGGAGTAATTAATATTTTTTGAACTGTGTCCTCCACAACTTTTTGGAGTAATAATATTTTTAGAACTGTGTCCTCCACAACGTTTTGGAATAATAATTTTTAGAACTGTGTCCTCCACAAACTTTTTGGAGTAATTAATATTTTTTAGAACTGTGTCCTCCAACAACGTTTTGGAGTAATTAATATTTTTTAGAATGTGCCTCCACAACGTTTGGAGTAATTAATATTTTTAGAACTGTTCCTCCACAACGTTTTGGAGTATTAATATTTTTTAGAACTGTGTCCTCCACAACGTTTGGAGTAATTAATATTTTTTAGAACTGTGTCCTCCACAACGTTTTGGAGTAATAATATTTTTTTAGAATGTGTCCTCCACAACGTTTTGGAGTAATTAATATTTTTTAGAACTGTGTCTCCACAAGTTTTGGAGTAATTAATATTTTTTAGAACTGTGTCCTCCACAAGTTTTGGAGTAATTAATATTTTTTAGAACTGTGCCTCCACAACTTTTGGAGTAATAAATATTTAGAACTGTGTCTCCACAACGTTTTGGAGTAATTAATATTTTTTAGAACTGTGTCCTCCACAAATTTTGCTGAGTCAATTAATATTTTTTAGAACTGTGTCCTCCACAACGTTTTGGAGTAATTAATATTTTTTTAGAACTGTGTCCTCCACAACGTCTTGGAGTAATTAATATTTTTTTGAACTTTGTCCTCAACAATGTTTTGGAGTTATTAATATTTTTTAGAACTGTGTCCTCCACAACGGTTTGGAGTAATTAATATTTTTTAGAACTGTGTCCTCCACAACGTTTTGAAGTAATTAATATATTTTAGAAATGTATCTGTGAGATACAGGTGTGCTGGTCCACAAGCGAGAACAATACTCAATCATAATGTGTTTCAAACAAATGCTTTAAATGCCATCAGTAGTTTTGCAAAACCTCAGTAGGACTTTGCTCATCACCGAATGCTCAGTCTCCACTTGCTTTTAGTGGCTGCTGCCAGTTTGCCTCATTGAGATGGGGGGCTGTTTGATGTCATGTCGATTCAGCTCCAAAATGGTGAAGAATTTTGTTTTTTTCAAAGAAAAAGGAGGTCATTAATGATAACGAAGAAGAGTTGAAGCCAAACAATTATCCCTTAGAACAGCAGCCTCCACAGGTAAATAATTTGAGAAGGAGTCATCAAGAGATCCATGCTGTTTGAACAAATGGAATGTGTCATGCTCGTCGAGCATAAAGACAGCCTTTCAGTATGCCACAGTCAAAGAGTTTGGCACTTTCCCTCAATGTTTGGTGTTGAGTCACAGCCAGTGAACTAATTACAAAAGTGCAATGCAGTACTTGCTCTAGCTACCGGTGAGAATATCAAAGTGCTTTCGAAGTGAGGAGGTGACACCACAAATGCAGAGTTCATGTTGCAGAATCATAAATGAGCATTTATTGTAAGTAGGTGCTCTGGCTGACAAGATGGCCTCGAGGTATGCATGCTCGTCCCACGACTATCGAGCTTGGGTTTGAATCCTGTGTTTCACAGGCAGGGTGATTCATCAATGTGTGTGCCAATTTGAAGGACGTTAAGGTTAAACGTGCGTCCGGTCTTCCAGCATTCGTTGGTGGACATTAATGATCCCCAGGTGTCCTTCGCGAAGAGTAGGTGAGCTATCATCGGCATTATGGCCAAATTACAAATTTCTGTCCTACCCAGCAGAGGGCACTGCATCAGTGGCACAGGAGAGGGCCTCAGCCAATGATGCTACCCCACAGCCTTGTGCTGCATACGGAAGAGGAATAGAAGAAGTACGGGCTTTTAAAAAAATCCTCTATTGCAAAGGACTGTGTTAAATAATCTGTATTTTCTATTCCGATAGCATTGGACACAAAATTTTGTGCCACCTTCAGACAATGTTTGGATTTCTACGAAGGAGTGAGCCAAGTTAAATTGATTCCATGCTTTGATCGTTTAGTTATGGTTACATTATGGTGGAATTAACCAGCCATTCCTGCCTTGGGGTTTGCTTTAATCAAATTTCATTGATTTGGTTTTGTTTCCTCTTTGGAACTTTGCTTTATCTGTATCCATGGTACTGGCTGCTGAGCATTTTAAAGTGAACACCATGGAAGATCATCATCATAACTGTCATTCAACTCGATAACGAAGTGCAAGTTTCAATTTTCAAAATTCTCTTTTCTCTAATAACATCATAATAATTGGCATCCACGGGAAGATAAACTTCCTCCTTGTTTGGCCCGCTTAGTGCAGAGAGAAAAGCGATGTCATAAATATGATGTTGCTTGCACCCAGAGTGCTCTAGGAAGTGATGTCACTTCTCAGAGTGTTCTGGGATGTGATGTTACTTCCGCCTAGCTCAGTGTCTGTTTCGTGTGAAAGTCAAGTCTCGTGTTGTTTCATGTATTTGGCTGTAGGTGTGCTATTGTCACAGACGCTCCATGAGCCTTAGACCCTGGAAAAAATATTTTAAAATTCCATTGCACAAGTTCAGTCTTCTTCTTGTTATTCTTCTCCTCTTGTATGCAGCACATGGGTGTGAGTTGTATCATTGGCTGAGGCTGCAGCTGTGCCACGGATGCCAACGTTCCCTGGAGGTAAGGGCAGGAATTTTAATTTGTTCAGGGTGCTGGCGATAGCTCGCCTACGATTTGCGGAGGACACCTTGCGATAGTTAACGTCCACCAACCAATGCTAGCAGATGGGCCACCCAGTTTAAATCCCATCAGTGGGACTGCCAGCTCAAGGTTTGTTTACACAAACTGGAAAAAGACTAAAGAGTTACATGGGGAGAGGGTTGGGGACAATGAAAGTCACATAATCTCAGGCACCAGCAGGACAGAAGTTTCAGCCAGTTGAGACTGTTGTAACTTTGGGCAAATTTTTAAGCTTAAATAATTAGCACTTTCACACATATTAATGACAGGGAATGAGGAAAGGCTTTTCATTCGTGATGAAGATCAAAACGGTTTAGCAGACTATGGCAAAATAGTTCGAGCATCCACTCTGAGTCTGAAAGGTCGGCGGTTGAACCCCATTGCGCAGGTTTGATGGGGCTGAATATCTTCCTCCTGCGCTGAAGTTCTTTGCCAGGGAACTCTTGTTATTATGGTGAGGCCAGAAGTTCACAACCTCTCCTCCCTTCAGGGATACTTGCTGACTTGATCAATCTGTGGCTGTGCAGCTATCAGCCGAGGAAGGATGGAACAAAGATGGAACAAAGCCACAGGGCTGTTCAATTCCCATTGTTTGTCGAGTGGAGGTAAACATAATGATGAATGTTGTTATGCATTGATGAAATCAGTTTGCCCAATGGAGTAGTCTGTGTTTTTGTCTCTTGAAGTAGGATTTCCATCTTCTTTGTATGTAATCAATGACAGAAATAGTCAACATGATATCTTGAAGTTTTTGGTTCCAAAGACTTTTCGACATTTTCGACAGAAAAATGGTGACATTTTTAATCTGTATGGTTTAGAGATGACATCACCTCTTTCTCTTTTCATCCTCTTTTACCCTTATTTTGAGGCGAGCAACTTAGCTCAGAGGTGAGCTACTCCTCATTCAACTGTCTCATCTTGGTTTGGCACCCGACTGTAAACGAATAGTGCTTCCCAGGCAGGGTTTCACATCATCGAGCATACTATCCTTCAGAGAGGTTGTTAAAGGACCTTGGGAACTGCATCTTCAGGATTGCCTTGCTATTCTTTGCATGGACAGTCCATTGAAGAAATGTCAGAAGACATGACCAGTTTTCTATCTCCAGAAGTTGAGGCTATGGGATTATGGGTCTCCACTCTGTGCTGGCACAGCAGTTTCCCATCATACTTCCCCGGTGATAGTGGAATCCGAATTGTGACCTGGAGTTGTAACAACCCCTATTCAGTCTTCTTTGGAGTCAGGTTTGTTCATTATTGATTTTTCCCCCCTCGTCAACTATGTAGTTTAACCTACCCTGCATCTCCTTTTCCTTTTTCTCAAGTTACTGGCATCTCTCAGCAGGAGAGCAAGTCTCAGGACATCCTGCCTTCTCTCAGACCTTTGACCTGTCACCCAGACAGACCTGTTCAGCAAAGGCCGCCTTGTGCACTGGCAGTGCTTTTCTGCCTTTCTTCGTTCCACACTCACCTGCTCTCCTTCCCTCTGTCCAGGCACTCTTGCAGAAGCCCATGTACTGTATGACTATCGTGACTCTCCCAAGAGAATGTTTGATGCTCACCTCCATTGAGTCTTATAAATCTTTGTCTGTAGAACTGGCTCCCTGTATTTTTTTCTTGTGGTCTTCCCTGAAGTCCTTCAAGGCTGCTGACCATCACCTCTCATGGTGTCTCCTACATACTCCTGCTTTTATGCATTTGCTGATCCTCTTCCCATTTTTCTGACATCCAAATCCATTCATTTGCTGTCACGTGTCCATGCATTTCTGTCCACCTGCTCATTACTGACCATATCTCAGCCCTTTGACCTGTCACCCTTTGTTGTTTAGCTATTTTATGAGCTGAGCACTTTTTGGAGGAAAATGCATCACCAGTTGTACCTCTCCTTGGCAG
The DNA here is from genome assembly GCA_035128595.1 of Eptatretus atami. NCBI lineage: Eukaryota > Metazoa > Chordata > Myxini > Myxiniformes > Myxinidae > Eptatretus > Eptatretus atami. Next base: position 67,594,292 of record CM068965.1, on the reverse strand, counting down.
TTGTTTGCTGATGTTAAATATCCCACAGTACTTTTTGAAAGGAGTAGGCCATTGTCGACTACTACTCTCGTTTTTTTTGTGCTTGTAAATGTATTATGTGTTGGACAATGACATCAGGAGACATCAGTATACTTGAAATGAGGAGACGATGGACAAATCATTTATTTGTGTGTTTATGTCATGCTCAGTCAGATGCGAGGATGATTGCTGATTTTCTGCCCATGGTGGTACCTTTCAGGGAGTGTGGTGTGAATTATTGCACAAGATCTATTAATTATTGCTTACTAGTGGGCACCCACCCCTTCCAGACGAGTGTACCCACCCCCTCTGGGCATGTCAGCACACCGAACATGGATGGCCGATTAGTGTCTGTGGAGTCAAAGAAACATAAAACTATCAAGGATAGCACCGCCATCAATATAGCAATCACCAGGATGAGTCACTAGGTGAGGAAAATGTGTGATAAAGAACCCAAACCATAATCACCAATATTGTAATCACCACTGTGAGAGGTGAGGAAACACAAGGTGAGAAAAGCGTGTGATTTGCCCCACCACCCAAACTGACTGTTGTTTGCTGATGCGGATAGATGCAATAACAATAGACAGAAGTAATAATGCTGGAAAAAATGATCACACCCAATTACTCAGTTTCTTGACCAATCAATGAGTGAAAGGAAAAATGGGCACACCCAATTGGTGAGTGCCACGACCAATCGACGAATGAATATTGCTGACATAGCTACAGCCACGCAAGCTCTATTTATTATCGTACATGTAATATGTATCTGGCTTCTTAAAGGGGGTTGTGTGGTTGACAAGTATTTTTATTTCACCACAAAAGCACTCACCAGACTCAGTGGCATTGTGGATATTACATACTTGGTTCGATGCCATCCCCAGCTGAGTCAAACAATGTTAACTTCATTTAACATCATCTATTTCCTTGTATTTATCTCATAAAACATGCCTGGTGTTGGCTTAATGGTTAGGGTGGTGGGCTTGGGATTCTAGGATCCTGAGTTCAAACCCCACTTAGCTGGTGAATTAATACCAGGTGGGGTTGACTCTGCCTGTCATCCTTATGAGGTCGGCAAAATGAGTGCCAGCTTGCTGGTATACTGTGTCGGAGTGACGACCCATCCAGGATTGTGTCCAGTAGCCAAGAAGACTGCTTAGGCAGCACCAAATCTCTGCACAGTGCATGGTCCCAATGGATGGATCTCATAAAATGGGAGCCCAAGCACTTTAGCCTGTGAACTAACACACAATAACCTTCTCCTTTTCAAGAAATACAATGGGAGAGTTGACCTTCACTACATAAACTTGGATGGGACATTTGGCTTTAATACCCCCATCCAGAGGGATGGTGTATTTTGAGATGCAAGAACCCCAATAAGCACTGAACCGGTATGGCAGTTCGGGTCAGTTTTGATTTTACTGGCAAACAAATCCAGACACAGACAGCTAAGGGACAGCCATGCTACCAGGTGAGCAACCCTGTCATCCCTCAGCCAAAACACGAGCTCGATGGAGGTCTTCAATGTATGCAATAGCTGGGATGGAATCTGCTTCATAGCTCCTGAGTTATGAGGGGATTGGGTTATTTCAAAGTCAATCAGTCGTACTCAAATAAAAGTTAAACCGCTTCAATGCCACACAGGTTTCTGAGAACACTTAACCATGACGTGGGAAGGCACAATGCATAGTCTACTCTGATGAATGAACACGCAAAGAAATCATATTGAAAATTAGATGAAAAGCCAACTTGCAAGTTAGCATTTTGCGGAAAATTATCTTGTGGGATTCTTTATTGCGTTGCTTGCTGTGAATGTCCCGGAACGGATGAGCTGACTTGATGATATTTGAATGGATAAGATTGTTCGCATAACCTTTGGTGCTCTCAGTACAGCTCTGTTCAGTGTATCACGTTAGCAGCCCATTTGAGAAAAAAGGTGCCCATGTCCTGGATCATTGGAACAAAGGTGTAGCAGTGGACTACCTCAATCGCAGACTGTCCAAGGTGCCTCAAGATATCATCAGGCTGCACAGGGGGGGCCGGCAAGGAGCACCGGAGGGAATGCGAAAGGTGATGAAGCTCTTCATCCTCTGCTGTCTCATTAACATCTACACTGCTTAAACACCTTTAATTTGCAATATGATATTACATATCCAGTAAAAAAAAAAAAAGATTTTTCATAGCACCTGCAGATGATTTTCTCCACATCGGCCCAATTTCTCAACGCACGAAGTTTTGCTTCGCCATTTCAATCCGCTTTGCTCCATTCAATGTACATATCCAGTAAAACGCTTCGCTCCATCCAGTACAGCACTTGGTATGAAAAAACATATTGTAAATGGGGATTTTTTTTAATAACACTGCATATTATGGGGACAAGTGTGATATAATACAGGGCATAGCCTGGTGTTGCTCAGTGGTTAGGGTGGTGCGTGGAATCCTAGGTCCTGAGTTCAAGCACCGCCAGCTGCTGAATTAATACACCAGGGGGTTGACTCAGCCTGTCATCAGGTCGGTGAAATGAGTACCAGTTCCAGTGTGTGTACTGGTAGAGGGGCACTGCATCAACGACACAGTCGTGCTTCAAGAAATGATAGCTGCCATACGACCACAATACAGGGTGTTTCGAAAGTCTGGAATTGCAGGGATATTTATTTTATAATTTTATTATCATAATTGCTCAAATTGTGAACCACTGACATCATGCGTACATGTATCATTCCTTGTATGTGGGTTTGTTTGAACGTTTCTTCACATTAACACATCGATTTTAGTAAATTCGTTTCTGATTTCATTATTTACATCTTCAATATTGTTTGGTCTTATGGTATAAACCACTGATTCCAGGTGTCCCCAAAAGGAAGAACAGTAAAGTTACCTTAAATCTGGACTGCGTGGGGGGGGGAGAGGGCATCCTATTAGACCACAACGTCCTATCCACTTCAAAGGCATCGTCTCAAAATATATATTTTTTAAATATTTCCCCTGATTCCAGACTTCTTGAAACACATTGTATTAGAAAGCGAACCGTTGGAAATGGTTTATGCCTTTGATTATTGGGGAAAACATTTTTCCAACTGACATTCTGTTTTGATGTTGTCTTGTTTCTTTGTGTACCGTATTTTTATTACCTCCGGAAGGTGGACGGAGGTTATGTTTTAAATCGGTCAGACTCAGGTACAAAAGTAGCAAGCACATTTATCATTGTGCTATCTAGTTTGGGTTCGATTCCCCACCAGACTATAAAGTGTTGGGTTGGTAATATTTTCATGCGGGGCACTGCATCACAAAGTGAGTAGTCCCTTGCATGGAAGCTGTGCTTCCTGTCTGCTGTCATTAGCTGGTGGATGTTAAAGATTATACATGTTTCATTTTGTATACGTGGTCGAGGCTCAAGGAAGTGCAAGAGCAGAATGGAATGGACCAAAATGGAAAGTGGGAAACACCAACAGCATTGGAGAAGTGAGTGTGAGATCAAGCGGAGGGGAAGAAGGACGCACGGGGCTGATGTGGGTAAATAATCTGCCCACAAGCTCTATAAACCACAGAAAGAAGAGGAGAATGAAGCAGAAAAGGAAAGAGAAGAGTAAGGGGAGTTATCGCCAGCACCCTGAAAAAATTACAAATCCCTGCAGAAATCAGCTCTAGTTGAACGCCAGGCCTCGCCAGTTGGTTCGTGAAAGACTTGGGCTAAAACGTTTCTCTGGCTGACCCCACAAGTTCATGGGATTAATTGGGGTCGTTCATGTCGTAGTTCATTTCAACATACATTGTTATCCATGACATGACCGTCAACTAGAGGACTAATCTCAGATAACATCACTGGTATATTTACGATACGACACTCATTTAATCAATTTAAGGTCATCCTTAGTTTCAATGTTCTTGCAAGTGGGTTCAAGGGCTTCGAGAACATTTTAATTACCTGTAGTTAAAAAAAATGTAACTCTCTTAATGCATCAGTTTCAAAGAATGATCCAAAGACAAAGACATGGTTATACAGAGAAGAAAAGATCAGTATTTGATTCGACATGAGATTGCAGTGAGGTTGGCACTGGAAATAATTGGAGTTTTGGGCAGACACAGAGAGGTGATTCAAAGGACAAAAGGCTGACATAAAGGTAGAGGTGAGCAGAGAGCTTGGATTAGAGAAGGTGTTCAAACAATGGGTCGTCGATAAATAACTTTGGCACTGGAGTCAGAGATCTGTTGATGACTTTCTCACACAACAAATCGAGGAACAAGTATTCAATTCACGAGCCAAGAAACACCACATTCTTATCTTACAAAGCTTAATACCAACACCAACACCAACACCAACACCAACACCAACGAATGTGTGTATGCATGTTTTTTTCAGTTCTTCTTTTGTGGGAAAGGTGGTTCCAAAGCCTGTTACTTGTGACTACATTGCTTTGTTAATACGATGAGTCACAATTAACATTTCACATTTATTTATTTTTTTGGTTTACAATTTATTGCTGAATTACATGGTATTGCATGGGTTGTGGATGCCTGGTGTTGGCTTAATGGTTAAGGTGGTGGGCTTGGGATCCTCAGGTTCCTGAGTTCAAATCCTGTTTGGTCATTGAATTAATATCAGTTGGGGTTGACTCAGCCTGTCATCCTTCCAAGGTGGGCAAAATGAGTACCAGCTTGCTGGGATGATTTGAAGCATTTGATGCATCCTGTGTCAGAATGGTGACCTGTCCAGGATTGTGCCCCATAGTTCAGGACACTGCTTTGGCAGCACTGATGCTCTGTAAAGACTCTCGGCCTGATGGATGTATGTTGTTCTCATCTCTTGCCCACTGACCACCTTGCTGCACCACTAGTTACTTTTCCAGGTATGCCAAAGTCTAATTTGTCCCCAACCCCACACACACTTTTTAAATAAGACTCGTCACCCCCTGACAGCTCTGTGAATTGTCTTCACCCCTTCCCTCCTCTATGCACAAGACTTGTTCCCATTTGGAAAAGGAAAATTTGCCTCTATAAACCAGGTAATACTGTAAGGGAGGATTTTATTTTTCAATCTGGGATCCTGTGATTTAGACAAGGATAAAATAAGAGCTTTGACACAATGCGCAGAAGGAACCAACCTTCATTCACAGCATTTCAAGTCGGGTCACCCAATCAAGATCGGGTTAATTTGACCTCAGTAAAACATCAAGAAGATTGTTGTTTACAGTACAGTTGCAGCAAAACTTAATTCGGCAGTGCAACACGGCAACGTTGGGCCAACTGACCTCCTCATTTCCTTATTTGAGGTCGTACAGGATAGTGTGACCCTTCGTTACACTCAGTGTAGTCCAGCAGGACTGTGGACCCTTTGTATATGAATACGGAAAATAGATATTTAAATGCAATTGGTTCGATTTTCGAATTGGTTCGAAAATAGATATTTAAATGCAATTCGAGAGAATGACCTTCGAATGTGGAAGCACAGAGGTAGGTGCAAACCTAACTTCGTCCATCCCTGCTGAGAAGGGCTGATGCTTAATCTGCCAAAGCACCGTTATTTCATGTTTTTACATCTGTGCACGCGAAGCGAAAAGCGGGGTTAAGCAATTGGTTGCTTTTGTCTGTCTGTCTGTCTGTCGGTCTGTCTGTCCACAAATGTCAGTTTATGATCGCGGGAACAACTTAATTTCAATTAAATGATATATTCTGAACAGGCATTGGAAAATGAACCTGGAGTTTGGCTCGGAATTCATCCCAATCGCGCAGTGCAGAGAGGAGTGAGATCATATTTTTACTCTGTCCGTCTGTCTGGCAGTCAAACAAAATTGAAAATCATTCCAAAGAGGAAACTTACTGTTTTAGGGACGTCATAAAGGACACAAATAAAAGGCACGAAGGCACAAATATTATGATTTTATTTCATTTGAACTATATACTTGAACACTGTAGAACACAAATAGCTTTTTTGGAACTTTCAAAACCTTTCCGTTTAAGCAGGTCTTGGAAGAAAATATTCCGGTATTTTAAGTCATCACAATCAATCAAATTTGCTACTCACAGACCCCGCCCATGTCGTTGTTTCTCAACACCGCCTGGGGTAAGATGTTCTACGAACTCGTTAGTTTGATTAAGATTTGAAAGTTATGATGACGTTGTTCTTCTGCAGGTGAACATGTGATGCAGTGAATTTGGGATAAATTGGACCATTGGCTTAGAAACGTATAAGGAACAAATAAACATACTATCTGCTATCTTAGATTTTATCTGCACCAGTCTGTCTGTTCATCTATTTAGGGAGGGGCTTCTCAGTTCAGGGCAGGGCATCCCCATTCAGGGAGGGGCTTCAAAATCGAATCGGGGAGGGGCTTCCAAACCTGGTGTTGGCTAAGCGGTTTGGGTGGTTGACTCAGGGGTTGAGTCAACCAGGGGGACCTCTTGCTTTGTTCCACCTTATATATATATAGCGTCTTGTCTAGCATTATCCCTGATATGATTTGGTAATAACCATTGTATTTATAAGAAGCGTCATTTTTGCCTCTGCTGTGTTTCACCACCAGGTTCGGCTTTTATTAGGTGATCCTTGGGGATTCACAGTATTGATTGAACGCAGTACTTGAACCCCATTCTGGATCCACAGAGTCCACAGAGATTAGGCGAGACAAGACCTCCGGTTAAGACGGTCTGTGTTGACGGAGGCCATCTGACGTGACAATGTTATCTGGAGCATGGTCTTGTATTTGCACATTCAGGAAGGCCAAGTTTCTGAAATATACAGCAGGTATAAATTAACCACGCTATAAACTTTTGGGACACAGCAGAAATCAAAATCGGGCAAAGACAACAATTTTCCAGGAACAGGTCAAGATGCTTCCATGGGTGAGTCCTACATTCTAATTGAAATGCTTGGTTCTAGTTCGTTACTGCATGTTCCTCCAGAGAGACTCCAGTGGTTAATAAGTGAATCCTCTTTTTCCATTTTCGACTTCATACATGAAGCCAATTATATTTTGCTACATTTCTGACCTCACTATTTCAGCTCATTTTTCTGTAATGTCTCCATCAATTATTTCTTCTATATCACTCCAAATTTAAGCGGAGGTTTGACCCAACTGTTCATGGGTATCAAACCTTTATGCCATTTTACTGGTGCCTCGCCAATTCATGTTTGTTGTTCAACATGCAAGCTTTGGCAGTTCCAATTTTTTCCCTCCAATTCCTCCTTTTTTATCATTAATTTAGCAGTAGTGCTGACAAATTACCAAATTTCCACTTTGTTCTACCATATTGGCATTTGTTCATCCATCGTCGCATTGAAAACAGCATTTTGTTCATCTCGGCATTTAAATGTTCTCTCAAATCATCATTTTGTTCGTCCATCCTTGTGTTCAAATTATTTTGCTTTACTAGATTATCAATTTGTTCGACCAAGTTCATATTTTGTTCATTGATGCTTTTCAACATAGCCATCATTTGAAGTAATTGAGTGTGCAATTTAGCCACGCCTTCATCACCTACACAGCAGCGTTTCCGTCAACATCACTCCCAGTGTGCTCAACATCCTCTTGTTACACTCCTGGATCAAGCATTGTCACAGAGTGTATTTCAATCTGTTTTGAATACACACACAAAATATGAGAAAACAAGTGGTCTTTTGAGGGTACAGTGGAGCACCCTACCAAAATCCACCAAAAGAGGGCACTTCTACACTTCCTGACACAAATTCTGCGTTTGGAGGGGTTGACGGAGGGCAAGTGAGGGAGGAGAAGAGGAAAAGAGTTCACAAATATCCACAGAGTGCAATCAGGTGACCATGCCCAAAAAGGTGGCAACCACAGACCTGATCACGTTGCTGATTGAGGCCGCAATTCTAAGTGGTTGGAGTATACAGGACATTTGAACAAATACAAATGAAACAGAACTCATTCCATAATGTTTGAAATGGAAAACTAGCTTCATGTACACAAACACAACAGTTCACAGAATGCATCTACTTATGATGCCTGAAATCTGAAACCAGGGTTGCAGTCACAGTATGCAGGTGCTCTGAGATGATGATGATGATGTACCAAGCACACGATGATCAACTTAAATGGTGTAGTAAGCAGTAGAGGATGCCATAAGATATTTACAACAAAGGAAATTGTGAATCAGATGATGAAGCAGTAATAGAGGACAATATTACAAGATCCATGTAGCTGAATGGTGTTGAGAAATGAGCTCTCAACAGTGAAACTCAGTCAAGTTGTGTCCACAGACCAGAATCTGGCTGGGGGGGGGGGTCGAAAAAACTTAAGGCCCTTCCTTCAGTTACAGTTATTGAGTGTAAACTTCATGGACCTCAAAATTTCAGAGGAGCCTGCCAGGTATAGGATATGACCTGTGAAGCCAGAGGCGAGACTGGGGTCAATCACACAATTGTAAGCCAATGTATCTTGAACTATAATGTATATGGATAGAATAGGATTACTCCACTAATAGAAGAACGATTGTCTCTGCCAAATGGCATCACTGCAACCATCTTTAGTTGTGGAACTAATGAGGTTGGCATTGTACACAAATGAGTTTTAAATGGAAATATGAATGGCTGAGGTGTGTGATTCATGTCTTATAAGTAAAGTTGATTTCCCATCTGATAAGTGTTGATTTTCCCTTAGAAAGGCAGCTGTGGGTGGGGGGTCCTTAAAGGTCCCATGTAATTCAAAAGTTTCTGGTTATTTATATATTAACTTGACCTTCCTAGTGAAGACCATGTTTCTTTTTTAAAATCAACAATGGGATAATTAGACCAATATTTTGAACATTTGTAGTGTTTTTCACAACTTGCTATGCTCCGCGCCCAAAAAAGTGGAGTTCAGCGAACCGCAGGTCACGTGACCGTCGAGGTCGTCTCCAGAACGCGACTCACTCAGAGTCGATTGATGAGACGTCGCGCTATATAAAGTACGTACAAATGGATTGTGCACATGTGTTTGCTATCTCACTGATTGTCTTAATTCCTGTGATTGTTTCGTGAAAGTTTTAAAGAGTTTTAGCCTGACTTTCGAAAATGCCTGCAAGATGTATCGTAGCAGGATGCAGCAATACAACCAAAGACGGGTAAGCCTTCATGTATTCCCGAAAGATGAGGATCTTCGGAGAATATGGACATCTAAAGTGAAGCTGACATGGGGAACGAGGGGAAACATCAGATTTATCGGACCACTCTAGACAATTGTGTCACAAGTGTGTTCTGCACACAAGTTTTCATCATATCCGGACAGCGAGATTGCTTCGTTTTATGTGCGGAGAGATACGGCCGATGACATGCGCCGGCCTTGCTTGCGATTCATTTGCCACGGAGCAACATGCCCGCTGCGCTGGTCACGTCACCTCACTAAAATATTTCTGATATCGAGCAGTATGCAAGTCAATTTACATTATTGAATTACGAATAGGATTTAGTCTAACCAGTTGTTATTGCCAAGTCTTCCTTTGATGTCCTCCCGATCATCATGAACGCCGGAATTTCATCGCCATTTTCCTCTGCTTGTCCTGCTTCGGGCTCAACCGGTAAGGCCGTATTCCATTTACAGCTGCCTGAACTTCACCTCCCACGACTACGTTATCCGACAATTCTCCATCTGATTCAGACCAAAATCCTTCATTTCTCTCACACTACTGTCGCTACCAGACAAATCAAAGTCCATGCCATCCATTATTCAAAACCAAATGTTTGATTTTTTAAAAGCAGAAATGAACGAAGCGTTTGAGTCGATCAATCGAATGTGGAAACACACAGAAAGCCAATACAATCACGTAGACCACCAACCCGAGTAATTTGCGTGCAGCCTTTGTTGTTCTGGAGATTATGTCATGTGGGTTTACGCGTCGTTCAGTAGATTTCGGCAGAATTTTTAGGGGCGTTCCCTAAGAAGTTTGTTTTTTTAATTTTACATTTTACAGAATGAGTATTGTGAAAAAACATTGTCAGATCAGAAGTCACGATGAAAAACTCCTATAAGGACATATATATATATATATATAATATATATATATATATATATATATATATATATATATATATATATGCAATTTCAGTACTTTTGTGTGACATGGGACCTTTAAGTTGCGTTTGCTTGTTTTTGGAGTTGGTGAGGTGACGTAGATCAAGAGAAGGAGATGCTGGTGATGGTGCTTTCCAGGGATCGCATTGCGTCATGCTTTGGAAAGGGTGGTTGGGGGAGAAAGAGGGGAGATTCTCCCTTCAAAATGAGGATTATTTTGTTGGTCGTGTTTTCATCATAGCATTGGCTTCAGTGGAGACCAAGTCAGTTATCTGGGGCATCCTTAGTTTGGGTGCTATTTCTGCAAGAATTAGTGCACCTGTCAGGCTTTCTTTGTACTGGTGATTCCCCACAGTGGAGTGTGAACGTTCCTGTGGCGACACAGACTTATTGGATCCAAATCAGTATGTTTAGCACAGAGGCTAAACAAAGCACCGTTTCTCAGCACCATTGTGCCCCACGTATATCATAAGATCTTCTTCTGGTCCTGCTTTGCCTGCAACTTCACAATTTCCTTTGTTGAAAATTAGTTGCATTTACCTTCACTCATCTCTCAACTATCAAGTCGATTGTTAAGTGTTTGACCCATCATCTCAAAGTGCATTAAAACTTTTTGCTGTCAGACTATAAAAAAGGTACCCGGGCCGGGTTTCATCGTGCAGATATGGTGTTTACACATTTTATGATTTATAACTTTTGTCTACATTCTTAGTTAAGAATTGGTTGAGGGTAACTTCAGTAAATTGTTTAAATTGTCATTAAAGAGTTGGTATTCATTCACCAACATCGCTGCATGAGTCCTGCGTTACTCATTGTTGATTGAACGGCCTGTTGTCTCAAATTGTTTGGAATCAGGGCCGCATACAGCTCTGTGTATTGTGGCATCGTCACTGCTTTTGTGGTCGTTATCAACTCAGTATGCACTGTGGGTGCTCTCAACCCCTGAGCACGTATCTATGATACTGGTTTTCTTTCACTCTTTTACAATGGTGCTTCCTGCTTGTAATTGGGGGATGTAACACAATGTGTCCATGTGGCAGATGGCCCTTGTTGGAACCAAATACAATCCGGCCTCACCAGTCAGCCAGTGGGGCATCAAGTGCCAGTATATAAGCCGAAAGGGCTTTAAAAGTCACCAAGTCGATGGAACAGTGATATGTTTCCCCGATGATCCCTAAAAAGGGCGAAACCAGGTCGATAGTTTTGCTTTTCATCTGCTTGGTGACAGCTTTTGACTTTGCCTCACATGAACTGCTGGACACCCTTCAGGGTTTGCAGGCTTGACTGTCGTGATGAGGTCATCACAAGGCTGCATAAAGGAGAAGGAAGGCTGCACAAAGCAACCACAAAATGCTACACAAGGTAAGCCCTTTTGCTGTTTCAAAGCAGTTTCTCCACAGCTGCAAAGACATTCACAAACTACATACATGATAATCCAAAAGCTACACTCCTCCTCAGCTGCAGGACCAGTTTCATCATTTATTGGTGAATCATCAGTGACAGTGCAGCCAGAAATGCATACAAACGAGGTTCCCAAGCATGTACCTTGTGCATATGTCCAAAAGCAATCAACATATAAATGAAACACAAAGATCCACTCACATCTCTCACCTGTGATTGGAAGGAATAACCAATTAGCTCTCACCTAATCAATTAATCCAGGTGGCTAGGATTATATAAATAAATAGGCTCCTCCCATGCTCTTCTTATGCAGCGTTCTTCAACGAGAATGCAGCCTGGTCTTTTATTGTCTCTCCCTCCCTTGTTCTGTGGCTTTGAGGCCCCTACATTGGTGCCAGGCTAGTGAGGGCAGTCAGTGTCCCCCCTGGTCGTGATAGACTGAGTCTGTCTCTCTGCCCAGCAGCTGTGTTAGATTGGTGAAGAGGGGGCTTTTGCAGGGGTTTTATCTGGGAAGTGGGCAGGGGCGTGAACTTAGTGCCAACCTGTCACGGTTGATGGATTGCTTCCTTTCAGGAGCTGTAATTGATGCAGTTCCATTTGGGGGGAGGTAGACAATGCAGTTCATTGGTCCCCACCCCCTCAAGACAATTGTGCCAAATTCTCTGTTAAATAGAAGGATGTGGGAATGTCGTTATCTGGGGGTGTGTGTGTGTGTGTGT
>CM068965.1:67546215-67577783 GCA_035128595.1 Eptatretus atami | reverse complement strand
GAATTTAGTGGCACCTTCCCTTTCTTCCTTGTTCTTGTGTTTGCGTGATTGAAGGTGTTTATTATAATTTCTTTTTAAGAATATTATTATCACATCTATCACAATGTTTTGTTTCTTGGTCAAGTGGAGATATTTGTCTGAAATATTGAAATGTGTGTTTGTTGGTTTGAAGGTGTTTTTTATAACATTTATATTGCATGATTACAAACATCGCAGTACGTTGTATTCACCATATTTATATAACAAACTTTGCTTAAATAAAATTTTCTGATGAAATTCCGTTTAATTTATAGTGAATCTGTGCTTAAACCATTTTATCCTCCAACTTTTTTCACTTAATAAATACAAGTGTATCAAGACCTAACAAAAGACAAGTTTCAATCAATCTCTTCATTTGTAAAAGATACTGAGAAATATGTCGAGGATGCAAAATTGTCGAGGAGGCTCAATCGACAATAGTCTATTGTGCACACTTGTGCATTGTGCCTGATGAAGCAGGCTGCGAAGCCAGCGAAACACTGCCTGAGACCGGGTCTGCTCTCGCTTTTTTGCTCAAGTTAGCGGAGTCTACCTAGGTTTTTCACTTTTTGTTGGAAGCATCTTCTTCTCCTTAAAAAAACAAAAACAAAACAAAAAAATATGTATCCACACACCCACACACCAAAGCAGAGCCCTTCCAACTCAATAAACAGCATTAAATGCCATGTGTGCATGCATACCGCTTCACCTCTGAACCAGATGGCTTCAGCACAGCATAATCAAGTCTATTTTAAAGACTGACGATTGAAAGGTCATAAGTAAAGGATAGTGGAGACGTTGACCATAGTTCGCTCTTGCTTGGAGTTCATCTGGACGAAGTACCACATAATCGTTTCCTTGTGACCATGCAAACCTAGTTTGTTTCATCCTGTTTTAGACCTCTTGAGTTGATGGAGCAGTGAGACACAAATCACATCACATACAGCCGAAAATGCGTGACCTGTCAGCAGCAATGGCCATCTGTCACATGAGCTCATTGACTCTGTTTCACTGCCCATAAGCCAAAAGGTGTGATTGCGGTCGGACACAATAATAAACCAAAACAGAGCCCTTCCAATCTGATAAATGCAACATGACATTAAACGCCGTGTATGCATGCATTCCACTTTACATCCTCAGTCTTTAATATAGAATATCTTGTTTTATTATTATTGGCTCTGATATCGGTGTGTGTGTGGTGTGTGTGTGTGGCTGTGATGGTGTGTGTGTCGGTGTGGGTGCAATAGATATAATAACTATATAGTACTACACTAATATATATATATATATCTATATATATATATGTGATGTGTGTGTATCAGTGTGTGTGTTTTCTCCATAACTCCAAAACCATGAAATCTCGTGGCCTGAACCTTTCCATGCACACACACTAAGAAAACTCCAAGGAAGTGCAAGAGTGAAAATTAGGTGTTTGGGTTAATTAAAGCACCCCGTTTGAACATAATTAATGGCTTTATTTAATTATATATACGGCCCCCGAAAGAAAACAATCCATCGATCAGGTGCATCCTCGGTCACCTCACTCTTGATGGGGTCTTAAGGCAAATCCTGGGTAACCTTGCTAGGGTCTGAAGCACCATTTTTTTTGGGCCTGTTCATCCATGCCTCGACTTGGAACAGGCCACACCAATTTATTCATGATAAAGTATTTTTTCCCCACTTTCCCCACTCATATCATGGAATACCTGATCATCATACCTACAAATCGATGGATACATTGCAATGTGTATAAACGCCTGGAGAGGCCAGCGTTCGTGGCTTTATTTCATTTCTGCACATGGCATAACCTCGAGAATCTCTCAAACTAAACCGAATTTCAAAATTTAAGCTCCAGAATCGAACTCTGCAGCAGTTCCGACTGCAAAAAAGTGTTCATTTGACAAATTCGGACATTGTTTGGGCATTGCCGGGTGCATGGGTTTATATGACTGATGGCAATTGGTAGTCGCTTGCCAAGCCACACGTTCCATTGGAGTGCTTGCTTGAGTGCTTAAGCCACTTGGCGAGTGCTCACCATGTTGCTTGTTTGTTCGTTTCAAAACCACTAGAAGTAAGACCTGTTTGCTTACTGATGGAAAATATCAATCTTTGCACAATTGCTAAAAAGAAAAAAGGAATAAAAATTAACTGTCACCCTTTAAAAATCGTGCGAATAAATTATTGTCATATCAGCTGTTTTTTGTATTTTTTTTTTTGTATACCTTGTCGAGGTCGTGGTGAGAGCTACACCCAACGCACAGCAAGGGGGCATGAAGACAAGAGGGGCGAGATGGGAGGGACAAAAGTGGAACAGAGACATTAGGAGATCTGTGGAAGGGAGAGGGATGGGACGGGAACATGGGAAGAGAAGATGGACATTACAGGGACTTTCAGGAAGGAAAGTAGGGAATTTGAAGGAAGTGGCTGGGTGGATCTAGGGGGTAGAAAAGATCGAGGATTTGGATGGGGATGATAAAGAGGTGTGGGAACAGCTGTTTTGAAAGCCTGGAGGGAAGAATGGGAAAGAAGGAGTGAGGGAGTTTATTCCAAAGGCGGGAAAAAAGGAATGAAAGAGTGAAGGTGAGCAGTGATTCGTGATTTTGAATAGTTTTACCAGAAGGGGGTTGTTGCGGACCTGAGCGCCCTGTGGAAATGTGGTGGGGACAAACGCAGAGAGAGCAGGGGGCGAGCTGAGAGGAGACGGTAGAAGACAGAAAGACACCGACCAACGCTGCGGTGATTGAGTGAGGCCCAAAGACTCAGCTTCATTGCGGAGATGCCGATGATCTAAATCCCTGGTTTCGACAGCGTGAAGCCGAGAAAGGTATTCTTTCTCACCTGTGTTGCAAGTAAGAGCAACCTGTTTGTGATGCTTTAAACGCGTGTATAATCAGCGTTTTCTGAATCTAATTGAAATGATAAATGGATTATTTTAAGTGAAGAAGAATATGAAGGAGGAAGAGATTTCCTGCCTGGTTTTATGGAGAACACGGCGGTTAAAAAGGAAAAGGTGCTGTTGGGTGCATTTTATCACCCCGGTAATGCTCTGGTACACTGCTTACTCTCCACTCACACATCCTTCCCTTGTCCTTACGGTGCCTTCATTCCCTCATGCTGCCTTCCCATTCCTCCCCTCATGCTGCCTTCCCATTCCCTCCCTTCACACTACCACTCCTTTCCTTCATGCTGCTCCCCCCCTCACGCTTCCCTCCCCTTACACTGCCCCCCCTCACGCTTTCCTCCGATTACGCTGCCACCCTTCCCCTCACGCTGCCTTCTCCTCCTTACGCTGCTTCCCCTCCACCTCACGCTTTCCTCCCCTCACACTGCCACCCCTTCCCCTCACGCTGCCTTCTCCTCCTTACGCTGCTTCCCTCCCCCTCACGCTGCCCCCCCTCACGCTTTCCTCCGCTACGCTGCCACCCCTTCCCCTCACGCTGCCTTCTCCTCCTTACGCTGCTTCCCCTCCCCTCACACTGCCTCACCTCCCCCTTACGCTGCCTCTCTCTCCTCTCACTGCCTTCTCTTCCCTCCCCTCTCATTGCCTTCCCTTTGCTCCCCTATCACTGCATTCCCTTCCTTCCTTCTCCTCTCACTGCCTTCCCTTCCCTCGCCTCTCACTGCATTCCCTTCACTCCCCTCTCACTGCCTTCCCTTCCCTCCCTCCTCGCTGCATTCCCTTCGCTCCCCTCTCACTGCCTTCCCTTCCCTCCCTCTCGCTGCATTCCCTTCCCTCTCTCACTGCCTTCCCTTCCTCCCCTCTCGCTGCATTCCCTTTACTCCCCTCTCGTTGCATTCCCTTCCTCCCCTCTCGCTGCCTTCCCTTCCTCCCCTCTCACTGCCTCCCTTCCTCCCCTCTCACTGCCTTCCTCCCTCCCCTCTCGCTGCATTCCCTCACTCCCCTCTCACTGCATTCCCTTCCCTCTCCTCACGCTATCCTCCTCCCAAATACCCCCCCCCCCATTCACCCCAATGGATAACTAATGTACTTAAACATTAATGTTGTAATGTGTATTGTATCCTGCACTACTCCCCCCCACCCCAATTCTCCACAAGTCCCTCCACCAAGCGCAGGTTGAGACTCCCACTTCCTCGCTCCTCCCCTCTTCCTCGCTCTCCCCGTCCTCACCTCATAGCTCCCACCCCTCCTCCTTCCTCCTTCCTCCCCACCCTCCTCCCTCCTCCCCACTCCTCTTCCTCCTATCTACCTCCTCTCTCCCTCCTTTTCTTCACTCCCCACCCTCCTCCCTCCTCCTCCTCCCTCCTCCCTCCCCACCCCTCTTCCCTCCTATCTACCTCCTCTCTCCTCCTTTCTTCACTCCCCACCCCTCCTCCCTCCTCCCTCCTCCCCACCCCTCTCCCTCCTATCTACTACTCTCTCCCTCCTTTTCTTCACTCCCCACTCCCCCCTCTCCTTCCATGTCAACTGCTTTTGCCATTCTGCACATGAATATAATATTTTTGTTTAATTAAGTGTGCATTCACTTGGGTGGATGTTAAGCTGGATGTCCCATCTGCGAGCATAAGTTTATGGATGTTATAATTCCCACGGTGCTTTTCGTGAAGAGAAGGTGAGTTATCACCAGCACCCTGAACACGTGACAAATTCCTGGCAAATCACCTTCAGTGAAATGTCAGACTTGACCAGCCGGTCCATAAGACTTTTGCCAAAAATCGTACCCTACCAATCTCACACAAAGTAATAATAATAATCGGGGCCATTAAACAGGTAGTGCGAGTAGTTTATGTGAGCAGTGTATGTACAATGTACATGTATTTATGTGTCGACGTTATTCTATATTCAGCAGCTGAAGGTGGCTCTATTTTTTTTGGGAATAATTTAATGTATCTAGCTCTAAGCAATACGACAAGGGGAGAATATTATATACATTCTCAGTGGTCAGTAAAGCCACCAACTGACGAAGCACTTTCAGGAAATTCCTGCCACATGAGTTCACTTTGTAATTGAGCCATGACATATGCCTGAGTGTTCACGCAATCATGACTTTGGTTGTAAATTCCATCAACATTGAATGACTGTCCCATTATCCTTCATTGCAAACTCGTTATGTTCTGGAATTTCAATTACCTTACACTGGAGGATGGCAACCGGAGTCACTGTGAGTACGTGTGTATAATTATTATAGATGTGTGTGTGTTTGTGTGTGTTTGTGTGTGTTTGTGTGTGTGTGTGTGTGTGTGTGTGTTATATATATATATATATATATAATATTAATATATATATATATATGTATATGAGCGTGGTATGAGCATACGAACCATACTTCCTCATTATCTCGGGTCGCTTGCCGAAATTTGATTTTTCATTATTTATTTTCTTCTTTTTTTCATTTATCTATATTTTCATTTATGGATGCTTTCTGACAGTTCTGTAATTTTTTCTGATGTATCGGCTTCAAGATTATATTTATATATATATATATATATTATATATATAATAATATATATAATATATATATATTATATTATATATTGTTACGAATTTGGAATTCAATTGCACACAACATACAGTTCCCTTGTCAGCTATGTCATAAGTGCATGCCCTAGATAGCTCACCTTCCATTGTTTAAATGTTTTGAAATCGATTAGATGCGCTGCGGATCGATTTAATAGTTAGGGAGCGAACAATGGAGACGTCCCTCCCCCTCTTCTGCGAAGAGGAAGAAAACCCTGCCATCCCGTGACGTCAACAACTCCCTCCCACCCGTGGTTGAGCGGGGGTGGATCACGAGGCATGAGTCACGCCGGGTAAGGGGAGGGGGTGCAAAGGATAAAGAGGACATCTTTTCTTTGTTCGTGGGAGTCCCGAGGTAGGGCTGAGTTCGTGGCTGAGTTCGTGGGAGTCCCGTGGCAGAGTCTGTGGGAGTCCCGTGGAGTTTGTAAGCTTTTTTTGTTTCGGAGAGAGCAGTCGTTCAGCAGGCCATCGGGTCCTGCTTGGCTTGAGGCCTTCGGAAGCTTTATGCTTCGGCTGGCTCAGTGAGCTTCGGCTGCTGCTTTGTTTTGGAAGGAACTTGAGCCGGTTGTTCGGCTCGAGCTGCGAGTGGAGGTTCTTCCTCCTCTTCCTCTTCTTCCTCTTCTTCTTGGTTCGTGGAGCTTTTCGTTCTCCATTTTGTTTCCCGGCTTGGTGCGACGCATCGGCCACTTCTTGGAGTTGGATCCTCGGGGAAGCGACGATCGACAGGAAGGATCGGCCCTCGTCTCACCAGCACGTGTTGAGAAGCGCGGGAGGATTCGCGGAGCTCGGGAAGGATCCGCGCGATTGGATCCAGCTCGCTCTCGCTGGAGCCCGGGTCCGGACAAGTTGAAGACCACAAGAGGTGGAAAGGTTCGAGTCAAGCTCTGAGTTTCAGCTCACCTGTCCTCCGAGCTGGAGCTCGTGATTAAAGGCCTCAGCCACCGTTTCTTGTGTGTGTGTGTGTGTGTGTGTGTGTGTGTGTGTGTGTGTGTGTGTGCGTACGTGTGTCCGTGGCCCGTCTAATAAGTAGGAACTGCTGTTAAGTGTAAATGACTGTACATAATAAGTAGACGGTTGTATTCTTTTTGTCGTGCTTTTGTTGCTTGTATAATTGCATACATGTTTTGCCTTATTTAATTGCATACGTGTTTCATTATAATAAATGTCCTTGTGTGAATGTAAACCTGCTCGTTGCGTCCATTCCCTCATTGACTGAACATTTCGTGTGGTGGGAGTTGGAAAGCCGTTGGTTTGCCTAATAGGGGACATTTGGACCGACGGTTCTCGGCGATTACGCCGCTCGGAATCGCGCACGGACAGGCTCGCCTCGCGGTTTGTTCCGTACGAGATCCGTCGAGGGTGGAATACCCCGGTAGTTGGATCACGTGGGTATTTAGGTAAATTGAAGATTGGCAATCGACCCTACCCCACGTGATCTGCCAATTGGCGTATTTCGGTTCTTGTACAAGGACCCGTGGCTCGGAGTTATCCGGGCGGCGATTTATATTCCGGGCGATCGGTCGGGCCGACTCGACTTGCGGCTCCGTTCAGAGCGGTCGGTTGGCGGCCGACCCCCGGCCCGTAACAATATATATGTATATATAAATGTATGTATATATATAATATATATATACTGTATATATGTATATATGTATATTGTATATGTATATATATGCATTATGTATATTATATATATATATATATATATATATATATATATATATATATATATATATATGACTGCTCTCCCAAGGAAGAAGGTAAGTTGGAAGTGGAATGCAAGAGCAGAGGTGAATGAAATGAAGGAGCGGATGCAACTGGAGGAGGTGATGGAATGGTGTGGCACGGGAAGCATGGTTTGGAGTGGATGAAACATGATGTATGGGAAAAGCATATGTGAAGAAGAAAGGAAGATGGTTTGAAAGGGAGGTGCGGAGGAAGAGAGGAGATGTGTGAAGGCTGTTGAACAGGAACAGCAAGGTGCTTGGACTGGTTAGAGGGTGTGCAGGTGAGGACATTGAAGTGCCAAGATATTTGGAGGAAGGAGCCAATGCTGTTGAATTTCCTGTTGTGGGCAACATATGATGTACTTCCATCACCAGCAAACTTGAGGGTGTAGGGGTTGGTTCAGGAGTAGAGCTGCTCTGGTGTAGAGGTCGGAGAACGATGCAGCATGCACTGAGTGTGTGCTCAGTTGAATTGGCAGCAGGAAGTACATAGATAGCAGCATGACCAAGTGCTGGTGTGGTAGTGGAGATGTGCAAGGAGAGGTGATGAGGTCAAGAGAGAGAGAGAGAGAAGAGAGAGAGAAGAGAGAGAGAGAAGAGAGAGAGAGAGAGAGAGAGAGAGAGAGAGAGAGAGACAGAGCAGAATGGAGAAGGAGGCCAATGGGAGAGAGGAAGTTTATGGAGAAAGGTCAAATGGTGTCGGTTGAGGTTGATTGGCTGGTGGTTTTTTTCAGCTCAAAAAGCAGTAATGATTGTGTTTGGAAGAGATATGGAGATATGTGTGTTTGGTTGTTGGTATTGTTGTTGTGTTGCACCAGTCAGTTCTGCTTGAACAGGCCTGCAGCACGGAGATAGCCAATCAATCTCCCAGGAGTGACCTGTTCGAGGCCTGCAGTACAACAGTACTGCAATCCCTCACATCCATGATGTTGTACTCTTGTCTAAGTAGAGCCAGAACCGCGTCGTCATCCATAATGTGTTTTGTTGTGTGTGGAACGGCCTACCTGAGGTTACCTGTGTCATAAGTGGTGTTGTCAAGTCTGTGTTTGTAGTGTAAGATCTGTGGGTGGTGTCCACAATGGAGACATGCAAGGTGAACACGATTGAAAGCTTGAAGTTCAAGTGTGTTGTCTGTCTGGTGGTCGAAGTGCTTTTGTGTCTTGAGTGATATCTGAGTATCGAATTTAAATTGTATATGGATGTGATGAGGCCTCCACCTCTGGCGTTCAGTCTGTCTGAGTGTATCGGTGAATAGTTGGCGATGGTCTTTCTGTCTGAGCGTATCGGGGCATGGTTGGGGTCGGTCTGTCGGTGGTCGGTCTGTTTGAGTGTATCGGTGCATAGTTGGGGATGGTCCGTCTGTTTGAGTGTATCGGTGCATAGTTGGGGATGGTTGGTATGTTTGAGTGTAATGGTGCATAGTTGGGGATGGTTGGTATGTTTGAGTGTATAGGTGCATAGTTGGGGATGGTTGGTCTGTTTGAGTGTATCGGTGCATAGTTGGGGATGGTTATTTCGGTCTAGTTTGAGTGTATCGGTGCATAGTTGGGGATGGTTAGTCTGTTTGAGTGTATCGGTGCATAGTTGGGGATGGTTGGTCTGTTTGAGTGTATCGGTGCATAGTTGGGGATGGTTAGTCTGTTTGAGTGTATCGGTGCATAGTTGGGGATGGTGGTATGTTTGAGTGTATTGGTGCATAGTTGGGGATGGTTGGTCTGTTTGAGTGTATCGGTGCATAGTTGGGGATGGTTGGTCTGTTTGAGTGTATCGGTGCATAGTTGGGGATGGTTTTCTGTTTGAGTGTATCGGTGCATAGTTGGGGATGGTTGGTATGTTTGAGTGTATCGGTGCATAGTTGGGGATGGTTAGTCTGTTTGAGTGTATCGGTGCATAGTTGGGGATGGTTGTCTGTTTGAGTGTATCGGTGCATAGTTGGGGATGGTTAGTCTGTTTGAGTGTATCGGTGCATAGTTGGGGATGGTTGGTCTGTTGAGTGTATCGGTGCATAGTTGGGGATGGTTGTCTGTTTGAGTGTATCGGTGCATAGTTGGGGATGGTAGTCTGTTTGAGTGTATCGGTGCATATTGGGGATGGTTGTCTGTTTGAGTGTATCGGTGCATAGTTGGGGATGGTTAGGTCTGTTTGGTGTATCGGTGCATAGTTGGGGATGGTTGGTCTGTTTGAGTGTATCGGTGCATAGTTGGGATGGTGGTCTGTTTGAGTGTATCGGTGCATAGTTGGATGGTTGGTCTGTTTGAGTGTATCGGTGCATAGTTGGGGATGGTTGGTCTGTCTGAGTGTATCAGTGAATACTGAATAGCTTGGATGGTTGGTCTGTTTGAGTGTATTGGTGCATAGTTTGGGATGGTTGGTCTGTTTGAGTGTATCGGTGCATAGTTTGGGATGGTTGGTCTGTCTGAGTGTATCAGTGAATACTGAATAGCTTGGGATGGTTGGTCTGTCTGAGTGTGTCGGTGCAAAGTTGGGGATGGTTGTCTGTTTGAGTGTATCGGTGCATAGTTGGGGATGGTTGGTCTGTTTGAGTGTATCGGTGCATAGTTGGGGATGTTGGTCTGTCTGAGTGTATCAGTGAATACTGAATAGCTTGGGATGGTTGGTCTGTTTGAGTGTATCGGTGCATAGTTTGGGATGGTTGGTCTGTTTGAGTGTATCGGTGCATAGTTGGGGATGGTTGGTCTGTCTGAGTGTATCAGTGAATACTGAATAGCTTGGGATGGTTGGTCTGTCTGAGTGTGTCGGTGCATAGTTGGGGATGGTCGTTGTTTTGTTTTTTCTCGTGTAATTGTTGTTTCTTGTATGATTGCTGTATGAACGTTGTTTGTGAGGATGAAGTGTTTAAGTTGCATGGCCTTTCTGCCGAGGCCGTCTGTGTTCTATTGAAGCATATTAAGGGAAATATAGTCGTTTGTAATGCATTCCAATAAATCAAATCGATGTGACCCAAACACAAATTTATAATGGCATGAAACAAGCGTTGGAGTGTTGGAAAGATGGTGCGGGAAGGGGGAGTGAGGGGAAGGGAGTGAGGGGGTAGCGGTGGGAACGGCTTTAATATTACAATGTAAAACCAAAACTGGGTAATACGTTACATCAGTTCCCTTTTGAATATATATATATATATATTATATATATATATATATATATATATATATATATATATAATTTTTCAGGCCAACATATCACTGAACATGTCAAGGTCTATAATTGCAACTATCCTAGGAGGTCTGCAATTGCCAAACATGGACTGCAGGTTGGTCATATTCCCTATGGATAGTATTAGCATTACGGTGTGACCCGAATAAAGACAAAAGACGGATTTTGGAGGTATGGAATTTTGAAGAAACTGTGACTGTACATCTCTCATGGAGGTTGTGGACTTGCCACAAGCATTTGGTCCACTCATGCGTAAACACACCAGCGATTGTCCAATGTAAAATAGGAGGAAAAGGATAACTGAAGATGAGATGGGATAGATCTGTGCAAAAGAGAGAGCAGGTTTCTGTGGAATAATTCCCAGACTGAGTTAATATCAGGGGCAGTAGATATATCATTTATTCCTGCATGTACCATGATGAACATCTTCCAGCCATAACCTGCTGCTCGGTAATTTAACCTTTTTTCTTCTGTTTCTTTAATATGCAGCACGTGACTACGAGTAGCATCATTGGCTGGGGGTGAATAGGCGTTTGGGAGAGAGGGGGAGAGCTTTCCGCTGATGCAACGCCCCTTTGGAATTTGGCCAGGGTGCTGATAACTCCCTTCTTGCAAAGGACACACACACACACACACACACACACACACACACACACACACACACACTCGTGTGCAGCCTTGTGGCTGGTTAGGGACATGGCGATGCCGTTGATGCAGTGCCCATATTACCAGTACACTGGTGCTCATTTTGCCAACCTCGGAAGGACGACAGGTTGAGTAAATCCCACCTGGTGTTAATTCAGCGGCTGTAAGGGCTTGAACTCAGGACCCTAGGATCCCAAACCAGCCACCCTAACCGTTAAGCCAATGACAGGCTTAAGGACACCATGGGATCTTTAACATCCACAAACTAATGCCAACAGATGAAACCCCACATTTGCTCAATATCCATCACTTCTCCTTTAAAAATATGCAACTCGAGGTCTTATTATTATCTCACCAGTCGACTAAAGAAACTAAACAATCTACATCATGTATTTCATAGATTCATCCCTTACCAAAAACATACAGTATCTGCCTTTTTGGGCATTCTCCCTGGTCTCCTTCATTCCTATGTTCACCCCACCTTGACCTCTGCCTGCACTCCTCTTACCTACACAACTACCTGCACTCACCACACCTTCATCATTGTCTGCAATCACCACACCCTCAACACTACCTCTACTCACCCCACCTTCACAGATGCCAATCTCCTCTGCAGACTCCCTTCAAAATGTGAACTGCTTTTATCTGTAAATTATTCGCAGTCTGTTACCTCCTGCAAAGCAGTTATCTCTTCCTTCAAACTATCTATAACAATCCTCTGATTTGCTTTTTCTACATACGACCGACAGAAGAGACTCCTCTCTATCTCCACTATCCTCAATACTGCCCACGTCAAACATTTACCACACTGCTTGTCATCTTCCTTTATTCTCATTGTTCCCCGATTGACTCACTCTTTATTGACTCATTTACCAACCATATTTTCCCCATATTTATTTACCTCTAGTGCCAACTGACCAATCCAATGGCAGGGTAAAAAACACATCTTACAACTGCCTTAGACTAGCTGCCAATACAATGAGGCATCATACTCTTTGAGCATGCACTTTTAAGTAAAAGCAATTCAATTACCTGCTAATTGGCTAACACTATGACAATCTTTAAGCAATAACAAATAAATCTCACTTTAAACAAAATCACGACGGCAATAGAAAAACACAAACAACTAGAATGGCACTCGGTAGAGCACATACCTCCGCCACGTAATCCCTGCTCCACGAGAACATATCGGGCCCAATACATTTTTGATATATTTTCAGCACTATATAGTTTTGGCCCTATGAATGGTGAAAAATCACTTTAAAAATTGTAGTATCCAGATCTGGATCTTCACCAAAATCTAATCAGTTTGTCGTTGTCACACACTGAACCTCTCCACAAAATGTCATCTGGATCTGTCCACAACTTTTTGAGATATCCTGTACACAAACAAACAGACGAACCAACAAACAGACAAACAAGAAGGCATTATGCAGAGCACGACAGTTGCAAAATCCATAAAACAAATTTGACCTAAAAAATAATTAGTGGTTGAATTCAATGACCAAATATGCAGCTCCTCTTCAAATTTCAAGTGAATCGGATGAAAATTGACAATTTTAGAAATTCGGCCTATGTTGACCTTTTGGCCTATGTTGACCTCCAAAAGAACTGGTGGTTGAATTCAGTGACCTGAAATATATATCTTCAAATTTCAAGTCAATCGGATGAAAATTGAGGATTTTAGAAACACCACCTTAGTTGTTGCCCTTGGGACTATGTTAACCTTTTGGTCAATGCTGACCTCAAAAATAATAGGCTAGTTGAATTCAGCGACCTGAAATATAAATCCTCTTCAAATTTCAAGTCAATCGGATGAAAATTGAGGATTTTAGAAATACCACCTTAGTTGTTGATCTTGAGAATATGTTGACCTTTTAGTCGATGTTGACCTCAAAAAGAATTGGCTTGTTTAATTGAGTTACCAGATATGCAAAATCTTTTCAAATTTCAAGTCAATTGCTTGAAAATTGAGGAATTTAGAAATCTCACCTATGTGATTGACCTTTGGCCTATGTTGACCTTTTGGCTTTTTGGCCTCAACAACAATAGGCTTCTTCCGTATGACAAACTCTACCATGTGGTGAAGTTTCGTGAAGATTGGTTTAAAATTGCGACCTGTAGGCAATATAAAGACAGCCAGACAAACAGACAGACAGATAGACAGAATAACAAAATCGACTAACCAATATACTTGAAAAATCTTCGATTTTGCAAGTAACAAGCAAACAGACAGAAACGGGTGAAAACATAACCTCCTTCACCTTCGGTGGCGGAGGTAAAAATCCTGTTTGCCTGAGAGTTTAAGGAATACAGAATCCACTGATCGATCTCTCTCAAAAGCTCTTGAAGTCAGTTGAGATAACATACATTTGTCAAAGTGGACAATAAGGCTCCACAAAGGGTCGTGAAATATATATATTTTTTGGAGAAAGGTGTTTACCAAGGAAATGCAATCTAACAATCTAATCTGTTTACAGATATCTCGTGAGAAACTTTCAAGACGGAATTGGGAAGATAATGGTCTGAAGGTTATAATGGAACACATCGAAATCACCAACAGTTTGTAGATGTCAAGCAGAGGAATTAAAGTCACAAATTCAGGAAAGTGCATGAAGATTGCCTCAAAACAGGTCTGAAAAAGGAGTTAAAGAAAACAAAAGTGACGCGTTAAATGGTCTTTTCCCCCAGCCAATTGAAGTAAATGGCATAAATTAGAAGAGGTAAACAGTTCCGTGTACTTGGTTCAATTCCTATAATCATCTGAGAAGCACATGTCTGGAATAAACAGAAGAACAAAGATGGACTGGCATTCTTTTGGAAAATTAAGTATCCACCTCAAATGATTAAGTACTATCCAGCTTTTGTGCATTTAAAAGGATAATCGTCAACCAACGTGTACTGCCTGTGAACATATGGACACGAAACATGGACAAGAATCCAGAAATTATAAGGAAGCTACAAATGACTGAAAAAGCATGGAAGGATGGATTCTCCGAAGAACAATACGAGAGAGAGGAAAATAAACTAACAGCAAAGTTCGAATGTAAACAAGGGTAGGTGATGTCATCGAAAAAGTAACGAAACTATAAAATGGCAATGGAATGGTCAAGTAGCAAGAATGGGCCATCGTTGGACCAAGGAAATACTGGAGTGGACTCCATGGGGAGAAAAAAACGATCAAGAAGAAAACCTCTTGGAAGAAAGCAAGATGAAATCAACAATTATGTCGGAGTAAGTTGGGTGAGACTTGCCAAAGATAGATGTCTTTGGGATGCCTTCATCCAGCAGTAGATTGACAAAGGCTCCTCTTTTTTTTGTTTACAAGGTCAAGGCTCGTAGAACAGCAGAAAGAGAAGGAGAAACACCAACAGCAGGGCTAAGGGACAAAATAGAGGGAGGAAAAAGAAGGGATGGGGGTGAGAATAAGGGTAAGGGAGGTTGGAGGGGTTGACAAGATGGATACAAAAGCAAACTCTCAGGAAAGAAAAAGCTGTTTAAAATTTTTCAAGGTGTGGGAGGGTGGATTAATGGGGATTGAAAAGATCATGGTTTTGGATGGAGGATGATCTGAGCTGTCTTGAACAGCTGGAAGGAAGAGTTAGATTGAAGAGAATGTGGAAGATGCTTCTCAGATGGCAAAAATAAGAACAAATGAGTGGAGGTGAGCAGTGATTCTGGATTTGGGAGTTTCACCAGAAGGTGGCTGCTGGTGAACCACATATGCCCTGCAGAAACCTAGAGGCAAGGTGGTGGGGGTGGGGGGGGGGACAAAGCACAGAGACAGCAAAGGGTGCAAGACCAGAAAGGAGACGGTAGAAGACAAGGCGACCACTGGCCTGTCTTGATGGCGAAGTGATTGGCCCATAGACTCAGCATCATCGCCGGAGATTTTGAAAGCCTTGATTTCCATGCAATCAAGCTGAGCAAGATGTAAGGCAGGGGCGCCAGCCCAGAGGGGAGAGCAGTCTTGCATCAAACTGCAGATTAAGGTATCGTAGGAGGATAGGAGTTCACGTTTGCCAAGGAAGGACTTTGTACGACGGAGGGTGCTCCGTTGGCAGCTGACATTGGAGGCCAAATTTGAAATGTTGTTTGCCGAGGAAAGATCATGGCTGACAATGAGACCCAAGAGTTTGAGTGACCGAACTTCTTCAAGTTGGGGCATTGAGTGTAGTTCCTGGAAAATGCCATGAATATCGAATGCGCAAATGTCGGGGCATTGTTTCAATGGGGAAAAGGGGGATAGGTTCCCGGCGGTTCATGATTCATAAGGGAAAATCAAAAATCCCGTGAAAAACCGCGAATATGCCTGCAAAAAATGCCAAAAAACTGCGAATACATGAAAAAAAAACCATGAAACTGCGAATACGCCCCTGAAAAAAAAACAACCATGAATACGCAAAGCACAGGGCCTCCGTGAATGTAGAAGCAGTTCGTATTTTATCAACCATGAATACGCAGGTTCCACGAATAGCGGGGCCCAACAGTATTACAAAATCAACCTAGTTTGATTGTTGATAAGTCATAAACAAGGTAGGTCCACAGATCCCTTCCCATGATTCCTCTTCCATCAGCTATCACCTATGTCCTATGGAGCTCTCTAGATTGTAGCTCTGTAAGACTGCCATGTCTGGTGGGTCATTTGCTCCAGTTGTTTTGTGGAAAAGCCGACAATGTGCCATGCTTTGAATTCATCATGATTTCATTTAAATGTCAACATTTCTTCATGAGATTTATAAGCCTGGTGTTGGCTTAATGGTTGGGGTGGCTGGCTTGGGATCTCAGGATCTTAGGATCCTGAGTTTGAGCCCTGTTGGCTGCTGAATGAATACCAGGTTGGGGTTGATTCAGCCTTTTTGGGTACAAGAGGAGGAGGGAAGGAGAAGGTGAAGATATGTGCGAGTACAAGTTGGAGATCATTGGTGAGTTCATATATGATTGAGGAGTCAAGTCTGGTGTTGACCTAATGGTTAGATCTTAGGGTCTTGAGTTCCTGGCGTGGTGTTAAATAACCCCAGGGTGGTTGATTCAGCCTGTCATCCTTCAGAGGTCGGCAAAATGAGTACCAGCTTGTTGGAAACGGGGAGGCGCTGCATCAGTGGCACAGCTGTGCTTCCAGAAAATGATGCAACCAGCAGCCACAGGCTGCATACGAAACAACAACATTGAGTGTGTACACTCCCTGTTTCTTTCTACTCCAATTTATAACTACCATGCGAGTTTGCCAAATGTAAATGCTGATGAACCAAAGTATTTAATGAGTTATACTTCTAATAAAATTACATTTTAGTTCTGCACTCAGTGCCGGAGCTCTGAAATCAGAAATGAATATTTTAAAGGCTTATCCAGTTATAATTTTGGAACTGCCTCAATGAAGGTGAATACATTTCCAGGTGGTAATGCGGAACGGTAATCATCTCTTCCTGAGAAGTCCAGTACCTTCAACGTCACCTTATTTTATACACTGACGTTTTATGACCAATCTTCAATTGAGAAATTGATGTCGTTTATATTCCACAATTACTAAAGGTGGCAACACCAAATACATTGCTTAAAATTGTCACCGTGACCATATGCATCTGCAAATCCTTGTTCCACTTCTTGTCGTCGATTCATGTCTTAGACTGCACAAATTGTCATAGTAAATTTCTATATTCCTCTGCCTGGACCATTATGCCTTTTTCCAGAAAAGAAAAGGACACATTACGTGTGATTTTGCTGGAAAGGGTTTGGTGATTCCGTTTTCATTACCCTTGATGGGAATTGTAGATCGTAGGAATATCCACAAAGATGTAGCACATTTTATCATGCTGGACATCAAACCCAACACCTTTTTGCAGCCACTTTGCAGCGTAAAGGCATCAGTACGGTTCACTGACACCGTAGATTAACAACCAAGTGGAACTTGAAATTCAGTGTTCACATCCTTCCCAATTCTAATGTTCTATTCTTTCAAGTTGTCTGTGGAATGGCAATCATGCTCTCTACAGGACCTTCACTGGGTCACAATCGGGATGAAATGTTTTGTGTATTTTAAACAGACGTTTAGCTTAAGTAACAGGATATGCATAACAGGGCCATCGTGTGGCTGTGGCACCGTTCAGTGTTATCTCTATACATTGGGGGGATAAAAACCTCCTTCATACTGTGCCACTTCAATAATATCCCTGGTTTTCATGCATATCATTATCTTGACACATTGAACCAAACCTCCATGCAAGGCAAAGTGAGCAGGTTGAATTATACAATGCTCAGGTGACAAAGAACAAATAATGAATGCTCGACGTGGTGGATTGAGCAGGAAAACCTGTCAAAGAACAGCATCGTTTGTTGTATATACATATATACAACTTTGAGATCACGAGTCATCTTTTGCCAATATTATGATGTACTATGTTGTTATGGGTTCGGGTGGAAGTGTGGCTCATGAGTGGTCTGCTCGGTCCTGTTTCCTGTCCTCCGACCCTGAAGCCAAAGAGTCACGGATAACTTCACGACCTGACTCCGGTTGAAGCAACTAAATCTAGCGGGTTCCTCGTCCTCGCGCCTTGTTGTTGTGTTAACTTACCTGTGACCGAGTTATCACAACTGGGGAACCGTGCTCTCAATGTCCCACCTTTGTTCACTTATTACGTACGGCCGAGTGAAACCATAGGTGGGGGCATCGGATAGTGCAGCGAATCACTGGGGTACCACCTACCATCTATTTATTATGGGCACCATGTCAAACCAATGGTGGAAAAAGACAACAGAGCAAGTTGGAAACAGTTTATCAAACAATTTGGAAAAAGGCACGTATTTACAGGCACAATTCAAGTATTTACAGAAATATACAGAATGCAGAGACCCAACAACAGAACTTAATCCCTAAGCACAAAATATGCCCTTATACACTCTTAACTTATGTAAACACAGGACAGGTGTGCCTCACTCACTCCAGGAAAATTAGAGAGAAAGAAGGAAATAAAAAGAAGATCAAGGCATGGTTGTGGCCTCTCGCTCACCAAATGCAATCTGGCAGGCTTACGGTGGTCCCAAAGTTCGAGGGAAGGGAAGGAAGGAATGTGGTGCGTGTGTGGGAGTGTTGTTTGTATGGAGCCGCTGCACCCTTAGGACTCCTCTGTCAAGAGCCCACAACCCTCCACTCTAACTGCAGTACACCGAGGGACAGGCTTGGAGAAACGCAATGCATGAATTTCCCTGTAAGCAGGATGAGACTAACTTGACCACAGGTGATGCTCTACCCCCGACAGATTCCTCAAGCATAGGCCTCCTTGTCCACCCTTAGCGCACATGCGCCTTCAATGAAGGCCTACAAGAACATTGGAATCTCTCCCGATGAAGCTGAGTTTATAGGCCAATCACTTCGCCATCGCCGACAGATTTTCTCAACATTGATTTGTTAAACAATGGAAACCCTTTAACAACAGAACTACACAGCAGTGCTGAAATATAACCGAACACCCTCAAACTTGGCACCAGTCCAGCCTGATTATTCCTTCTGCCCAAAGCAGCAGAAACTCTTCAATGTCGACAGAACACCAAGATGGACTTCTGCAACATCTGTCGTTATGTTCTCCTCAATGTTAAGATGGGCTGAGAGTGGCCAGGCCGACCAATTTTTCCATCCATTGGAATGACATGGGAAATCATTCTGTAAGAAAGCCTGGTGTTGGCTTAGTGGTTAGGGTGGTGGCTTGGGATCCCAGGGTCCTGAGTTCAAGCCCCGTTGGCCGCTGAATTAAAAATACACCAGGAGGTTGACTCAGCCTGTCATTCTTCCGAGGTCGGCAAAATGAGCACCAGTGTACTGGTAAGGGGGACACTGCATCAGCGGCATAGCCGCGTCCCAACCAATGATGCAACCAGCAGCCACAAGCTGCACTCGATAGAGAGAGATTCTGTAGGAACACTTCGTTGGCCAGGTGGAAAGTGGTACTCACTACCCTCCTCTCAACTGCTGTCACTCAAGCAGACATTAAAACATGTTAAACAGAATTTTGGAGAATTGGCGGCTTTGAAATATTTTTTGAAATATATTTCCAATTTCAGTATAATTGGATGTCAGTATAAGGCACGTGTCAGGGTTTGAAGATATCTCCATTGTACTGCTGTAATATTGTTGTGGGCTAGGGGTCGGTGGCGAGAATGACCACTAGGTGGGGAAAGCTTGCGTCATCTCCCATCAAACTCCCCGGAATTGTAGGCTGTCGCTCGGATAACTCCGCGAGCTGGCGGGTCGTTTAACAGACCATGGAACGCCAATATCTAAACCGCGTGGTGTAGGGTTATTTTGTCGAGATCCAATGTACCTAAGTAACCACGTGGTCTCGGCTACCGGGGATCCACGCCCTCGGAACGCCTGGCCCAACCGGATTCACTCTACCGGCAGGGGTAAAATTACACCTACCGACTACCACTCTGTCACCCACCTTTCTGGCTCGGATGCAGTCGAGCGGGCCTGCCCAGGACGTCCCGGCTACAATTGTCCGATTACCGGGGATAAAACTCCGCCTAAACTCAGATCCAAACCATGCTGGACCAATGCAAGAAGGGACGGAAACGGACTGGGAACATTTCTAACAAGTTTTATTTACAGTAAAAGACAAAGGCAAGACTTAACGCGAATATGCAAGCAAGGAATATTTACAATGATCCAAAAACACGTATTCAGTTCTACTTACAGACGGGCCCACACGCAGACACACACAAATGAAAATAAACCCAGAGTTCTTTATTGGACCCTCGCAGCCGAGGAGAGAGACAAGCTGGGGGTCAGAGTCCGGCTGGGTACCTGACCGTCGGAGGGAGGGGGTGCTCCGTGATGCGGCACCTGACAAAGGTCGTTGGTTTGGTCCCCAGTCGCACGTGTGGGGCTCGTGGTTCGTGGTGGAGCTCAGGTGGTGAATAGCGGGGTCCACGGAGGGGGGTCAGGGTCGCTCTTTCCTTTCCTTGTAGAGGGCCAGCAGAGACACGTTCGCCGCCTTCACGACCTTCTGCTCAACCCTCCGCTTCAAAAGAACTGCACGCTCAACAACAACCCCGTCGAAAACCTCCGAACAACCTTCGTAACAACCCTTTTGTAGCAACCCCCAAAAAACCACCTCTGCCTCAGAGAGTGCTCGGGAATTTATGGACCTCCCTCAACGGGGCGGGGCTCGCTTAAACAGACCTCACTCCCCGCCCTGATTGGGCAGGCTCCCATGGACTCGCCCTTCCTTGGCGGGTTTCGGCCCCTCCGGGAAACCCCACCCACTCTTCCACGAGGGTTCGTACTTGTCGAGCAACAGTATCAATGTTGCAAAGGTCGTCGTGAAAGAGTTACAACGTTTGTGGGAGCCGAGAAACCGGAACGCGAGATCTTGCCTTGGCACGTCAGGGTGCGAGAAGGCAGCTGGTTGGTGTGGATCGTAATGGGCCGAGGGGTCATGCAGATGGGATGGTTGTTAGATGGCTTATTAGATGTAATAACCTAACTAAAAGAATCGCAACGCACGCCTTTGATTCTCCCACTTGACAAAAGGAAGGGGATCTGACTTATACTACTCGACCGCGTGGCGTATATAATGTTTACTTAACGACATAACTGACTTTTGGGACATCTGTATGTTGAATGAATATGGTTTCCAGATCCGTAACACTATTATTGTTATTTTACATGATCTAATCCTCCTGATTTGAACTTCTTATACAATGCTCTGTGGGTGATTTGTACAGGATTCCATCTGATCCTTGGGCCTGAAGAGGTTGCAGGGTCCCTCCTGTATCCAATATCTGAGTCTCATCATCAGGAATCTTAGTATACAATGTTGAATTAGTCAAAAGACCTCATCATCAGAAATCGAATTATGCAATGTTTCATAATCTGAGGCTGCCAAACATCTAGTTTTCCTTTTAGTATTCTCTTGTCTCTTGGACCCATACTCTTGAGTACAGCATTGGAACTGCCAAAGCAGTTTTTCCTTGGCTATTTGGCACAATCTTGGACGCCACTCCGACCATTTCTTGGAGCACAGCTGTGCCCCTATACCAGTACACTGGTACTCATTTCGCTGACCTCAGGAGGATGACAGGCTGAGTCAACCCCACTTGGTGTTAATTCAGCAGTAAACGGGGATCAAACTCAGGACCCTAGGATTCCAACCGAGCTACCCTAACCACTAAGCCAACACCAGGCTTTCCTTTCAATATTAATACTGTTTAAGTGGAAAGAAAGACAAATGTGCATATATCCATATATCCAGATCACAGCTCATCAAACAGGGAAACAGAGTGTCCATAAATGTTGTGCGAGATTGAAGCAGAGGGGGTGGCGGGTAGTGGAGTCGCTTTCAAGAGGGAATCAGACACAGAGTCATTAGCTGTGCACCATTCCATAATTTGGCTTGGGAGGGAGAGGGATGTTTGACCCTTCTTAAATCAATACCCAATTTTAATGTCATCTCCAAAAGATCATCTTTGGATTCAAATGTTTGGTTACAAAAAAAACAACATGTCAAGGCCAATTTCAGTCAGACAGAGAGACAGACAAAAATCACATCTAAGGCATCAGCTGATGAGCTCTACTGGAGGTGATCAGAGTGACAGGCTCACAGGTGTGCAATGAACTCATTTTCCACAACAGGCTTTATTGCGAAGCAGACTTTGCCTTTGAGCTGAGCCTGGCTTCATTACCATTAATTTAAGTCGAATTTTAGGAAAGCCGGAGTACAGTATATGCAAACAACGTTACACGGTTGTAAACCCGATATGAATTCAAAATTTCAAACCTACTCACTGCTCTTTGACATTGGAAATGTCCATAAGGTAGATCCACTGCAAATACTATACTTCCTTCAACAACTCTAGTCCAAGCTTAAATATCTCTCACAAAGTTTGGTGTTTTCCAAGCGCAAGGCAAGAACTGTTGTGCAAACACACACAAACCGCCTACGCAGGCAGTCGAAGCACCAGCAACCCTGCAATGATTCAGAATTTACGACCAGTGACAAGGGGACCACAAACGAACGGCATTTTGACACAAAAAGGAGACGTTATCAATGTGGTGCAGTCGTACCGTGAGCATCCATTTCTTTCAACTCGAAATAGCCATGGCTATGCATTTCCACTGGAAAGGCAATGCCCCGGCGAGCCGAGCCCAGAAATAGAATAACGTGATGGATTGTCCCTGTACCACAGCTTGTCTGTTGTGTGCCCTACTCCGGCAACCTCTGTGCATCCTCCCTTCTGTTTGTTTACACCGACTGTGGTGCCTTCACGGACGTTGAAAGTCTTTGTTGATAATCATGGAAAAAAAAAACCTACGATGAGCGAGTTGGGTCCAGTGCAAACCCACATCCATATGATGCAGGAAGACGAATTGAAAGTGAATAATTGTAGCCGCAAAAAGGTCATTAGAGGTTTACGACCAAGATCGCTGTTAACAGATCAGAAAAATAACCGATGACCCCTTTGTTAATTCAAAACCAGACAGAAGTAGGTCAGGCCTACTAACGTGAACTGGAAATAGTTATTTCTAATACAGCAACCCGAATCTTCCTGGGGGCAGCACTTGATCCCACTCAGCTTGCCTGTGAATGCGGGTGACACGTTTTGAGAAAGCAGTGGCTGCAGTACATGATCACGGAAACACCTTTTCACACACAAGCTCAGTTCAATCAAACTGCGTTGCACTGTCCTCTCTGTTGTGATTAGATGCTGATGGAATTTTTCATTACCGAGCGCTGCTGTGGATACCTGCGTCTATTTCGGGTATTTCGTTTTTGGTTCTGCTGATAAAGAAGAAAATACATTCAATCTGCTTGTCTTTCAGTTGCAGCGTTAAGTGAACTCTTATACGGCTGCACATGCATAGTCCTCTGCGGTTGGCGATGCCGAGGCCAAAATGCCACTAAACTGGCAATGCTAAACTACTTTAGAGTGCAATCCTGTGGCTTCTTTATATCTATCGGAGAGGTTTAGTAACTCATCAACAATTTCAACTGGATTGAGTTTTCTCTAACCCTAACGAAGTCACGTCGGAACCAATCAAAAAAAATTTCAAATTACCATTTGATGCAAACCTTTGGAGACCTCGTTAGTGCGTGCGATCCAAATGTCATCTCTGAGTGTCATGGGCATGAGATTAGCCTTATTGCTAAAGATTGACAAGTGTTGCAACGTGTGATCCCTCCAACGTGTCCTGAGTTATCTCCGCCACCGAAGGTGAAGGAGGTTATGTTTTTGTGTTGTGGTGCAGGCTTTGGAACTCACAGGCAACGATGACTGTTTCAGCAAAACATCAACCTTTTCAACTTTATCTGAGACCATCCACACTGCCACGTCATACAAAATGGCACGACAATTATAAGAAACTTAAAGTTTTATTTATAAAGAAACTTGTTCTTTTAACAAGTACATTCTAAATGGTGTTTTGAGTTGCTCAACTTGGATTGAATTATTTGATTCCCAAACCGTTTGAGGGTATTCCAACTCCCTGTGTTAGCTGCCCTCCTCCTCTCCTTGCATGATATAAATACTCTATTTATGTATTGACTCTTTAACAACTATGAATTCCTTACCATTGTTGTATTTCATATCCTAAATGCTGTGTTATATTGTCTGGTTTATCCAGTCTAGTAATAGAGTGTGAGTCCAAGGTTCAGCTATACATTATTTGGCGGGCGGATCACGTTCAAGCTGTTGTTACTTTTCCCAGCCATGTTCCGGGCTCTTTCATGGACCGATGGCCCATGGTGGGCGATGATGGGGTGTCACAATCCCAACTCGTGAGATGGACTTTCGAGAGCAAGTCAACGCAGGTCCTTGGGATTTGCCCAGGATGCCGGCAATAATTCACCGACTTTTCATCAAAAGACAACGTAACATATTTAACGTCCACTACCAACCAGTCCGAGGAGACGGGTCCCCACCTTCGCATCGGGTGACGCACTCTTTGGGAGTTGAACCCAGACTAAACATCTCAAACGAATGATGGAGTGCATACAGATGCAATGACTCATTAATTATTGTAAGTACAATACTGCACAATGAAACCTGTACTGTATATTAAAATAGTTTAACATTGAATGTTTTAATGGGAAGGGGTAAAGCGACTTTCAGGTCATGCTATCTACACAAGAGCCTGTTGTAGAAGATTTTAGAAAACCTGTTTCTATGTTGGATGTCCACACAAGCCTTGATGAATAATCTAGATTCATCTCAAAATTTAAAGCCCGTCTGCGTCCACTTTGTACTCGAACTAAACTTGATGAAAATGACAGTGAATTTTTTTTTTTACATTTTATTCATTTGTGTTCTACATATTCTCATAATAAAAGTTTGGTGAAGATTTGGTGACAACAGCTCAATTGGTAAAAATATTATGGCCTGGACAGACACACTGAAGCTTGGTGGTAAATAAATAAATAAATAAATAAACAAACAAACAAACAAACACGGAAGCGATTTTTAAAAAGTGGGGCATCTCGCTCTTGACTCACTGCGGTGGGGCTAATAATGGCTATTTATGGACACTGACTTTGCCCTTTCACATTTTGACCCAATTATTTAGTATTGTCCATATTCTTGTATTAAAGGTTTTTTTTGAAAATTTGATGACAAAAGGTCAAATGGTAAAAAGGGTATGACCTAGAGCCCTAGACAGACAGACAGACACACACACACACACACACACACACACACAAACTCCATCTCCCGCTGCCTAAATATCACTTTCATACATTACTCCAAGAGAAACATGATTAGCAATGTGATCTGAAGCCAGCCACCTTAACCGTTAAGCCAACACCAGGCTCAAATCTAATAAATGAAATTTGTCATCTGGCTGTCTGTATGTCTGTTCGCGATTTTTGCAAAGACCGCTGGGCAGACCACCACCAAATTCGGCACACAGACCAAGTCCGACCCGGAAACATAACCTCCTTCACCTTCGGTGGCGGAGGTAAAAATAAGAGTACGTGGAGGCGTGGCCGAATGGCAGCCATTTTGTAGTCCTGTAGGTGGTGCGGCAGCTCTCAAACTGATGTCTTATTGGCAAAAGTGGACCCCTTCTCAAAAAATAGTGACGATCACTGACTTAGACCATCTTTCTTCGAGAACTTTTGAAGTGCGCACCCCACAAACATCTCTAGTCTTCTTACAAAACACAGACTATACATTTTTTCAGCAAGTAATGTGCAAACTCGATCCACCCAGAGGGTGGGTACGCTGCTATCCATCATAATTAATTAGTCAGGAGGCCACTGGATAAATTGCCAAGAGATATTTATTTACTTCTGTGCATGCACACTTTAATATACACCCTGCGCAAATTCATTTGTGGGAGGAGGGAGGGAAAGGGGAATGGTGGGGTGGGAGTCCAGAGGGAGTAGGGAGGGGAAGGGGTGAGGCTGGGTGGGGGCAGCGGAAGGAGTGATAAGAGGGACCCGGTATTTCCCGACTAACGTGGGTACCTTTGCTAGTAAACAATAAAAAGTGACCTAATTTGTGACACCTTTTTGTAAACATGGCGTATTGCATCCCACCACAGGCCCAATATGTTCCCTCTATGACTGTGTAATTGTTGTTGTGATTTAGCTGTTATTGTTCCCAAGAGATTTTGTATCCATTTATAAATAAACAGTATCAACGTTTTCATTGTGATATTTATCGTTTGAGGGTACATGCTTTTTTGTGGCCTTTATACTGAAGCATGAGTCTGAGCTTTGACACCGTTAAGGTCAGTGGCAGCATTTCAAAAACGAAGGCACCACCAATTAGTACAGGTACCCAGCAGGCACGGCTCCGGTGTGACGTTTCCACTCGCGAGTGATATTCATTTGGGACAACATGGAGGTTGAAACGTCGGTTCTGCATGCCTTGCCTGCTGGGCCGCCACACAAATTACCAGTGCCTTCATTTTAAAATATAGACATTCAAAACTAACAGCACTATTTATTTTTATTTTTGCTGAGTTACAGCATGCATTTGGTCAGAGAATCAGGAGGCAGAAATTTCAAAATTGGCATAGTAACCGGCACACAATGGCCTACTTATTTGCAAGTGTGTATATCATGGGAAATGTTGGGTGGTCCCTAGACTACCGTTATTCTCAGGTTTTCCGTCTGTCTGTATGTATGTAATGGACAGCTCTGGAGGCCAGAGGAGTCAACCGATTTTGATGAAACTTGACTGGTAGGTTTATACCAGGATCTAGTTGTATGCTTTTGAGCACCGTTGCTATGGACGCCACCGTTGCCTAACAACGGGACTTTGAAATTTTTGAAAAAATCCGAAAAATATTTATATAATTTTTTTTCGAAAATCAAAAATCGGCTTCCGCGCTTTTATGCGCACTATAATCAACCTCTTTGTCAAAAATTTTCAGCCCGATCCGTCAAAAACTGTATGACTAGTATGCAATTATGTAGCAACCACCCACGTCGCCTACCGGCTTGTAATATAGACAACCGAGCACGAGCCGACGGAACACCTGAAACCTCACATCTCCTCCGATGTACGGTGTGCTCGAACACTTAACACCTTGACTGCAAAGCAGCAATGAGATCATTTCTTCCCTCGGGAATACAACTCAACCACGAGTGTGCTCACATCGACGTGATGTCTCGTCAACTCCATTCCTTCGTAGTTTTACATGTTCTCATGCACACCTGATCACGAATGCCTCACGTGATGTTCATAAGCACGTACCGTGCTCATACAAATAGTGCAGGGTAGTGTTTGCCAGTGGATATGCTTCCACACAAATCATTCCTCATGATCAACCACCTGCCTAATCCGTGTAAAGGGCGTTTAGAAGGTTACACGGATGAGACACTGGCAAGAATCCATGATATATGGTATTATATTTAAAAATGAATTCATACCAATGATATTTACCTGTGCATTGAAGATGTTGAAAGATGCACGTGCAGGGGTAGGAACCCCTGTGTTGTTTCGTGGATTCCTGTGTAAATTACCAAACTGCCCACGTTTTTAGCTCACCTGGAACGTAGTCGTTCCGGGGACCTTATGGGATGGCCGTTGTCCGTCCGTCCAGAAAACACAGCACTTGCAAATTCTTCTCCGAAACCGATGATGGCATTGTGACCAAATTTGGCTTAATTGATTTTTGGTATGTTGCATCTCAAGTTTGCTCACGGTATTAAAAAACAAAAAAACTTTGGTCTAAAGGGGGTCTTTTGGGGGTTAAAGTGGGTCCAGGCTTTCACTCCCAAAATAGGTATTTGCTTTTTCCTCTGAAACTGCGTCCACAATTCCGATAAAACTTCACCACGACCTTCATCACTCGTGATGCAACAAAGTTTGTTCACGGCAGGGAAAAAAAAAATCATGCGTTTCCCCCCAAAATATGTATTTACTTTTCCTCCGTTACATATTTTGTGGGTCATCCAAGCCTACCAGTGGTTCCCTGGTTATCTTATCGAGCCGCCACCAGGTGAGTGCCCAGGGGTATTGCCCCGATTTTTTCCCCCAAGTTGCCGGAGGTATTATGTTTTCTGGTTACCCGCACGTCCGTCCGTGCTAATTTTCTCTGTTCTCTCTGCAACCACTTATCTGATTGACACGAAATTTTTCACCAAACATGCGACGACTCGTGCAGAATGTTTTAATAACAATTATGACGTCATAGGTCGCGTGGTGTGGCAGCCTTGTTGGAAAAAAGGAAAAACGTTGAACCTCTGTATCTCCGAAACCGCTGTATGGAAAAAATTTAAACTTGGAACATGTGAAGTACTCCGCACGAGAAACAAGTGTGATTTTTTTTTTAATATGTCATAGGTAGCTTCGTTATGACGTCATAACTGCATACGTCGAATGCTTTATCCGATCAGTATGAAAATATTTGAGGGAAAATATTAAATTGTATGGTGGGGAAAAATGATGATGTCATCAGTCACGTGGTACGACAGCCATTTTTTAAACGTAAAAACCTTGAAAAAATATCCGAAATGGCTGAATATATTGAGGTGAAACTATATACAGGTGTGATCGCCTATCTACGAGGAGTAAAAAGTTCTCCACCTTTGACTTTATAGGTCACATAGTTCGGCAGCTATGATTTTTTGAAGAATAAACATTTTAAAATCTTCCACTCCAGAACGGCTTGACAGATCGAGGGGAAACTTCACCCACATGTTTCCCAAGCTTTGGGGATAACAGGGCGTTCATGAATAATAAATAGATCACATGGTCTGGCAGCAATATTAGAATGAACGAAAATCTTAAAAAAAATTCTTTCTCTTGAACCGCTTCATTGATCGATGCGAAACTTCACAATTATGATCAAGTAGTCATGGAAAATAATATATCTTTTAAATTTCAACCTGATCGGATGTATGGTCTGGCAGCCAGAATTATTTAATATTTTTAATCTGGGTGAATTTAAATCAAACTTAGGTACGAGTATGTGTAATGATGTAATAATTTGGGCGGAGGCATTTCTGGTGACGTCACGACGTCGAAGAGGGCCCTTCTAGTTTGTATGGAGCCCTCATGGAAATTTTGTGTGTGAGACGACAACTTAAAGATTAACTAGAAAGAGCAACCAGAGATTGCAGACCCTCGCCAGAACTTAATTTGTGTGGTGTTTGTGTGGTTACATAGGACCGTATTTTCATGCAAATACCCCATGAGCTACATGTAAAATTAGTTCCAAAATTCCAACTGCGGGGTATACTCGTGTGCGGGTTGTATGGCATTTCACCATATAGCACGTGACATAACCACAAGGGGGCCAATTTAAATGATCAGAGATACAAAAAGAGGCAGCTCAGTTTTTTTTTGTTGCAAGTTTAATCGTATTAATAGCTTTAGATACAGCTCTTTCACATGTTTTACCTTCATCTATCTGTTTTACCGAGCTAGTGCTTGCCAAGCCAGCCATTCCTTATTAACGGTTTTGAATGATGTGCTTGCTTGAGTGCTTAAGCTTCTTGGCAAGTGCTCTGCAAGTAACTTGGTAACTGATCACATTGGTGGCATCCGCGGGTTACACAGAAAGTGCCTGAAATTTTCCTGGAGCACTTTTTTTACCCCAGGTGCAGGGTATACCAGGCGATTCCTTCCCAGTTGGTCGCTCAACCACGGCACGCGATGGACCCTCCGTGATTAACTGGGTGGGGGTTCGGGACGAAAACATGTACTTTTCCCCTCCAAGCTTTCCTCTCACCTTTCTCAAAAACTCCCCACTCACCCTTCTCCCTCATCTCTCCCCCCTCACCCTTCTCCCTTCAATCTCCCCCCTCACTCCTTCTTTTCAAATTTGCTCCCCTCACATCGACAAAGCTGCCTCCTTCCCCACCCTCTCTTCCATCTCATCACTCCACCTCCTAAAATCTTCAACTGCCCTCTGCCCCCTCTCTTATTACTCCCCACTGTACCTCAACCCATCACCACCGAGCCGTTTTCCTCATTTGACCTCTCCCGACCTCTTCTGCAACCCCCACTCTTTCAACAACCCTCCTTACCCCCCCCCGTCCTCCCTCATCCTCCCCTCCCCCTCCCCTCCATATTCTTCTTGACTTCCGGTTCTGGGTTTGGAGCATCGACAGGTCTCCTTCGGGATTCTCTGCTGACGATCTCAAAGTTAAGTTTCCGGTCGTTATCTGTCCCGTTTTAACTGTTTATTTTCTCACCTACATGTTACTGTGTGTTCCTAGTTCGGTTTTGTTTCAAAAATCGTGCTATTTGTGAGATTTTGCCGACCTTGTCTTACCGGTGCTTGAGGCCTACCCTTGAGAGCTTGAGGCCTACCGGTTCCCCTTGGTGTACGATCGTGTTTATTTTGTTTTTTCTCCAATTACCTTCAATTTCTATCTTCCCCACTTCCTAATGTCCCCATCCCTCCCAACTAATCACTCTATTTCTTATCTTAAATCAAAAAATAAATAAATAAAATAAAACGCTACCTTTCTCCTTGCACACTCACGAGTCTCGATTCTTCTTCTTATTCTTCTTCTTCTTCTTCTTCTTCTTCATCTCCTCTTCTTCTTCATCTCCTCTTCTTCCTCTTCCTCGATTTTTTCTACAACACTTCCATGACCTAATCTGTTAAACTCTCTCAACATTAATAATAATAACAAAACGATCTCTTATAATGCTTCATCTTCTCTTTCACACTTGTGGTACTCTTTACTGCATCAGAATACACTACTCTTCTGCTATTTAAACAGACTGCTCTCAATTCGACCTCTCCTTCATACCTTGCCGAAAAAATCCAACTGTTACAGCGTTTCTTCTCCATTCTCCATCAAGAATG
This sequence comes from Eptatretus atami, assembly GCA_035128595.1. Lineage (NCBI taxonomy): Eukaryota > Metazoa > Chordata > Myxini > Myxiniformes > Myxinidae > Eptatretus > Eptatretus atami. Next base: position 67,547,479 of record CM068965.1, on the reverse strand, counting down.
TGTTAAATCGCATCTCTGACCTAAAACTTAAAAAACCCAGTTTTTTTATGAATGTTCACTTTCCATCAACCATTCTTTTTTTCCAACTTCAGTGCCAACTCACCCCTCTCACCCCTCGCTCTCAAAAAGCCATCCACTCTTCTCCCTCCAAGCCTCCCTCTCACCTCTCTCAAAAACTCCCCCCTCACCTTTCTCCCACCATTCATCCCTCACTCATCCTTCTCAAAGTTGCCCCCTCCATCCACAAAGCTGTCTCCTTCACTGCCCTCTCACCTCCATCTCTTCACTCCACCTCCTCAACTCCTCAACTGCCTTCTTCCCCTCTCTTGTCCACCCTCTCCCCAGCACCACAGAGCCTTTTCTCCTCCTCATTCGCGCCCTCCGCTAGCTATTCTGCATCCCCCACACTCTTTCAACAACCTCCTTACCCCCCCCGCCCCTTGTCTAACCTCCCTCCCCCCCACCCCCTGCACCAAGCCTCCTCTCCTACCTCTTCATTAAAAAGGTGGACCTCAAATATCCGGGGCCTTCGCTCAAACCTTTCAGATATTTCCATACAGGTTGCCAACTGACAAACCAGACATAATCTGCCTAACAGAAACTTTCCTCCCCCCAAGACGTGTCTGACTCCCAAGTATCTCTCCCTGGTTACTCCCTCTCCGGTTTGACAGACCTGAGCTTCGTCCTGGTGAGAGTTGCGCTCTTCATCAAAGACTCTATTCCTCACTCTCCATGCACTGCCCTCATCCCCACACCCCAGGAATACCTCTGGCTACGGCTTCCCTCCACTCCCACCTCATGTTATATTGGTACTGTACGTCCACCTAACAGTGATGATTCCATCTACACCTCACTATCCGAAAACATGGACCAACTTCTATCTTCTCATCCAAACTCCCTCTTCCTCATATGTGGCGACTTCAATTGTCATCATGCCAGTTGGCTTGGTGTGGGTACCTCTCTCACCTGACATGGCACCTCAGCAAAAGCTTTCTGCGACTCATTGGGACTGATCAATCGGTCAACTTCCGATACGGATCTCAACAATGGTACTCCATCTCTTTCTGGATCTGATTTTGACAAATTTCCCTGACAATATCTGCTGCTCTTCCTCCGCTCCAATCGGTTCTTCTGATGATGTCCTTGTCAAAGTGGACATCTCTCTGGATATTATCAGAGAACCACCTCACCGCCGTCGAATCTGGCATTTCACTCAAGCCGACTGGCAAGGTCTCCAAGCAGCCATCAAACTTATAGACTGGTC
>CM068965.1:67515113-67541455 GCA_035128595.1 Eptatretus atami | reverse complement strand
GTTCCTCAAGGCAGTGTTCTGGGCCCTGTTCTTTTTCTGGTTTTCATCAATGATCTCTCCGACTCTCTGGGAAATCCTTTTCATCTCTTTGCTGATGACCCCACCCTCTGCCGTACCATCTGTTATCCCTCAGACCGGCAAGCAGCAGCTTCTTCACTCACTGCAACTGGTAAAATCACCAAACTGTCAACACTGAACATGTCTTTCATTCCGACAAATCTCACACCTCACAGTCTCTCAAAAGACCGTTTGGAAAACTCCCCATTTATTTTCCAACAATCCCTTGAAGTTTTCATTCAAGCTTCTGGGTCTCACTAACTGCCATGATCTTTCCTGGGAAGCACATTTCCAGTGTGTGCCTCCAAGCCATCACTGACTGGCATCCTCCGTCGAACAAGTCCTTCCTTGCACACCTGAGCTCCTGACCACATACAAGCTTTCATCAGCAGCATGATGGAGTACTGTTCTCCCTCTGGTCTGGTGCTCCCGCCTCACCTTTCTAGCTTCATGCTTGAAACAAGCATTTAGGATCATTGGTGTCTCTCGAAGGCTGAGTCTTGGGTCTCTCACTCTCTCAACGCAGGCAGTCGGGTAGTCTTTCAGTCTCCCGTTCTCCACGCTGGCCTCACCCCCCCACCCTGCTCCATCTGAGATATGTCCCCCCCCCCCCCATTATTTCTGCAGGGCGCTCAAGGTCCTCCAGCAACCCCTTCTGTTAAAACTCACAAAATCAAGAATCATTGCTCACCTTCACTCTTTCATTCCTATTTTTTCCCACCTTTGAACAAACTCCCACACTCTCTCCAATCACTCTTCCCTCCAGTCTTCAAAACAGCTGTTCACCACCATCTCTTGTGTTCTCCCATCCAAAACACGATCTTTTCTACCCCATTAATCCACCCCAAACACACCTCATTCAAATTCCCCGCTTTCCTTCATGAAAGTCCTGAAGTGTCCATCTTGTTTACCCTGTGCACCCACTCCATCCCTCTCCCTTCCACAGATCTCCTCTTGTCTCTGTTCCCACTGCTTATCCTTCCCTTCCTGGTCCTTTTGTCTCCTACTCCCCTTGGATGTTCTGTGTGTTAGCTCTCGATACGAGCCTCGACATATATATATATATATATATATATATATGTACATATCTTGCCTTCCAGACTGGTTCCTCAACCAAACAATATGATTGAGATAACCTCGTTTGCGCTCTACGTGCGGAGTTATCACAAGGTTCGATTTTTTACAACTCCTGTACACGCACATGTGGTCAAATTAATCGCTCGCCTTCGACGGTACAACAGTGTATCCGGAAAAAAACATGATTTTTAAAAATATCATCCAAATTTAATTTAATTCCACATAAGTCAGGGAGGATGAGAGGATGGCCAGCATGAAGCAAGCTGTGTGGAGCAGACTGTTGAAGGAGGAAGATGGGACTGCGACTGGAGTTGGGTGAAGACTGGGAATTGCCGGGTCGACCTCGGGTTCTGAAAGAACATTGTTGTTGGGTTGTTGCTGCTACCTGGCTCACGTACCTGAGGCATGTTCTCGACGATCAATGCGAGGTGGCCGCCATCTTCCACACCACAATGAAAGACACGTACCTGATATTTCTCTCTTTTGTTCTGCCCTGGTTGCGTTACTTTTCCTGCGACTCCTTGCTTTCCTCTGCGTAGTTTTCCTTTAGGGGGTAGTCGGATTAAAAATCTATCTTCTCCGAGGGAATTGACTGAATGGAATGGGTTCTTCGGTATTTGAATAGCAAAATGAATTATCTAAAACTTGACGTTGTCCGATTTTTGATTTTCGTCCCAAGGTCAAAAACTTAGAAAATTGCGAATTTTGACATAAAAATCATACGACCGCCCATACTTTGAGAGCCTAGGAGACAATATTTTTTAGCATAATCTTGAGGTCATTCCCCACCTAAAGCTTGAAACCATTTGCTCTATCTCGAACACCTTGCCCGTGGCCGCCCCCTTCAAGTTTGTTTTTACGCTGATTTCATCAAAGTATGAATAATCCGAGGAGTGCGAAATGCCATATAGCCTATATGACGTTATATTGTTCCTGGAATGTTCCAGAGGAAGTTTTGCACAAAGGTCATAATCCTTGACCTTTGACCTTTAAAGGCCACAAAGGTCAAATTTTCAAAGTTGTGGGAATCGAACCGGGTTTTCGACCTTCTTCGACGAACTAACTCCAACAAGCTATAGCACGTATCCTGTTTCCTTATTTTAATGTCCACGACATTGTTTTGTGACCTTTAAAGATTATGCAAAGGTCAAATTTTGAAAATTGTTGAACAAAACAGGGTTTTCGACATTTTGCAGCAAAAACGTGTTACCCGTACCACATCATGTTGATCATTTTTATAACTTGGTCAAAAATTATCACAATTTCTCATCCTTGACTTCTGAAACAATCTACATCATCAAATACCGCTCATGAACCATTGTCGTCTTCAGACTTGTTTTATTATTATTATCTCAACTGGAGTTTGGTCAGATGAGCTTATGTGCTCGAGCAGAGCCCGTAGGTGAGTGGGTGAGTAAGTAAACACCAGTCATCATTGCTTGAACCAAAAACACGATTTTGATGAAATTTCGCCACAAGCTTCATATCTTATGCCTAACGAAGGTTTATTGACCGCATCAAAATCTGCGCTCATCCCAGGCATCTACAGGGGTGGAAGGAGGAAAGGTTCGGCCCCTCCAAAATAGGTATTTGTTCTCTTTTCCGAAACTACACACATGATTTTTATGAAACTTGTCCACAACCTTCATCACCTGTGATGCACCAAAGTTTGGCATGGCATAGAAAAATCAGGGTCTAGGGGGGTCTGTGAGTAGTTTGAGACCCCCAAAATAGGTATTTGCTCTCTTCTCTGAAACTACAAACTTGAACACATCATCACCCATGATGTACCAAAGTTAATTCACAGTATTAAAAAATAATAATAATCAGGGTCTCGGGAGCTGTGTGGGGGGTTTGAGCGACTTGCTCCTCATCCAGGTTAGCTTCAGGATACGCAGTCATACTTTTATTAACATCCTTGTTCAGTCAAGTGGGTGTTGCGTTCTTGCTGGCATTTTGGTTGGAAGCACTGCTGGGGTAACAAACGAGGCTCCTGTTCCACGGCTTCTAATTTGTCCAATCAGACTGTTCCACCCATCATAAGGCCTAAGGTCTGATGGACCATACACCTGTTACAAAATGTCAGGTGTGGGCTGTTATGTATAATAATAAATGTCAGTGCGTGTCAGTGTGTTGGTCAGTCAGTCAGTCAGTCAGTCAGTCAGTCAGTCAGTCAGTGTGTTTCCTCCATAATTCCAAAACCATGAAACCTAAACGGTCCAAAACTTTCCTAAACAGTCCAAAACTTTGCATGCATACAAAGGGAACTCCAAATAAGGGAGTGCATGAATGACAATGAGGTATTTGGGTAAATTTAAACATCCCTTTTAAAGATAATTAACTCATCTCATCATGAAAAAACCAAAATAGGCTTGTACCTGGTTTTGTACCCCCTCTCCCTCGAAGGGGTCTTAAGCCGCTACTTGTTTCGGCCTGTTCAAAATGCCGAGCCTTGGAACCACGATGTCCTCTCATGGACTAGTTAAAGTATACAATCAAAATCTGTCTTCTGATTTGAGGATCGGAGCATGTGGACTAATCAAGTGTCAAAATCTGGAGTGAAATCTGAAAATTTAAAGAACTCTGATCCTTCCTACTCTGATCCTTCCTTCTCCATATTTACAAATCGCCAAATAATTAAGCCGAACATTTTCTTCTGTTCGGGGAATTATATTGAGTGAAGAAAAGATTAAGGAATGTGCAAAAAGTGCAACTTCATTGAGTGCAACGAAAATAATTACGAGAGAGTGCTTGTCATCGAATGCCTGATATTCACTGTATATATGTTGCTAATCGCCTGCCAAGCCAGCTATTCCTTATCACCTGTTTCATTTGAGTGCTTGCTTGAGTGCTTAAGCTCCTTGGCTAGTGCTCTACAACCTGCTTTGTAATAGAACATACCATCTTCACCATTATATTACCTTTCCATTTGCTTTCTTTGTCTCTTTTGCTTAGTTGTTCAACTTTGAGTGCTATATTCTTCGATGTTTGTTCATGTGAAACCCATGGCGATACAGTCAACAGTGGTCCTTTTTTCGGCAATAGTCCTTTTTGAGGCCAGGTGGAAAAGGCTGTATTTGCCTGATTTAAATCGATAATTTTTTTTAAAAAAAACACGAGATCACATTGTTTCACCTTTTTATGTGATCTGCTTTCATTTAGGATGTTGTTTCATTTCATTAGTTGCTTGGAGTGTTGTTATCTTCCAACAATGTCTCAAAAGCGTATGAGATGTTTGTTTGTTTGTTTGTGACGCTACTCCACTGAGCTCCCAGGGTCAATCATGACAAAACTTTATAGAATCACATTTTTACCACGATACACCTTACAAGGGTTTTTAAACAGTCATTTCCTCACAATTCAAAACTTATAAACACACGAGCCACCACAGCAGGGAAGGGGTGGAGTTCAGGGAGGGGTGGAGGAAGGGGAAGGTATGGAGGAGGAGGATGTGGAGAGGGAGGGGAGGGGGGATGAGGGAGGAGTGGGGTTGGGAGGAGAGGGGAAGGAGTGGGATGAGGGAGGGGAAAGGCTGGGGATTGAATGGGGGAGGGAAAGGCTGGGATGGGGGGGGGTGGGATGAGGGACCCGGTGTTGCCGGGCAATGATGGATACCTTTCCTCGTCTATATACAAAAGGAGCCGAGTTTCTCCATCTGTAACGCTTTATTTGAAAAGGTTTCTGCTGTCATACAATAATACAAATGGTACCTTTGGAAAGGTAATAATCCATTATCTTGGAAGAAATATTGTTCCTTTAATCACAAACTTGCCTGTTTAAAAAATCTGTTTTGGCGATTGAGGAAGAAGAAGATGGACCTCGGGCTTTAATGTAGTGGTTCTAATGGTACCATTTATTATTCTACTACAGCAGGAACCCTTTACCAGGACACAGGAGGCGCACACATAAGGAAAGATACTAATACACCAGGACCCCGACATTCGCGGGGGATACGTTCCGGGAAAACCCCATGAATGTTGAAACCGCGAATGTGGAGGCATTGTTTCAATGGGAAATGGGGGGATAGGCACCGGGGATATCCCGACCATTGAAAAATCCACGAATGTCAGGGAAAATCTCTCGAAAATGCAAGAAAATGCTGTGGAAATCGACGAAAATCCATGAAAATCCAACAACGAGTGTTGTGGTAAAATCCATGTGTCGGGAAACTTTTTTGTCATTGTTACAATGGAGACAAGGGGGATAACGTCATCAGTTCACGGAGCTTTCTGGTTCAAATGGGGAAAGTTTTAATGTTTAAAATGATTTTGACCACAAATACACGATTACAGTTTCATGAAAGATGCTCACACATAAAAAATACGACAACACCAGGTACCGTTTCCGATTGATTGAGGAATGCATTATAAAGTCTCTTAACCATACCTTACCGCAAAACGAAAAAAACAACAACATCATGTTCCGTTTCAATCTTTTATAAAACAAACACAGCACACGTAACTTTGCAAAATGATGAATATGATGATGAAGATGAGGATGAAAAAGAAAAATTAAATGCCACAGAATGGCTCATCTTGGGATTACCCAAGTGAAAGTGCCGATGAGTGGTCATCTGAGGCAGGTGAGGGTGCTGGTGAGGGCGCTGAGAGGGAGGCAGTAGAGGCAGGACAGGCAGAAGAGGGTGCTGGTGGTGTTGAGGTGGAGGGACAAGGCTGGAAGAATTGTGTTATGGACAGCTGCCTGGTAGATTGCTGTAGACTCTTGCGCAGCTCTCTCTTCAGGAGCAGAGCATCGTCCAAAGCCCTCTTGAACTCCCTCAGGTAGCGCTCCATCACCGGGTCGGCATCTTGATCCTTCCCGGCAATGGAACGCATACCTTGAAGTACCTCAGTGAGGAACTTCAACATGAGTTTCGCGGTCGGCACCTATTCCTCACCACTGCCAGCTTCCTGCTCCTCGGAAGCCTTTGTGATTGCCTCCAAAAATAAAAAATAAAATATACCATCAGAGATGGGGAATCCCCCGCCATTGAATGAAACGGGTCATACATATTCCAGATAATGAGGGGGTGAATTGGAAACAAGACACCTGATCATCATCTCGAAAAAGTTCCCAGGGGTGAAGAACGTAGTAACCAAAATAATTGAAATCAGATAAGCGGTTTTCCATTTATTCAAAAATATTTTTTTCAAGATGGCCGCCCAGTCGGCCATCTTGGATCCGGCCACGCCCAATCAATCGTTCTTCCTTTTCAGGTGGTACTGTGTGACTCAAATTTCAAATCGATATGGCGAAAAAACATTTTTTTCAAGATGGCCGCCCCAGTCGGCCATCTTGGATCCGGCACACCCAAATCAATAGGGTCCTTCCTTTCAGGTGGTACATGTGTGACCCAAATTTCAAATCGATATGGCGAACAGTTTATGAGTTATCGCACTCACAGCTATAATGTTGACGCCCGGACGGACGGACGGCCGGACGGACAGCCGGACAACCTGGGTGACAACAATATCCCCTTCTGCCACGCGGCGGGGGATAAAATATCGCCGGTAAACCGCGAATGTGGGGCAATTTCCTGCGAATGTAGGAGCATGTCACAAATTATCAACCGTGAATACGTGGAGCACGCGAATGTTGGAACCGCAAATTTCAGGGACTGGATGTACTTATACAGGGCACACACAACAACAACAATCACAGCCATGATAAAAACAGCAAGTAAGAGAATGGCACTCGGTGGAGTGCATACCTCCGTCAGGGTGACAGTTTACTTTTTGGATCCCACTGTAAGCCGGACAGCATCCAGACCTGAAGCAAAATCTAAACAATCTGTTCTTATCACCTCCCCAACTTATACACCAAGACTTGTCATAATCCGTCCATAACTTTTTGAGATATCATGCTACTATCATTGTTATGGCTGTGTTGGCTTCATGGTTAGGGTGGTGGGCTTGGATGGCTTGGGATCCTAGGATCCTGAGTTCAATCCCTTTCCTGTTAATTAAAACCGGTGGGGTTGACTGCCTGTTATCCTTCCGAGGTTGTCAAATGAGTGCCAGCTTGATGTTATCCGTGTTCGGAGTGGTGACCTGTCCAGGATTGTGTCCAATAGCCAAGGAATGCTGGGCGCACCAAATGCTCTGCACAGAGTATGTCCCAATGGATGGATGGATATCATATTGGCCCTATCTCTCAATGGTGAAGAATCACTTGGTAATTATTGGATCCGGATCCTGATCTTCACCAAAATCGAATCAATTTGTCCTTGTCACACACTCAACCTGTCCACCAAGTGTCGTCAAAATCGTCCATAACTTTTTGAGGTATCCTACTCACAGACAAACAAACAGAAAGACAGACAGACAAAAAGACAACAGGGTTGAAACATAACCTCTGGCCACCTTCGGTGGCAGAGGTAAATAGGATATAAAAGTACACAGAAGGAGCACACATACAACAACACACAGCCACGACAACAATGATCTGTACTGTTCCAAAGAGAGATGTTTGGCTGTTTGCGTATCACCAGTTTTCTGATGGATGGCCAAACAGATCTTCGTCAAACTTTCAGAGGTTCATCAGTAATTGCCTGGTGTTGGCTTAATGGTTAGTGTGTGGGCTTGGGATCCTAGGGTCCTGAGTTAAAATCCTGCTTGGCTGCTGAATTAATACCAGGTGGGGTTGACTCTGCTGTCATCTTCCGAGGTCAGGAAAATGAGTACCAGCTTGCTGGTATTCTGCGTCGGAGTGGTGACCCGTCCAGGATTGTGCTACATAGACAAGGGACTGCTTAAGCGCACCAACGCTCTGCACAGAGTATGGTCCCAATAGATGGTGGATCAGTGATTGCCGTGGAACGTTTTAGGGGAAAAACCTTTTTGAAAATTTTGAAAAGAAAGTGGGTTTCAAAAAAAATTGCTCTGGGAGTTTTTAATTTTTTGCTCTATAGTGCCTAATCCCCTCCCCCCCCCCCCACCCACACACAAAAATAGAAAAAAACCCAATTTGATTTCTTCCAATGGCAACAGGATTAGAACAGCACCGGGCAATGCCGCATACCCCTGCTGGTGTGTTAAGTAATAGTTTTTCAATTGTTTTACTTAATTTTAAATCCTTATTGACACTCACAGATAGACGTGCAATATGTTTGTACGTGCAAGTACAACGACAACATGATGTTTTGGATTAAACCCATCAGCAAAGCGACGGGAGGCTCTCCTACTAATAAATACAAAACGTCTGCCTGTCTTCGCTTTGTGCGAGTATGTCCTTTGTATAAGTTTATTTTCAGGCCTCACCGAGAGACCCGGGTCATCGCTCTTTGCAGCATCAAAATCATGGAACAACCAACAAACAATACAATCGATATTTTTTTTCTCCAAAGTCAAATGTTATTTAATTAAGACTTGGAATTCACCAGGTATGTGCGAGTGTACAAAGTGCAATGATTTAGTTTGTAGGTGCAGGAGATTTCCAAAGGGAAATGTACCTGTGTTACGCTGCCCCTCCAGTAATGCCACATAAGCATAATTCGAGAAATTGCACAACATGAAGTTGATGGGACACAAAGTGGATGCCATGTAAGTATGGATATCCGAAGTGGAAAACGGCATCGAAAAGCTGGTGGTTGCTGATATAATTGGGTAAGAGATGAGTTGGTTCTTCTTCTCAAGTTGTGCATCGTTTGATACCCATGGATGATTGACGTCTGATTGGAAAAATTTCCTTGCATTTGATACTGTGAAGATCTCTTACACGGTACCTGTGACTATGTTTACATCCGCCACCGAAGGAGGCGGAGGTGATGTTTTCACCCCTGTTTGTCTGTCTGTGAACAGGTATCTCAGAAGATTGTGGATAGAGTTCGGACGAAACTGTGGGACAAGTTGGGTGTGCCACAATACGAATTGATTCGATATTGTTGAAGATCCGGAAATGAGAATTAAAAAAATAAATTATTCTTCACCATTGGAGATAGGGCCAAAAACAATACGTAACTGATATTTCAAAAGTTTGGGCAAGTTGTGACAAACTTGGTGACGAATTGGTTAGATGACAAGAGAAGTCAACAAGGTCAGATCCAGATCCAGATCGGCCTATCAGTGGGATACAAAATGTTAACTGTTCAGGCCTGCCGGAGGTATGCGTTCTACCCAATTGGCATTCTGTTTATTTATTAACAGTGAACATTCTGATTCTGATGTACCATACTGTGTTACAGAGGATCAGTGCAGTTGAAGCAGTTTGTTGACAAAATGTAAACCAGATAGTTGCCATTGCCTTCCCAGCAGTAGTTAGGAGAGGAATTGTTCAAAGTGTGCCGCAACAGCTTGCCTATTCTTCATGGAGGACACCATGGGATCGTTAACATTCACAAACTAATGCGGCGACGGGACGCCCAGTTTAACGTCCATTCAAGGGATGGCACCGCGCGCGTGCGCGCGCACACACACACACACACACACAACACACACACACACACACACACACACACAACCACACACACACACACACCACTGATTAATCATCCTGCCTGTGAAACACCAAGATGACAGTTTATAAGTGGGTTGGATTCGATCCCAGGTTCTACAGCTTAAGGCCCTGTCACACCTTGACGTTTTAGCCAGGTATGGCAAGGTATCAAAATGTATGTAAACGCTGGCGTACGCTGAACTATTGATGTTTTTTCCAGTTTTGGACGTATCATAACGAGTTGGACGTATGAATAACGTATATTAGTAACGTACACAGAACGTTTCGATAACATATAGATAACTTATGTCAACGGATGCTGAGCGTGTTGTCGGCGTTCACAACCTATGCCCAACGATAGTCTAAGTTATGCATAGCGCGCGCAGCGTATCGCCGACGATCACGTGGCATAGCCTATTAAAAGGCTGCGGCTCGACGATTCAAATCATAAACCGCACTAGACATCGAAGTGTCAAGCCGCTGTCACACCTTGACGTTTTAGCCAGCGTATGCCGACGTATGCCGACGTATGAAAATTTGCCGAATACGCTGGCAAACATCGAATACGTTATGGGTAAGTTTTGTTTACGTTAAGAGCACGCTGAAGCACGCTGGCATACGTCGTAGTACGCGAGTACGTTGACAAATTTTCAGCATGTTGAAAATTTTTCGACGTATGCCAGCGTATGACTCACACGTTCCGCATACGCTGGCCATAAGTTGTAGGCACGTTACGCGATCGTTGACACACGTCGACACACGTTACTTGTAAGTTTTATTAACTCGAAACACGTCAGGTAATGTTTAGCGTACCCGAAACTTATTTCTAACCTATGGGTAACGGTTGTAGGCACGTTACGCGATCGTTGACACACATCGACACATGTTACTTGTAAGTTACTCATAAGTCAAAACACGTCGAGGTAATGTTTAGCGTCAGTGTTCCAGACTCCCTATTTTTTTTTTTTTTCGCATGACGGTGATGTTGACACTTCGATTTCTAGTGCGGTTATGATTTAAATCGTTGAGCGGCAGCCTATTAATTATATTATTTATAACCGCACTAGAAATCGAAGTGTCAACATCACCGTCATTACCGAAGAAAAAAAAACCAGGGAGTCTGGAACACTGACGCTAAACATTACCTGACGTGTTTCGACTTATGAGTAACTTACAAGTAACGTGTGTGTGGACGTGTGTCAACGATCGCGTAAGTGCCTACAACTTATGGCCAGCGTTTATGCGGAACGTGTGAGTCATACGCTGGCATACGTCGAAAAATTTCAAGCATGTTAAATTTGTTCGACGAGCTCGGCGCATACGACGTATGCCAGTGTACTACGACGTATGCCAGCGTATTATGACGTATGCCACGCGTACTATGACGTATGCCAGCGTAGTACCACGTATGCAGCGTAGTACCACGTATGCCAGCGTAGTACCATGTATGCCAGCGTGCTCTTAACGTATACAAAACTTACCCATAACGTATTCGACGTGTGCCAGCGTTTTAGACAAATTTTCATACGTCGGCATACGCTGGCTAAATCGTCAAGGTGTGACAGGCCTTTAGAGGTGAGTGTGTGTGCAATCTCTAAGTCTAAAAGGTACTGTAAATATAATTGTCCTTTCATCTTGGGGTGGTGTAAAGAGTTTCTTCATCGAAGCCCTCCTTGGTTCAATGGTTATGCACAACTTACTTCATTAGCCTATCATACTTCCATCCCGAAACCATCACCTGAATTTTGAAAAGGGAGTGTGAGTTGAATCATTTGAAGGAAACAAAGGATTGGAAACATTTAAAGACTGTACGAGTTGCACAAGGACGAAAACACACACTCACGTGTTAGAGAGACTGAAGTACATGTAATGGGTTGCACAAACCTCAAAGTAGAACAAGCACTGGGGCTTCAAGTGGGATGTCGGAGGAATAATTCAAAGGCCACAGGGAAGAGAATTGTTGGGTGCAGTTAGCGAACCTTTTATACTTGTTGGGAAGAAAAGTGGAACGAAACAATGCAGGTATCTCACAGATCAATACTGGGACGAATAGTATGTGTGTATACATATGTTGTTGTTCTCCTTTCGGCTGCTCCCTTAGGGTCGCCACAGCGATCATCCATTATGATCGCGCAATACTGATTTGCATAGGTTTACGCGGATGCCCTTGCTGACGCAACCCTGGTCGCCTCTTACGACACAGGGATAAGGATTGGGTTTCGCCATGATTCCGGGATGCCCTACACCCTCTCATAGCGCGCCAGCGCAGAGCACCCGTCCTCAAGCGATCCTCCAACCCAAGCCTCCGAGTAGCCGGATTACAGGCGCACGCACTACGCCCGTATATGTGTGTATAAATATATATATATATATATATATTATATATTCTTCTTCTCTTCTCTCTCCTCTCTCTCTCTCTCTCTCTCTCTCTCTCTCTCTTCTCTCTTGCCCCTGCTGGCTCGCCGTGCATTGTTGTACTTCATGGTGTCTGCTTGTGGAGGCCTGTAACTGTTATGTGTCATTGCTTGTTTTCCCATCCCCCATCCACTCCCTTGTGTCTAAGCTTACGCTCATGATTTTCCCTACGTGTGAAGGGGGGGGGGTGCGAGAGGGGGAAAGAAAGACAGAGAGAGACAGGAGAGGGAAGAGGGAGAGGGAGGGAGAGGAAGAGGGAGGGAGGAGAGACAGACAGAGACAGAGACAAAGACAAAAGAAAGAGGAAAACAAGAGGGGAACCAGAAACCAAGAAACCGGGAAAAGAAAAAAACAGACGGGGGGGGGTGAGACTAAAAATGACTTTTGGGGTCCTTTTATTACAAAAGTAAAATTGTATGTATGTACTATTTACAAATCAAACATGCCAAAAAATATAAAAACGAGGAAGAGAAAGGATTAAAGCAAGGAGAAAAACAGGAGTAGAAAATCAAAAATGTTCATTTGAACTCCAAGAAAAACAAACAGAAAAAAAAATAAAGCGATACTACAAATTTTGAACAGATTCCATCACTTCAGGAATGATATCAAAAAAATAATGCGAATTAATTTTGACGTACCTCACAAACACCTTCCAAGCACCATTTTTCCACCAAAATATCAACAACAGCCAAGTCTTTGGAAAACATAAATTCAAGTTTTAATCTTGCAGAAACAAGCGCACTGAAAAATGACATGGTGTTAACATTGTTGAAGGGGTTTACCATTTCTCTTCTCCTTTCCAGATAAATATATAGCAAGCTTTGCTGTTCCTACAAAAAAAAAACACAGCAGTTCATACTTTTTTTCCATGTTGACATTCTTTTTTCCCCCAAAAATAAACGATCGAAAAATAGACGTGAAATTAATTTTGAGAGAGACAAAATCGAACCAATGAAATCATGGAATGTCTTTTACAGTCAATAAAATAGTGAAATACGTCCTCGTTTACAGAGCAAGATGGGCAGCATGCGGATATTGGGGCAAAGTTCCTGACATATGTGTTACGTGGGATGATCCAGTGGGCAAGGCGCCACTGGAGATCTCCCTTTCTTTTGGTGATTAGTTTGCAATACATTGATTCCCATACAGGTTCAATGGGGTGACCGGCAGGACGCAGCCTCTTCCAACCTGTCACTCTGTTTCGTGGTGAAACACCAAGTATCTTTAAACATAACTTGTACAGGCTCTTCCTGGTGGCAGCATGTAATCCATTTGTCCCTGTGCTAACATGGGAGGGAGGGAGAGATCTTTGGGAGAACAGTCAAAGACCAGTTTAGGGAAATGGGATTGAACAGGATGAATATGAGCGCTCTGATTTCAAAACAGTCATAACTGATGAATTTTTTTGAACAACTTTCCTCATTATTAGCCCAATTGTCCTTTTGGATCGAATCCCTGTTGTAGTTGAGATTTCCTCCACAGTCTTCCATCCTACACCGGAGTTTGGCCGTAGGTGGCATACTTTGTTTATGCCCGCATCATTGAACTGCTGGCACAATTCACGGCTCTTGAATATATCAGGAAAGAGAGGATTAAAAAATCGCGGCTCAACTTCGTACATCCCTGGGGGGTATGTGTATGCTTTGCGACTCACAGAGAGTCCTTTTCAGGCATTGAGAAGGCTCTAGTAAAATATGGGGAGAACTGATGTATCCACAACCTTGAGGCGGGGTCAGGAATACTTCAAGACCATAGCCGAATCTGTTCGCCTGTTGCAAAATGTGACAGGTCAAGGTATGATTTGCCAGGTGTTCAGCGTACAGAAGGCGTTTGATGGAGCACAAGCGAAAGGCCATGATGCAGCACTTCACATGAACTAGGTTTTGACCTCCATCAAACGAAGTGTGGCATATTAGGTTTGCCCGTAGCCAATGATGGCCTCCCCAAAAACATTCCACCAATTTAACCTGGATCGTGCTCAGCAGTACTTCCGGTGGTTGCAGGCAAATAAATCTATGCCACTTGAGTTGCAGCAACCAAGTTATTGGCCACCAAGACACAGCCCTTAAAAGATAGGTGTGGTAGGGCTCTTCTCCACAAGTTCAATTTTTTCCTTATTTCTTCAGTCATGCCTTCCTAGTAATTTTTTTAGAAACTTTGCGCGTTGCTGAGAAGACTCAAATGAGATTTGTTACCTGCATAGTCCGTGAGTGTCAGCTGCGGCTGTATGGACATGTAGCTCGTTTTCCTGATGCTGATCCTGCTCACCAGATTCTCTCAGTGAGGAGCCTCATGAGTGGAGGAGGCCAATGGGCTGACCACGTGCCTCGTGGTTGCAGCAGGTTGATCGGCATCTCAAGGAGATGGGGATGGGCCAGGCATCTGCCTGGGGATGACCAGATGGAGGCCCTGGAAGTACCGGCGGAAAGTGGATGCAGCAATACGCTGCTCCAGCGCATGCTCCCATACCTGAACTGACCTGGCCTGATAGGTCACATTGTTTGGCAGCCATATTGGATTGAAGAAAAATATTAAATAATGTTTTCTTTGGAACCGCTTAATCAAATGACGTGAAGCTTAACATTTATGATATTGTTATGATGTGGAATACATGTATTAAATTTCAACTTGATGAGACACATGGTCTGGCAGCCAGAATTATTTAATTTTTGTTTTTATTTATTTTGAATCAGGCTCACTCAGCTGTGCCTGGATGGGTTTGAGGGTAGAGGCGTAGCAGCTGAAATGTGACTCTTATCCAGGTTCCTCCTGATGACGTCATCTTTGCTTTTTGCTTGTTTTTGGTTCCCTCTGATGACTCAAATGCAGGACTCTACCTATTTGGTCTTCCATTTGATTTGAATTGAATTTTTTAAATCCCATTTTGAATTTAATTGAATAATGATTAAAAAAAAAGGTAATGGGCCAGGGTCAGGTGTCCGATCAATGCGGGGTTGCATCAAAGCGGGACGTCTTGTTACCCGGTCATCGCTGCCAACAGTTATAAAGTGACAGTTCTTATTTTGTCTCATTAATCACGTAACACACCAATACACAAACACCACACAAAACTGCACAAGCACCACACAAAACAAGTCCTGGCGAGGGTCTGCAATCTCTGATTGCTCTTTTTCTTGTTGGTTCTGTTTTCTCTAGACATGTGTTGCAGAGTGTTTCATGTATCAGGAATGAACGGCTTCGACCTCGTTTCACTCAGCCTCTGCCGAGGAAATAAATTGAATGTGTTCAAGATGGGTCGGAATAATGAAAATAGAGATTACATGATGCAAGGGGCAGTCTTGGAGTGACACACAGGAGAAGGATCTGGGGGTAGTATTAAATATAGGGGTGGGGGATCAAGCAGAAGGCACAGCACGGTGCCAGGTAGTGATAGGTAAACCTAATACAGTTGATGCTGTGTTTGGAGGGGGATAAATCATATATCAAAAGAGGTATTCAGTAGTGTTAATACGATATAGGAATTTAGTGAGGCCCCAACGAGAATACTGTGTTCAGTTTTGGTCACCACATCCAAGCAAGGACATGTACCTACAACAGAGAGGTGACGGCATAGGACTACTAGGTTGTTGCAGGACTAGCTACACTATGCTATGAGGAGTGGCTGAAGGAGACAGGACTTTATACATTTAAAAGTAGGTGGTTACAAGGGGATATGATAAAGATGTTTAAGATAATGAAGGGTTAAGACAAAATAAGTGCAGAAGGTTTTGCAGCACAATAGCCAGTGATAGAACCAGGGGCCATAGCCTGAACATAAAGAAGAGGAGATTTAGGATTGCGTTAAGGTAGGGGTCTTTCAGTCATAGAGAAGGTGATGCAAGGAATGTTATGCCTGGAGAGCTAGTGGCAGCAGAAAGAGTATATCGGTTCAAATTAGAATGAGATAGGTATCTAGAAGCAGTAGCGATAGAGAGGTACAGGGAGGGATATTGGCAGGACTCGTAGTAGCTTGCATGTTGGTGTAGCGCAGGCATGATGAGCCGAATGGCTTCCTCCTCCACCAAAGTTCCTTGTAGTTCCTTTTGGGTACGCTCACTGCCTGGACCCGGGGAGAAGTGCCTCCATGTATTAGCAAAGAAGACAAGCCATAAAGGGAAGTGTGAAAGCCTACGTTTTAACATTCATCTTGGCCACGTGTTTCTGCATTACAACACGTATCTTGTTTGACCTGTAGATTCGACCCGTAGGTTTTCACCATTGCCTAATTGATTTCCGATCCATTATGCATACAAACGAATAAAAACTATAATTGCTTCATTATTTTTTAAGGAATAATCACAGAGTGTGGGCATCTAATTTGTGGAGATTAAGAGAGCAGCAAGCAGCCCACACTCTGTGTTATTAACTCTAAAGTATAATACACTCTTTTGAGTTGTCCTGTTTCGTTTCCCATTGATTGGTTCATGATGTTGGGTTCCCAGGTTGAAATCGCCATATACTGAGTTCATTGACTCATTGTCCTTACTAATGACCTTGCAGTTTATGCAGAAGTACAACGATGTCTCATAATGTCCTTGTCCTTGTAATGTATGTGTTCGATCCATTATGAGCCGGACATCATGGTTTCAAATAAATTTCCGTTATGACCAGGAATTGTCCTCAGGGTGCACATTACCCCCATTTTCACCCACAAATGTATTCCCTATTTGCCCATTATTAATGCTCCTAATGCTGTTGTTAGTATGTTTTGGGCTAAGCTGAATTTATATTCCTTAACACAGGCTGATTAATTTAGGGCCAACGTTGTATTTCTCGACAAAAATGTTGATAGATGTTCAAAAGGTAACTCTGCATAACCCTTTGTTGTACATGGCCACGTAGTGAGTTGAAAATGATGCAGCAAGTCATGAAAAAGACCAAGGAGGACTTTACGATCGAATGTACCAAACTCTGCCAAAGCAGTTTTTTTGGCCTGGGGTCATGCTGGGCAGTTTTCCAACCCTCTCCCAGCAGTAGTTAGGGCAGGAATTTGGAATTTGTTCATGATGCCGGCAATAGCTTGCCTACTTTTCACAAAATAACTAGGGATCTTTAGCATCCATCAAATAATTCCGACAGATGGGTCACCCGTTTAATGTACATCCAAGAAACAGCACACACATCGGTGAATCACCCAGCCTGTGAAACACTAGGATGCTAGTTCATAGCTGGGCCGAGATTTGAAACGAGGATAGCCGGCTTAAAGACGAGTGTGTGTACCTCGAAGCCATCCTGTCAACCAAAGGAGTACTTTGCATTCACAAAATTATTGCAAACGTAAACAATTTGTTTAAAATTTCCTTCCAATGAGCACGCGAGGAGAGGAGGTATCACGCTGCTAGAAAAATCCCTGACTTTGTAAACATGGGTAATGAATGACAGAATTGAGATTTGCCAATTATGAATACAAATGAGTGTTCGGACAAGTATATATCCTGTCGATAATTATCTCGCTGTCAGGAGCTGCCATGTTGGATGTCGGTTCATTTGTACCTTGAACTGAGCATGCGATTACCTAGAGAAGCTGTGCCATGGATGAAGTTCATCAGAATGTGCTCATTCTCAGAGGACATGCTGCAGGGATCTATCTAGCTTGTGCTTTATGTTAATGATGTATGTGTAGAATCCATAGCCTTTCTCTTCAGTGTAATTGCTCTAACGATTATATCATTGTGGACATTCTGCAATGGGATTTCTCACGTCAAGCTAAGTCGAAGAGGGAAAATTGTTTATCATTGTTCTACTTGAGCAAAGGTGTTAATATGGTCAATTACATTAATCATTTTCACATTCAATGACTGCCCAGGCCCAAAATTAAAGACTGGCCTCAAATAATCTCGGAAACAGCTCGAGAATCGAGAAATTATGTCTCCAAGGATAATTATTGGCTTGGAGGATAATTTCTTTGATTTGCTTTTACCGTCCGAAGTTTGCCAAAAATTAGTTTATCAAATTAAATCGTACGAGAGCATTTTAATGTTCTTATTTATATTACTTTCTGCCATTAAAGTAATGTCGAAAATGTGCTTTTGAGTCTTACACATCATTTGTGCGAGGCTCAGGTGAAGTGATGAAGACACGATTATAAAAACGATTTACTTGGATTTAACATTGAAGTCTGTGGGGAAGATATCGTATGTGCCAAAGAAGAAAATCTGTGAGAAGGAAATCTGCTATACAGTGCTACATCGTTTTTGGTCCCATCTCTCAATGGTGAAGAATCACTTTAAAAATTCAATAATTCTCGAATCCAGATCCGAATTCGGATCTTCACCAACATCGAATCAATTCGTCCTTGCGACATACCCTACCCGTCCACCAAGTTTCATCTGAATCCGTCCCCAACTTTTGAGATATCGTGCTATATATCATTTTAGCCCGATCTCTCAATGGTGAAGAATCACTTTAAAAATTCAGGTAGTCGTCGGATCCCGATCCGGATCTTCACCA
Source organism: Eptatretus atami (assembly GCA_035128595.1). Lineage (NCBI taxonomy): Eukaryota > Metazoa > Chordata > Myxini > Myxiniformes > Myxinidae > Eptatretus > Eptatretus atami. Next base: position 67,523,023 of record CM068965.1, on the reverse strand, counting down.
AAATCTAATCAGTTTGTCCTTGCCACACACCGAACCTGTCTACAAAATTTCATCCTGATCTGTACACAACTTTTTGAGATATCCTGTATACAGACAAACAGACAGATGAAAAATCACTCACAGAGTGACAACCTGGCAAAACAGCACAAAGTAGAATGGCACTTGGTAGAGTGCATACCTCTGCCAGGTGGAACAGTTCATGTTTTGTATCCCACTGATGGGCTGGATCTGAACCAAAATCCAATCCGCTTGTTCTTGTCACCTATTCAACTCATCCACCTTGTTTTGTCATCACTCATCCACAACTTTTTGAGACATGGTGATAAATTTAGTGTTTTTGCCCTTTCTATCAATTTTCGAAATTAGGCCTGTATTGACATTTTGACTTTAAAATTAATTAGTAGTTGAATTCAGCAACCTGACATGAAAATGCTCTTCAAATTTCAAGTCAATCGGATGAAAAATTGATTTTAGAAAATTTGGTCCAAGTTGGCTTTTTGGCCTATTTTGACCTTTTGGCCTATGTTTACCTCAAAATTAATTTGTGGTTGAATTCAGTGACCTGATCTCCAAAAGGTCTTCAAATTTCAAGTCAATTGGATGAAAAGTGAGGATTTTAGAAGTTTGGCCTATGTTGACCTTTTGGTCGATGTTGATCTCAAAATTAATAGGCGATCAACATACTTGTCAAAAAAACAAAAATTTTTGCAAGTAAAGACAGAAAGGGGTGAAAACATAACCTCCTTCACCTTCGGTGTTGGAGGTAACTAGAAGGGCACTCGGTAGAGCACATACCTCCGCCACGAAATGCCTGATCCAATCGAACATATCGGGCCCAATAAATTTTTGAAATATCACGCTATACCGTACATCGTTTTTAGTCCGTTCTCTCGATGGTGAAGAATCGCTTCAAAAATTAAAAAAAAACTCTCGTATCCGGATTTGGATTCGGATCCTCACAAAAATCGAGCCACTTCCTCCTTGTCACACACCCAAATTGTCCAGCAAGTTTCATCCGAATCCGTCCACAACTTTTTGAGGTATCCTGCACACAAACAGACAAACACACAAACAGACAGACAGGGGTGATAACATAACCTCCTTCCACCTTTGGTGGTGGCGGTAATAGACCGTTAAGAGAAAAGGCAGTTTGAAAAATGCGTTGAAATTTGAATAACAGTATTTTCCAGATGGATATACAAATGTGTTGTTGAAATTGTAATTTTTTTGCACTAATATGTGACATGATCATGGTTGCTTGAAAATCGTTGAAGAGGTTTAATATAAGATCCCCGTCATCAACAAAAGGTGAAATATGGAGGTGTAGCCATATGTAATGGTACGCAAACGAGATGAAAAAGCTGCTGGCCATTGCACGCAATTTAAAAGTGGATGTGAGGTCGATCATTATCAAAATAAAACTTGCATACGATCAACTAATACTGTTTTTCTCTTTTTGTGGATGCAAGAGTTTTTGTTATCGGAATGCAATCCCTTTTGTCGGCCTGTTCAGCGTTATCACCCAAACTGATGGTTCATGATGCTCAAAGCCAGGCTCAAATCCTACATCGAGTTTGCATTTGTCCATTGTCTACTAATATTCTTAAAATTCATATTTACATAAAAACTAATGTTTTTGTCCTGCCTGCGATTTATGTACAAGCTTCACGATACATCAACGTGTGTGCAGTGTCTCGGATGGACGTTAAACTGGGCGGCCAGTCTGCCAGCATTAGTTGGTGGACATTAAAGATCTCACGGTGTCCTTCTTGAAGAGTAGGTGAGCTATCGCCGGCACCATGAACAAATTATAAATTTTTGCTCTAATTGAAAGGGATGGGTGCAACAATACCGTGTGTTTCAGCGGCATCGTCGTGCCCCTCCAAGAACCGATGCAAACCCACAGCCATGAACGATGAAAGCACAAGGAGCCTGAAATTGATGTGAAAATTAAAATTAAAAAATCCCTGAAACCTCTTTTATTTTACAGTGAAAAATGTGGAAAACAGTTACAATAAAAAATGATGAACCTCTCCATTTGAATAAACGAGTTACCTCGACTCAGTGAGGCTTTCACCATCATCCGGGCACTTGTTGGCCACCACGACAAAATAGTAGAGTTTAAAATAATGGGATCCCAAGTTCAAATCCTCTAAAAACTGTGCTTAATTGTCCATTTTATCTGAAGGGCTGAGTGGTTTTATGGCTGGCAATTTTAAGGGAAACAACTGCAATATTAAAGACTGACTAAACACAGTACTTCTGATTATTATCAAAATTTTCACTTCACATCTCAATGTATAAAGAAAACAAGTCCTCATCGGGGACACAACCCCGACTGAAAAATGTGACCTGTAGACATTACATTTAAATAACTAACAAACAAAATAAATATATATGTAGGTCGTGGAGATGGTTTAAAGTGTTTAGGAATTCATTAAAAAAAAAAAACTTATTAAAGGTGGTGTGTGTTTGAAGTAAGTATAAATAAAAAAATAATTAAATGTAGAATGGAGGTTGGAAAATGTTATACTGTTTAATTATAAATATTTAAATAAATATTTAAAGAGTGAGAATTGCTTTGTAATACATGTCTCCTCCCAATGTGATATTTTCTAAGTCCAAAAGGATATAACTCTGTGAAAAATTGATGAAACACCCTGAAACTCGAACTTGTTCTGTAACTTATCATAACAAAGCTGTGTACCAAGTTTCAGTTGAATATGTTAAAGGGTATGGGAATTTTTTTTTTGAAAAAACACAGGTGGGTTGGATGGACAGATGGACAGGTGTACAGACAGAGAGCAAACCTATAGTCCCCTCTGGTGAAACTGGTCAGGGACTAATAATCCAAAGTTGAGTGTGGGTCATGGATATGGTATAGTGGATGTATATAATTAAGTTTCCAAAAAGCATACAACCCTGTACTATTCTCTCCCATTGCATATATGTATATATATATATAAATATATATATATGAAAAATATATATATATATACATATACATATACACACATAGTAAGTGCTAACGCTGTTTCTAACCCTTCCCATAGTTCCTCAACAGCTATAAAGACGTTCACACATAGTACACACATGAGAATCCCAATGCTGCACACCCCCTCAGCTACCGGACCGGTTTTACCACTTTTTGGTGAATCATCAGCGATAGCGCAGTCAACAATACATACCAATGAGGCTCCCAAGCATGTACCACGTGCAAACATCAAACGCAGTCAACATATAAATAAAGAAAGACCCACCCACATCTCTCACCTGTGAATGGAGGTATTGGCCAATCAGCTCTCACCTAATTGACTACACCCAAGTGGCTAGGATTATATAGATGATTGACCCCTCCCACACTCCTCTAGCCCCAGTAGCTGCATAAAGCAACCCAAGAAGACAGATACAAGGTAAGTGCTAACGCTGCTTCGAACCCTTCCCAGAGTTCCTCAACAACTGTAAAGACGTTCACACATAGTACACACATGAGAATCCCATGCTAAAACACCCCCCACCCCCCAGCTACTGACCAGTTTCATCACTTCATCACCTCTAGCCCAAATAGCTGCATAAAGCAACCCAAGAAGACTTACACAAGTAAGTGCTAAACACAAGGTAAATATATATTTATATATATACATATATATACATATATATATATATATATATATATATATATATATATATATATATATATTGTTACAGCCACGGGTACCAGGTGTATTATGAGGGGGTTTAATCCCTGTTTGTCCTCGGAAGAGCTGGACCTGGGGCCACCGCTCGCAATCAACTTCGTGATATGGTGGGTTGCTTTAGAACCACGAACGCCAATCAATTAATCATGAGTTCCAGTGTCCAGCGTCTAATTTTGCGGTTTAACTGGAGGTCACATGGTTTCCTGAACGGGGAGCGCGCCCTCGGCAAAACACCAATCTTATCTTGATTAGATCTTAATTAGGGTGGCCGAGCGTTTAACCGCTGGTGCATGCGCCCCACTATTACAGGTCAATTCATTTGGTAATTACCTCCCAGTCTATCTTGGTTCGGACAATGCTGGATCAATGGAAGGAGGACAAGCACGGACAGGTTGGAACGTCAACAAAGGAATTTATTAATAAGGAAAAAATAAATAAAAATAACTTTTTATTCCCTTGTGGTAAAAATAAGTTAATTCAAATCAATCAAAATAATCGCAAACAAATAAAGAATGAATCAGGCACTGATAGAAAAAGAGACAAAGAGGCAGATGCTTATCACCATGCCTTACTTACAATTAAACACGAGACAAGGGTACCAGCAGATCATTCAGGGGGGAGGAGGAAGTCCAGTCTCGCTCACCAAATAGAAGTCGTCGTACGTCAAATAAAACGTCCTGAAATGTGTGAGCGTGCCTTGTCCGTTGCCAGCGCCCAGCCTTGCTGTGCACCTACTCGGAACAGGCGTGAACGCCAGTCGACGTCACCCCAAGAATGAGATACACCAAGAGCAGATCTCGAGCAGAACCAGCATTAACAGTCCGAGCGTCACCACCGTCAGGAGCCACGTCTGTTAGGAGCTGTGAGAATCTGAGGCGCTGTGAGAAACTGTAAGGTTACAAGGCCGCCACCACTTTCAACCAGCTCACCAACCATCGGACTGGAACGCAACAAAGCAGCCGTCTGACTGATACAGCCATCTGACTGGAACTGACGAAATGACCGTCTGACTGGAACTGAATGAAGCAACCGCCTGACTGGAGCTGACTGAAACAGCCGTCTGACTGGAAATGACGCAACGACCGTCTGACTGGAACTGAATGAAGCAGCCGTCTGACTGGAGCTGACTGAAACGACCGTCTGACTGGAACTGATTGATAGCCATTGCCCAGCTATCGCCAACTGACTCTCAAAGCCGTCGCCAACTGACTGTCAAAAAAAACGGACCTCTTGTCCTCTTTATCGGTGGCCCGTCTGGGTGGAGCCTCAAGCAGACTCCAGCCAAATTCACCTTGCCCATTTGCGCATCGTTGCGCGTGACAACCCGCCCATCCTGCAATCATTCCTGGCCTACGATGCCATGTTTGTGGTGCTGGACGAACGGCATGAAGCAGCTATTTGCCAGAATTACCAAGTGAAAACGTGAAGCGCTCATAAAACGTAACAACAATTATCACCTTAATGTTCAGCCCGATACGAAAAAGAGCCAGTTAGTGTCCAGAGAGCTGCTGAACGGGGTGTCAAACGTCGATGGAAAAATGTGTGTGTCAACGTCGATGGAAAGAGGTGGGTGTCGAGCCTCCATTGGTTAACGGCTATCTCACGTGCATGAATGTGTCTGTCGTAAAGAGAAAAAGGAGCTTTCCATAAGAGAGGGAATCTATTCTTTACCCTTCGCGACGCATCAAAGTTAGAATCCCACCAGACATGGGGATGGGTCTATTCTGGACATGCATTTAGGGAAATAACTGTCTGAGGACCTGGATGTTTGTATGCATTCGTCGGACTACGGATTCTGAAATCCGTAACAATATATGTATGTATGTATATGTGTGATATATATATATATATATATATATATATATTATAATACATATAATTATATATATAAATGATATATATATTCTGCAAAATTCCAAATTGGCTCCGATCCCGAAATCAGATAGGTGCCTCATGCCCAGATATTGCATATGTGTGCCAAATATGAAAGAAATGTGTCCAGGTATTTCCGATTAGAGGACAACGGACGGACATGAATGCAAATATAGCCTCCCAGCTGGTTGACACCGGTTGGGGGCTAATAATGATTTATCAATAAATGCACTCTTATGAGTTTTCCAGTAATTTCGATTGGAAGCAGACACATGTGATCATTGAGCATCTGACTATAAATCAATCAATCAACTCTCACCCTGGTGTTTCGGAGGCAGAGTGTGTAACCAATAAGTATGCTGTCTGTTGGATGGGACGCTAAGTTGAGGACACCTCTGCCAGCGTTGGTTGTTGGTGGATGTTAAATATCCTGTCCAGCAAGTGTAGCTAAGAATTGGTGAGCACGACAGAACTAAGACAAAATTCCATTTTTTTTGCAAACACCGAGTACTCCCACTGGGAAGGCAACGGAGGAACCACCCAGTGTAATCCTTGCCCATGAGACGACTTTGGTTACACTGAATCTGCCTCCTGAATACCACCAAACAACAATAACAACATCAATCCACCATGACCTACTTGCAAAGCACAGATATGTTTCCTGAGCTTGCTGTTTATACAACTTTTCTGCAATCCTGGAAGGATCAGGAAACTGATTGATGTTCGTCCAACAGTTTGGTTCAGTAATGATCTGTTTCCAGGAACACCTGCGGTTCTACTTGTTTGATCTTACTGAGATCTATCAGTGTTTTCTATTTCCTATTTACTGTTGAACTATTGCTTAAATTTTGATAAATTTAAAGTGTGTTTGACTTTCTTTGCGTTTACCTATGGTGTTGCCTATTTAAGGAAATATTTTAAATAAGTAATGCACACAAACACACACTTATTTTTTTTTGAAAGTAAACAAAACTTATTCTGGACGAATAAAAAGAAAATAGTTATGAAATAGAGATGTATAAAGATAATAACATCATTATGGCAAGAATATTACAGGATAAAACATTACCAGAAATTAATGTAAAATCACAACACACTCAAACACCAAATGTTATCATATGATGTTCTTCTTCTTGTAAATGGCACTTGGTTGCTAAGTAGCTATCACTTTGTTGGGGCATGACTATGCCACTGATGATGTGCCCCTCTACGAGTCACTGGTACTCATTTCACCAACCTCAGAAGGATGACAGGCTGAATCAACCCAAACATGGTGTTAATTCAGCAGCCAACAAGGCTCAAACTCAGGACCCAAGATCCCAAGCCAGCCACCCTAACCACTCCCACCAGGCCACACCAGGCACATTCATATGATATTTTAACTACAACATAATTGCAACATATCATCTGAAGTATCCATAGATAATGATATAGGATTGAAATGTAAAATACATCACAAGCAAAGATAGGGTGCATCAGGAAATTAGGAACAGCCACTGAAAGCACTCTACTTGCATTACTGCAGAGTAGGCCTACGAGGTTGAAGTAAAAGGATCAAAGGGATTCAAAATACAAAAATGAGAAAAAGAACACAGGATTTGTGAGATGGAGGTCCATCCATTCATTGGACCATACTCAATGCAGAACATTGGTACTGCCGAAGCAGTCTCCTGGGCTATTGGGTACAATCCTGGACAGTTCAACGCTCCGACACAGGATACTCAAACGGCTCAATCATCCCAGCAAGCTGGTACTCATTTTGCCAACCACAGAAGGATGACAGGTTGAGTCAACCCCACTTGGTATTAATGCAACAGCAAAGCAGGATTTGAACTCAGGACATGAAGATCCTGCTAGGATCCCAAGCCCACCACCCTAACCATTAAGCTATCACCAGGCTAGGATCCCAAGCCCACCACCCTAACCATTAAGCCATCACCAGGCTAGGATCCCAAGCCCACCACCAATAGGATCCTGCTCGGATCCCATGCCCACCACCCTAACCATTAAGCCAACAACAGGCTATCGATGGAGGTGTGGGGAGAAACAATGAGAAAATGAGAGACAGAAGTGTATAACCCAAAGCAACTGATTTCATGGAGGAAGCGATAAATAATTTCCATCAAGCAGAGATCCAAACATTCAAGAAACCAGTCAAAAACCCAACCAAAATGACCTTTTGGAACCACTCCACAGGTCGGTGTCTGGAATCAAGTGATTCTGGAGGTGACAGGTGAACAGGAGCTTCATTCCAAGAGAAAAGGCAAATGCCATTCGATTTTTAAAAATTCTATTTAATTATTGTACTTGACACATCTCTTTTTGGTTTTGAAAAACACG
>CM068965.1:67511607-67515088 GCA_035128595.1 Eptatretus atami | reverse complement strand
CAAGCACGGACAGGTTGGAACGTCAACAAAGGAATTTATTAATAAGGAAAAAATAAATAAAAATAACTTTTTATTCCCTTGTGGTAAAAATAAGTTAATTCAAATCAATCAAAATAATCGCAAACAAATAAAGAATGAATCAGGCACTGATAGAAAAAGAGACAAAGAGCAGATGCTTATCACCATGCCTTACTTAACAATTAAACACGAGACAAGGGTACCCAGCAGATCATTCAGGGGGGGAGGAGAGAAGTCCAGTCTCGCTCACCAAATAGAAGTCGTCGTACGTCAAATAAAACGTCCTGAAATGTGTGAGCGTGGCCTTGTCCGTTGCCAGCGCCCAGCCTTGCTGTGCACCTACTCGTGAACAGGCGTGAACGCCAGTCGACGTCACCCCAAGAATAGATACACCAAGAGCAGATCTCGAGCAGAACCAGCATTAACAGTCCGAGCGTCACCACCGTCAGGAGCCACGTCTGTTAGGAGCTGTGAGAATCTGAGGCGCTGTGAGAAACTGTAAGGTTACAAGGCCGCCACAACTTTAACCAGCTCACCAACCATCGGACTGGAACCACAAAGCAGCCGTCTGACTGATACAGCCATCTGACTGGAACTGACGAAATGACCGTCTGACTGGAACTGAATGAAGCAACCGCCTGACTGGAGCTGACTGAAACAGCCGTCTGACTGGAAATGACGCAACGACCGTTCTGACTGGAACACTGAATGAAAGCAGCCGTCTGACTGGAGCTGACTGAAACGACCGTCTGACTGGAACTGATTGATAGCCATTGCCCAGCTATCGCCAACTGACTCTCAAAGCCGTCGCCAACTGACTGTCAAAAAAAACGGACCTCTTGTCCTCTTTATCGGTGGCCCGTCTGGGTGGAGCCTCAAGCAGACTCCAGCCAAATTCACCTTGCCCATTTGCGCATCGTTGCGCGTGACAACCCGCCCATCCCGCGATCATTCCTGGCCTACGATGCCATGTTTGTGGTGCTGGACGAACGGCATGAAGCAGCTATTTGCCAGAATTACCAAGTGAAAACGTGAAGCGCTCATAAAACGTCAACAACAATTATCACCTTAATGTTCAGCCCGATACGAAAAAGAGCCAGTTAGTGTCCAGAGAGCTGCTGAACGGGGTGTCAAACGTCGATGGAAAAATGTGTGTGTCAACGTCGATGGAAAGAGGTGGGTGTCGAGCCTCCATTGGGTTAACGGCTATCTCACGTGCATGAATGTGTCTGTCGTAAAGAGAAAAAGGAGCTTTCCATAAGAGAGGGAATCTATTCTTTACCCTTCGCAACGCATCAAAGTTAGAATCCCACCAGACATGGGGATGGGTCTATCCTGGACATGCATTTAGGGAAATAACTGTCTGAGGACCTGGATGTTTGTATGCATTCATCGGATCAGATTCTGAAATCCGTAACAATATATGTATGTATGTATATGTATATATATATATATATTCTTGCCAAAATTCCAAATTGGCTCCGATCCCGAAATCAGATAAGGTGCCTCATGCCCAGATATTGCATATGTGTGCCAAATATGAAAGAAATGTGTCCAGGTATTTCCGATTAGAGGACAACGGACGGACATGAATGCAAAATATAGCCTCCCAGCTGGTTGACACCCGGTTGGGGGCTAATAATGATTTATCAATAAATGCACTCTTATGAGTTTTCCAGTAATTTCGATTGGAAGCAGACACATGTGATCATTGAGCATCTGACTATAAATCAATCAATCAACTCTCACCCTGGTGTTTCGGAGGCAGAGTGTGTAACCAATAAGTATGCTGTCTGTTGGATGGGACGCTAAGTTGAGGACACCTCTGCCAGCGTTGGTTGTTGGTGGATGTTAAATATCCTGTCCAGCAAGTGTAGCTAAGAATTGGTGAGCACGACAGAACTAAGACAAAATTCCATTTTTTTTGCAAACACCGAGTACTCCCACTGGGAAGGCAACGGAGGAACCACCCAGTGTAATCCTTGCCCATGAGACGACTTTGGTTACACTGAATCTGCCTCCTGGAATACCACCAAACAACAATAACAACATCAATCCACCATGACCTACTTGCAAAGCACAGATATGTTTCCTGAGCTTGCTGTTTATACAACTTTTCTGCAATCCTGGAAGGATCAGGAAACTGATTGATGTTCGTCCAACAGTTTGGTTCAGTAATGATCTGTTTCCAGGAACACCTGCGGTTCTACCTTGTTTGATCTTACTGAGATCTATCAGTGTTTTCTTATTTCCTATTTACTGTTGAACTATTGCTTAAATTTTGATAAATTTAAAGTGTGTTTGACTTTCTTTGCGTTTACCTATGGTGTTGCCTATTTAAGGAAATATTTTAAATAAGTAATGCACACAAACACACACTTATTTTTTTTTGAAAGTAAACAAAACTTATTCTGGACGAATAAAAGAAAAATAGTTATGAAATAGAGATGTATAAAGATAATAACATCATTATGGCAAGAATATTACAGGATAAAACATTACCAGAAATTAATGTAAAATCACAACACACTCAACACCAAATGTTATCATATGATGTTCTTCTTCTTGTAAATGGCAGCTTGGTTGCTAAGTAGCTATCACTTTGTTGGGGCATGACTATGCCACTGATGATGTGCCCCTCTACGAGTACACTGGTACTCATTTCACCAACCTCAGAAGGATGACAGGCTGAATCAACCCAAACATGGTGTTAATTCAGCAGCCAACAAGGCTCAAACTCAGGACCCCAAGATCCCAAGCCAGCCACCCTAACCACTCCCCACCAGGCCAACACCAGGCACATTCATATGATATTTTAACTACAACATAATTGCAACATATCATCTGAAGTATCCATAGATAATGATATAGGATTGAAATGTAAAATACATCACAAGCAAAGATAGGGTGCATCAGGAAATTAGGAACAGCCACTGAAAAGCACTCTACTTGCATTACTGCAGAGTAGGCCTACAAGGTTGAAGTAAAAGGATCAAAGGGATTCAAAATACAAAAATGAGAAAAAGAACACAGGGATTTGTGAGATGGAGGTCCATCCATTCATTGGGACCATACTCAATGCAGAACATTGGTACTGCCGAAGCAGTCTCCTGGGCTCTTGGGTACAATCCTGGACAGTTCAACGCTCCGACACAGGATACTCAAACGGCTCAATCATCCCAGCAAGCTGGTACTCATTTTGCCAACCACAGAAGGATGACAGGTTGAGTCAACCCCACTTGGTATTAATGCAACAGCAAAGCAGGATTTGAACTCAGGACATGAAGATCCTGCTAGGATCCCAAGCCCACCACCCTAACCATTAAGCTATCACCAGGCTAGGATCCCAAGCCCACCACCCTAACCATTAAGCCATCACCAGGCTAGGATCCCAAGCCCACCACCATAGGATCCTGCTCGGATCCCATGCCCACCACCCTAACCATTAAGCCAACAACAGGCT
>CM068965.1:67504107-67506607 GCA_035128595.1 Eptatretus atami | reverse complement strand
TTTTGAGATATTTTGTTCATAAACAGACAAACAGACAGGGGTGAAAACATAATAACCTCCACCCACCTTTGCTGGCGGAGGTAATAATAAAGAGTATTGCATCCTCATTGCGGCAGGTTAGAGCGACTTTGCAAGGTGTACTGAAAATAAATTATCTGAGTACACAAGTTGTTTCCACAAAGCAATGTCAATATTGTACACCAGACAAGTTCATGACGATTACTTCTTCGTTTTATGTCACACATGCATATCACATCCTCATGCTACACCACACACACACACACACACACACACACACACACACACACACACACACACACCACACACACACACACCACACACACACACACACACCTTGAACCTTAAAATAATCCATTCCAAGGGGACAATGCCTTTCTGCCATTAGGCAGATTGAGAAAGAAAGCATCAGCTCTGTGGTCTCACTCAAGCATGTCTCCGAGCTCCCTGACACTTGTGTCTGGCAATGTCTTGTCGTCGTCTGAATGATCTCTGGCAGATGCCACGTACATATGTGTCTCTGTTAACCTCCACTTCTTGACTGGCAGCAGCACACTTAGTTCTGTTCATCTCTACTCTTCTCTCTGCACAGGCATCTAATCCCTCACATCTCCTTCTCCAAATATTCCTGGGCAGCTCAATGCTCTGATATTGAAACTTTTCAGGTCTTTCCTCATTTTATCCCTTTATCCTGTTGAGATTTCTTCCATGTGCTGGGTGGCATTTTTGCAACCATCCAAATAGAAGTTTCTTTGGAATACAATCATCATCCATATGGGCAAGGTGGCCGAACCAATGGAGCCTCCTGGCTGCAATTGCATCTTCCAATGATTCCTTTATAGTGGGGCAACTTAGCATAACAATTGTGCATTTTGTGAGGAAAGCACCAAATTTGGCACACTAGTAGCCTAACATATTATGAACAGATTTGGATATTGGGCCATCTCAAATTTTTGATGGCAGTGGAAAATGGCTGCCACAGCCATCAGCGGCTGAATTTGAGATGGCCCAATATCCAAATCTGTTCATAATATGTTAGGCTACTAGTGTGCCAAATTTGGTGCTTTCCTCACAAAATGCACAATTGTTATGCTATATTTAGCTAAGTTGCCCCGCTATTATCCCAACTATTTTAGCTATCTGCACACTGATAATATGCACTACTCGTTGTTAAGTCTTGGTAGCTCCTAAAATGCTTCAGAGGCATCGATTGTGGAGAACTTCTAGTTTTCTGGAAGCATTTATCTTTGTGGCCCACATCTCAGCTCCATACAGCAGACTTATGCCAAGCACCACAACATGGAAGAGCAGTCTCTTGGTCTTCAAAGAAAGATCACTGTCCATTAAAAAAGCACGTTTCCACAGTGCTCCAAAGGCTCTCGAGGCACGAGCAATCCTGTTATTTATCTCCTTCAAGATGTCTCCAAGCGAGTCAATAATTGACCCGAGATATCCAAATGGATTGGTTGTAAGTCATCTTCGTCATCACAGTGATCCAGCAGGCATTCATTATTATTATTTTTTTGTATACCTTGTCGAGGCTCGTATGAGAGCTAACACACAGAACATCCAACAAGGGGAGTAGGAGACAAAAGGACCAGGAAAGGGCAAAGGATAAGCCATGGGGCAACACTGTGCACCCCACTACAGAGACAAGAGGAGATCTGTGGAAGGGAGAGGGATGGAGTGGGGTGCACAGGGTAAACATGTACCTGGCATCAACTCCCTCTCATGGCCAGACTTTCCAAGAGAAAGTGAACTACGTTGCGGGGATATCTTGTACTATGTGATGGCTCGTCGTTCTTGGGTGGGTCTTTAAATGGTGCGCTATGAAAGTATCGTGGCTCTCTTGTGATCCTGTGTGTGACCTTTGATACAGTATGGTGGTTGGTGGAGTCAGCTGTTTTGCACGGTCTAGAGAGGGAAGAATGGACTTCGAACCGCTCTGTGAGTGGGAGTTTAATTTGTCTCCTAAGAGGTTGGGTGAAAAGATGGTAAGATGCAATGCTAGTGAAGGTCGCAGCTAGTGCGATTACGTGATCTTTGGTAGTTCTTTCAGACACACAGAAGTATGGAGGTTCTCAGTATGGCAGAAGCACCTTTATATGAAGATCGCCCACTAGTCGGAAATTGTGGTGGGCTGGAAATCGAGCAGAGAGAGTCAGGGATGGAGGACGAGGTCGTGGAGATGGAACGCAGTAGACGCAAGTCCAAAGAAATGGAGTAACCTACCCCGGACGGTCAAATTCATTGGACCCTCTGCGTGTGGGAAGAGGAGTAGAATGCTGATGGCCCAAAAGACGAGATTAAGACTTAGCCTCATCGCGGGAGATGCCAATGATCCAAAATGCCTTGGTTTCCACAGCATGAAGCCAAGGAAGGTGGGAGGCAGGAGCACCAGCCCAGAGGGGAAGCAGTACTCCATCAGGCTGTGGACGAAAGCTTTGTAAGTGGTCAGGAGCTCAGGTGGGCCGAGGAAGGA
>CM068965.1:67482246-67503480 GCA_035128595.1 Eptatretus atami | reverse complement strand
GAGGACCTCCATCCATTGTTGGGAGAGCAGCAGCAGCATATCCGGGGTAGAGTCACCTGGTCTGAAACCAAATTGATGATCGGAAATCAAGCCATTGGAGAAGAGGAAGATTAATGTCTGAAGCGATGATGGATTCCATAACCTTGCTGATGATGGCAGAAGGCTGATCGGTCTGTAGTTGCAGGATCTGTTTTGCACCTTTTTTTGCAGGGCAGTGAGTTTGCTGATTTCCAAGCAGATGGCAGATAACCTTGAGCAAATGACAGGGTGAATAGAGACAGAAGAGGGTGAGCAAGAGCAGAGGAGCAGGTTTTAGGACACGTGGGCTGATGCCGTCTGGACCGGTTGCAGAATCTGAGTCAGGTTTAACAGCAAGCCTCCACCTTGTCAGGAGAAAAGGACAGAGTCCATGGACAGTTGGTGTGACTGGTAGGTGGGTAGAGAAAGTGATGGGTTTTGACACAAGATTTTGATGCAAACACCGAGTTTAGGCATTCAGCTTTTTCCACGGTGCGGATCATAGTCGCCGATTTGAGGTATGGGAGGGGATGGAGGGGAACATACACCAAAACAGATTTGATTAGACGCCACCAGGATTTTGAGGAGGGAGAGAGGTTAAAAGTCCAGACTTGAGCTCAGAAAGATGATTTCTGGCTCTCCTGAGGTAAGATACACACTTGTTCCAACTTTATGAAGGAACTGAGATTACCTCATTGGTTTGCTTTCCATGTGGCAAAGCGAAGTGTTTCAGGACAACTGCTCACCACAAGCTTCAGTGAACCAAGGGTGGAGAAGAAGGGTAGGACAACTGAAACGAGAGGGGATAAATCTGTGCATGAGGGAGAGCAAGTTTCTTTAAAGAATCCCAGGATGAGTTGATGTTGGAGAAGTAGCGATAGGAGACCAGTCTATAATTGATGGCCGCTTGGAGACCCTGCCAGTCGCTTGAGTGAATGCCAGACTCGACGGCGGTGAGGTAGTTCTCTGATAAAGCCAGAGAGATGTCACTTGACAAGGACGTGGTCAGAAGAACCGTTTGAGCGCAGGAAGAGCAGCAGAATTGTCGGGGAAATTTGTCAAAATCAGATCCAAAGAGATGAGTACCATTGTTGAGATCCGAGATCGGAATTGACCGATTGAGTCAGTCCCAATGAGTCGCAGAAAGCTTTTGCTGAAGTGCCATGACAGGTGAGAGAGGTACCCACACATACCAACTGGCATGATGACAATTGAAGTCGCCACATATGATGAGAGAGAGTTGGATGAGAAGATAGAAGTTGGTCATGTTTTTGGATAGTGAGTGTAAATGGAGTCATCACTGTTAGGTGGACGGTACAGTACACATAAATACATGAGGTGGGAGTGGAGGGGAAGCCGTAGCAAGAGGTATTCCTGGGGTGTGGGGATGAGGGCAGTGCATGGAGAGTGAGGAATAGAGTCTTTGATGAAGAGAGCAACTCCTCCACCAGGACGAGGCTCAGGTCTGTTATTCCGGAGGAGGGAGTAACCAGGGAGAGACACTGGTGTCAGACACTCTTTCGGGAGGAAAGTTCTGTTAGGCAGATTATGTCTGGTTTGTCAGTGGCAACCTGTATGGAAAATCTGAAAGGTTTGAGCGAAGCCCCGGATATTTGAGGTCACACTGTTAATGAGAGGAGGGAAGAGGCTTTGGTGCAGGGGTGGGAGGGGAGGGAGAGGTAGGACAAGGGACGAGGGGGAGGTAAGGAGGGTTGTTGAAGAGTGTGGGGGATGCAAATAGCAGGGAGGGGCCAGATAGGAGGAGAAAAGGCTCGTGTGCTGGGGGAGGGGGACAAGAGAGGGGCGAACACAGTTGAGGATTGAGGAGGTGGAGTGAAAAGATGGAGGTGAGAGGGCAGTGGAAGGAGGAGCTTTGTGGATGGGAGGGGGGTGCAACTTTAAGAAGGTGAGTGAGGGGTGAATGGTGGAGAGGCTGAGTGGGAAGAGTTAGGAGAAAGTGAGGGGGGAGTTTTGAGAGAGGTGAGAGGGAGGCTTGGAGGGAGAAGAGTGGATGGTCTTTGAGAGTGAGGGGTGAGATGGTACTGAAATTGAAAAAAAAGAATGGTTGATGGAAGCGAACTTTCATAGCAAACTGGGTTTTTAATTTAGGTCAGAGATGCGATTTAAACATTTCTTGATGGATGCAATAAAGGGGAATCAGAGAAGGAGAGAAGAACCGCGTGAACAGTTGATTTTTTCAGCAAGGTCTGAAGGAAAGGTCGAATTGAGAGCAGTTTTTTTAAATAGTAGAAGAGTAGTGCATTATGATCATCAGTAAACAGAACACAACTGGGAAAGAGGAAGATGA
This sequence comes from Eptatretus atami, assembly GCA_035128595.1. Lineage (NCBI taxonomy): Eukaryota > Metazoa > Chordata > Myxini > Myxiniformes > Myxinidae > Eptatretus > Eptatretus atami. The sequence continues at coordinate 67,501,154 of CM068965.1, read as the reverse complement.
AGCATTATAAGAGATCGTTTTTTTAAATTATTATTATTGTTTGAGAGAGTTTTCATCAGATTATATCATGGAAGTGTTGTAGAAAAAATCGTGAGGTGAATGGTGAAATTGGATTGGTAAACACAGGGGGTGTAAACAGATCACGTGGTTGCGGGAGAAGCACGTGGCTATGGGAGGTGTATAGTCAAAAGTGAAATTATTTATTTTAAATGAGGATTGCCTAACATTCGGAAAAGGGAAGGTAGAAGTAAAATCGTGGAAGTGTGTGGTGAATTTGGAACGGTAAACACAGTGTGAAGCTGCTGGGTCGATGAGAAGTACCAGCAAGAGTAGAGAGAGAGACCCGTGGTTTACAGGAGGTGTAGAGATCGAAAGGATACAAGGAAGATTATTATTTTTTGATGTATTTTTGAAGAACAGGTAAGATTCGGGAATGGAAGGTTGTAGGAAGAAATCGTGAAGGTAATGGGGAGAGAGGGTCAGCTCAATAGAATAAAGATGGTGTGCCGGCAGGAGGAATAAGAAGAAGAGGAATAAGAAGAAGAAGGATCAAGACTTGTGAGTGTGCAAGGAGAAAGGTAGTTTTTTATTTTTTTATTTTTATTTAAGACAAGAAATAGTGTTTAGTTGGGAGGGATGGGGGACGTTGGGAAAGTGGGGAAGATATAAATTGAAGTAATGGGGAGAAATACAAATAAACACATCGTACACCGAGGGGAAGGATGGGTAGACCTCAAGCACCTTGGTAAGACAGTCGATGAACTCACAAAATAGCACGATTTTTGAAACAAAACCGAACTGGGAACACACAGTAACATGTAGGTGAGAACATATACAGTTAACACGGGACAGATAACGACCGGAAACTTAACTTTGAGATCGTCAGCATAGAGCCCTGAAAGAGATCTGCCGAAGCTCCAAACCCAGAACCGGAAGTCTCAATTGGTATTTCTAATTTCAAACCCCACTCAGAAAGAACTTTAAGAAATCAAAGCTGCAATCTCTATGCCCTCTCTGGTTGTGCATACTGCAGCTGCATAATCTGTGAACAGTAGCCCAGTCAACGTCATCAGAGATGGTCTTCTGGTCCTTTCCTCCACGAGTTAGCCACCACATTTGTGCAGCACATCCACCCCCCAGGGGCTGGTAATGCTCTCGCTACTTCTTCATCACCAGATTAAAGTACAAATTTAATTGTGTTTGTCCTTCATGAGCGAAGATGACCAGATTCAGCATCATCCAGGATTGTTGGTTTGGATTTGGTGAGTGCGTCGGTGTCTGAGAAGCCTAATTTGGCCCCAGAAGGTTCTGTTACAGATATGACAGACTAGTGATGACAGCTGGTTTGTGGCAGAGGTAGCAATTTTGTTCTTTCTTTTTTCACACTTCTTCCCCACCTCAGTCTTGTGCTTGAGCTCAAAGGAAACTGCACCCTTATGGATTGCACCTCGCCATGCTAAACGATCCTGGGCAAGACCCTCCCAAGAGGGGAGATTGACATTGAAGAACTTGAGGGATTTCAAGGTGTTGTTGTAGTATTTTTCTGACTACCATGGGAACGTTTACCCATCTTGAGTTCACCATAAAACAGTCACGAGAGCAGACATGTATCTGATATTTTTTGTCACATGACCAGCCCATCTCAGCTGTGACTTTTTCAGCATAGTATGAATGTTTAGAATTTCTGCTAATTGCAGTTCTTCTGTATCAGTGACCTTTCCCTGCCAACTAATCTTTAGAAGCTTTCTCAAACAGCTGATGTGAAAATAATTAAGCTTCTTTGCATCACGATAATACACTGTCCATGCCTCATTGTCGCAGAGTAGTGTTGAAAGAACCACTGCCTCATAGACCTTCATTTTTGTGTCCAGTCCCCAAATTTCAGCTTCCTAGCTCAAAGGATGGCTGCGATATCACCCAGACAAGCAAGAAAGAAAATAATTAATTGATTACTTGATTCATTAATAAATGAAAAATACTCTTTATAGCCAAATGACTTGGTCACTGTCATGTCCAAATATCAGCTTCCCAGCTGAAAAGGTGCCTGAGATAATTGCCAGGATGAGAAATAAAAGAAATAAGTAATTAATAAATCGTTCATAATTAAGTAATTCATCAATTAATTGATAAATAAAAAAAAAATACTGTTTTTACCAAAGCACATCTTCACTTTTGCCCCCAAATTTCAGCTTCTTCGCTCAAAGGATGGCTGAGATATCACCCAGCCAAACAAACAAACAAACAAACAAGAAAGAGAATGGAGTAAAAACTGAGTACGTACTCCCTTCCTTCGGCGCCCAGCGATGACGTCATGCATCACCTTGATATGAAATTGGGAAGAAGTGGTGTGCAATACTTGGAAAGGTGCCTGAGAGAAAGGGCTGTGCTTCTGCACAAAGAAAGACTTAGAGAACTTACTCAGCTCGTTGAACAGGCAGCTCTCAACCATGTGCGATACAAACCCCTCAACAGATCTCCGCCATTGAATGAACTGTGCATCTGGATTAGGTGCTTCTGAACACTGAGGAAAGGACATATTTGGTGCTTTTGAATGTACAGGGTAAGTTTAAGTTGATATTTCAATTAATCATGCTGGGAATGGGGGGGGGGGGGGGGTGAGGTGGGAACTATGAGGAGAGGAGAGGGAGGGAGGAGGAGATTGGGACCTACTCTGTGCAGAGCGTTGTGCTGCCTAAGCAGTCTCCTTGGCTATTGGGCACAATTCTGGACAGGTCGCCACTCCAACACAGTATACCCAGCATGCTGGCACTCATTTTGCCGACCTCAGAAGGATGACAGGCTGAGTTAACCCCACCTGGTATTAATTCAAGGCTGAGCAGGATTTGAACTCAGGACCCTAGGATCCAAAGCCCACCACCCGAACCATTAAGCCAACCAGCATGGCATGAACTATGAGGACTGTTATATATAATATATATAATATATATTATATATATAATATATATATAATATATATATATATAATAATATATAATAAATGTATATATATATAATATATATATATAATATATATATTATATACATATTATATATATATATATAATATAACAATATACATTTATCCCTGTCAGAGGTTTGCACCTTCTCTACGTCCCATGATGTTACATAAATAAATCCCATCAAAATCACGTGTTTGTTTTTTTTCATGGCGGAGAGTGTAGTATGATGGAATGTTATAATTTCGATGTTAACATGGCTTTCTGCATGTGGCATATTCTAAAGCTCAAAAGCAAACAGCAAACTACAGAATGATTGAAACCCACCTACATTTTCTCAAACAATTTCAATTCCACAGAAACCGATGGAAGAAAGAGCAAAAAGCTCAAGCCGTTCATCTGTTGGTAACCAGTCTTGGGTCCTTCTGTCGAACAAGTACCAAACAACAAGCGATCTCCACATCTTATTGACTGATCTCCCAGTCATTACATATGATTTTTTCTTACACATTTGGCGAAATAATCTCGCACTCATTGCAGTTGCCGACATCACCGATATATCATTGTTTCCTCTGGAATATGGGAGGAAGGTGTTTGCCGGTGGTGAGATTACACCACAGTAAAAGTGCAATGATGTTGAGATTGTCTTAAAGGTGTTCCTTTAACCAGTCCAGTGGAATTGTAAACACATCTCTGCCTTTTAATCACAGCTACACATTGGACCCCTGTTTGATAGTTCAGGTGCAACTCCTGCTGTTTTCCTTTTAATCTCCCTATTATTGTGCCACCAGCTCAGAAAATTGGTGGAATAATATGTCTGCCCACATTTTGCTCCATTCAACTTTCAATATAAGCAAAGCCACATGTTTCAAATACCTATAGCGGTTTTTGAATACATTATTTTCCCCGCAGTGACGTTATGCCAGTGTATATCATGCAATAACGTTGCACTCAATGTCACATTGTGAAAATTCAAAAATAAACACAATCCTTTAGATTGGGCTTTAATTTAAAAAGTCTCACGACTGGTAATTTAATCAAAGCCCTTTCCTCACATTGTTGTAAACCCTGTTTTAATTTCCCCATGTTGTTTCATTCACTTTGTGTCATTTATTGACCTGACAGAAGTAAACTATTATTCTTACTCACACATACATCCTGTCGTTTCACTGACAGGAATATGGAGGAGGGAGAATGCAAAGGGGGGAGGGAGTCGGGAGTCAAACGCAGGCTAGACAGCTTAGAGCATGCATGCACACCTTTTGGCTATCCTGCCATGATGTGGCAATTCATTGCTTTGTAACACCTGAAAACATTTTTTACTCATTGTAAGCTTCTAATTTATTTTGCCTTCCTAACTCTGGAGATGTCCCCACAGAGAGCCACGCAGCAGTATCACCATCAAAGATTGCTCTTGCCAAGTGGCTTAAGCACTCAAGCAAGCTTTCCAACGAAAAAGTTGAAGAAACTTTTAAAAACGAAACATTAAATTTTTGTTTATATGTATCTATCTACGTCAAAGTGACAGGTCGTATAATGAAAAGATCGTACAAAAAGAGGAAACGTGTAAAATAAAATTGCACATTTTCAGCGAGTGAGCCACCACCCAAGGCACTGCATGAGAAAACGAACAACCAAGCAGTTTATAGAGCGCTTGCCAAATGACTTAAGCACTCGAGCAAGCACTCCAACAAAATGGTTGATAAGGAACGGCAGGCTTGGCAAGTGATTAGCGATTGTCGATTGGTCATACAAACACCATGCATCCAGAGACACCCGGAATGTCAAGCAATGTCCGAATTGGACAATTGAACACTTTTCTTAATAGTCGAAACTGCTGCTATAGTCAACTAAGAAGATTAAAATTTTGAAATTCGGCGGAAATTAATTGATTTGAGAGGTTATGGCATTTGCGGAAATGAAATAAAGCTACGAACGCTGCCGTATCTCGGCGTATAAGTAGGTATGATGATCAGACATTCAATGATATGAGTGAGGAAAGTGCAAAAAAAAAACTTTATCATTAAGAAATCTTTGCGGTCTGTTACAAGTCAAGGCATTGTTGAGCAGGCCAAAAACAATGGCAAAGTAAGACCTAAGTGAGGGGTAGTGAGATGACCAAGGATAATGCTGTCTTGATGAAGGATAATTAAATAAGGCTGTTAATTATGTTCAAAAGGGGTGTTTAAATTAACCCAAACATCCAATTTTCACTCATGCACTACCTGAGAATTCCCTTCGTATGCATGCAGAGTTTTGGGCCACCAGGTTTCATGGTTTTGGAGTTATGGAGGAGATAGACGGACTGACTAACACGTCCTGACATTTATTGGTATAGATTAGTCTTATCATCATTATTATTATATTCAGGGATTCACACAATTTTTAAAATTAGGTTCTCTAATGAGTACCAGCAGAAATGGTTTTGAACTCAACCAAAAAATTTTTTGTCAGCTTCGAGTGTGCTCGTCTACTTTCCCAATCGCCACTCCGATTTTTACTGCGCCTCTCAGCTTTATGTGCATCTCACTGCTCTGTAATGGTCTCTCAGAACGTTCACTCTAGACGAGACACTCGCAATCTGCTCTTTTTTATTCTGGATGCTCCTGAGCCTCCTCTTCCTCCTCTTCCCTGGAGCGTTCTCCTTAGATCAATTTGGTTTTTTTTAATCTTAAAAGTTAACTTATATCTAAAACTTACAAAAAATCTAAAACTTACAATATAGCTTATAAATGATATTGCTGTAATTTATAAACTTAATTTTGAACATTTAAATTTTGAAATCACTGCAAATCAATTGTCAGAATTATCATGGAAGAATCTTACCGACACAAGATGAGAAATCGTTCCATCAAAAGCCTTTGTGGTGCTGGTACACCTTTGAGCTTTCTGAGCATCTTTGAAGTACGCATTTAGTTAGTTTTTGTTTTTTAATCATGCAGGAGTACCTTGAGTACGAGGTATGTGAACTGCTGATTATATTATCATTATTATCATGAGCAGGGACCCACGGAAACCATGTAAGGTAAAATGTGACTTCATCTTAACCACCCCCCCCCCGCCCCACCAACCCAATCCCAACTCCTCAACCCCACCTCCAACCACAAATCTTCAATATCTTCCCCACTCCAAATCTTCAAACCTCCTCTCTCAACACTCTCTGTTTCCTCTCTGCACCCTCATCCCCACTTTCTGTCCTCTTCTCCCATTTATTCAAGTCCACAACCCCTCCCAAACCCAAGTTGTCAACCACCCTCCCAACCAAAAGTCCTCACCCTCCCCCTAATCCCAACGTCTCAACCTCCCTCTCCCAACTCTCTGTCCTACTTATTTTTAACAACGTTCCAGTTCCGTTCGTTAAGAACAAATTGTATATATATAATATATATATTATATATATAATATATATATATATATATATATATTGTTACGGCTGTGGAAATTCGCAAACACCATTCAGGTCCCGTAGGTGAGATATTTTTTTTAAGTACATGTATATTTAGCCCAAACCCATTGTTTAGAGGGAATTAATGTGATTCATTCGGGCTGCGACACTTTGAGTTAGTCGTTTTTCTGTTCTTTCATTATTTCGAACCAACACACTTCAACCTCAACCACGCCACACTCCAACAACGCAGCACCGCCATCTCACAACAAACCACCATCTTCGCCACTACCCACACCAACGAACGCCATCCTCCGCGGTCCACGTACGACGGTTTCCGCGTTGGAAACCGTCGAACGCGAGAAGGGAAAGAAGAAATCACCACAGCGAGGGCGCGTGGGTTTTCCCGCCTGTTTCTTCCCTGGTCCGGCGCCAGGACGGTTTTTCCTCGCCCCCCGCATGGCGCGGGGAGGGGGGAGCGAGAGGGAACGCCCCCTTCTCGAAGCGCATCGAAGGAGGGTAGAGCCAAGAACGGGGTGGGGCGCCGGGGTATAAGAGTCGGAGGCGCAGGAGGCATTGGGGTCTCTCTTGGTTCGGTATTCTCGCTCGGTGCTCTCAGTCCGGTGTGTTCGTGGTTCGGCTCTTACGCAGTCGGTGCTCGGTCCGTGGCGTCGAGGGGCCAGCACGGGCAGGCACGAGGCACGCCGGAGAGACCTCGCCGACCACCGCTCGAGCACGGAGTCACGGCCAGACGGGACCAGTCAGAGGACGGTCGCCAAGGACTCGAGGGCAGGGAAGTCGCGACTTCCATTTTCTTTTTGGGGTTTTGTGTGAACGTGTGTGTGTGGCGCCGAGTCCGGTCAAGTAGAACTGTATAAGTGTGGCCGTGTGTACGCGTAGTCGGTGGTAGCTCTGCTGCATTGTTGCTTATCTTACATGTGATAATTGTGCATTTGCTAATTGTGACTGTAAATACATGCTTTATGTGTGCTTTTTGTGTGTTGTGTGTAAATAAAATGCTTCTTGGTGAATTGTTCCCCCGTTTCGCTGCGTCCTTTCCTTTGTGGGTCTCCATCTTGCTTTACGTAAGGGTTTGAGTGGGCGCGGGACGCCCGATAATTAATCAGGAACCGTCGAGGCCGACGATAAACCGCTCGTTATCCCGATAGCACGGAACGGATCGCTTAAGCGGCCCGTGTCCGAAGTCGACCTGCGGCGAGGTGCGATCGCCCGTTTACATCCGCGTGGGTACTTAGGTAGGTCGAGTTTGGCGAACAACCGTATCCCACGCGGGTGGCCGATTAGCACGATCGTGTGAGGCCGAAGGCTCACCGTGACTAGATCCCGGCGTTAGTCCGGGAGGGTCACGACGGAATTGTCCGTCCGGTGGGCGACGTGCCGCGATTCGAGTCACGTGGCCGATCACACCGCGGCTGGCGCGAATTCGCAACACTGGTGTCAGAGAGGCGGAAAAATACCCTCCTGCCTCCAAGCTAATTCACGGGAATCGTCCAGGGGTGAGAGAAGCGACCCCCGATTCCCTCCAAATTACGAGCGAGCTAAATTAACCCCTTACGTGGAATAAGATAGCGTCTCAAGGCGAGCGGGAGCCGGGGGTAATAGAATGGATGTAGAGTGTTTAGAATCTATGGCTCAGGACGAGATCCCCATGCAGGACATTGTGAGCAGGAACAATTACTCCCCAACCAAACGCAGAGCCCGAAATAGGTGCGGCGGCGGCCGCGTATATAACACCTCCCCTCCCCTCTCCACAAAACCCCGATCCTGGCCGAATCGGCTCAGCCGAGTGCATCCGACATGGCCCAGCTATTCGCCATGCTGGCAAAGATGAATGCAATGCGCAACAAATGGAAGCGAATTTAAACAACAAAGTGGATGGATGAACGAAAAATGGATGGAAACGCACTCAGAATGGAAACAAACACAAACGAAATGAAAACGAATATGGAAACAAATGCGCAAGGAATGAAGGAGAAATAAAAGAAATGCGGGTGAAACGCAGCAAATGGCGAAGCCTGCAGCGGGCATGAAGGCAACAACAGCGAAGTGCGTAATGGCGACGCCACGTGTGGGAGTGAACGAGCTGGAGGGGGTGCAACGGTTGTCAGGCCCGCGGTGAAGGCGGGTGAGGAAAAAATAATTCGGGAGACGTGTTGGGCGAGAAGTGTGGAGGTGACGGAAAAAGTGACGGTGACCGAGAGGGAAAAATTAATTGGGGTGACGGAGACGTGCACGAAGGAAATAAAATAGTGGAGTGTGAGAAAAGACTTCAAGACATGACGAGAGAGTTGATAAGCTGGGACGGGAGGTAAAAACGGAGACAGAGGAACTGGGAAGACGGATAGACAAACACAAGCGCAAGCCGGAAGAACAGTTAGAAGCCAAAGCAAGGTCGGAGTGTGCGGAGATGAGAAAGGAATTGGAAAAGAAACGAGTTACAGAAACACCAAAAGAAAGAGACGGAACTACAAACGAACTGAGAGTGTAAAAAGAGGAACAGAAGAAGTACTGGAGAACAGGAATGAGACGGAGAAAAGAATCTGTCAGTTGAAAGAAATAATGAGATTGCAGAACGAGGAACAAGAAAGACAGTGAATAGAAAACTGAAAGCGTATGAATTTGAAACTGAACGACAAAAGGAAAAAAAAGGTTGGAATATGTGGAGAAGTTGAAGGAGCAACGAATGAAGCAGGAAGGAGAAATGAGGAGATTGAAGGACACAACGAGATTGGAGAGGGAAGAGCAAGAGGAACAATGGGATAGAAAACAAAAGGAACATGAAGCCGAGGTTGACCAATTGAAAGAAAAGGCAAGGCTGGAGTGCGAAGAGGTAGACAAAGAACAGCGAATGAAACACAAAAGGGAAATTAACCACATGAAGAAAACCATGAAACTGCAGAAGGAAGGGCAGGAGAAGAAACAAGGAAGAGTAATGAGACAGCAGCAACTGAAACACAAGAAGGAGATTAACCAAATGAAGCAAACCATGAAACTGGAGAAGGAAGGACAGGAGAGGAAACGAGGAAGGTAATGAGAGAACAGCGAATGAAACACAGGAAGGAAATGAGCCAATTGAAAGAAACGATGAGATTGGAAATGAAGAGGCAGGAGAAACTGTGGGGAGAAACAAAAACTATACGAGTTTGAATTAATGAACTGAAGGAGAGAGTAAAATTGAAGTCCAGAGAGATGGAAAGACTCCAGAAAGAAACAGGATAATAAAAGTATAGAGACGCGGGAGACAGGAAATAGAGGGAGAGACTGCACGATAAAGACGGGGTTAAAGGAACAGAAACACCACACCAGAGGTAGTGGAGGATATGGGGTGGAGCTCGCGGAGCGTGTGGAGACCCGGTGCGAGCAGCTGGATGGCGCCTCCAGGAACGAGGGGAGGGAGTATGCCCCTTGAGGCGAATCACGACCAGGTGGGTTCGGTCGTGCAAGCGGAGTTGAAGGGATGAGTGCTGTGGATAGGTGCACGTGCAGCTTGGGGGGTATAGAGGCCCGGGACCCTTGTGGGGACACGAATCCCCAGTGTGGTTGTGCAGGGCTGTGTGTTTGCGAGTGTGCGGACATGCGTGCTTTGCGGCACGCAAGGTGTGAGTGTGTCCCCGTGTGTGGAAGCGACCCCGTGTGTGAGTGGTGGGGTGGCAAGTGTGCGGAGTGCGTGCCTCCCAGCACGCCGTGTGTGGATGAGACCCCAGGGGTGAGTGCCCCCACGTGTGCAAGTGGAAGGTTGGGTGTGAGTGAGAGGGTCCGTGTGAAGAGAGACAGTGTGTGTAAGGTCGCTGTATGTGAGGGAGATGAACGGTCTGCATGCGGGAGCATGCAGCCGCGCCTCCTGGGGTGAGTGTGATGGAGTGGAGTCGTGCGTCGTAACACGCAGGTGTGCGTGGGTCGAATGGCGGCGGCGACGACGACGACAGAGGGACACAAGCCGGTAGCGGGCTGTAGCTGTTGTGGAGACCGTGCTGGGTTCACCCAGCAGCGAGCGCGAGGTCCGTGCTGTGCAACGCACGAGGCCGCCACGTGCTCGCTTGCGGGAGTGAAGTCCGGTCCGGAAACGCCAGCGGTGGATTTGCCGATCCCGGGACGGACAAAGTTTAGGCAGGATGACGGATTGGACCGGATGGGTTCTCCACGCGAGCTTGTGTTAAGCTCCAACGGGCAGAGCACATTGTGTTCGCGTGGGGAACCCCTCGGAGTGCGAGGTTTGCTTTTGGGGGTGCGCTGGGTGACGTCATAGGCTGCACGTGGGTTGGAATCCGGCAGGAGGGTGAATCCTGCCGGATGGTACCGTCCAAGAGGGAGGGTACACGCGCAGCTGCATGACGTCACGGGCAAGGTGCAAAGTGCGCGAGCTGCGAGTTGCCGCGCTGGTGCTGCGCATAATTGGAAAACAAAATTAACAATAGCAAGCCTCGCTTTCGGGTGAACAGGATTCCTGGCAAGGGGTGAAAGAACCCTTACCCAGGGCACGGAACTAGCTAGGGGGAAGGGTTAGCTTAGCTAGACCGACTTCATGGGGCAGGGGTAAGTCCTCATGGAGTCCGTGGAATGGATTAGGTAGAGGGATTGGAGTGAGCTTTAGGTGGGAAAATGATTTTGATGATTTGAGGACAGTGACAGACAGCGAGTGTGTAGAGGGGACGTAGCTTGCTACGTAGTGTTAAATGGAACGTGCTATAGTGTAAGGGATGACGTGGGAGCACGAGATAGTTAGGGGAGGTAGTTAGAAGGATGGCAGGATTCAGTGTGTTGAAGAGTTGGTGAGTTGTGTGGAAACATATCGAGTGAGTGAGGACAGCGGGTCTGAGTGTATGGAGCGAATGTGGAATGCATGGTGCGATGAGTGATTGGGGGAGGAGTGATTCCCGCCCAGGGACCCCAGGGTCAGTGTAGAGTGAGTTAGCTGGGTTAGTTAAATTGGAAAATGGAAGTCGTTTTGCTTTTGGTGGAGTGTAGGCTCGAACCCATTTTGAGGGGTGCAGGAGCCCTGTTGACGGGCTGGGAGCGTGGCTACGAACGGTGAGTATCGCTGAGTGGTACCCCGGGCACCGGGCTAGTCGGCCGTGGTAGGCCAAGGGCCCATGGGGGGCCGGGTTAGCGTAGTGGCACGGGTGCGCCCGCTTGGTGGCGGGGCCCGGGGCGCCATTAGCCGCGTGGGCAGTGTCGTGGGCACGGGTGACCCTCGGAAAGGGGCCCGGGGCGCCAGCCTGCCACGTGTGCATTTCAGGGGAGTTGCCATGGGGCACTCCCCGGTGTTTAGGGAGCTGGTAGGCTCGGAGGCAGTGTAGTGCCCGGGGTGCCATGTAGGGGAACCGGCAGAGGGTCGTGCCTGCCAAAGGGAGCCACGCGTCCCAGCCACGGAACCGTGCAAGGGCACGAGGGAAATTGGAGGGCGAGGCCAGAAATTGTGAGGACACCAACACAGGCGACGGGAATCTGGGTTGTTAGAACCGATAGCTTAAGCGAGAGGCGCTTTGTTAAAGCCCCGGGTAGTTTAAAGATTAATGGTTAGGGTAGATTAGGAGTGTACCCTCCGCACCATCCATCCCTTCGCCTCGTTGTCGGGCCGCTGGACCCACTTTGTGTTGAAGATCGCGGAGATCTGGGAGGCCATCCTGAGGCTTCATTGGGCCTCGCACAGGACGCTAGCTCTCCCTTATTCCCCTCCGGGAAGGGAACGTAGGGTTGGGAGTAGGCTAGTGGACGATAGGTTAGCCGAACAAGGACAGTAAAGGGGTTAGGGGACGATTTATGTGGTGGGGAAGTGGAAGTAAAAATAAAAACAACAAAAAAATTAATTGGGGCTAAATTGGTTTTGACAAATTAAGGGAGTGGGTATGTACAGTGACAGGCAAAGGCGATAGGTGGTAGGGAGACAGTAGGCAGGTCCGAGCCCCCTTCTGTGTGGGCAGCACCACCGCACTCCCTCCACCAACCTGCACTGCACGGCAAGAGGCCGGCCAACTTCATCGGCTGGCTGTTTTCTGCGAGGCTGTGCCGGTCACTTCGTCTGCAGGCTGTGTTTGCCTGCTCACCTTGCCATGCCATGTCCACTGCCCATGTTCACCAGCCCGTTCTGTTCAGTTTTGCTTTGCCCCCCCCCCCCTTGTTCATTTCCATGTGCGCCAGGATCAAAGCAACAGTTTGCAAGCTGCAGGAACTGTCCTGTTGGCAGCTACAACACGGGCCTGCAGTGGCGGCCCGTGCGTCGGTTTTCGTTTGACTTCTTTTTCCTGCAGAGTCCATTGATCCTGGGCCATGGAGTAGTGTAAATTTATAAGGTTAAGGTTAAGTTGTATTGTAAATATGAGTGCGCCCCCGGCATGTCTGTCTAGCGCCGGCAATTTTATTTAAGTCGTCCGTGTGAGTGGGTTTGTTTAGTTAGTACTCAGCCCTCAGGTTATTTATTTTGGGGACACGAATACCATGAATGTCGCACTCAGGGATCCGAAGTAAAACGTACTAGGGGAAACTACACATGATGGCACACGATAATTTGACGACTCGGACGAGTCTGTAAAAAGGGAGGGGTAGTGTTACGGCTGTGGAAATTCGCAAACACCATTCAGGTTCCGTAGGTGAGATATTTTTTTTAAGTACATGTATAGTTAGCCCAAACCCATTGTTTAGAGGGAATGAATGTGATTCATTTGGGCTGCGCACTTTGAGTTAGTCGTTTTTCGTTTCTTTCATATTTCGAACCAACCACACTTCAACCCCAACCACGCACCACTCCAACAACGCCAGCACCGCCATCTCACAACAACCACCACCATCTTCGCCACTACCCACACCAACGAACGCCATCCTCCGCGTCCACGTACGACGGTTTCCGCGTTGGAAACCGTCGAACGCGAGAAGGGAAAGAAGAAATCACCACAGCGAGGGCGCGCGGGTTTCCCGCCTGTTTCTTCCCTGGCCCGGCGCCAGGATGGATTTTCCTCGCCCCCCGCATGGCGCGGGGAGGGGGAACGAGAGGGAACGCCCCCTTCTCGAAGCGCCTCGAAGGAGGGTGGAGCCAAGAACGGGGCGGGCGCCGGGGTATAAGAGTCTGAGGCAGGAGGCATTGGGTCTCTCTTGGTTCGGTATTCTCGCTCGGTGCTCTCAGTCCGGTGTGTCGTGGTTCGGCTCTTACGCAGTCGGTGCTCGGTCCGTGGCGTCGAGGGGCCAGCACGGGCAGGCACGAGGCACGCCGGAGAGACCTCGCCGACCATGCTCGAGCACGGAGTCACGGCCAGACGGGACCACGTCAGAGGACGGTCGCCAAGGACTCGAGGGCAGGGAAGTCGCGACTTCCATTTTCTTTTGGGGTTTGTGTGAACGTGTGTGTGTGGCACCGAGTCCCGTCAAGTAGAACTGTATAAGTGTGGCCGTGTGTACGCGTAGTCGGTGGTAGCTCTGCTGCATTGTTGCTTATCTTACATGTGATATATGTGCATTTTGCTAATTGTGACTGTAAATACATGCTTTATGTGTGCTTTTTGTGTGTTGTGTGTAAATAAAATGCTTTCTTGTTGAATTGTTCCCCCGTTTCGCTGCGTCTTTCCTTTGTGGGTCTCCATCTTGCTTTACGTAAAGGGTTTGAGTGGGCGCGGGACGCCCGATAATTAATCAGGAACCGTCGAGGCCGACGACAACACCGCTCGGTTATCCCGATAGCACGAACGGATCGCTTAAGCGGCCCGTGTCCGAAGTCGACCTGCGGCGAGGTGCGATCGCCCGTTTACCATCTGCGTGGGTATTAGGTAGGTCGAGTTTGGCGAACAACCCTATCCCACGGTGGCCGATTGGCACGATCGTGGTGAGGCCGAAAGGCCCACCCGTGACTAGATCCCGGCGTTAGTCCGCGAGGGTCATGACGGAATTGTCCGTCAGGTGGGCGACGTGCCGCGATTCGAGTCACGTGGCCGATCGCACGCCGGCGGGCGCGAATTCGCAACAATATATATATATATATATATATATATATATATATATATATATATATTATATATATATTATTAGTTTGTATACATGGTCTAGGCTCGCGGAAGAGAGAGGTCACATAACAAAACAGGACACAACATAAAAGGGAACATCAGGAGAAAGGGGAAACGTCAATAACAGGATGGAGGGAGAAGGTAGTCAGAGACGGATAAACAAAGGATGCAGTAACGATGAAGGGTAGGGGATAAAGCAAGGGCTGGACAAGATGGATACATCAGCAAAATTTTGTAGGGGTGGGGGTGGATTCGCAGGTGTAGAAAAGATCATCGTTTTGGATGGGGGATGACCTAAGATAGTGGTGAACAGCAGTTTTGAAGACCTGAAGGAAAGAATGAGAATGAAGAAAGTGTGGAAAGTGGTTGCATGGGTGGAGAGAGGAAAAATGGTGGAGGTGAGTAGTGGTTTTGGATTTAGAGTTTCATGAAGAGGCTGGTCGACTGCATGTGTCCTGCAGATACTTGGGGGGGGGGGTGGTGAGAGGACAGAGCATGGAGAGGGCAGAGGATGCAAGATCAGAAATGAGGTGGAACAAGACAGAGAGATAACCAACCTATCAGCAATTGTGAACTGATAGGCCCATAGATTCAGCTTCATCGTGAGAGATTCAATAATCTTGAAGGCCTTGGTTTCCACGGTGTCAAGCTGAGCAAGATGTGAGGAAGGGGAGCCAGCCCAGAGAGGACAGCAGTGCTCCATCAAGCTGTGGATGAAGGCCTTGTAGGTGGACAGGAGCTCAGGTGTGCCAAGGAAGGAGTTACATGACAGAGGATGTCCAGTCAGCATCTGGCTTTGGAGGCCAACTTCAAAATGTGGCTTGCTCAAGAGAGATCATGGCTGAGAGTGAGACCCAAGAGTTTGAGTGACTGAACCTCTTTGAGATGGTGTTGAGAAAGTAGATGGGAGGATTTACGGAACCGTCCTTTTGGGAGAGAGAGTGAGAGAGTGAGTGTGTGGGATTTCTCAACATTGAAAGACATATTCCAAGTGTTTGATCAGTTTGTGATTTTGTGGAGGTCTAAGGAGAGGGAAGAGGCTGCTGCCTGTCTGTCAGAAGGATGAGGGATGTCATGGCAGAGAGTAGAGTCATCAGCAAAGACATTAAATAGGATTTCCAGAGAGTCAGTGAGATCATTGATGAGGATTATTATAGATGGTGCAAGGACCACTGCCTTGGGGTACGAGAAGAAAGGGTTCCATTGAGAGCCACACTTTGGCTATGAAAGTGAGGAAGTCAGTAATCCAAGAGTGGAGTTGGCCTTGGATTCCATAGGCAGATAGTTTGGGGAGCAAGGCAGGATGCCAGACTGTAAATATTGGAGAGCAATGTAATGTAAAAAGTAAATAATGTAATGATAATAAAAGTTTAATTCAGAATCTCGCAAGATTCCGTCACCTTGCAATTGTTAAACTCTTCAACACCCCCTCCCCCACCCAACCCAAAATCCTCAAGCCACCCCAAAATCAAGTCTTCAAATTCCTCCCCTCTCAAAGCCCTCAAAAGGCCTCACACCCATCCCCACTGCTTGTCCTCAACCCCGCCCACCCAAAATTCTCACTCCCTCAAAGCCTCACCCCCTCTCCAACTCTCTCCCCTCTCTCCCCCACCCCACTCATTTCTTTGTCCTCCACTCCCCTTTCTTTTTCAAGACCTCAAATCCTACTCCCAACCCCGAGTCTTCAACCCCCACCCAAAGCCTCAACCATCCTCATCATCTCCCAACTCTCTGTACCCCCCCCCCCCCACAATCGGAATCCCAAGTCCGCAACCCCCCCATATTGTATAAATGATTCTGCAATTGCAATGCATTGACGTGAGCTGAATCAAGTTCTCGCCAGTTGAGTCATGGCGTGGGACCAGGAGGCCATTTGAGGTTTCAGCTGAGCTGTTTCTTTTGTTTGCCTTATAATCCTTAAACTAATACAGGTATTTGATAAAAGCCATCATTGGATTTCTCTGATCCTTTTGCTGCTGATTCAGGGCACATTCAGTGATGAGGATAAAAATATTTATTCAGTAATATTTGTCCTTTTGTCAGTACTGCAGTAACAACCTTTTTTTTGTATACATTGTCGAGGCTCGTATAAGAGCTAACACACAGGGGAGCAGGAGACAAGAGGGGTGGGAGAGGGAAGGGGAAAAAAGTGCAGAACAGAGAGACATGAGGAGATCTGTGGAAGTGAGAGGGATGGGGTGGGGTACACAGGGTAAACAAGATGGACATACAGGGACTTTCAGGTCCTCACACGACAGGGACTTTCAGGAAGGAAAGCAAGGAATTTGAAGGAGGTTGGTTTGGGGTGGATTAACGGGGGTAGAAAAGATCGTGGTTTTGGATGGGGGAAGATAAGAGGTGGTGGTGAACAGCTGTTTTGAAGACCTGGAGGGAAGAGTGGGAGGAGTGGGAAGAGTGGGATCTCATGTTCTGTCTGTTTGTATGTCAATCGCCTACAGGTCACATTTTCACTCCGATCTTCACGAAACTTCGCCACCTGGTATAGGTAGCGACAAGCTGGAAGCCTATTGTATTTGAGGTCAATAGGTCAAAAGGTCAAGGTCACATAAATAATCTATTTTCAACCGATTTATTTGATATCTATGTATATACTGTAGATAAAACTGAAAATCAGGTGGAAGGTGAACCCTCATCGCGGTGAAGTCTTGGTCGACCCCGGTGACCGTCTATTAATGACGTAGTTTGAACTTGAGTTGGACCGTGAGTATATCTATTAATTACTTATTATTGCACCTTCACTAATATCGACTTATTACCTCTGTGGCTCTATTAATTATGGACTATTGGAACATATATTTTAGGCAGGTAGACCCAAGAGCCCTTCCACCTTTTATACCCACTAGAAGCACCCGCTCCCTACGGGAGCCGTTAAGGGGGTCATGTTATTATATTTATGCCTATTTTCTTCCAAGGGGTCCCAGGATTACACACCCAAAAAATGGTTGCGATCGGTTCAGCCGTTTTTGCGGTACCTGGGAACAGACAGACGGACAGACGGTGAATTATAGTAAGATAACACCTTTTAAGAACCATTTAGACCATTTTAAACCTTTTATATACTTTGGACCTTTTCAGACACTTCATACCCTTTAAACCTTCATTACCTTGAGATCCCTTAGACCATCTAAGACCCTGAAGAACCCCAAGAACATTTAGACTCCGAAGACCCATTCAGACCACCAAGACCCCCAAGAATCTTTAGACCCTTTAAGACCCGTAATTTTAATGAAATGGGATATTTTTGTGATATTATTATTGCCAAACCTGAGGAATTTTTCAAGATATTAGATTGAAACTTACACAGCTTATTTTGTATGTATGTGTCGTATATGTGTATAAAATCTGGTCAAAATTAGTCAAAAGTCATGGTCAATGTCATCCAAAACTTGTAAAACATATATTAGGCCACAATAAGAAAAGGTATCAACCAAATTTGTGATGCACAACATTCCATCATGTAAAACACTTGAGAGGCCAAATTTTCCAAATTACAAAATTGCTGTTTCCATGGAAACCATTGTTTATTTGGATTTCGCAGATATTGTGCTTCATGGCATCTTCCTTCTTTGTCTGTTTACTAGCGGGATATCTCAAAAATTTATTGATGGATTCTGAAGAAACTTGGTGGACAGGTTGGGTGCGTGACAAGAACGAAGTGGTTCGATTTTGGTGAAGATCCGGATCAGGTCAGGTCAGGTCCAGGTATGGGAGCATGTGCAGGAGCAGCAAGTCGCTGCTTGCTTGCACTTTCCCCGGGTACTCCACGGGCCTCCGTCTGGCCATCCCCCAGGCAGATGTCTGGCCCATGCCCATCTCCTTGAGATGCTGATCAACCTGCTGCAACCATGAGGCACGTGGTCAGCCCATTGGCCTCCTCCACTCACGAGGCTTTGGTATCCCTCGCTGAGAGTATCTGGTGAGCAGGATCAGCATCAGGAAAATGAGCCACATGTCCATACAGCCGCAGCTGATGCTCACAGATGAAGAAGGTAAAAATCTCATTTGAATCTCTCTCAGCAACCGCTCGTTGGACACAAAGTCGACCAGTGATAGCCAAGGATTCTCCGAAGAGACCTGGTACCAAAGGAATTAAGTCGCCATCTTCAGATCCCTGGTCAGACTCTAAGTTTCACATATGTAGAGCAAGACTGGAAGCACCAAGGACCTGAAGACCCGGACTTTCATCATACTGCACAGGTAACAGCAGTGCCACACCCCATGATCCAGTTAATCCACGACTCCTCAGGCCCGACCCAAACATCTACTGACCTCTGGATCACAGCCAGCAGAGACATGAATATCACTGCGAAGGTAAGTGAATCTCGCCGTGACCTCAACATCTTCACCACAAACAGGTGCATGCAAGATAGCAGCATCCAAGATGTCATTGAAAGCCTGGATCTTTGTTTTGACCCAGGAATCCCATAATCCCAGCAGCTCAGTCTCCTCATTCAGCACCTCGAGGGCCCCCAAAAAGATTTCCAGAGTCTCGGCAAAGATGACTGCATCATCTGCGAAATCAAGGTCAGAGATCTT
>CM068965.1:67455097-67482236 GCA_035128595.1 Eptatretus atami | reverse complement strand
AATGATGCACCACAGCTTGATCTCTCTGACATCCTCCCCAGAATCCAGTCCATTCAAGCGATGAAAAGTATTGTGGACAGTAAATCCATGAACTCCAGCAACAACTGAAAATAAGTCACAGATGGTATCACCACATCTCACAGCACTCTCGGTACCAGAGTATACTTCAGACATCAGATTGATCAGTTTTGGTGGCACCCCACATAGACCAAGAATCCTCCAGAGGGCATCCTGATTCACTGAATCAAATGCTTTACAGATATCAACACAGGCTGCAAGCAGCCCCTTGCAAAACTCTCATCTACATTCGGTGAGGACCTGAAGGGCAAGGATACAGTCAATTGCTGACCTCTTTGGTGTAAAGCCTAATTGCTCTGGACGCTGGTGCTCAAGCAGATGGTGGCGACCCTGATCAAGAATTATTCGAGCAAAGACCTTGCCCGACATTGAAAGCAGCGTCAACCCTCGGTAGTTGTTGCAGTCTTGGCGATCACCCTTCCCTTTCCAGAGAGGGACAACAATGCCCCTCTTCCAATCAGTTGGGATGATGCCTGTGTTCCAGGCAGAGCACAGAACTTCATGCAACGACATGAGTACAGCATTTACACCAGCCTTGAGAAGTTCAGCATGGATGCCACAGATCCCAGGAGCTATACCCCATTTCAACCGGTTCATTGCAGTCTGTGTTTTCCACAAATGAACGTGGATCACAGTTGATTGGAGGGTCAGCAATAGGGATATAAACACCACTGACATCCAACTCAACAGCTGGTAGATCAGCTTGGTGGAGCCGCTCAAAGTAACTGGCCCAGCGGGCCTTCACTTCAGACTCCTCTGTCAAGAGCTCCCCACCCTCCACTTGAACTGCAGTACACCACGGGATGGGCTTGGAGGAACGCAATGCATGAATTCCCCTGGAGCAGGACAAGAATCACTTGACCACAAGTGATGCTCTTCCCACTCACAGATTCCTTGCACATAGGCCTCCTTGTCTATCCTCAGCACAAGTACAGTTTTATGCCTCAACTCCCTGAACAGCTCAGCTCTGCCAATTAAGCCTGGCCCTGTGATTCTGGTCAATGGTATCCAGTGTCCCTTGAGAGAGAAAATTCTTCCTCACCATATAGTGAGTTCCAAGACATCCACTGGTAACATCAAGGATGGTGGTCTTGAAGGCACTCCACAACTCTTCAGGATTCCACAAAGCACCCAGACCTCCAAAATCTCCACTCAGCCTATTTGAAAACTCCTCAGCTACCCTCGCATCCTTGAGCTTGCCAACGTCCAACCTAGGCTGGGATGGTAGCATTCTCCTACATTTAAGCTGCAACTTCAGAGTTGCTACTACAAGCCTGTGGTCGGTGTTGAGGAACTGAGCACTCTGGAACTGCAGTTCTGGATCATCCTCCAGTGACCATCAATGAGCGCATGGTCAATCTCCTTTGCGGCACCGCCAGCATTGGAATACCAAGTCCAGCGATGAGCTTGTGGGCGCTGAAACCATGAACCGGCCACCTTAAGTCCATGACTTCTTGCAAAGTCAAGGAACTTAGTGCTATTATGACTCACAGTTCCAGACCCATGGGGACCAACACATGTCTCATAACCATATCTATCAGTTGCAGTCGATGCATTGAAATCTCCCAAGACGAGAAGAGTGGCATGTGGGCACTGATCAACCACAGACTCAAGCGTGGCATAGAATGCGTCCTTCACAGTGAGATCACTCACCTCATTTGGAGCATTTCCAGAGACCAGGTAAATGACACCCAAGAGTGACGAATCCTTCGTCTCATAATACGCTCATTGACCGGTGTTACCTTAATTATCATTGGAATCAGCTACAGCAACTCCTTGGGCATGGTAACTATCAGAGCGACCAGACCAATAGTAGGTGTAACCACCCGCCATGATCTCGCCACTATCCGTTCTCCGTACCTCAGAGAGAGCTGCAATACTGATGTTCAAACGCTTGAGCTCAGATGATAACAGAGACAAGTGATCATCCTCTCTTAGGAATAGGATATTCCTGGCACCCACCTGAAGGGCCCGCCTCAGGTTAACCCAAGGAAACCACCGTTTGGTGGTCGATACCTCAGCACCACCCTGACACACACTACCACAATCTGAACCGGGTAGGTTGCCCCATGGTTTTCCTCCTATCATCAAAGAGTGGGAGTCCCAAAGGCTTTGCACCAATCCCATCATCCGGTGAGCTGCGCTGCGAAGGGCAGCTGCACAGGAGGTACTCCCACCGAGTGGGTTTTCAGTTTTTTTTGTGCTTTTCGTATGTTTTGCAGAGTGAAGAGTTTTAAAGTGGCCAGAGTGCAAATCCTGCCACCAACCTGCTAAGAAAAGTATCCCAACTGCAGGAGTTCGTCAGCAGACACAGCTCACATGGATGGCCGTTAGCTCACAAGGAGCTCCTCCACCCGTTGATCCAGATACGAGAATTACTTCTTTTTTTTCAGTGATTGTTCACCATGAAGAGATTGGGCCCAGAACTTTATGTAGATATGCAGGATAATTCAAAAAATTGTGGACAGATTTTGACAAAACTTGGTTGATGAATTAGGTAGGTGACAATAACAAGACAATTAGATTCTGGTGGTTAGAATCCAGATCCGGCCCATTATTGAAATACAAAATGTAAACTGTTCAGCCTCACAGAGGTATGCACTCCACCGAGTGCTGTTATAGTTAACTAATGCTTGTATTTTGGGCTGCAAGAGTAACAGAACTAACTATTCTTAAAATTTCATCACGAGTTCCTGAAATAATGCCTGATGTACACCACCCCCCCCCTCCCCTCCTGCCTCCAGTCTAATCACCAAGCACTAGGCAGACTTGGAGGTGGGTGCAGGCTGTAACTTTCACATTTGATGGTACTCGAGACACTCCTCACTCCCTTCGCGAACAGCCCGCAGAGTGGGGGGGTGGTGGAGGAGGTAGGCAAATATATTTTGAGCCGTGGCTAATAATCCCCCCCTGTTCTGCAGCATGGGTCAGGAAACCACTTGCACTCGTAAGTCATTTGTTCCCATGACCTGACCCTGAGTCAGGTCATGGGAACCTGCCAAAAAATGACCTGCCAACACATATGCAAAATTTGGTCGACATCGGACCAGCTGTTTTTTTCTTTGATTTTCAAACTACACACATACAAACAGAGAATTGCCTCGTGTAATGGAATAGGATGTCCTTGTCCTGTCCTGCAAGTAATATTGTCCCTGAGCTTTATAAAATTGCGTAAAATCTAAATGCATCGTAATTTGATCAAATTAGTCCATTTAAAGAGAGCGCTTTGTCGAAGTGACATTCGTTTTAACAGATTATTGAAATTTCTCTTGCCAACTATTTGTCACACCCACGTGATGCCATTCTTGTCCCTTCGATCAAGTTTAACGCGGCCCCATTGTACCAGCCTTTCAGTGATTACGTTTCAAATCCGGTGACTTTGACCTACAGAAGGGATCACTTTACGCTTGTTGTCGGTCTGATGAACTCTCTCTTGTGAATCAGAATGTTCTCGAGATCATTAGGAAATTAACATCTTTTTGTGACATTTCACCTGCAATTGAAGTGAAACCGCAAAATACTGAATAACCTACAAAAACACCCCCACGACATTTGTGATTGGTCTTGCACAATCACAACATAAGCTGTTGGATGTTGTACTCATTGTCATTCACATATAGTTTTCGCATGTTGAAATTAACTCTTTTGAGGATAAGGTCACGTGGAACAGGCTATGGGTAGGCAGTCATATATTTTTTGCATAGGCAGTAGTGGGGCAACTTAGCATAACAATTGTGCATTTTGTGAGGAAAGCACCAAATTTGGCACACCAGTAGCCTATCATATTATGAACAGATTTGGATATTGGGCCATCTCAAATTCAGCCGCTGATGGCTGTGCAGCCATTTTCCACTGCCATCAAAAATTTGAGATGGCCCAATATCCAAATCTGTTCATAATATGATAGGCTACTGGTGTGCCAAATTTGGTGCTTTCCTCACAAAATGCACAATTGTTATGCTATATTTAGCTAAGTTGCCCCACTACAGTCATATATTATTTCCTTGATGATGTTATCGTGTTCTGCAGCAAGGTCACGTGATTTGGCAGCCATACTGTTTAAAAAAAAAAAAAACCCTTCAAAAACCTTCTCTGAAGTGACTGAACAGATCGAGACGAAACTTTACACGTATGACTGCCTATCCATGAGGCACAAAAGTTTCGCATATATGATGTCATCGGTCTCATGGTTTGGCAGCCATATTGGATTTACCCAAAAACTTATTTTAAAAACCTCTTTCAACAGAATGGCTGGACAAATCTTGGGGAAACTTCACACAAGTATTCCCCAAACTTTGGGTGTACAAGTTTGTTAAGGAATAATTGATAGGTTGCATGGTTTGGCAGCCATATTGGAGTGAAGAAAAATATTAAATAATGTTTTCTCTGTAACCGCTTAATCAATTGACATGAAACTTCACATTTATGATCTAGTATTGATGGGAAATTCATGTTTTAAATTTCAACTTGATTGAACACATGGTCTGGCAGGAGAATTATTGTTTTTTTTTTGATCTGGGTTCTTTTTGAGTTTTTTTTTTGAGTAAGGCTCACTTGGCTGTTCTTCAATGGGTTTGAGGGTAGAGGAGCAGCAGCTGAAATGTGAATCCTATCCAGGTTCCTCCTGATGACTTCATCTTTGCTTTTTGTTTGTCCGGGCTCCTGATTACTCCAACGCAGTACTGTACCTATTTGGTCTTCCATTTGATTTTAATCCCATTCTAAATTCAGTTGAATAATCATGAAAAACGTCATGGTTCAGGGTCAGGTGTCCAATCAAAGTGGCGTTCCATCAAAGCAGGACGTCTTGGTACCTGGTCATCACTGCCAGCAGTTATAAAGTGGCAGTTCTAATTATGACTCATTAATTATGTAACACACCAGTACACAAACACCACACAAAATACACCACACAAAACTCCACAAACACATTGGGACAGGATTTAACGAGGTGAGTTGATTGGAGGAATTTGAGTGAAAGCAGAATGTACTGAATCATTTGAGTTCGATATGATATGAACAGACATTCTTAAGAGACAGTAAATATGAGTTCCCTTACAAAGACAACACAAAAGGCCATTAGATCCACCAAGCCTGCACAAAGCATGGTGTTGGCTTAACGGTTAAGGTGGTTGGCTTGAGATCTTAGGGTCTTGAGTTCATGCCGTTGAATTAACACCAGGTGTGTTCACTCAGTCTGTCATCCTTCTGAGGTTAGCAAAATTAGTTCCAGCTTACTGGTGACAGGGGGAATTTCATCAGTGGCATCGCTGTGCTCTCAGAAAATGATGCAGCCAAGCAGCCACCGGCTGCATATGAATAAATAAATATGGAGCCCTGCACAATGGTTGTCAACCTATTGCTGTTTGTCCATGCCTTTTCCTTTTAAATGCTAAGTATCAAGCAAAGAAGCAGCACGTACCATTTATAGTCTTTGTTTTGGCTCAGCCAAGTTCAAACCACTGACCTCCCAGACTCAAAGTAGATGCTCTATCCATCCCACCTCCACGTCTGGTAATATATGTGGCACCTCATTTGAGTTGAACATTCTCTTGAGAATATTTATACCATCCACTCTCAATATATCACCAATACCATCCATCGGGCCCATACTCTGTGCAGAGCATTGGTGGTGCCTCAGAAATCTCGTTGGCTATTGGGCACAATCCTGGACAGGTGGCCACTCTGACACAGAGCACTCAATTTGCCGACCTCGGAAGGATTACAGGCAGAGTTAACTCCACCTAGTATTAATTCAACAGCTGAGCAGGATTTGATCTCAGGATCCTTGTATCCCAAGCCTACTTGGATCCCAAGCCTACCACCCTAACCATTAAGCCAACACCAGGCATATATATATATATATATATATATATATATATATATATATATATATATATATATATATCGCCAATACCAGCCAATAAGCCATACAGGTATATTTACACGATATAATAAAGGGCTAATGACATTGTTTTGTGAATTTCCAACTGATTACAGCTCTTTGTATGTTTACTCATTATCCTTGCCACTTTGCTATTCCTGAGTGCTGTATGTGTGCTGTCGTGTTTGATCAATACTTTGAACCTCATGGCTATTCCTGCCAATAATTGAAGGTTTATCGAGGCAGCTTGAAGCCAACTTGAAGTTTTTCCTTCATTCTGAGAAAAGCTTATTCCATCCACCAGGAAGGAAACCTATCACCAAAGAAACATTTTGATAACTTAAATGAGCATCGTTTCAATTAATTCCGAGGACAACTATTGCAGCATCACCTTGGTATGCTTGAAAGATTTTTTTTCCCGGACATTCGCAGATTCTCCAATTAGGAGAGCAGAAGTTGAAAACTTTCAAATCTCAAACATCCTAATTATTCATCAAAGTTGTGGGGCTTACAATGTTAGTGGTGATAGGTGGCAGGATTCCATTTGTGCTTTCACATTCCATTTGTCCTTCCATCACTTTTGGCTGTTCACATTACGTTTGGAGTGATATCTAAAGAGAGAGCATTTTGCAAGTCAAGCTGTGACTATATCGGAAATGAATGTACTTAATCAGTCTGTCTCTATCGCAGGCAACAAAAAGGCACACTCTGTGCTTTAGCAACTGCATGTTCATAATTGGCATGCTAATTGCTGACGGAGGTGTATGAACATCTTTTCAGCAGAGAACATACAGTCACCACTCGAAGAGAAGACAAGCTGGACGGTGAGGTTCACAGAATAAAGGATGTACAGAAGGGAGAGCTGGGTAACTTGATTGAGAGAGAGTATGACGTGGCAGCCTGTTGAATGTTTGAGAAATGTGTGCACATGGTTGACAGGTTGTAGGTGATCTGAAGAGCTGGCAATGACGAGAAAGTGACCATGATCCTATAGTTTAATAAGATGCTCGATGATATAAGGCAAGGAGTCACCGGCTTTGATTTAGATATATCATATGGGCTTAGAGTGAGGGCAAACCTCATTAACCACGGGATGTTCTTGATTGCTGTTAACGTGAATGTTTCATTTTCTGTCGCACTCAACTGGTCAGTACTTCGTTTGTCACCTGGATTTGAGGGACTATCCCATATGTATTTACAGGTAAGAGCTCTTTCTGCCGGTACATACAGTTTAGGGATTGCTACTGACTAGTGCTATAACATGCAAGTTAATACAACCTCCACCCACCCTTTTTCGTACACGTACACACACACACACACACACACACACACACACACACACACACACACACACACACACACACACACACACACACACAACACTACAGACGATTCAACGAGACAACACACAGGACTGTTAGATGAGATAAAATCTACCATTCAGTGCACTCTGGGTACCAGCAACATCACAACAGTGCACTCAACAGGTCAACAGTGTACAGCCTGTCACAATCGTAGGGCAGTGCACTCTGGGTACCAGCAACGTCACAACAGTGGGGGAGTGGACTCTGGGTACCAGCGAAGCACTGCCTAACAAAGTACAACGGCACCGCCTTTCTCACCACACTCAGCAAGGCATTTCCTAAAGCCGCTGTCACACCTTGACGTTTTAGCCAGTGTATGGCAACGTATCAAAATGTATGTAAAACGCTGGCGCACGCTGAACTATTGATGTTTTTTTCCAGTTTTGGGCATATTCATAACGAGTTGGATGTATGCATAACGTATTGTAACGTACACAGAAGTTTCGATAACATATAGATAACTTATACCAACGAATGCTTAGCGTGTTTTCGGCGTTCACAACCTATGCCCAACGATAGTCTAACTTATGCATAGCGCGGCAGCGTATCGCCGACGATCACGTGGTGTAGCCTATTAAAAGGCTGAGGCTCGACGATTCAAATCATAACCGCACTAGACATCGAAGTGTCAAGCCGCTGTCACACCTTGACGTTTTAGCCAGCGTATGCCGACGTATGAAAAATTTGCCGAATACGCTGGCACACGTCGAAACGTTATGGGTAAGTTTTGTATACGTTAAGAGCACGCTGAAGCACGCTGAAGCACGCTGGCATACGTCGTAGTACGCCGAGTACGTCGACAAATTTTAAGCATGCTGAAAATTTTTCGATGTATGCCAGCGTATGACGCACACGTTCCTCATACACTGACCATAAGTTGTAGGCACGTTATGCGATCGTTGACACACGTCGACGCACGTTACTTGTAAGTTACTCATAAGTCGAAACACGTCGAGGTAAGTTTAGCGACCCGAAACTTATTTCTAACCTATGAGTAACGTGCTTTGAACCTATGAGTAACATGCTTTGAACCTATGTGTAACGTATCTCCAATGCATATTGACATATGTAGATGTATTTGACGTCTCTAGACGACCACAGACTTACTGAACATGTTACTAACTTACAGCTACCGATAATGGCGTATTGGCAGCGTTTAGGGGAATTGGTATATAAAAATGGGGTTCACACAGGAGGAACCCGTCAGTGTTCCAGACTCCATGGTTTTTATTTTTATTTTTTATTTTTCTTCGGCATGACGGTGATTTGACACTTCGATTTCTAGTGCGGTTATGATTTAAATCGTTGAGCGGCAGCCTATTAATTATATTATATTATAACCGCACTAGAAATCGAAGTGTCAACATCACCGTCATGCCGAAGAAAAAAACAAACAAACAAACAAAAAAAAACCAGGAGTCTGGAACACTGACGCTAAACATTACCTCGACGTGTTTCGACTTATGAGTAATTACAAGTAACGTGTGTCGACGTGTGTCAACGATCGCGTAAGTGCCTACAACACGTTACTCATAGGTTAGAAATAAGTTTCGGGTATGCTAAACATTACCTTGACGTGTTTATGAGTAACTTACAAGTAACGTGTGTCGACGTGTGTGAACGATCGCGTACGTGCCTACAACTTATGGCCAGCGTATTGGAACGTGTGAGTCATACGCTGGCATACGTCGAAAATATTTGAGCATGTTAAAATTTGTCGACGAGCTCGGCATACTACGACGTATGCCAGCGTACTACGACGTATCCAGCGTGCTCTTAACGTATACAAAGTTACCCATAACGTATTCGACGTGTGCCAGCGTTTTAGACAAATTTTTCATATGTCGGCATACGCTGGCTAAATGTCAAGGTGTGACAGCGGCTTAAGGAGGAATTTCCTCCCCCCCCATGGATGCTAACCTATGGTTGATGTCCAAGCTTTTATCCTTTCAAATGCTGAATGTCAAGCGAGGAAAGCAGCCGTACCATTTTTAAGTATTTGTATAACTCAGCTGGGGTTTGAACCACCGACTTCCCATACTTAGAGCAGATGCTCCAGCAATCACATCACCGAGGCTGGTACAAATGGTGGGAGGAAGGTTATATGGCAAGGCATTTAGTCCTTTTCTATCACATATCCATGGCTCACAGGGTTTAGAGATACCAAACAATGTACCTTACAATCTCGAAGATCGACATTTACTTTTTCTCTTAATAAATGGAAACACACAATATGTAAGTATTTTTCATTGAGGTATATATAACATGGACCCATCCAGCTCTTGTCCCAATGCACTGAGTTCGCTCCACACCACCACAACTCAATAACTACTGTCAACAACTACTACTGTTACTACGACTACTCTATGGCCTCAATTATCCCCAACTTTTTTCAGGGTCAGCCGAGGAAAGTTTTTGGCCGAAGTTTTTCACAAATCGACTGACCAGGGCTAACGATCGACCTGAAGGTAACTTGGGCAGGAATTTTCAAACCATGCACTTATTAAATACGAATTTATACTTTGGACAGGATGCTGGTGATAACTTTCCTCCTCTTCGTGAAAAACAGCGTGGGATCTTTCACGTCTACCAACAACAGGTGCTGGCAGACACGTCCTCTGGATTAACGTCTCTCTGATGGACGATGACACATCGTGATGCATCGCCCTGCCTGCAAAAACACCCAGGGGTGCCTGTTTATACGTTGTAGCTGGGTCAAGATTCGAACCGAGGCGAGACAGCTCAAAGGCGAGTCGGAGCATAACACTGCCAGCTCTGCATTAACCCTTCCAACTAAAAATGTGTGTGTTGTGTGTGTGTGTGTGTGTGTGTGTGTGTGTGTGTGTGTGTGTGTGTGTGTGTGTGTTGTGTTTGTGAGCTCCACGATGAGCCTTTGATCCGTTAAAAAAGGGGGGGGGAAATAACATTTTATAACTGGAGAGTTCATAGACCAGACACCCCTGCAGTGCTTAAAGGCCTGTACATCAATTTTAATAAAATAATGATTTTACAGATCGCTTTAAAAATCCAGAAGTTTAGCGCAACTGTGAAGTAGTCTTATCCACCAACCACCCTTATACACCGTAATAAGACAACGTTGAGTCGCATTTTCATGGATGGAGGCTTCATTGATCACCATAGAACGGAGCGTCAGTCGGTATCATTGATAGCCATACTGGCAAAGTCCTCTTCGCCCCGATACTGAAACCTCTCACTATGAAAGCGATTTGAGTCCCACAGTGTTCAAGTATGTAATTCAATTTAAATAAAGGTATAAAGAGGTTTTAAGGCAGATAATAAATTCATTCTGTGTTTTCCACCATTTTATTCAGTGTCTATTACATCACCCTATCCAACATGTTATATTAGTTTCTCGTGCCTGTTGTTTGTGTCCTTTATGACGTCCTTAAAAAACAGTAAGTTCCCTGTTTGGAAGGATTTTCAATCTCGTTTCACTGTCAGACAGGTAGACAGAGTAAAAAAATATTATCTTACTCCTCTCTGCTTGCAATGGTGTGCGATCGGGATGGATTGAGAGCCAAAGTACGGTAAAACGACAAACTTGTCTTCTGATTCATGTTCCCATTCGTGTTGAAAATATAACATTCAATTTAAATAAGTTGTTCCTCGATCATAAACTCATAAGGCAGATGGAGAAACGGATGGACGGATATGAAACAATTGCTTAACCCCGCTTTTCGCTTCACCTGCTCGGGGTAATTATAAAATGGAGTCACCTGGTTAACCTTTCAAGAGCTTCTCTAACAAAGGGAAATAGCACTTCTCCATTAAGCATACATTACGAAGATGAGGGATAAATCACGTGCCTGAAAAAGCTGAAGACATTTGATAAGAACCACAGTCACCTTGCGCCTATTTATTTATTCGTATGCAGCCTGTGGCTGCTTGACTGCATCATTCTCCAGGGGCACATCTGTGCCACTGATGCAGTGCCCCCCATTACAAGTAAGCAAGTACTCATTTTGCTGACCTCAGAAGGAAGACAGGCTGAGTCAACCCCACCTGGTATTAATTCAACAGCCAAGCAGGATCTGAACTCAGGATCTTAGGATCCCAAACCCACCACCGTAACCATTAAGCCAACACTAGGTTTGCCTTGTGCTAATCTGAGCAAACTGAGGCAGCCATATTAGCCACAAGAACACGAGAGAAACACCAAATCATGTTTTAATAACTGCATGGTTTGAGAAGCATCATCTCAATATCCTTCCATTGCTCTCCTGGATTCTTCTTCTGATGTTAGTTTGGATCAGCAGTCCTCGCTTGGGATAATTCTGCGAAAGGCTTGTGATTGAATAAACATGAAGCTTTTCGCTGCTTTTATCAGACACTGATCGATCTTCCAAATTCTCAACAGTCAGTGCTCTATTAAAGTGCTCTGACTGATGAGTAGGTCAGGTGATAAACTGCAGTATTTTCAAATTGCCTTTCAATTCTAAATTGCCTTAAAACCCATTAAATGTCAACCCCTTGAGGCATGAGCGATTCTTCTAAAGGAAGCTCACACTGTAATCATGTCTGGCGGAGAAAGGTGTATTGTGAGATGGTACAAAAAACGAGGAATTATGGGAGGAGGTGAGATTAGTAGCACAAAAAGGTGGGTCAAACTTCGAGGTACCCAAACTGAAAGAACAATGCATGAAAATTGTTGTTCTCACTTGTAATTGGGAGGATTCATACTTGAGGCTGTGCACACCACAAAACACCATCACCACAAGGAGAGCAATTAAACGAGAGGTGGGATTAAATGTCGGAAAATGTAAATTAATGGGATTAGGAAAAGCAACGGAGATAGATGTGTTCTTTATAATGGGGAGATTCAGCAAATGAAGGTTAGGAGAAAGATTTTGGAATGATGGTACAGAAATCCCTCAAGGAGAGCCAGAACCCATCTAATTTGTCCGTCTCTTGGACATTCGTCGCAATCTTTCGTTTTTCATTGTTCTCCGTAGAGTTGCTTCATGGGATTTGAAAACGAGTGATTCTGATTTCTTCCACCGTCTGCTGTTCTCACAGATTATATTTGCAAACAGGGTGCATCACCCATTCACCCTGAAAAGTCTGTCGCCATGGCACAAGGTGATCATCAGCATCCTGAGGTCCAAATATATTGTTGCGGTTTTGGGGAGTCCAAGAGAGAATCTTACATAGTTAGAGATAGTTATTTCATAGGATTATGGTATTGTTTAGTGTAACTGTCTCAAGTCCATGGTGATAGGTCAGCGTTGTGATTGTTTCGTTAGAAATCTGATTCCCTGCTTTCACGCCCTTGTCCTCACTTTGTCCGTTTCATTCTCCAAACTTCAGCGCTTGCATGACCTCACAGCCTCTTTATAACATCACTCAGCTATATTCCCTAAACCGTATCCTGTCACATCCGGTATCATCCATCGTCATTAATTCTGACAGCGTGGGAAAAGTCGGATAAAAAACCCAGACATCCCCAATCGAGAGCACCATTTGGGAGAGGCTACCAGCAGCCGGGACTCGAGCACTCGAGGGACTCGATAGCCAAGTTCTCGAGAGGCACGACTCTGACCCGAATTGATTCTTTCTATCACTTTCCTTCATGCTTCACTTGTCCACTCCTTGCCACTTGCTATATTATTTGCTTCGCTATTTGTTCTTCGTTCTTTTCTGCATCTTCTGTCTCGGACCGTTCCTTATTACCTCTGCCACCGAAGGTGGATGGAGGTTATGTTTTTACTGCTGTCTGCTCTGTTTGTTTTACTTTGTGAAAATTTTTTTTCGTGAAGTATGTTTGTCTGTAGTGTTTGTCTGTTGGGTTGCCGAAATAGGTGACCCTTATTGTCGGTAATTCTGTCTGTTTGTTTGGATGTTTGTTTTGGATGTTTCGTTTTGTCATCAGCATAATTGGTAGTAAACGTGGGCCGATTTTGACCAAACTCGGTGGTAGGTACATTCTATGACCTAGTGCTTTGGAAATGGTGATGGTTGCTAGGGACGCTTTGGTTCCCTAGCAACAACCGAAAAACCTTCAAAATAGGTACCGTTCACGCAAAATCAATTCCGAAAGCCATTATCCCACGTAGCGTTAATGAAATTTGGCAGGAATGATCTACAGGTGATGCTCTATCAAATATATTCCGTTTTTTGTGATATATCGAATACTTTACCCGCAGTGCCCCCTACAATTAGGGTATGCGCAAAAAATGGCGAAAATTGAAGGCCCCCTAGCGACCAGGTGAGTGCATCGATACGAATGAAACTTTGCAGGTTCATTGTACTCAATGAGTACTACAACTTTGCCTCAGGACATATTGACCTATTTCGCTTAGGTCAGGGGTCAAAGGTCAATTAGTGCAAAAATCGATAATATGCGAGAGCTGGAGGTGCCTTCGCGCCAAATGCTACTCCTCCTAGGGTTATGGACGGATGGTCATGAAAATTCACACTAATCGTCTGAAATACATTGTCACAAACGATCGATCCGGATTTTCGATTTAGATCTTTGTTCACCCACAGCACCCCCTCGAACTTTGGGGATTTCCGATTTCAAACCGCATTTTCGGTACTTTTCATTCATATGGATACCGAGTAGTTATCGGTAGCTGGAACTGGATGAGATTTGATATGCATAATCTTAAGGTGATTCCCTATCCACTATATGACATCCATTTTGCTATATATGTTATAGTTTCCATGCTTGGCGACCCATCGCGCCTTCCGGCTTTGTCTGCCTGTCTGTCTGTTTGTCACACGATTTTTGGCAACAGATTTCAAGCAATCGTTCTGAATTTTTTTTGTGTGTGTGTAGGTGACTGGCCAAGGACAGCAACGCTTAATTTTGTTGAAGATCCGAATCCGAAAAGAATTTTAAAGTGATTCTTCACCATTGAGAGATTGGGCCCAAACTATATATAGCACAACATCTCCAAAGTTTAAGGATGGATTCACACAAAACTTGGTGGACATGTTGGAAGCACCGCCAGGAAGAATTGGTTCAATTTTGGTGAAGATCTGAGTGCATATCTTTGGACGAGAATTATTTAATTTTTGAGAGATGGGGAGAAAAACGATATTGCACAATATCTCAAAAAGTTATGGACGGATTCCACAGAAACTTTGTGCACAAGTTGGGTCTGTGAAAAGGACTAATTGATTCAATTCTGGTGAAGATTCGAATCCGGATCCGGATGCGATCATTTTTAAAAGTCATTCTTCACCATTGAGTGAATGGGCTAAAAACTATGCAGAGTCTGAGATCACAAAAAGTTGTGGATGAGTTGGTTAAGTGATGAGAACAAGTCGATTCAATTTTGGTTAAGGTCCGGATTCAGATCTGACCTATCAGTGAGATACAAAATTTAAACTGTTCAGCCTGGTGGAGGTATGTGCTCTACTGAGTGCCGTTCCATTTCGCAAAGTGTTGCTCTTTGAGTGATTTTTCATTGGTTTGTTTGTTTGTTTGTGAACAAAATATCTCAAAAAGTTGTGGACAGATTTGGGCGAAATTTTGGGGAGAGCTTGGGTATGTGACGAGAACGAAATTATTAGCTTTTGTGGAAGATCCGAATCCGGATCTATATCTGAGAATTTTTAAAGTGATTCGTCACCATTGAGTGATTGGGCTGAAACGATATATAGCACGATATCTCAAAAAGTTGTGGACAGATTCGTCCGAAATTTGGTGGGTAAGTTTGTTCGGTGACAAGAACAAGCCAATTCAGTTTTAGTTCAGGTCCAAATCCAGATCCAGCCTCTCAATGGGATACAAAACATAAACTAATCAGATTGGCGGAGGTATGCTCTCTACCGAGTGCCCTTCTAGTCTTCCTTATTTCTTTGCCTTCTGTCCTTGTGCACCTTCACCTTTACATGCCCACATCCACTGGTTGTGTTGCTGAAACCTTCACTTTAGTCATATGCCCGAGGCATTCCACCAAGAGCCGCATACAAGCCGTGCCACGAGTGATGTCATTGGCCTGTGGAGCAACACCAGAGTGGCAGCTGTATGAGGAGCAGCAGCAGAGCAGAGCACTGAGGGTTCCAGTATCAGTCGGGATGTGGGAGCTTTAACCATCAGGCAATACCGGCCTCGCTGGGTTGGTGTGAGGTGTGCAGGGGACTGTACTGTCCCCATATATCTCTTTATGCCCTCTCTCATCTTATTTGCCAATCACCCATCTCTTCCTTCCACATCGGATGCATGAGGCCAGCCATACTGGACAGTGATAAGTGAATGAGTAAGGATCCAAAGGTGGGTATGTCGCAGAAGGGTAAAGGAATGTCATACATGTTGTAAATAGTTGATTTGTTTGACCCACTGTTCTGTAAGTACGTGATTGATTTGTTTACTAAGGGCATGTTCTTAAGAAACTCGTATCTTAACTTATACTGGCTGTTCCTTTGGTTACTTAAGACTGTTGAGGTGTTTGTCCAGTGCTGATTGGTTATCTTAAAGTTAGATCTCAGATGCAGTTACACAATGTTGGTTCAGCTCCACCAACTGATTAGGGTATGTTGCGTGACTGCTGGCACGTTACCCGCTCACACTCAGGCTTTTGCATGTGGGAACAGTAATCTGGGCGTGGGATCCCACTGGAAATTCTGGGAAGACTGGTGATCATGGTCTTTAGAGACATACTGTATACTTTGGAGTTATCCAGAGGTGACGTCCATCACACTTGTGTCAGGAGCGGGACCTGACGTCCGTGACACTGGTGTCAGGAGTGTGGATTGGACCCGAGGTGCGAGCAATCGTGCCTCAAAGATAAACTGCAGAATGCGCCAGGCGATTTTTTTTAAAATAGCAGCTATTATGAGCTTTTTAGAGCTAATTATAGCTATTCGCTATGTTGGGTCAAAACGGACAGCACCGGGAGGGCGCAGTCGAGTCATCCCCACTGCCTGATATTCTTTTTGCCCCCCTGCTCCCCAATCGATTAGCCCACTGTTCCCAATGAGGCAGAAGCTAATGTCATAGGACAGCAGGTCGGCGTCACGTGAGTCAGCAATGAAATGCCATCATGGCCATGTTTGGGAGAATGAGGGTTGGCATGCAGACAAAAGTGGGTGAGAGGCTGAGCAGGCTGAGACGAGGGCTGTGAGCAATGACATGTGAGTTGGGTAGGCTGAGGCGAAGGACGGAATGGACAGGTTAAGGCATGGCCTGATGGCTGGACAGGTTGACTTGTGCAGGAAACTCGATGCATGCTTTGGGAAGCGGTGAATGACAGAAAGTGTGGCATGTGCACAGCACGTAATGGCAGTCGATCAGGCGAGGGGTAACATAGAAGGGGTAATAGGAACAAAACCACTTTGGGTAACACAGGGGACATAGCGGAACAGATTAAACGAGAGTCAGAACCACAGCGAGAGACAGAGATATTTAAAGTAACAAAACTGGGAAAGAGACGGTGTTGGAATTAATAGCATGAGCCAGGAAATTAAAAAGCGAAATAAAACAAGCCCTGGCAAAGAAAATTGGGGGCACGTATGGCGAGAAATATGTATAAGGTGTGCATGGCCTCAGACGTTTTAACGGTAAGTGAAATAATGCTGCAGGAGCCGGCAGAGAAGATCGATCATGAGGTGGAGTCAGCATTTGTCGCCAGCACATGGTACGAATGTACACACAAGGGTACAAATGGGGGAGTGTGGCTTTTGTAAAGGGACTGTCCACAGGGGTGTGTGTTGCCTGCTGGTTTGGTTACATGTGGCTGTGTGTGAATCCTCTGGCCTGCAGCACGGGTCGGAGAGGTGGAGATGGCGCGGCCATCTCACGAGCTGTGTGCTTTGGCATGCGGGGAGCGGGTGTGCCACGTGGTCAAAGCTGCCTTGTGTGTGCTGCCCAGCACGGATGTGGGAGAGGGTGATTGCTCGAGTGAGGACGAGCCACTGCCCAGACTCGTGTCAGCGGCCGCTGGTCGGAGATCAAACTGCCGGTCGGTGCACATTGAGCTACCGGTATGGGAGATCGAAGCTGCATGCTCTGTGCATGCTGGCAAGGGTGTGTGCATATCTGCGAGTGTGGTGAATATGGGAATGAGTGCGGCACCGGTGTGTGAGGATGCGTTTAGAATGGACGATGAGGAGAAAGAAGGAATGTGTATGGTGAAGCCATCAGGGAGGGGCTATTTTACTTGAAATTTAAAATGGCTTCCACAGGGTTTCAAATCGGGTATGAGTTCGGTTTTGGGGTGAGTGAGCTCGAGGTGGACGAGAGCTGCCACACGTGAGAGCATGCAAGCGTGCAGGCTCTCATAGATTAGTGAGCTTGGTGATTTTTAAATACTCTCGTCAGGCACATTGGGGTGCGGGGGTATCCTTGGCGAGTATGTGTGTGAGTGTGAGCGCGTTTGTGTGTGTAACATGCATCATCATGTACAACACAATCTCATATAATCACGCATACCCGCGTATTTGGTATCTCTCATGGTGAGGCTGAGTCTTTGGGCCTGTCACTCTCTCTCTCACCGCAGACTGGTCGGTGGTCTTTCTGTCTTCTACTGTCTCCTCTTCAGTCTGCCCCCTCCCCTGGCTGTCTGCGATACGACCTCCCCCCCCCCCCCGATGGGCCGTTAAGGTCCGCCAGCAACCCCTTCTGGTAAAACTACCAAAATCACGAATTGCTGCTCACCTTCACTCTTTCATTTCCTCTTTTTTCCCGCCTTTGGAATAAACTCCCTCACTCTCTTCAATCCCATTCTTCCCTCCAGATCTTCAAAACAGTTGTTCACCACCATCTCTTATCTTCTCACATCCAAAACCTCGATCTTTTCTACCCCCGTTAATCCACCCAAACCCACCTCCTTCAAATTCCCTACTTTCCTTCCTGAAAGTCCCTATAATATCCATCTTGTATTCCCCATGTTCCCCGCCCCATCCCTCTCCCTTCCACAGATCTCCTAATGTCTCTGTTCCCCACTGTTTTGTCCTTCCCATTCCCGCCCCTCTTGTCTCCTGCCCCCCTTGCTGAGCGTTGTGTGTTAGCTCTCATATGAGCCTCGACAATGTATACAAAAACAAACAAACTACAATCAAGCAAAATATGCATGTATATATGTGTGTGCGCACAATCACGACTCATGTGTGTATGAGTGTGCACGTTTGCGTGCCGCTGCCACCAGTCGTCATCTCCACACCTGGTCCCACTGAAGTTCAGTCTCACCCGTCTTTGGCGGGAGGGATTTAGCAAAGCCCACCAAGATACGGGGTCAGGCCGCTTCGCAAACGCATGTCGAACGGCGTGACACCGGACATCAAAATTCTGTCCCTGGTCCCACCGAAGCTGTTGTTTTTCACGTGGTCTTCTATTTCACTGAAGCTACGTCCCACTCAACCGTTGAAATAACACCAGGTGGGTTGACTCAGCCTGTCATCCTTCTGAGGTCAGCAAAATGAGTACCAGCTGACTGGTAACAAGGGCACAGATGTAACAAGGGCACATTAGCAGCACATATGTGCCCCCAGAAAATGATTCAGCAAGCAAGCACAGGCTGCATACGAATAGAGAAATCACTCATAAATGCATCAGGGATTCCAAACTCAGCGAAGATCTGTCCCA
This sequence comes from Eptatretus atami, assembly GCA_035128595.1. Lineage (NCBI taxonomy): Eukaryota > Metazoa > Chordata > Myxini > Myxiniformes > Myxinidae > Eptatretus > Eptatretus atami. The sequence goes on along the minus strand of CM068965.1, from coordinate 67,463,359 downwards.
GGATCACAATAGTCATGCGTCTGGGAGAGGACTTGGGTATTTTACAAATCATGAAACTTCAAATCATAATCTGTGAAAACATGCTGCTGAGCTGCTTCAAACTATAAAAGGTCAAATGTAACTTTGCTCCATGATCTAAGGGGAATGTTATATTACCGTATCCTCATTTTCACCAATGCAGACATCATCTGACAGGTGAAGGGAGGGAATAGGGTGTGGAGGTGTGGGGGATGTTGGACAGATATTATTTAGTAATGATCCTACGTGCCAAAGAGCTTAAGGCCACAGTTGATGTAAAGTGGAATTTATGGTGGAGATTTTAAGTTATATAAATATTTCAAAATCTACACAATAAAAGGGATCAGCTCTGAGATTATCAGCTGGGATAAGTAATCTTGGGTAATAATTTCAGCCTTTTCAAATAGAAGCTCAGTCGATGCCACTGGCTATTATAGAATCATGACTGGAATCCAAACTTTCGTACTGGAATCTCTTGTCCGTTAGCAAGCGGCTTGGCGAGCGGACCACAAGAATTAGCATCTGCTCTCCCCCCCCCCCCCGCCCCAAGTACAGCTCAGTATAAAAGGCTCCAATTCGTTCATTACCACTCCTGCAATCATTAAGTAAAGAGTCATCTTCTGCCAGAACACTGCATATACTGTAGTTTTACATTGACTTTTGCACTTTTACAAAGCTTTAAGATAGCTCAGGAAATATTCATCTTCAAAAAGTAACTACAACCGTGAGCGCACACACGCTAACCCTAACAGCCTTCACACTGCTGCACACTTTCAGGGTGTTTTTCTTTTCTTCATAAGAATGTAATTCAGCAGGAGTGAGTGTGGTCAGGTGATGCTCAAGATGCAACATCTCCTCTTCTCGCCTCTTGACCTCTTTCCCCAGTGTTTTACTCATTCCATATGAGTACTCCTGGCACAACAATCTCAACCGTCACTTCCACACATCCCACCAGACTCCAAGAGAAGCAGAAATGCCCCTTTCTGTTTCTCCAAGCTTGCCAAAAGTTGTGAAACACTGAAAGAAAAGCTTCATCCTGAATTAAGGTCTTGTTGAAGTGCCAGAGACTAGCACCGCGTCTTGTCTAAGCTGGAGAAATCTTTATCTAGGCTAGATCATAATCTGTAAAATGTGCAAATTTGATACTGCAGTCACATTCCTGCACCAACGGTGAGACAGATAGATTCTGTCCAGTCGAGATTGCGAGATAGTGGTGCATGTAAAAGTTGTGTCGGTGGGCTGCTGTATGCACCAAATGCGGACAAGGCGTACCGAGGGCATGTCCCCCCCCCCCCCCCCGGTGGTCTTCTCACCTGACCCCTGGCCTGCAACAATATTATTAAATCACCTTCTCCAGAGCACCTGATGTTGTCTTAATGGTTAGGGTGGTGGGCTATGTATCCTAGGGTCCTGAGTTCAAATCCCGCTCAGCTGTTGAATTAATACCAGGTGGGGTTAACTCGGCCTGTCATCCTTCCGGGGTCGGCAAAATGAGTGCCAGCATGCTGGTATACTGTGTCAGAGCGGCGACCCATCCAGGATTGAGCCCAATAGCCAAGAAGACTGCCTAGGCCCGTCCAGGATTGAGCCCAATAGCCAAGGAGACTGCCTAGGCCCGTCCAGGATTGAGCCCAATAGCCAAGGAGACTGCTTAGGCAGCACCAATGCTCTGCACAGAGTATGGTCCCAATCTCCTCCTCCATAGCACAACCAGTAATGAGGTGATAAGCCAGTGATTCTGAAGCTAAGCAGCATGTCAAAACACAACAATGAAGTACCGGTACCTCGATATTTATGTGGCGACCCACCTGCTCACTTCCATTTCATGAAAGCAGGTAAAAATACTCAGGGATAATGTGAATAATGATATTACGAGGACTCACTCCCATGTTATTGGAATTTTTTTTAAACACTTTTTTCTGTTGACTTCTGATTCTATTACAACTGATTATTTCATTAATTGATTTACTGGAATGGCAGGTAACTTACCTGTTGTTCCATGAGGTCCTTTCTTGTCCCATCTCGTGGACCTTTTCAGCTTGAGTTATTTTTACATATCACGCATGTAGTGGACTCAGCGACGCACTGCTGCGGCGCATGCTCCCATACCTTACCTGACCTGACCTGACATATCACATCCAGGTTCCTGTGTATACTTCAGCCTTCAGGTATGTCCAATATTGATCCCCCTCCTTCCCAAATCCGTATAAGGGATAACTGTGGAAAACACCAATTCCTTAAGAAATTTTGATTTCACAGCTTCCAGGAGACATGTGAAATGGGGTTCTCGTACTTACAGGAGAGCGACACTCCATTGAGCTACAGACAAGGTGTTGTCGGTTTTGAGAAGTTCTGAATGATTAACGATCCCCCCAGATTTAATATATGGTTTGCCTCGGAAATGTATCTCATGGTTAACCCCAAAATCTCATGAGACCGACTTTGTTATCATAGCTGATTGTAGAAATAGATTGGTGTGTTCATTTCACAATCATTCCAGAGAGATATCGTTGGAATGAGAACTTGGTATGGATGGAAAGAAACTCTCCAACCTCCAAGTGCTAAACTGCAATCAAATCCTCTTTGGCTCATCAGAGAGAAAATGTTGCTGCTGGCCTGTTGGTGGGATGTGGATATGTGAGATATAATGTGAAGTCCACTGCAAAGAGGAAAATATGGTTTACCAGAGCATCAGAGAGGTTATTAATGTTTTCAGAGCCATTGTAGAAGAAGTGAGCGCGAGAGCTCTTCGGCCTTGAGTGAGGCCGCACTGTTTACTTGCCCTGGCTCTTCTTTGGCAACAGCAAGGCCTGTATGTTAGACAGGACACCACCTTACTGTATGAGGAACAGTTGAGAGGAGATGAGACAGCTCCGCTGAGAGATACACACGAGAGGCATTCCAACCTGAATCGGTTGAATAAATGAGCAAACCCATCAAATAAGCTGGCCTTGTATTCCACAAGCAGAAAGCTAGGCAAGTAGAGCATGTCATAAGACTTGTTGAATAGTCAAAATATTTCAGACACAGCCCTGATTCCTTGCTTTAGATTTTTGGCATCTATTTTGGGTATCATTGAGAGAGAACCAGTGAACGAGAAAGGAGCAAACAATGTGTAATTGTCATTGTTTGAGAACTATCGCCACAACCGTCGACATGTCGATAAATCTATTTGTTCTTTGTTTCATCAGCTTATCCTGATGAACGCTTTGCGTCGTCACATATTTCATTGTACTCTAATATCCAAATGCAGAGTGTTTATGAATAATACTTATTACGAAACAAAAAGTGTAAATAATTGCTTATAAACATGGAAATTATGCATTTCTTTAGCGATGTTATTGTCATTGTTTCATCCCTCCTGATGTGACGTGACAAGAATCAATAAGCAACCTTTGTTTCCGATGATGTAATTGTGTATTGTTCTGGTAGGTTTGTATATTTTGGTTACAAACGTATGAGGAATTGTAATATGAATCAAGTTAATTTAGTCCAATTAATCACATATCATTCCTTCTGTGTAAAAGTTTTTCTGCCCTTCATTTAAACCGTGGTCGTACGAAGCATGTGGAAGGGCAAAGTAGCCAAACAGCTTGCCTTTGCTTCTTGAATAGCAAATAGAACATGATTAAACTGTCGCTAAAGCCAGAAATATATATATTTTTATATCAATTGTAAAGTGAAACAAATGTTAAACTTAAAAAACGTTGAATATCCAATTGTGATTTAAATCAAATTTACATTTTGCATGTTTATGTGGAAATTGCATCAAATGGAACCAAAGTGGATTTCCAAAAAAACGCACAATTATATTTCTCATATCCAGTCATGTCTTTCTCAAGAGATCATTACAGATGCACAATACATGACTTACAATTTATTCTTTCAAACATCTTGCAAGAATCACCAATTTGCGTTTGGCTTGGAAATTTGAGTATATTTCCTTTGAATTGACAATTCATCAATGTGTATGATTCTGTGGCTGCTCAGATGAGTCAATGAGATAAGAATGAGATAAGAAAGAGTAATAGACAGAGGAATTAAGCAGGTGGGGTGTGGGTGTTGACCCCATCCTCATCCGTACGTGAGCTGGACAGCTCATATGGTAACGAACATGCTGTGTGGTGTGGGTGAGACGTATGGTGTATGTGGGTGGGTGAGTGTGGTGTGAGTCCTGAAAAGGACTGTTGTGGACTCTGTTATTCCACAAAACCATGATGAGTCAATGAGGTGCATGCGGTGGTCGGTGCAAGAGTGTAACATGCGTGAGTAAAGTGTGTAAGGAGATAAGTTAGCCCTGAGAAGAATTGCTGTTGATTGTATTGACGCTCAAGGGTTTGTGGTTGGATGTAACGAAGTCAGCGTATAAGGTTATGTCAGTGAGGAGGTGGTGACCATGCCTGGGAGCCTGCGTCTTCATGCTTGTTAAAGGATGTTTCCAATGCTCGTTCCGTGATGTCCTCAACGCCCTGTCCACTGTCCCCCAGGTGTGGCACTTGGTGTGGTTCACCTTGAACTCCTTGGTTCTCCACTCTCACCACCTTCACTTTGACTCCTCCGACTCAACTCTCTAACTCTCTCTCCAACTGGTTCTCATCTAAACACTGCCCGGCATTTTATAGCCCGAGATTGTGTCTTCTTCAACATCTGCCTTCCATGGTCCAGCCACTCTGATTGGCTGGTGCTCTGTGGTCCAGTCATCACGATTGGCTGCAGGAACGTTGTGGTGTCTGTCAAGGCAATGCTACTGTGGCAAACCGCTGGTGGTGTGGCAATGACATGGCAATGAGTCCAACATTGATATCGCCGAGTCGTGCCCAAATTTGTTTCACTTGCCATCCTTTAAAGGTAAAATGTAATGCATGCCGGAAAGTGGGACATTTCTCAAAAGTCTGCCACTCTGCCCAGAAAGACGTACGTGAGGTTGTAGTCCCTGAACCGACTGCTTTACCTGATTGATGCTTTCTCGACAAGAGACAAAATTCTCTGTCAGGTACAAATCGAGTCATCACCTGCTGGGTATACCTGCAATGTGGAGCTCATCATTGATACTGGCTCATCAGTCACTATTCTGCCAGAACAGTTGTATCAGAGACATTTTGCTGACTGCCCTTTGACTGAGTCTCGTGTCAAACTAGACATCTATTTGAAAGATGCCTTACTTGTACTGGGATGCCTACATGTCACTGTTTTTCATGATGGTGTTACAACTCCAGCCGCATTATACATAGTTAAGTCTGATTCACCACTGCTGGAAATGGACTTAATCAAAGCGTTGCAATGCCACATTGTAGGTGATTCTTACATGTCCTGTTAACTGAGCGACAAAACTGCAAAAACCTTCTTTGCTCCACCTCAGCCAGTTGACCTGTCCAAGGGATGCTGGCACAAAGTGGCAATATCTATTGTTGGACCATTCTAACAAAGCACTTGGGATTGCCGCTATGCCAACACCCTGGTGATTTATTACAGTAAGTGGCCTGAGGGGGCATTTACTTCAGGTGTCATCACAGAGGTTTTTCCTGCTTTCCTGTTCTCAGTTTTCAATTGAGAATGGAATCTCCGCTGGGTTGTTCCCAACAATGCCCCACAATTCATGTCCATTGTCTTCTCTCAGTTCTTGGAAGAGGGAGAGATACAGCAAACTTGTTGCAGCATCTACTATCCTCAAGCTAACGGTCCTGTGGAAAGAACTACCCTAAAGCTAACGGCCCGGTATATCACCTTTTGAGTTGCTTCACTCAAGGAAGATGTGCACCAAGCTGAACGTCTTTCTGGTCGTCGGTGATTCCAAACTGCACCTGCGCGTGAGGGGCACTGTCATCAAAAGACAGACAAATAGCAGAGAAGGGGAGCAAAGATTCCGACATTTAAACCAGGGGATCATGTGCGAGTAAAGAAACCCGTGCGGGTAAGTATAGGGACTTCAAAATACACTGACCCGAGGTTGATTCAGGAGAAAAAATGGACCAAGCACCTTTGTGCTTAGTGATGGGGAAAAAATGAAATGCATCGCACCTGACTCTCTATCCAGAATCTGCATGAATGCCAACCAAAGGGGGAAATTAAACGAATGAAACAGTTGCATGTCCAGAGCGAAGTAAAGGGGTTTAAAGACCACCTGCCAAGATGAAAGATTTTGAAAGATGGAATGAAACATTGACAGTTATGGCGCTTGGCATTGGTTGAGAACAAGCTAAGTAAATATTCAATATCCATGCACTACAAGGTGTTTCAAATAGACCTAGACAACTTTGGTTGTTAATATATTTAGAAACACAAATGATACAATGAAACCCTTTGGTTTATATGATACAGAAACTCATAAAGTTTTGTGCACACCATCAATATACTTCAATGTGAGCTCCGTTTGTCATGTGCAGGACTCCTTGGTGTTGCAGACATCTTTGACAAACCCCCACAGAAAAAAAATCGAGTGGCGTTATGTCTGGTGATCATGGGGGCCAGGCAGTTGGTCCGTCTTGGCCAATCCAGTGACCTGGAGAATTTTCTTTCAGGACGGCTCGAATGACTGACGCCCAATTAGGGGGATCTCTGTCCTGTTGAAAAAGATATCGGGGTGCAGGTCTTCAATTTGTGGGAAGGCAAATCCTTCCAACATGTTCATGTAAATTATTGAGGTTACTGTATCAGGTCAGGTCAGGTCAGGTATAGGAGCATGCGCCAGAGCAGTGCGTAGCTGTGTCCACTTTCTGCCGGTACTCCAGGGGCCTCCGTCTGGCAATCCCCAGGCAGATGCCTGGCCCACCCCCATCTCCTTGAGATATTGATAAACCTGCTGCAACCACGAGGCATGTGGTCGGCCCATTGGCCTCCTCCACTTACGAGGCTCCCTCTCTGAGAGAATCTGGTGAGCAGGCTCAGCGTCAGGAAAACGAGCCACATGTCCGTACAGCCGCAGCTGACGCTCACGGACTATGCAGGTAACAAATCTCATTTGAGTCTCTCAGCAACCGCTCGTTGGACCCAAAGTCCAACCTGCGATAGTCAAGGATTCTCCGAAGAGAAGCTGGTACCAAAGAAATTAAGTCTCCATCTCAGATCCCTGGTCAGAGTCCAAGTCTCACATCCATAGAGCAGGACTGGAAGCACCAAGGACCTGAAGACTCACACTTTCATCCTCCTGCACAGGTACCGGCAGCGCCACACCCCATGATCCAGTGAATACATGACTCCCCAGGCCTGACCCAGATGTCTGTTGACCTCTGGCTCACAGCAGAGACATAAATATCACTGCCAAGGTAAGTGAATCTCTCCGCGACCTCAACATCCTCACCACAAACAGGTACAGACAGGACAGTAGCAGATCCAAGATGTCATGGAAAGCCTGGATCTTAGTTTTGCCCCAGGAAACCCGTAATACCAGTGGCTCTGACTCCTCATTCAGCACCTCGAGGGACCCCAAAACGATATGTAGAGTCTCTGCAAAGATGACTGCATCATCTGCGAAATCAAGTTTAGAGATCTTGACATTCCCAATCGATGCACCACAGCTTGATCTCTCCAACATCCTCCTCAGAATCCAGTCCATACATGTGCTAAAAAGTGTGGGGGCCAGTACACACCCCTGACGAACTCCAGTAACAACTGGAAATAAGTCAGAGATGGTACCCACCACATCTCACAGCACTCTCAGTACTAGAGTATAGTTCAGACATCAGATCGATCAGTTTTGGTGGCACCCCACGAAGACCAAGAATCCTCCAGAGGGCATCCTGATTCACTGAATCGAACGCTTTACAGAGATCAACATAGGCTGTGAGCAGCCCTGCCGAAACTCTCGTCTGTGTTCAGTGAGGACCCGAAGAGCAAGGATACGGTTAATCGTTGACCTCTTTGGTGTAAAGCCTGACTGCTCTGGATGCTGGTGATCAAGCAGATGGTGGCAAATCCTATCAAGTATTATCCGAGCAAAGACCTTGTCCGGCACTGAGAGAAGCGTCACCCCTCGGTAGTTGTTGCAGTCTTGGCGATCACCCTTCCCTTTCCAGAGAGGGATAACAAGGCCCTCTTCCAGTCATTTTGGATATGCCTGTGTTCCAGGCAGAGCAGAGAACTGCATGTATTGACACGAGTGCAGCATTTCCACCAGCCTTGAGAAGTTCAGCATTGATGCCACAGATCCCTGGAGTTTTACCCCATTTCAACCGGTTCACCGTAGCCTGCGTTTACTCAAACTAAGGTGGAGCACAGTTGATTGGAGGGTCAGCAACAGGGATTGTA
>CM068965.1:67441914-67455087 GCA_035128595.1 Eptatretus atami | reverse complement strand
CGTCCAACTCGACAGCTGGTGGATCAGCTTGGTACAACCGCTCAATGTAACTGGCCCAGAGGGCCTTCACTTCGGACTCCTCTGTCAAGAGCCCACCACCCTCTGCTCTCACTGCAGTACACCGAGGGACGGGTTTGGATGAACGCAATGCGCGAATTTCTCTGTAAGCAGGACGAAAATCACTTGACCGCAGGTGATGCTCTACCCCCTCACAGATTCCTCGCACATAGACCTCCTTGTCCACCCTTAGTGCACGTCGAGTGTTACACCTCAGCTCCCTGAACAGCTCAGCTCTGCCATTCAGCCTGGCCCTGCGACTCTGGGCAATGGTATTCAGTATCCCTTGAGAGACAAAATTATTCTTCGCCCTCCGGTGAGTTCCAAGACATCTATGACAACATCAAGGACAGTGGTCTTGAAGGCATTCCACAACTCTTCAGGATCCCCCAAGGCACCCAAACCCCCCCAAATCTACACTCAGCCTGTTCGCAAACTCCTCAGCTACCGTCTCATCCTTGAGCTTGCCAACATCCAGCCTAGGCTGGGATGGTACCATTCGCCTGGATTTAATGTGCAACTTAAGAGTTGCTACAACAAGCCGGTGGTCACTATTGAAGAACTGAGCACTCCGGTAGGTCCTGCAGTTCTGGATCATCCTCCAGCAACCATCAATGAGCACACGGTCATTCTCCTTTGCCACACCACCAGCATTGGAAAACCAAGTCCAGCGATGAGCTTGTGGGCGCTGAATCCATGAACTTCTTGCAAAGTCACGGAACATAGTGCTGTTGTGGTTCACACTTCCAGACCCATGGGTACCAACACACGTCTCATAACAATGCCTATCAGTTCCAGTCGATGCATTGAAATCCCTCAAGACTAGAAGAGTATCTCGCTCGGGCACTGATAAACCACAGACTCGAGCATGGCATCGAATTCGTCCTTCATTGTCAGATCACTCGCCTCAGTTGGAGCATATACATAGACCAGGGAAATGACACCGAAGGAGTGACGAATCCTTAATCTCATAATATGCTCGTTGAGCGGTGTTACCTCAATTATCATTGAAGTCAGCTTATTGGACACAGCCACAGCAGCTCCTTAGGCATGGTAACCATCAGGGTGACCAGACCAATAGTCGGTGTAATCACCCACCATGATCTCGCAGCAATCCAGTCTCCGAACCTGAGAGTGCTGCAATACCAATGTCCAAATGCTTAAGCTCAGATGATAACAGAGACAGGTGCTCATCCTCTCTTAGGGATAGGACCTTCCAGGCACCCACCCGAATGGACCGCCTCAGGCTAACCCAAGGAGACCGCCGTCTGGTGGACGACACCTCAGCACCACTCCGACACACTCTCCTGCAATCTTACCCTGGAATGTTACCCTGTGGTTTCCCTCCTATCATCAAAGATTGGTGGTCCTGAAGGCTTTGCCCCAATCCTGTCATCCGGTGAGCTGCCCTGCAAAGGGAAGCTGCACAGTAGGTACTCCCACAGAGTGGGTTTTCAATTTTTTTTGATGCTTCTGGAATGTTTTGCGGAGTGAAGGGTTTTAAGGTGGCCAGAGCGCAAATCCTGCCACCACCCTCTTAATAAGAAGTCACCCAACTGCAGCAGGACGTCTGCAGACATAGTTGGGCACTAGATATGGATGGCCATTGGCTCACAAGGAGCTCCTCCGCCCTTTGACTGCATCCTCCGCAAAGAAGAACGGACCCATCAAGCGGTCATGGAGAAGGCCACACTACACATTGATGTTTGGACTGTCGCGTGTATTCCGTGACCACGTGGTAGTTTTCAGAGTCCCAGATCCTCACATTGTGCCGGTTGACCTTTCCCGATGCATGAAAGCAAGCTTGGTTTGCAAACATGACCTTTTCCATGTAATCTTTATCATCCTCTCCTCTATGCGACTGAGCATTTACAAGACAAATGCTTATCATTTGTGTGCATCATATGGTTTGAGTTCCAGCAGAATCTGCACCTTATCGGCATAAATATTCAATCTTTTATGCAAAATCCAGTGTACAGTGGTGGTTGGTGGTCCCTGTTCTCTGGTTGTGCATCCAATTGATTTTCTGTGACTGTTGAAATGATTCACGCACTCGTTCAATGTCTGCTGCACTTGTGCTTGGTCGACCGTTACTTTTCTGGTTCTGACAACTTCCAGTCTCCTTAAACCTCTTGTACCATTCTCTGATACTAGTCCACAATGGCGGATTCCTTTCATACCTTGTACGGAAATTATGCTGAACTTGCGTGTCGGATCTCGTCTCGATGTACCATTCCATGCACTGAGCTTTCTCCCCTGGAGTCGCCATTTTCTTTTAAATAGAACAACCAGACCTGAAAACACAGAAAACTTCATGAGTTTCTGTATCATATAAAGCAAAGGGTATTGTTGTATCATTTGTGGTACTAAATATATTAACAACCAAAGTTGTCCAGGTCTTTTTGGAACACCCTCGAGTATTCGTGAAGAATTACAATTCCGTTCCTTATATTTAATAACATTATGAGTGATTGTTGAAAATGTTCTACAACATAATGATAATTATATATTTAATTGATTCCATACATTTATATATATATATAATTGATTCCATCCAAAGTTAATGTGTGAAAGGACCAAGTAATGGGATCATTCCTGTGTTTGTGTTTTGTTCTACTCGTTGCTTTCCTTATCATTTCAAGGTTCAATTCTGCGGTACTGAAATGTCTTCAAGAAAAGGGGAAATGTTGTGTCCTGCTATTGCATTGCCGATGTAAATGCTCATGTGAACTTGGACATGAGAGGGCGCTCATGAACGGGGCAGGAAAATGAGCTGAAGAGAAAGAATGAAACACTTTGATTGAGTAAAGAGTGGTGGGTGGTGATCAACAGGTGATTGAGTAAAGCCTGTTTATTGTACTTCTGTGGTCCGGGTCTGATTTCCGACAAACACTACAAACCTCCTTTTGCAAAGGTATACATATGGTTCATCCAAAGTGTCACAGAATGTCATTCCTGCTGCGGATTTGGTGCCTCTGCATCCCATATTCCCCCTCCCCTCTGTCCTTCCACCCCTGAGGTCATGGAGCCTTCAGGCGTTCCATGTCATTGTCATATCATGACATGACACTGACTCTCTGTGTCTGCTTCTCGATCACTACAGGAAGGTTGGATGTCTTGCAGTGTTCCACTGGCTCTATTCTGGCCTTGCTTTGCCATCCTCTCGTTTTACTCCTTCCCCTGCATCTTCCATCTTTGATACAGGTATCACACTACAAACAGTTACCTTCCCACTCTTCCCAAGTCTTGGCTTATGAACAATGCCCATTCATTCCCCCTCTTCTTTTTTCACATGTGGAACAGTCTTCTTGAGTCTGTTATCTTGTGCTCTTCTCTCCAGTCCTTCAAACCTTTTATCAACTGCCACCTGATTATGTCTTCTATTTCTATCTCGGAGCTTTTCCACACCCAGTGAGACTCCACACCCCTTTAAGTTGCAACTACTTTCCTCATGTTGTGGTGAGTCGGTAACATCCTCCTTCCAGGATGTGCGTTATGTTGTAAAAAAAATAAAACGTTCACTATTTATACCTGTTTGGTCCATTTAAGAAACGAATCAGCAGCCATCTTTAGTGAAGTTCTCTTCATTCCAAGAATTCCAGGTTTGTCTGCCTGGGTTGCTTATTCACACCTTTCTGCATCTTTAAATTGACAAATTTAAAACCTCGACAGATTTAAAATGCCTCTCTATCTGCATTAATTGTTGTATTTAAATATCCATTGACTTTCATGGCAAATACTCAAAGCACCTTTTCAAGAGAGAGAGAGAGAGAGAGAGAGGTGGAGAGCCATGTGCAAGTGACAGTTGCTAATGTGTATTGGCCGAGCACTTGTGTGCTACAATCTCCTGCAGAGCTCCTTGTTTCACATATTAAATGCTGTCTCATTACCACAGCTGGGCGGTGGCCCTCCATGAGCAGACGGTCATAGTTTGCCTCTAAGCATGCTTAATATATCTGAGGTCTAACACACTGTTTTGGTGTGTCACCTGCCTGTGACATGTAATATGTCATCTCTTCTGTCTGACAGTCTTTTCAGACAGTTTGGCTTTCATTATAGAAGTGAGTAGAAATAAAGGTCAGGAAAAATGTACAGCTTCCAAATCTTTCAAAATTGCCTTAAAATTTATTTCCTTTCTTATGTTGGTGAAAATGACACAAAAATTACCTTATACGTAACCAATATGCAATGGCCCGGCAGAATAGCATAGAGGTATACGCACAACAGGTTTGATCTGTTTACCTTGGTCGGTATTTCATCCCAGCTATAAATTGTTGCGTGATATTTTGCATGCAGGGCAATTCATCAATATGTGTGCTGACCCTCGGATGGACGTTAATCCGGGTTTATACACTGGCTGTTGATGGACATTAAATATCCCATGGTTTATTTTGACAAGAGAAGGCGAGTTATTGCCAGCTATTTAAGGGGGCACTGCATCAGTGGTGCAGCCGCATCCCAGTCATGATGCAACCTAAAGCTTTGAGTGGCACACATTCGGACGGACCAATGTGCAATATTATTCCCTTTCAAAACAAAAGGGAGGTAAAGGTATATTGTCGGTGCAATGCAAATCAAAAATACTGGATGTAACTGTTAGTCAAGATTTGAGGGGAGTGAAAAGGATGGATGGAATAACTTTTTAAAAATTTGACAATTAGATAGATTGCTTCAAATTAAAAGATCGAGGAAAGTGAAGGATGCAAATCTGTTCACCATAAGTCCTGCTTTGTTTCATCTTTGAAAATTAACACACAAACAAACATGGTAATCATACTGCAAGCTTCATATTGTAAAGCAGGAAAATTTGAACTTTCTCGTTTACTTTCTGTCCTCAACCCCATCCTCCTCTCTCTTTGTTTCCTTTACGTGATGAGAGATGCAAGCTCATCCCTCTTCATTATTGTCTCTTTCCCTTTCTCCTGTCTTGCTCGCTGGGGATTTCATTGTGTTGAAGTACTAAAACAGATGTATAGCAGGAGGTTCTGGGCTAAATTGCCGAATTTATTGTGCCTGAAATTTCTTGCATGAACGGTAATCAGTAAGTCCATGGACTTGACATATAGTCGTTAACTGACAAAACTAAAATCATGTTGTTTTTCTCCACTTTTCGACAGCATTAAAAAAAAACAAAAAATTCTTCTAAATAATCGTTTTCCAACAATCACCCTTAATTTTGCTTTTACTCTTCAATTGCTTTTACACCATGGATTTATTGTTACAATCATAGATTCTCCTTGAAGTTACTTCTTTAATTGTTTGAGTGCTTCATTTTCCCAGTAGGCAATATGAAAATATGGTATTTTTTTCAGGCAAACTGAATTAAACTTGTATTGTTGATAAGGCAACGAAAGAAGGAAGCCATCGAGACAAACACTTCAATAGGAACGAACAATACAGATTATTGAACAATTGTACCACGATCGTGGCCAACAGCACTCTAACAGTTAAGCATGCATCCAATAATTTCAATTGAAGGGTTATTTTGTAATTATCCTGAAAAGAGCAGAATCAAGAGCCAGGCATGAGAGACCAAGGACAGAATGAGTTGAAAAAAGTGAAGACATTTATCATGGAACAAACCAGTGATATTCACTATTTTTTTTTAGAGAGGGACCACTTTACGTCAGTGTGAAGGCCACCACACCACATGCAGGACTCCGTAATGGCTGCTCTTCGGCCCCGCCCATGTACTCTTCTTCGTTGTGGTTAACTGGGCTGCAAGCATCATTGTTTTGTATTCTGACATCTACTGATGTAGTTACGTTACTTTTATGCTTCACGTTGTAACACTCATTTGAAACCATTGGGTTAATTTGATAACATTTATGGCGGATTATGATGGAGTGTTTTCACATTTGTGTATTATCGACCACATGTCAGGGGCCGCACTTCTGGCCACGAGGGGCCGCCAGCAGCTCGCGGGCCGAGCAATGAAGAACAGAGGAACAAAGGGTGCACGTAGTGTCATATTATTATGCTTTTACAGATTATAGAGGGAAATAGGGTGGTGTCACTTACAAATTCAGAAAGCAACAAAACATAATTGTTGATTGACCTGATCTCATTATAGTTTTGAAGAGAGAAGTCATATTTAGTCCATTTAGTACAAAGAGATGGGAATTTAACAGTCGCATTAATTATTTTTTACAAGTTTGGAAGTGTATAAAAGAGCACGATGGACCGCTTCACCTCATCACATAATCTGAAAAACTTTATCGCGACCTGTAGTGGCACCAAACACAATTGCAATTTATCAAATTATGAGCTTGGAAATAGAATACAAGCCTTCTGTAAACACAGAATGCATCATGCATGCTACATCAAAGGTTGTTACACTTATTCAAAATATTTGGCATTTTTAGTTTTAAACCAAAATATTTCCTTTTAAAGATTTTTTTTTCAGATATTGTGTGTAAAACATATGTTAACGACCTCTCTAATGCTCTGGAAAACCCTTTGTTTTCACGGATGACTCGACATTGTATCGTACTGTACCCCCGTCCCACCGACAGGCAGACAGCAGCTAAATAACTCTCAGAAAGTCTGGAATTGATTGCATCCTGGTCTGATAAATGAAGCATGTCATTGAATCATGGCAAATCTCACAATCTCACCTTGTCGCTCTGGAAAAATCGTCAAAATGACACACCTATCCATTCTCATGGTCAGCCACTGGAAAAGGTTCAATCTTCTGAAATTGTTGGCCTCATCACAAGCCATGATATTTTATGGGCTGATCAAATAACTAAGCTAGCCGCAGGTGGGACATCCTCAATCATTCCAAGTCATTCTTTGAAAAATCAGAACTACTTACAACCCAAAAGGCCTTTGTCCATAGTATGATAGATGACAGTACTGCTTTCCCTATGTCCTCGGGTCCAAGCATCACATCTGTTTCCTGGATACTCTGAAAGCTAAAGCTCACCATTATTAGCCAAAGCACAAGGGCTGTTGTTTCCACATCGCAGACAAGTCGGTGGCCTGTTTTTATTTTTATTTTTTATTTTTACCACCTCTCCTTCGGTCTACCTCCCTCTCCTCTCTCAGCCCTCCAACATGCCCCAATTTCTCCAGGATGTACTAAAACATTTTTTTTCCAGTAACCCCTTCTTCAGCCTCTTGGTTCAACTCCCAAAATCCAGGCTTTCCAACTACCTCGACCCTTGTTGCTCTTCTCTCCCTTTTGTGTAATTGCCTTCGAGAAACTTTAATTGCACGCTTCCTTAGAAAGCTTTAAGGAAGTGGTTGCATCATTTTCTGGAAACACACGTGTGCCGCTGATGCAGCGCCTGTTTCCAGTAAGCTGGTACTCTTTTTGCCAGCCTCAGAAGGATGACAGGCTGAGTCAACCAACCTGGTGTTATTTAACGAGAAAAAACAGGGGCTCAAACTCAACAACATAAGATCATAAGCCAGATACCTTAACCATTAAGCCAATACCATGCTTCAAGGAAGTGCTGCACCACCATCTCATATCAGCTATCATCCCTACTCACAATCTTTTCTGCAACTGTTAACCCCAACTAACTCAACCCTCCTATTTGCAAGTAATATAATACCACGGGTTCCCTTATAAGGAATCTCAATGCAGGAGGCTATTGGGCCCATCAAGTTGACGATGCTTAAACATGTATTCAATAATTTCAATTAAAGGGTTATTTTGTAATTATACTAAAAAGACCAGAATTAAGAGCCAGACATAAGAGAGAAAGAACAGACCGATGGTTGGTTGTTTGACAATGCTCTATCCAATTTAAATTCTGTGCCATTTTAAGTCTTTGGGACGACTTGGCAAGGGTTTAAACTGCTGACCTCCCAGACTCAGAGTGTATACTCTGTCACTCTCCGTCTCTCCGTCTCTCCGTCTCTCCGTCTCTCCGTCTCTCCGTCTCTCCGTCTCTCCGTCTCTCCGTCTCTCCGTCTCTGTTGTTAGCTTATTCCCTTGGTTACATCTAATGGGGGCTCCGTTGTCCCACTGTCACTTTTTTCATCTTTTTATCCTTATTCTCTTCACTTTTCAATGAGTCTCAATTTGATATGCAAAAATATATTTGGTAAGATGGGTGCTGCTACAAATGGATATCGTAAAGGAATGTTCTCTTGCCTATGAGATTGAAAAATTGCAGAATATAAGTAGTTGTACATGATTGGACAGTATGTGCTGCCATACTACCCATGATTCTCAGAAACAATTGGTAGAATAGTCCACAGCACATGGATCTGAGTAATCTATAAACCTTTGTACACAATTGACAACGTTATTCCCAAGCTAAAAAGCACAATCTGAACTTGTGATAAATTGAGTGTGGTGAACTATTGCACACTGCAAAGATTGTGACAAATTCATTATTCTTGAAACTGGAAGAAATTTGAAACAAAGGCTGACAGATATGACAGAGCAAGTGTGCTATTGGCTGCAGTCCAGCCATAAATTTGACCTGGATGGGATCCTTGTCCTGGATTTGACCTGGATGGGATCCTTGTCCTGGATTGACCTGGATGGGATCCTTGTCCTGGATTTGACCTGGATGGGATCCTTGTCCTGGATTGACTTGGATGGGATCCTTGTCCTGGATTTGGCTGGATGGGATCCTTGTCCTGGATTGACCTTGATGGATCCTTGTCCTGGATTTGACCTGGATGGGATCCTTGTCCTGTGATTTGACCTGATTGGGATCCTTGTCCTCGATTTGACTTGGATGGGATCCTTGTCCTGGATTTGGCCTGGATGGGATCCTTGTCCTGGACACTATGGTAAACAAATGTCTAAGGTTGGTTCTGGAGGTGCAGCACACCAAAAGCTGAGAGGGTGGTCTTACTGGGGAGACCCTGGATATTCTCACATCGTATACCCTTCTAAACGGATGGTGTAAAGTACAGCTGGGCAACATGAGGAAACAACAATGTCTGTGCCCCCAATGCCACGACCACGCACACACAACTCGCAATCATGATTGCACAAATTGCGCAGCCTACACGTCATTGTTTCAAGTCAGACTCACAGTACCTTAAGCTGTTGTGCACAGGAAGCACAACTAGAAGAAAGAGCATACATTTCTACTCAGCTCCCAGGTCAAACGAAATGAGAAATGAATCAGAGCAGATGATCAACATCATCATTATCATCATCATCATCAGGTAACGAGCCCGATGCCAAAGCAGTTACGAGGCTATAATCCTGGTCAGGTCACCACTCCGACTCAGGAAGTCAGGGCAGCAATTTGGAATATAGCCATGGTGCCGGCGATAGCTCGTCTACTGTCCGCACAGGATAAATGGACATTACATGATGGACCTGAATATAATCTTTAATGCCCACCATTTAATGCCAGCAAAAGGGACGCCCAGTTTAACATCCATCCGTGGGATGGCACACATTGATGAATCTCCCTACCTGTGAGACACAGGGGTGACAGTTTTATAGCTGGGCCAAGATTCAAACCCAGGCAAGATAGATTAGAGGAGAGTGTGCATACCTCTAGGTCTAGGCCATCCTCCAAGAGAAGAGTGTGCATACCTTTAGGCCATCCCCCGAGTAGACTATCAATGATCTTAATGGCATTTTATTTCTTAAGGTTATTAAAAATAAACACCCTTGATTTGATCTGAACACCAACATGTGACTGGAAATGGCTGCATCGGAACAAAAGTGTAATCGTGCTGGTAAATGGGGTCTTTTGGCCTGAGAAAGGCTGCTAGGTAACAGATGAAACTGCTTGAGACTCAGTTTGTGCGCTCCTGTTTGGTACCAAACTAACAGGGTAAGTTTAAATATTACTTTTGGTTGGTTGCACCCACATTTAATTTTAACAATGGAAAATTTCAACCACCCCAAACCCTCAACTTATCTTGTATAAGGTATATACAATATATTCTGAGAGACAATGAAAGTGCATACCAAATTAAAATTGACTTTAAAAAATATATTGTTGAGATTCGTATAAGAGCTAACACACAGAACGTACACCAAGGGGAGCAGGAGACAAGCGGGGCAGGAGAGGAAAGGAAAAAACAGTGTGGAACAGAGACATGAGGAGATCTGTGGAAGGGAGAGGGATGGGGTGGGGTATACAGGGTAAACAAGATGGACACCACAGGGACTTTCAGGTTCTTACACGACAGGGACTTTCAGGAAGGAAAGCAGGGAATTTGAAGGAGGTGGGTTTGGGGTGGATTAATGGGGGTAGAAAAGATCATGGTTTTGGATGGGGGAAGATATGAGATAGTGATGAACAGCTGTTTTGAAGACCTGGAGGGAAGAGTCGGATTGAAGAGAGTGTGGGAGTTTGTTCCAAACGTGGGGAAAAAATAGGAATGAAAGAATGAAGGTGAGCAATGATTCTTGATTTTGGGAATTTGATTCTAGATTTGATTTCTAGAAAAATATTTATTTCATATCATGTGAAAAAGGATCAAAATATAAGTCATAAAACATGCATGATGGATGTTTCATTGTGTTTGAGTTATGGGTATTTGACTTTCTTTGTATATATTTGTGTACATTTGCTGCAACTGCTAATCAAAATTTTTTTTTTTTAATCTTGTTGGGTATCTATTTAATGATCTTTCAGGTTCTGCACTCTATCAGAATATATGGTCATTTAAACTGAAGACAATTTTGAAACTCAAAATAGAAGTGATTAGTAAATGAAGGGTTGAATGCATTTCTAATCAGCATAACTTGTGTGAGATATAACAAATGGCAGAATAAAACCACAAAACCACCTTGGTGTATATTTAACCTGAACATGATTTCTATATATATATAGCGATTCTATTCAGGAAATTAACATAATTGATTACACGCTGTAGCTACTCCTTACATAAGTCCGTCATTCATTTGACTACAAAAACGGCTCCATCATTGTCATTTATTCCTTCCAACTGGTACCAACCCACTTGGCACTTTGCATGCACTATTAGCCTGCATGTCTCATGAACACAGACTGTGAATGTCAGAAGGATTAATGGGGTCATGGTTCAGTAGCACTGGCGTTACAGAAAAATGTTTCTCCTTGACTAATTTACACCAAGGTATAGTTTGGGCATGTCCACATTGTATCATGGGCATATTCTGGGCTAGGCAAAGTATAACCTTAAATAACACCTCTGGGCTAGCTAACAATAGAACCTCCAGATTAGGGTTAGAGCGATTTGTGGAAGGATGCTGATAAGGTTGGATAGAGTTAAAGGTTTACACCATGTGTTAAGACTTTTCAAAGAGATATTCATATACTTTATCCATTAAAAATAACCCAAAATAAAAAAAGAGATGAGCCTCAACGTTTGGTGCAGCATGGACCGCCCATCGACTGAAGGAAGTAACTGGAACGAATGGGATGCAGGGTTTATAAGAACTCCACGCTCCATTGGCTGGTTATTGGGTGCTGCTGATTAGCTAGTGTGTTCTTGCTCATCATAATCCATTGTCCTCAGTGTGTTGAGAGTTGTGATTGTCGGTGTCTGCTTGTTAATGAGGGAGAACCAGATATCGGTAATTGGTGGCCCGTTTTATTGGGGGACCATGCGATGTAGTTGTACAGCATGTTCCAAAAAGACCTGGACAACTTTGGTTGTTAATATATTTAGAACCACAAATGGTACAATGATACCCTTTATTATATATAATACAGCAACTCATAATGTTTTTTTTATTTTCAGGTCTGGTGGTTTAATGTAAAAGAAAATGGCAACTCTACAGGAAAAAGCTCAGTGTGTCGAATGGTTCATCGAGATAAGATCCGACATGCAAGTTCAGCACAATTTCCGTACAAGGTATGGAAGGAATCTGCCATTGCGGACTAGTATCAGAGAGTGGTACAAGAGGTTTAAGGAGACTGGAAGTTTTCATAAACAGAAAAAGTACCATTCGACCAAGCACAAGTGCAACAGACGTTGAACGAGTTTGTGAATCATTTCAACAAAGTCCCAGAAAATCTATTTGATGCACATCCAGAAAACTGGGACTCCCAACCACCACTATACACAGGATTTTGCATAAAAGACTGAAGCCTTATGCCTAAAAGGTACAGATTCTGCAGGAACTCAAACCAAATGACAGACCCAAATGCAAAGCATTTGCCTTGGAAATGCTCAGTCACAGAGAGGATGACAAAGATTACCTGAAAAAGGTCATGTTCACAGATACCTACACTGGTACATGAAAGCAAGTTAAGCTTGCTTTCATGTATCGGGGAAGGTCAACGAGCACAATGTGATGATTTGGGGCTCTGAAAACCCCCACGTGGTCATTCAACACATGCGACAACCCAAAGGTCAATGTGTGGTGTGGTCTTCTCCATGACTGCTTGGTGGGTCCGTTTTTCTTTGCGGAGGATACCCTGACCTCAAGAATTTACATGAACATGTTGGAAGGATTCGCCTTCCCACAGATTGAAGACCTGCAACTCAATATCATTTTTCAACAGGACGGCGCTCCCTCTCATTGGGCCTTAGCCGTCCTGAATGAAAATTTTCCAGGTCGCTGCATTGGCTGAGACGGACCAACCACCTGGTCCCCAGAATCACCAGACATAATCCCCCTTCATTTTTTTTACGTGGTGGTTTGTCAAAGATGATGTCTACAACACCAAGGTGGCAAACCTACAGGATCTTCGTTCTTGGATCACAGCTGCATGCGCACTGGTGGACGCAAACATGCTGAGTGGAACATGGCAAGAACCCGTGTACCACCTTGAGGTCCTGCGTGCGACGAGCAGAGCTCACATTGAAGTGTATTGATGATGTGCACAAAACATTATGAGTTTCTGTATCATATGAAAAAAGGGTATCATTGTATAATTTGTGGTTCTTAATATATTAACAAGCAAAGTTGTCCTGGTGTTTGTGGAACACCCTATATCTTCAATAGCTTCTCTGATTCTCCTTGTGTGCCAGTGGCTGATGGATGTGATATTCTTTCAGTCTATAGGATTTGGAGTTAGGGTGAATTTTGGAGTTATTTGGAGATACTAGTGGGCTTGTTGGTCCATTGGACCAAATTTTCATTGTTCTTCATGGCATTGTAGCATACCTGCCTGCCAGACTGCTTGAAAATTCGTTTGCCTTTCACCTCACCCAGTTGAGCTTGGGCCAGGGCAGAGATTATACATT
>CM068965.1:67422331-67441889 GCA_035128595.1 Eptatretus atami | reverse complement strand
AGAGAGAGATTTAGCTTAATGGTTAGAGTGGTGGTGCTTGGGATCCCTTGGGTCCTGAGTTCAAACCCCGCTCAGCTGTTGATCTAATTAATACCAGTTGGTTAACTCGGTAATGTCATCCTTTCGAGAGGACGGGAACACCAATGACTGGTTGGCATGCTACGTATCTGGTGTGCGAGTGGCGACCACATCCAGGATTGTGCCGAAATCGCCAAGGGAGAACTGCTAAGCAGCACCAAACGGCTCCTGTCACATGAGTATGATCCAGTGGGTGGATGAATAATATAAATTACATATATTTTATATATTATTATACACATATATAATGAATATGGCTGACCAGAACCATGTGACTGATATCATCTTTTTTTATTTTTATTTTCTTTCAACCAATTTTACCCGAAGATGACCCTCAAAAAATTAAATTTTCATATCGTGATCGGATGTGGTGTTCTACATATGCGATTATGACATCAATAACGAGGCAACCTATAACATCATTAAAAAAAAATCACACCTTATTCCCCATGAGAGTACTTTCCATGTGCGAAATTTTCAATTTTTTCCATGTTGCAGTTTCGGAGATACAGAGGTCCATATTTTTCCCTTTTTCTTCCCAACATGGATGCCAACATCACGTGACTTATGACGTTATAAATTATCATTAAAATTCTAATATGAGGAGTTGCTGCAATGGTGAAAATTTGTGTCAATCTGACAAGCAGTTGCAGAGAAAAGCAAACTCACATTCTGTGTGACAAACAAACAGACAAACAAACAGACAAACAACAAAACAGGACAAACAAAACAAGACAAAATAAAACAGACAAACAAAAAAACAGACAAACAAACAGACCCAACAAGACTCTCCCCTGGAGGGGTAACCAAGATGGCACTCAGTAAAGCGCGTACCTCTGCAGGCCAAAAACAGTTTACGTTTTCTATCCCGTGGATGGACGTCCCATCTGTCAGCATTATAGTTGATGGACGTTAAAGATCTATGATGTCTTTTGCGAAGAGTCGGTGAGTTATCGCCGGTACCAGAAAACAAATTCCAAATTCCTACCCGAACAAACGAAGTCGAACTCAGCCTGCCAGCCGGTTCATGAAAGACTTGATTCAAAAACTTCCCCTCGCCAACCCCCATAAGAATACGGAATAATTGTGGCCATAAAAGAAAGAAAGAATAAGAAGACTATGTTTGTAACCAAACATGTTACATTTTATGAAATTTAAGAATAAGCATTGCCTCAGGTATAAGCTTTCGAAAATTGAGCATTCTTCATCCTGTGTGAAGGAATCCTGTGCTCGGTGCTCAGTATGCTGCCAATGGGAGAGAAGGAGGAATCACTTGACTGCATTATGCAACTGGAGAGACCCAATGATTCCACTATGACTCAAATGACAAAAACTTGGGTCTCCTTTCATATACATATGCAATCACTCGATGTCCACTTCCCCCACCCTCCCCTGGAAATATACTAAACAATGACACAGGAATACCTGCACATTCCTGGATGAAGAATGCAAGTTGAATGTCATAGGACCTGAGTCTTAGTTGCTGGACAGTTGTGAAGTGGATGGTGGTTTAAATTTAAATCTGGATCTTCCAAACTCCAAACCGGTTTTTGAAAATGATCATGAAGTGCTGCATGTTGGCCACGAGTTCAGTATTTTTAATTGTTGTTGTTAATTGTTTTGAGTGTGACTGAAGTTCCTGCAGAGTTAACATCTACTTTTCAAGGTCACTCAACTTGATGATCATTTGACTTCTGAGGAATCATTTAACGCGTTCAAGTGGCCTCATCGGGCTTCCCCATGGAAAGATTTGTTTCATTCGCCAAGGCAGTTGCGGAACGAACGAGTGCTGCTCTCTGGCTACGTCACGGTGGTCCTGATGGAGGGAGGCATATACTGAAATATTGCTGGTCCAGAACTGTGAAGTCATTTGGATTTCTTCAGAAAGCAATGAAGGACTTTCCAGTGGAATGTGCCAGCGTTTGCACTAATTTTAATCGATTCAAACGAAATTATGGAGTATCAAGGGAGGAAGAAGCTTGTAGACCATTAAATGAAACGCAGTGTATTGCCAAAACAGAATCTTTCATTTGTTTGCCATTTCGAATGTTGCCCCATGTATCGGATATGTTTTCATGGCTCCATATAAACATCCCAATGCAGGCCATTATTTCACATTACTAAAAATGCCATCAACAGAGCCCGTTAGAAAATGTCAGAGGAAATACTATAGAAAATGCCATGGAATGCCGTAGACGTGGAGACAGCTCATCTCTTTCACTTTAATAGTAAATCTCATTGCAATAAAGAGCCTGTTTAACATCTCCATGGGACAAGAAACATGCATCATCCCCAGCCTGATGGTCAGAGATGATGTATTTGTTCGATATTACAATCCTGGTCAAAGTTACGATGGGTAACTCTTGCTGTTTTCCCTAATGTTTCCTTAAAGAAGATAAGTCGAATTTTGAGATCAACATGTATTCTGAATGTATACTCTTTACTGGCAAGAATAAACATGAACTTTGCTCTTTGACTGCAGGAGAAAGTTTTATGCCAAACCTCTGGTTGTAACCTTTCCCGTTAGATTGGCGCTTCACATTTTCCGTTGAACCATTAACCACAAAAACTAGTCCCTGAAGTCATTTTGAGACGTGTTACATGAGTTGACAGGCCACAAGTATAACCACAAAATACTTTAAATCCGTTACCAGTGCACACACACACATATATATATATATAATATATATATATATATATAATATATATAATATATATATATATATATATATATATATATATATATATATCCGACATCTTTTGGATAGCCCAAGTTATACCCAGGTATGTTCTGCATTATATTCACCATAACTCCAACTACACAAAAAATAGGACACGCGTCCTGTAGCTCACCTGGATCAGGAGCAACAGTCACTCAAAAACCCCGCAAACCCCCTTCGACCCTGATATTTTATTAATGGCGTGAACAAACTTTGGTACATCAAGGGTGATGAAGGTTGTGGTCAAGTTTCATTGAAATTCTGTGTGTAGTTTGGAGAGGAGAGAAAATATCTACTTTGGTGATCAAGCCCCCCCCAAACCCCCTCCCCCCTCTCCCCCTCTCTCATGGACTCCTTAATAAGAGCAGATTTTGATGCAGTCAATACACTTTGTACATCATGGGTGAAGAATGTTGTGGTAAGTTTTCATCAAAATAATGTATGTAGTTCATAGAAGAGAGCAAGTATCTATTTTGGGGGTCAAACCTCCCACCCACCCATAGACCACCTTAATGAGCCACAGATTTTGATACGGTCAATAAACTTTGGTACCTCACAGGTAATGAAGGTTGTGGTCAAGTTCATCGAAAGGTGTGTGTAGTTTTTGAGAAGAGAGCAAATACATATTTTGGGGGGTCAAACTCTACCCTGCAGACCCCCTTCATGAGTGCAGATCTTGATGTGGTCGATAAACTTTGGTCCGTCATGGGTGATGAATGGTTGTGGAACAGTTTCATCAAAATTGTGTGTGTAGTTTTGGAGGAGACAGCAAATTCTTATTTGGGGGTCAACTCCCCCCCCGCACCCGTAGACCCCCTTCATGAGCACAGATTTTTGACATGGTCAATACATTTGGTACATTACAGGTGATAAGGTTTTGTGGTCAAGTTTCATCACGAAATCGTGTGTTTGCTTCAAGCGATAATGCCTGAAGTGTTTACGGACTTATTGACTGACACTAAGGCCTAAGTCACATTTGCTCTACGGCGAGGATACGGCGGCTGTACGCCCTCTGAATTGACAGAAACGTGCGGCGGCCCGCAGAGTTTCTGAGGTGCCTCAGGGTGGCCCTACGCCGTTTATGGCCTATTCTATTATGGCGAAAAAAATTTTCGCCGTTTATGGCGAAAATTCTATGGCCGCCGGCAGGCCCCCTTAAGGTCACCGTGCGACATCAAACAAAGACCGTACGGCAACCCCACGTTTTCGGTCTCCACAATTTCTAAATACGCCGTGCGGCTCCCCGAAAAATATAAAACATATGTGACTGCTACATTGTGTGACCGTGGAAATACTGCGGCCGCCGTATAATTGCTCGTGGCCGTAGATTTTGTAGACCCCACGGCCGCCGTGGCAAATGTGACTTAGGCCTTACTCACTCACTCACTCACTCAGCTACGGACACTGCTCGATTGCATAAGCTCACCTGACTAAAGTCCAGGTGAGCTAAAAATGGATGAGGTGTGTGTGTGTGTGTGTGTGTGTGTGTGTGTGTGTGTGTGTGTGTGTGGTGTCATGTGTTTTTTTTTTGTGGAGCTCTACTGGAGCTTTCTGATGTGGAATGTGAACCACCGACATGATTGTCTTGATCTCTGAGTTGATTAGGCTCATTAATACAAAGAACCTGAATAATTCCCATTTTTGAACGCACGCCATGTTAAGGAGTATAGAGCAGCTTAAGAGGTCCTTCTGCGGCATGGCATTCTAATACAAAGTAATAACAAAAATAATGACGACATTGTTACCAAACATATAGATTAATACTAACTAGTACGTGCCCGTATGTGCGTGCCCATACGTGCGTGGCCGTACGTGAAAAATAAAAATAAAAAAAACTTTAAAACCGTGAGCCAGAAACAACAACCACACAGGCCGTTCCTTCGCTCTCGCGTGCCCGTACATACGTGCCCGTACTTGCAACCCCCCCCCCCAAAAAAACTTTCAAACTGCGAGCCAGAAACAATCACACAGGCCGTTCCTTCGCTCTCGCGTGCCCGTACGTGCTGTGCTGTGCGTGCAAACCAAAAAAAACAAAAATTTTCAAACCGCGACCCAGAAACAACCAACACAGGCCGTTCCTTCGCTCTGCGTGCCCGTACGTGCGTGCCCGTACTTGCAACCCCCCCCCCCAAAAAAAACTCAAACTGCGAGCCAGAAACAATCACACAGGCCATTCCTTCGCTCTCCGTAAACAACGACTGGATTGGGGCATTGTGTTTTCTATAAATGCGCATAAGAAATCGAGAAATTATTAGAATACAGTAAGTCATCACTATCCGGAAGTGGTGCGTGGTACGGAATGTTCACATCATTCCACGAATTATCGCTTGCATTGAAGTAACAACTGCTTGTATACTTACACACACAGAGTTAATAAAAGTCCAAATTAAAATCAAGTTTACCTCCCTGTCTTTGCTTGCCATGACATTCGCTGCCATTGACCATTGCCACTCCTACGCCACGGTAATGAGGCACCGATCCCCATCGTAACCGGCACGGCCCGTGACGTCATCGTCGGCCGGCCGCGCACCGGCCTACGCAGCCAGCCAGCCACGCCTACGCAGCAACGTGTCCTTTCATTGGTTGGTAAATAAATGGCCATAACTTGGGAAGCACTTGTCCGATTAATATCAAACCTTAAAAGGCACATACTCAGGCCCCAGCAATATAGCTGGCAAGTTTCAATTAGATTGACCAGTGGTTGTCAAGAAACAGCGGTCAGAGACACACACACACACACAGACACACACACACACACAGACACAGACACACACACACACACACACACAGACACACACACACAGACACACACACACACACACCACACAGACACACTCACAAAGATTGCTGGAATTATTTAATACTAATAATATTAACAATACAATAATAATAGTATCATTTGTCAATAATAATAATTAATGTATATTTTTTTATTTTTTATTTTGCACGTACGGCCACGCACGTATGGGCACGCACATACGGGCACGTACTAGTTAGTATTAAATCATATATGTTTGGTAACAATGTCGTCATTATTTTTGTTATTTACTTTGTAATTAGAATGCCATGCCGCAGAAGGACCTCTTAAGCTGCTCTATACTCCTTAACATGGCGTGCGTTCAAAACATGGGAATTATTCCAGGTTCTTTGTAATTAATGAGCCTAATCAACTCAGGAGATCAAGACAATCATGTCGGTGGTTCACATTCCACATCAGAAAGCTCCAGTAGAGCTCCACAAAAAAAAGTGGCTGAAGGCTTGCCCCAATCCTGTTCATCCGGTGAGCTGCCCTGCAAAGGGAAGCCTGCACAGTAGGTACTCCCACCGAGTGGGTTTTCAATTTTTTTGATGCTTCTGGAATGTTTGCGGAGTGAGGGTTTTAAGGTGGCGCAGAGCTGCAAATCCTGCCACCACCCTCCTAATACGAAGTACCCAACTGCAGCAGGACGTCTGCAGACATAGTTGGGCACTAGATATGGATGGCCATTGGCTCACAAGGAGCTCCTCCGCCTTTGACTGCATCCTCCGCAAAGAAGAACGGACCCATCAAACGGTCATGGAGAAGGCCACACAACATTTGATGTTTGGACTGTCGCGTGTATTCCGTGACCACGTGGTAGTTTTCAGAGTCCCAGATCCTCACATTGTGCCGGTTGGACTTTCCCGATGCATGAAAGCAAGCTTGGTTTGCAAACATGACCTTTTCCATGTAATCTTCGATCTCCTCTCCTCTATGCGACTGAGCATTTACAAGACAAATGCTTAGCGTTTGTGTGACTCATTTGGTTTGAGTTCCAGCAAATCTGCACCTTATCGCATAAATCTTCAATTTTTATGCAAAATCCAGTGTACAGTGGTGGTTGGTGGTCCCTGTTCTCTGGTTTGTGCATCAAATTGATTTCTGTGACTGTTGAAATGATTCACGCACTCGTTCAATGTCTGCTGCACTTGTGCTTGTCGACCGTACTTTTCTGGTTCTGACAAACTTCCAGTCTCCTTAAACCTCTTGTACCATTCTCTGATACTAGTCCACAATGGCGGATGCCTTTCATACGCTTGTACGGAAATTATGCTGAACTTGCGTGTCGATCTCGTCTCGATGTACCATTCCATGCACTGAGCTTTTCTCCCCTGGAGTCGCCATTTTCTTTTAAAATGAACAACCAGCACCTGAAAACACAGAAAAAACTTCATGAGTTTTCTGTATCATTATAAGCAAAGGGTATTGTGTATCATTTGTGGTACTAAATATATTAACAACCAAGTTTCAGGCTTTTGGAACACCCTCGAGTATTCGTGAAGAATTACAATTCCTTCCTTAATTTAATAACATTATGAAGTGATGTTGAAAATGTTCTACAACATAATGATAATTATATATTAATTGATTCCATTTACTTTATATATATATAATTTGATTCCATCCAAAGTTAATGTGTGAAAGGACCAAGTAATGGATCATTCCTGTGTTGTGTTTTGTTCTACTCGTTGCTTTCCTTATCATTTCAAGGTTCAATTCTGCGGTACTGAAATGCTCTTAAGAAAAGGGGAAATGTTGTGTCCTGCTATTGCATTGCCGATGTAAATGCTCATGTGAACTTGGACATGAGAGGGCGCTCATGAACGGGGCGGGAAAATGAGCTGAAGAGAAAGAATGAAACACTTTGATTGAGTAAAGAGTGGTGCGGGTGTGATCAACAGGTGATTGAGTAAAGCCTGTTTATTGTACTTCTGTGTCCGGGTCTGATTTTCCGACAAAACACTACAAACCTTCTTTTGCAAAAGTATACATATGGTTCATCCAAAGTGTCACAGAATGTCATTCCTGCTGCGGATTTGGTGCCTCTGCATCCTATTCCCCCTCCCCTCTGTCCTTCCACCCTGAGTCATATGGAGCCTTCAGGCGTCCATGTCATTGTCATATCATGACATGACACTGACTTCTGTGTTCTGCTTCTCGATCACTACAGGAAGGTTGGATGTCTTGCAGTGTTCCACTGGCTCTATTCTGGCCTTTGCTTTGCCATCCTCTCGTTTTACTCCTTCCCCTGCATCTCCATCTTTGATACAGGTGATCACACTACAAACAGTTACCTTCCCACTCTTCCCAAGTCTTGGTTATGAACAATGCCCATTCATTCCCCTCTTCTTTTTTCACATGTGGAACAGTCTTCTTGAGTCTGTTATCTTGTGCTCTTCTCTCCAGCCTTCAAACCTTTTATCACTCCATCTGATTATGTCTTCTATTTCTAGTTCATCTTGTCGCTAGCTTCTCTGCATCCTTCCCTTTTTCCTGCCCCCCCCCCAGCTTTTCCACACCCAGTGAGACTCCACCACCCCTTTAAGTTGCAACTACTTTCCTCATGTTGTGGTGAGTCGGTAACATCCTCCTTCCAGGATGTGCGTTTATGTTGTAAAAAAAATAAAACGGTTCACTATTTATACCTGTTGGTCCATTTAAGAAAACGACGATCAGCAGCCATCTTTAGTGAAGTTCTCTCATTCCAAGAATTCCAGGTTTGTCTGCCTGGGTTGCTTATTCACACCTTTCTGCATCTTTAAATTGACAAATTTAAAACCTCGACAGATTAAAATGCCTCTCTATCTGCATTAATTGTTATATTAAATATCCATTGACTTCATGGCAAATACTCAAAGCATCTTTCAAAGAGAGAGAGAGAGAGAGAGAGAAGGTGGAGAGCCATGTGCAAGTGACAGTTGCTAATGTGTATTGGCCGAGCACTGTGTGCTACAATCTCCTGCAGAGCTCCTTGTTTTACATATTAAATGTGTCTCATTACCACAGGCTGGCGGTGGCCCTCATGAGCAGACGGTCATAGTTTGCCTCTAAGCATGCTTAATATATCTGAGGTCTAAACACACTGTTTTGGTGTGTCACCTGCCTGTGACATGTAATATGTCATCTCTTCTGTCTGACAGTCTTTTCAGACAGTTTGGCTTCATTATAGAAGTGAGTAGAAATAAAGGTCAGGAAAAATGTACAGCTTCCAAATCTTTCAAAATTGCCTTAAAATTTATTTCCTTTCTTATTGGTGAAAATGACACAAAAATACCTTATACGTTAACACAATTGCAATGGCCCGCAGAATAGCATAGAGGTATACGCACACAGATTTGATCTGTTACCTTGGTTGGTATTTCATCCCAGCTATAAAATTGTTCGCGTGATATTTTGCATGCAGGGCAATTCATCGCAATATGTGTGCTGACCCTCGGATGGACGTTAATCCGGGTTGATGCACTGGCTGTTGATGGACATTAAATTATCCCATGGTTTATTTTGACAAGAGAAGGCGAGTTATTGCCAGCTATTTAAGGGGGCACTGCATCATGGTGCAGCCGCATCTCCAGTCATGATGCAACCTAAAGGCTTTGATGGCACACATTCGGACGGACCAATGTTGCAATATTATTCCCTTTAAAAACAAAGGGAGGTAAAGGTATATTGTCGGCGCATGCAAATCAAAAATACTGGATTGTAACTGTTAGTCAAGATTTGAGGGGAGTGAAAAGGATGGATGGAATAACTTTTTAAAATTTGACATTAGATAGATTGCTTCAATTAAAAGATCGAGGAAGCGAAGGATGCAAATCTGTTCACCATAGTCCTGCTTTGTTTCATCTTTGAAAATACACACAACAAAACATGGTAATCATACGCAAGCTTCATATTGTAAAGCAGGAAAATTTGACTTTCTCGTTTACTTTCTGTCCTCACCCCATCCTCCTCTCTCTTTGTTTCCTTACGTGATGAGAGATGCAAGCTCATCCCTCTTCATTATTGTCTCTTTCCCTTTCTCCTGTCTTGCTCGCTGGGGATTTCATTGTGTTGAAGTACTAAAACAGATGTATAGCAGGAGGTTCTGGGCTAAATTGCCGAATTTATTGTGCCTAAATTTCTTGCATGAACGGTAATCAGTAAGTCCATGACTTGACATATAGTCGTTAACTGACAAAAACTAAAATCATGTTGTTTTCTCCACTTTTCGACAGCATTTAAAAAAAACAAAAAATTCTTTCTAAATAATCGCTTTCCAACAATCACCCTTAATTTTGCTTTTTACTCTTCAATTGCTTTTTACACCATGGATTTATGTTACAATCATAGATTCTCCTTGAAGTTACTTCTTTAATTGTTTGAGTGCTTCATTTTCCCAGTAGGCAATATGAAAATATGTTATTTTTTTCAGGCCAAACTGAATAAAATGTATTGTTGATAAGGCAACGAAAGAAGGAAGCCATCGAGACAAAACACTTCAATAGGAAACGAACAATACAGATTATTGAACAATTGTACCACGATCGGGACAACAGCACTCTAAACAGTTAAGCATGCATTCAATAATTTAAATTGAAGGTTATTTTGTAATATCCTGAAAAGAGCAGAATCAAGAGCCAGGCATGAGAGCCAAGGACAGAATGAGTTGAAAAAAGTTGAAGACATTTATCATAGAACAAGTCCAGTATATCACTATTTTTTTTAGGAGGGGACCACTTTACGTCAGTGTGAGGCCACCACACCACCTGCAGGACTCCGTAATGGCTGCTCTTCGCCCCGCCCATGTACTCTTCTTCGTTGTGGTTAACTGGGCTGCAAGCATCATTGTTTTGTATTCTGACATCTACTGATGTAGTTACGTTACTTTTATGCTTCATGTTGTAACACTCATTTGAAACCATTGGGTTAATGATAACATTTATGGCGGATTATGATGGAGTGTTTTCACATTGTGTATTATCGACCACATGTCAGGGGCCGCACTTCTGGCCACGAGGGGCCGCCAGCGGCTCGCGGGCCCGTGCAATGAAGAACAGAAGGAACAAAGGGTGCACGTAGTGTCATATTGTTATGCTTTTACAGATTATAGAGGGAAATAGGGTGGTGTCACTTACAAATTCAGAAAGTAGCAAAACATAATGTTGATTGACCTGTCTATATAGTTTGAAAGAGAAGTCATATTTAGTCCATTAGTACAAAGAGATGGGAATTTAACAGTCGCATTAATTATTTTTACAAGTTTGGAAGTGTATATAAAGCAGATGGACCTCTTCACCTCATCACATACCTTGAAAAACTTATCCTGACCTGTAGTGGCACCAAACACATGCAATTTATCAAATTATGAGCTTGGAAATAGAATACAAGCCTTCTGTAAACACAGAATGCATCATGCATGCTACATCAAAGGTTGTTACACTTATTCAAAATATTTGGCATTTTAGTTTTAAACCAAAATATTTCCTTTTAAAGATTTTTTTTCAGATATTGTGTGTAAAACATATTGTAACGACCTCTCTAATGCTCTGGAAAACCTTTGTTTTCACGGATGACTCGACATTGTATCGTACTGTATCCCCGTCCCACCGACAGCAGACAGCAGCTAAATAACTCTCAGAAAGTCTGAATTGATTGCATCCTGGTCTGATAAATAGCATGTCATTGAATCATGGCAAACTCACCAATCTCACCTTGTCGCTCTGGAAAAATCGTCAAAATGACACACCTATCCATTTCATGGTCAGCCACTGGAAAAGGTTCAATCTTCTGAAATTGTTGGCCTTATCACAAGCCATGATATTTTATGGGCTGATCAGAATAACTAAGCTAGCCGCAGGTGGACATCCTCAATCATTCCAAGTCATTCTTTGAAAAATCAGAACTACTTACAACCAAAAGGCCTTTGTCCATAGTATGATAGATGACAGTACTGCTTTCCCTATGTCCTCGGGTCCAAGCATCACATCTGTTTCCTGATACTCTGAAAGCTTAAGCTCACCATTATTAGCCCAAAGCACAAGGGCTGTTGTTTCCACATCGCAGACAAGTCGGTGGCCTGTTTTTATTTTTATTTTTTATTTTACCACCTCTCCCTAGGTCTACCTCCCTCTCCTCTCTCAGCCCTCCAACATGCCCCAATTTCTCCAGGATGTACTAAAACATTTTTTTTCCAGTAACCCCTTCTTACCTCTTGTTCAACTCCCAAATCCAGGCTTTCCAACTACCTCGACCCTTGTTGCTCTTCTCTCCCTTTTGTGTAATTGCCTTCGAGAAACTTAATTGCACGCTTCCTTAGAAAGCTTTAAGGAAGTGGTTGCATCATTTTCTGGAAACACACGCTGTGCTCGCTGCATGCAGCGCCTGTTTCCAGTAAGCTGGTACTCTTTTTGCCACCCTCAGAGGATGACAGGCTGAGTCAACCAACCTGGTGTTATTTAACGGAAAAAAACAGGGCTCAAACTCAACAACATAAGATCATAAGCCAGATACCTTAACCATTAAGCCAATACCATGCTCAAGGAAGTGCTGCACCACCATCTCATATCAGCTATCATCCCTACTCACAATCTTTTCTGCACTAGTTACCACCAACTAACTCAACCCTCCTATTTGCAAGTAATATAATACCACGGTTCCCCTATAAGGAATCTCAATGCAGGAGGCTATTAGGCCCATCAAGTTGACGATGCTTAAACATGTATTCAATAATTTCAATTAAAGGGTTATTTTGTAATTATACTAAAAAGACCAGAATCAAGAGCCAGACATAAGAGAGAAAGAAACAGACGATGGTTGGTTGTTTGACAATGCTCTATCCAATTTAAATTCTGTGCCCATTTTAAGTCTTTGGACGACTTGGCAAGGGTTTAAACTGCTGACCTCCCAGACTCAGAGTGTATACTCTGTCACTCTCCGTCTCTCCGTCTCTCCGTCTCTCCGTCTCTCCGTCTCTCCGTCTCTCCGTCTCTCCGTCTCTCCGTCTCTCCGTCTCTCCTCTCTCCGTCTCTCCGTCTCTCCGTTCTCCGTCTCTCCGTCTCTGTCTCTGTCTCTGTTGTTAGCTTATTCCCTTGGTTACATCTAATGGGGGCTCCGTTGTCCCACTGTCACTTTTTTCATCTTTTTATCCTTATTCTCTTCACTTTTCAATGAGTCTCAATTTGATATGCAAAAATATATTTGGTAAGATGGGTGCTGCTACAAATGATATCGTAAGGAATGTTCTCTTGCCTATGAGATTGAAAAATTGCAGAATATAAGTAGTTGCACATGATTGGACAGTATGTGCTGCCTACTACCCCTGATTCTCAGAAACAATTGGTAGAATAGTCCACAGCACATGGATCTGAGTAATCATAAAACCTTTGTACACAATTGACAACGTTATTCCCAAGCTAAAAGCACAATCTGAATTGTGATAAATTGAGTGTGGTGAACTATTGCACACTGCAAAAGATTGTGACAAATTCAATATTCTGAAACTGGAGAAATTGAACAAAGGCTGACAGATATGACAGAGCAAGTGTGCTATTGGCCTGCAGTCCAGCCATAAATTTGACCTGGATGGGTCCTTGTCCTGGATTTGACTGCGATTGGGTCCTGTCGTGGATTTGCCTGTGGGATCCTTGTCTGGATTTGACCTCTGGATGGGATCCTTGCCTGGATTTGACCTGGATGGGATCCTTGTCTGGATTTGACCTGGATGGGATTCCTTGTCCTTGGATTTGACTTGGATGGGATCCTTGTCCTGGATTTGGCCTGGATGTGGATCCTTGTCCTGGACACTATGGTAAACAAATTCTAAGGTTGGTTCTGGAGGTGCAGCACACCAAAAGCTGAGAGGGTGTCTTACTGGGGAGACCCTGGATTATTCTCACATCGTTACCCTTCTAAACGGATGTGGTTTAAAGTACAGCTGGGAACATGAGGAAACAACAATGTCACAGACCACGCACACACAACTCGCATCATGATTGCACAAATTGCGCAGCCTACACGTCATTGTTTCAAGTCAGACTCACAGTACCTTAAGCTGTTGTGCACAGGAAGCACAACTAGAAGAAAGAGCATACATTTCTACTCAGCTCCCAGGTCAAACGAAATGAGAAATGAATCAGAGCAGATGATCAACATCATCATTTCATCATCATCATCATCAGGTAACGAGCCCGATGCCAAAGCAGTTACGAGGCTATATCCTGGTCAGGTCACCACTCCGACTCAGGAAGTCAGGGGCAGCAATTTGGAATATAGCCATGGTGCCGGCGATAGCTCGCTACTGTCCGCACAGGATAAATGGACATTACATGATGGACCTGAATATAATCTTTAATGCCCACCATTTAATGCAGCAAAGCGACGCCTAGTTAACATCCATCCGTGGGATGCACGGCACACATTGATGAATCTCCCTACCTGTGAGACACAGGGTGACAGTTTTATAGCTGGGCCAAGATTCAAACCCAGGCAAGATAGATTAGAGGAGAGTGTGCATACCTCTAGGTCTAGGCCATCCTCCAAGAGAAGAGTGTGCATACCTTTAGGCCATCCCCCGAGTAGACTATCAATGATCTTAATGGCATTTTATTTCTTAAGGTTATTAAAAATAAACACCCTTGATTTGATCTGAACACCAACATGTGACTGAAATGGCTGCATCGGAACAAAGTGTAATCATGCTGGTAAATGGGGTCTTTTTGGCCTGAAAAGGCTGCTAGGTAACGATGAAACTGCTTAGACTCAGTTTGTGCACTCCTGTTTGGTACCAAACTAACAGGGTAAGTTTAAATATTACTTTTGGTTGTTGCACCCACATTTAATTTTAACAATGGAAAATTTCAACCACCCCAAACCCTCAACTTATCATGTATATAGGTTATCAATATATTCTGAGAGAGGCAATGAAAGTGCATACCAAATTAAAATTGACTTAAAAAATATATTGTTGAGATTCGTATAAGAGCTAACACACAGAACGTACACCAAGGGGAGCAGGAGACAACGGGGCAGGAGAGGAAAGGATAAAACAGTGTGGAACAGAGACATGAGGAGATCTGTGGACGGGAGAGGGATGGGTGGGGTACACAGGGTAAACAAGATGGACACCACAGGGACTTTCAGGTTCTTACAACAGGGACTTTCAGGAAGGAAAGCAGGGAATTTGAAGAGGTGGTTTGGGGTGGATTAATGGGGGTAGAAAAGATCATGGTTTTGATGGGGGAAGATATGAATAGTGATGAACAGCCTGTTTTGAAGACCTGAGGGAAGAGTCGGATTGAAGAGAGTGTGGGAGTTTGTTCCAAACGTGGGGAAAAATGGATGAAAGAATGAAGGTGAGCAATGATTCTTGATTTTGGGAATTTGATTCTAGATTTGATTCTAGAAAAATATTTATTTCATATCATGTGAAAAAGGATCAAAATATAAGTCATAAAACATGCATGATGGATGTTGATTGTGTTTGAGTTATGGGTATTTGACTTTCTTGTATATATTTGTGTACATTTGCTGCAACTGCTAATCAAATTTTTTTTTTTAATCTTGTTGGTATCTATTTAATGAACTTTCAGGTTTCTGCACTCTATTCAGAATATATGGTCATTTTAACTGAAGACAATTTTGAAACTCAAAATAAAGGATTAGTAATATGAAGGTTGAATGCATTTCTATCAGCATAACTTGTGTGAGATATAACAAATGGCAGAATAAACCACAAAACCACCTTGGTGATATTTTAACCTGAAATGATTTATATTATATAGCGATCTATTCAGGAAATTAACTAATTGATTACACGCTGTAGCTACTCCTTACATAAGTCCGTCATTCATTTGACTACCAAAACGGCTCCATCATTGTCAGTTATTCCTTCCAACTGGTACCAACCCACTTGGACTTTGCATGCACTATTAGCCTGCATGTCTCATGAACACAGACTGTGAATGTCAGAAGGATTAATGGGGTCATGGTTCAGTAGCACTGGCGTTACAGAAAAATGTTTCTCCTTGACTAATTTACACCAAGGTATAGTTGGGCATGTCCACATTGTATCATGGGCATATTTCTGGGTAGGAAAAGTATAACCTTAAATAACACCTCTGGGCTAGCTAACAATAGAACCTCCAGATTAGGGTTAGAGCGATTTGTGGCAAGGATGCTGAATAAGGTTGGAGAGAGTTAAAGGTTTACACCATGTGTTAAGACTTTTCAAGAAGATATTCATTATACTTTATCCATTAAAATAACCCAAAAATAAAAAAAGAGATGAGCCTCAACGTTTGGTGCAGCATGGACCTGCCCATCGACTGAAGAAGTAACTGTGAACCGAATGGGATGCAGGGTTATATAAGAACCTCACGCTCCATTGGCTGGTTATTGGTGCTGCTGATTAGCTTAGTGTGTTCTTGTCATCTAATCATTGTCTCAGTGTGGTTGAGAGTTGTGATTGTCGGTGTCTGCTTGTTAATGAGGGAGAACCAGATATCGGTAATTGGTGGGGCCGTTTTATGGGACCATGCGATGTAGTTGTACAGCATGTTCCAAAAAGACCTGGACAACTTTGGTTTTAATATATTTAGAACCACAAATGGTACAATGATACCCTTTATATATATAATACAGCAACTCATTGATGTTTTTTTTATTTTCAGGTCTGGTGTTTAATGTAAAAGAAAATGGCAAACTCTACAGGAAAAAGCTCAGTGGTCGAATGGTTCATCGAGATAAGATCCGACATGCAAGTTCAGCACAATTTCCGTACAAGGTATGGAAGGAATCTTGCCATTGCGGATGTATCAGAGAGTGGTACAAGAGGTTTAAGGAGACTGGAAGTTTTCATAAACAGAAAAAGTACCATTCGACCAAGCACAAGTGCAACAGACGTTGAACGAGTGTGTGAATCATTTTCAACAAAGTCCCAGAAAATCTATTTGATGCACATCCAGAGAAACTGGGACTCCCAACCAGCCCACTATACACAGGATTTTGCATAAAAGACTGAAGCCTTATGCCTAAAAGTTACAGATTCTGCAGGAACTCAAACCAAATGACAGACCAATGCAAAGCATTTGCCTTGGAAGTGCTCAGTCACATAGAG
This sequence comes from Eptatretus atami, assembly GCA_035128595.1. Classification (NCBI taxonomy): domain Eukaryota; kingdom Metazoa; phylum Chordata; class Myxini; order Myxiniformes; family Myxinidae; genus Eptatretus; species Eptatretus atami. The sequence goes on along the minus strand of CM068965.1, from coordinate 67,425,199 downwards.
GAGACAAAGATTACCGGAAAAGTCATGTTTCACAGATACCTACACTGGTACATGAAAGCAAGTTAGCTTGCTTTCATGTATCGGGAAGGTCAACGAGCACAATGTGATGATTTGGGGCTCTGAAAACCCCCACGTGGTCATTCAACACATGCGACAACCCAAAGGTCAATGTGTGGTGTGGTCTTCTCCATGACTGGCTTGGTGGTCCGTTTTTCTTTGCGGAGGATAACCTTGACCTCAGAATTTACATGAAATGTTGGAAGGATTCGCCTTCCCACAGATTGAAACCTGCGACTCAATATCATTTTTCAACAGGACGCGCTCCCTCTCATGGGCCTTAGCCGTCCTGAATGAAAATTTTCCAGGTCGCTGCAATTGGCTGAGACGGAACCAACCACCTGGTCCCCAGAATCACAGACATAATCCCCCTTCATTTTTTTACGTGGTGGTTTGTCAAAGATGATGTCGTACACACCAAGGTGGCAAACCTACAGGATCTTCGTTCTTGGATCACAGCTGCATGCGCACTGGTGGACGCAAACATGCTGAGTGGAAACATGCAGGAAAACCCCGTGTACACCTTGAGTCCTGCGTGCGACGAGCAGAGCTCACATTAAGTGTATTGATGATGTGCCAAAACATTATGAGTTTCTGTATCTATGAAAAAGGGTATATTGTATAATTTGTGGTTCTTAATATATTAACAAGCAAAGTTGTCCTGGTGTTTGTGGAACACCCTATATCTTCAATAGCTTCTCTGATTCTCCTTGTGTGCCAGTGCTGATGGATGTTGATATTCTTTCAGTCTATAGATTTGGAAGTTAGGTGAAATTTTGGAGTTATTTGGAGATACTAGTGGGCTTGTTGGTCCATTGGACCAAAATTTTCATTGTTCTTCATGGCATTGTTAGCATACCTGCCTGCCAGACTGCTTGAAAATTCGTTGCCTTTCACCTCACCCAGTTGAGCTTGGGCCAGGCAGAGATTATACATTAGCTTATTATTATTGAACAAATGATACTATTATTATTATTATTGTTAATATTATTAGATTAAATAATTCCAGCAATCTTTGTGAGTGTGTCTGTGGTGTGTGTTGTGTGTGTCTGTTGTGTGTGTGTGTGTGTTGTGTGGTGTGTGTGTGGTGTGTGTGTGTTGTGTGTGTGGTGTGTGTGTCGTGTGGTGTGTGTGTGTGTCTGTGTCTGCTGTTTCTTGACAACCACTGGTCCATCTAATGAAACTTGCCAGTATATTGCTGGGACCTGAGATGTGCCTTTTCAAGGTTTGATATTAATCGCGACAAGTGCTTCCCAAGTTATGGCCATTTATTTACCAACCAATGAAAGGACACGTTGCTGCGTAGGCGTGGCTGGCTGGCTGTGTAGGCCGGTGCGCGGCCGGCCGACGATGACGTCACGGGCGTGCCGGTTACGATGGGGATCGGTGCCTCAGTTCCCGTGGCGTAGGAGTGGCAATGGTCAATGGCCAGCGAATGTCATGGCAAGCAAAGACAGGGAGGTTAACTTGATTTTAATTTGGACTTTTATTAACTCTGTGTGTGTAAGTATCACAGCAGTGTTACTTCAATGAAAGCGATAATTGTGGAATGTATGTGAACATTCCGTACGGCACGCACACTTCCGGATAGTGATAGACTTCCTGTATTCTAATATTTCTCGATTTCTTATGCGCATTTTATGACAACACCAGCGCCCAATCCAGGCGTTGTTTACACGACGAACGAAGAACGGCCTGTGTGATTGTTTCTGGCTCGCAGTTGAGTTTTTTTTGGGGCGGGGGTTGCAAGATACGGCACCACGTACGGCACCGTGAGAGCGACAGGAACGGCCTGTGTGGTTGTTTCTGGGTCGCGGTTTGAAAATTTTTGTTTTTTTGGTTTGCACGCACAGCCACGCACGTACGGGCACGCGAAGCGAAGAACGGCCTGTGTGATTGTTTCTGGCTCGCCAGTTTGAAAGTTTTTTTGGGGGGGGGGGGGGGGTTGCAAGTATGGGCACGCATGTACGGGCACGCGAGAAGCGAAGGAACGGCCTGTGTGGTTGTTGTTTCTGGCTCACGGTTTTAAAGTTTTTTTTTATTTTTATTTTGCACGTACGGCCACGCACGTATGGGCACGCACATACGGGCCACGTACTAGTTAGTATTAATTCATTATATGTTTGGTAACAATGTCGTCATTATTTTTATTACTTTGTAATTAGAAATGCCATACCGCAGAAGACCTCTTAAGACTGCTCTATACTCCTTAACATGGCGTGCGTTCAAAACATTGGAATTATTCCAGGTTCTTTGTAATTCATGAGCCTAATCAACTCAGGAGATCAAGACAATCATGTCGGTGGTTCCACATTCCACATCAGAAGCTCCAGTAGAGCTCCCACAAAAAAAAAAAAACACATGAGCACCACACACAACACACACACACACACCACGCACACACACACACACAACACCACACACACACACACACCTCATCCATTTTTTAGCTCACCTGGACTTTAGTCAGGTGAGCTTATGCAATCGAGCAGTGTCCGTAGCTGAGTGAGTGAGTGAGTGAGTAAGGCCTAGTCACATTTAGCCACGGCGGCCGTGGGGTCACAAAATCTACGGCACGAGCAATTTACGTGGCCTCAGTCATTTCCACGGTCACACAATGTAGCAGTCACATATGTTTTTATTTTTCGGGGAGCCGCACGGCGTATTTAGAAATTGTGGAGACCGAAAACGTGGAGGTTGCGCCGTACAAAAGATACTAGAAATTTAAGAAAATGTCGCAAAACAACAAGATGACAATAAAAAGGGGACAAACTCGCGCCGGGCCCATAGCCAACTTTCTCCGCTACCAAC
>CM068965.1:67398933-67422306 GCA_035128595.1 Eptatretus atami | reverse complement strand
ACCGAAAACGTGGGGTTGCCGTACGGTCTTTGATTTGATGTCGCACGGTGACCTTAAGGGGGCCCTGCCGGCGGCCATAGAATTTTCGCCATAAACGGCGAAAATTTTTTTCGCCATAATAGAATAGGCCATAAACGGCGTAGGGCCACCCTGAGGCCACCTCAGAAACTCTGCGGCCGCCGCACGTTTCTGTCAATTCAGAGGGCGTACAGCCGCCGTATCCTCGCCGTAGAGCAAATGTGACTTAGGCCTTAGTGTCAGTCAATAAGTCCGTAAACACTTCAGGCATTATCGCTTGAAGCAAACACACGATTTCGATGAAACTTGACCACAAAACCTTATCAAGCTTTTAAGAAGCTTCAGGAAATTATTCATTCTTAAAAAGTAACTACAACCGTGAGCGCACACACGCTAACCCGAACAGCCTTCACACTGCTGGCACACTTTCAGGTGTTTTTTCTTTTCTCATAAGAATTTAATTCAGCAGGAGTGAGTGTGGTCAGGTTGATGCTCAAGATGCAAACATCTCCTCTCTCGCCTCTTAACTCTTTCCCCAGTGTTTTACTCATTCCATATGAGTACTCCTGCACAACAATCTCAAACCGTCACTTCCCACATCCTACCAGACCCAAGAGAAGCAGAAATCCCCCTTTTCTGTTTCTCCAAGCTTGCCAAAAGTTGTGAACCTGAAAGAAAAAGCTTCATCTGAATTAAGGCCTGCTGAAGAGCAGAGAGACTAGCACCGCGTCTTTGTCTAAAGCTAGAGAAATCTTTATCTAGGCTAGATCATTAATCTGTAAAATGTGCAAATTGAACTGCAGTCACCGACCGGACATCCTGCACCAACGGTGAGACAGATAGATTCTGTCCATTGTCGAGATTGCGAGATAGTGGTGCATGTAAAAGTTTGTGTCTGGGCTGCTGTTCTGCGCCAAATCGACAAGGGTACCGAGGCTGAATGTCCCCCCCCCCCGGTGGTCTTCTCACCTGACCCCTGGCCACAACAATATTATTAAATCCCTTCTCCAGAGTACCTGTGTTGTCCTTAATCACTGTTAGTGGTGGGCATTGATCTAGGTCCTGAGTTTCAAATCCCGCGTCAGCGTTGAATTAATACCAGGTGGTAACTCGGCCATGTCTCCTTCGACGGGTCGGCCAAAAAAGGCCAGCATGCTGCCGTTATACTGCTTGTCAGAGCGGCGACCCATCCAGATTGAGCCCAATAGCCAAGAGACTGCTAGGCACACCAAAAGCTCGCACAGAGTATGTCCCAATCTCCTCCTCCATAGCACAAGCAGTGATGAGGTGATAAGCCGAGTTGATTTGAAAGCTAAGCAGAATCCAGTGATTCTAAGCATGATTCTGAAAACACAACAATGAATACCGTACCTCGATATTTTATTGTGGCGACCCACCTGCCACTTCCATTCATGAAAAGCAGGTAAAATACTCAGGGATAATGTGAATAATGATATTACAGGACTCACTCCCATGTTATTTGAATTTTTTTGTAATACTTTTTCTGTTGACTTCTGGATTTATTACAACTATTCATTTCATTAATTGAGTTTTACTGAATGCAGGTGACTACCTGTTGTTCCATGAGGTCCTTCTTGTCCCCATCTCGTGGACCTTTTCAGCTTGATTTTTTTACATATCACGCATGTATGTTACGCTCGCGACGCACTGTGCGTCGCATGCTCCCATACGCTTACCTGCACCTGACCTGACATATCACATCCAGTTCCTGTTTATATTCAGCCTTCAGGTATGTCCAATATTGATCCCCCTCCTTCCCAAATCCGTATAAGGGATAACTGCTGAAAACACCAATCCTTAAGAAATTTTGATTTCACAGCTTCAGAGACATGTGAATGCGAGTTCTCGTAACTTACAGGAGAGCGACACTCCATGAGCTACAGACAAGGTGTTGTCGGTTTTGAAAGTCTGAATGATTAACGATCCCCCCATATTTAATATATGGTTTGCCTGCGGGAATGTATCTCATGGTTACCCCAAATCTCATGAGACCGACTTTGTTATCCATAGCTGATGTAGAAATAGATGGTGTGTCATCACAATCATTCCAGAGAGATATCGTTGGAATGAAACTTGTATGGTTGAAAGAAACTCTCCAACTCCAAGTGCTTAAACTGCAATCAAATCCTTCTTTGGCTCATCAAGAGAAAATGTTTGCTGCGGCCTTGTTGTGGGATTGGATTATTGAGATATAATGTGAAGTCCACTGCAAAAGGAAAATATGGTTTACCCAAGCATCAAGAGAGGTATTAATGTTTCAGAGCCCAATGTAGAAAGTGAGCGCGAGAGCTCTTCGGCCTTGAGTGAGGCCCGCACTGTTACTTGCCCTGGCTCTTCTTTGGCAACAGCAAGGCCTGTATGTTAGACAGACACCACTTACTGTGATGGGAAACAGTTGAGAGAGATGAGACAGCTCCGCTAGAGTACACACGAGAAGGCATTCCAACCTGAATCGGTTGAATAAATCGAGCAAACCATCAGAATAACTGCCTTGTATTTCAAAGCAGAAAGCTAGGCAAGTATAGAGCAGTCATAACTTGTTAATAGTCGACATTATTTCAGACACAGCCTGATTCCTGGCTTTAGATTTTTGCATCTATTTTGGGTATCATTGAGAGAGAACCAGGTGACGAGAAAGGAGCAAACAATGGGTAATTGTCATTGTTGAGACTATCGTACAACCGTCGACATGTCGATAAATCTATTTGTTCTTTGTTTCATCAGCTTATCTGATGAACGCTTTGCGTGCGTCACATATTCATTGTACTTAAATATCCAATGCAGATGTTTAGAATAATATTTATTACAACAAAAAGTTGTAAATAATTGTTATAAAACATGGAAAATTATGCATTTCTTTGCGATGTTTTGTCATGGTTCATCCCTCCTGATGTGACGTGACAAGAATCAATAAGCAACTTTTTCGAATAGATGTAATTGTGTATTGTTCTGTAGTGGTTGTAATATTTGGTACAAACGTATGAGGAAATTTTGTAATATGAATCAGTTAATTTAGTCCAATTAATCACATATCATTCTCTGTGTAAAAAAAAGTATTTTTCTGCCCTTCATTTAAACGTGGTCGTTACGAAGCATGTGAAGGGCAAAGTAGCCAAACAGCTGCCTTGCTTCTTGAATACAGAATAAAACATGATTAAACTGTCGCTAAGCCAGAATATATATATTTTTTATATCAATGAAAGTGAAACAAATTTAAAAACCTTAAAAAACGTTGATATATCAATTGTGATTTAAATCAAATTACATTTGCATGTTGTATGTGAAATTGCATCAAATGGAACAAATTGCGATTCTAAAAAATACAATTATAGTTCTTCATATCATCATGTCTCTCAAGATCCATTACAGATGCACAATTACAGGGGGGGACCTTAAAACCCAATTTTTATTTTTTTCTTTTTTCCCCCAAAAACATTTGGCAAGGGGAATCACCAATTTGCGTTGCCTTGGAAATTTGAGTATTATTTCCTTGAATTGGAAATTCATCAATGTGTATGATTCTGTGGCTGCTCAGAGAGTCAATAGATAAGAATAGAATAAGAAAGAGTAATAAGACAGAGAATTAAGCAGTGGGTGGGGTGTTGACCCACTCATCCGTACGTGAGCTGGACTGCCTCATATGGTAACGAACATGCTGTGTGGTGTGGGTGAGACGTATGGTGTATGTGTGGTGAGTCTGGTGTGAGTCCTGAAAAGATGTTGTGACTCTGGTATTCCACAAAACCAATGATGAGTCAATGAGGTGCATGCGGTGGTCGTGCAAGAGTGATAACATGCGCTGAGTAAAGTGTTGTAAGGAGATAGTGCCCTGAGAAGAATTGCTGTTGATTGTATTGACGCTCAAGGTTGTGGTTGGATGTAACGAAGTCAGCGTATAAGTTATGCCAGTGAGGAGGTGTGTGACCATGCCTGGGAGCCTGCGTCTTCATGCCTTGTTAAAGGATGTTTCCAATGCTCGTTCGCGTGATTGTCTCAACGCCCTGTCCACTGTCCCCCAGGTGTCACTTGCGTTGGTTCACCTTGAACTCCTTGTTCTCCACTCTCCCATTCACTTGAACTCCTCCGACTCAACTCTCAAGTAACTCATCTCTCCAACTGGTTCTCAATCTAAACACTGCCGGCATTTTATAGCCGAAGATGTTCCTTCTTCAACATCTGCCTTCCATGGTCCAGCCACTCTGATTGGCTGTGCTCTGTGGTCCAGTCATCACGATGCTGCAGGAACTTTGGGTCGTGTCAAGGCAATGCTAAACTGTGGCAAACCGCTGCGTGTAGTCAATGACATGCATGAGTCCAACATTGTATCGCCGAGTCTGCCCAAATTTGTTTCACTTGCATCCTTTAAAGGAAAATGTAATGCATGCCGAAATGGACATTTCTCAAAAGTCTTGCCACTCTTGCCCAGAGACCGTACTGAGGTTGTAGTCCCTGACTGACTGCTTACTGATTTGATGCTTCTCGACAGAGACAAAATTCTCTGTCAGGTACAAATCGAGTCATCACCTGCTGGGTATACCTGCAATGTGGAGCCTCCATCATTGATACTGGCTCATAGTCACTATACTGCCAGAAACGTTTGTATCAGAGACATTTTTTGCTGACTGCCCTTGACTGAGTCTCGTGTCAAAACTACATTCTATTTGAAAGATGCCTTACTTGTACTGGAATGCCTACATTGTCCTGTTTTCATGATGGTGTACAACTCCAAGCCGCATTATACATAGTTAAGTCTGATTCACCACTGCTGGAATGAACTTAATCAAAGCTTGCAATGCCACATTGTATGATTCTACATGTCCTGTTAATCTGAGCGACCAAAACTGCAAAAACCTTCTTTGCTCCACCTCAGCCAGTGACCTGTCCAAGGGATGCTGGCCACAAAGTGGCAATATCTATTGTTGACATTCTAACAAAACTTGCGATTGACCGCTATGGCCACACCCTGGTGATTTAATTACATAAGTAGCCTGCAGGGGGGCATTTAATTCAAGGTGTCATCACAGAGTTTTCCTGCTTTCCAGTTCTCAGTTTTCAATTGCGGGGAAATGGAATCTCCGCTGGGTTGTTCCAACAATTCCCCACAATTCATGTCCATTGTCTTCTCTCAGTTCTTGAAGAGGGGAGATACAGCAAACTTGTTGCAGCATCTACTACACTCAGCTAACCGTTCCTATGGAAGAACTACCCTAAAGCTACGGGCCGGTATATCACCTTTTGATTGCTTCACTCAAGAAGATGCGCACCAAGCTGAACGTCTTTCTAGTCGTCGGTGATGTCCAAACTTCACCTGCACATGAGGGGCACTGTCATCAAAAACAGACATATAGCAAAGAGTACACTGGACCAAAGGAAGGGTAGCAAAGATTCCGAACATTTAAACCCAGGGATCATGTGCGAGTAAAGAAACCCGTGCGGGTAAGTATAGCGACTTCAAAATACACTGACCCGATTTATCAGGAGAAAAAATGACTGAGCACCTTTGTGCTTAGTGATGGGGAAAATGAAAATGCATCGCACCTGACTCTCTATCCAGAATCTGCACGATTGCCAAACCAAAGGCGGTAAATTAAACGAAATGAAACAGTTGCATGTCCAAGCGAAGTAAAGGGTTTAAGACCACCTGCCAAGATGAAAAGATTTGAAAGATGGAATGAAACTTTGACCAGGTTATGGCGCATTGGGCATTGGTTGAGAAACAAGCCTAAGTAAATATTCAATATCCATTTGCACTACAAGGTAGTTCCAATAGACCCAGACAACTTTGGTGTTAATATATTTAGAAACACAAATGATACAATGAAACCCTTGTTTATATGATACGAAATCATAAAGTTTTGTGCACACATCAATAGACTTCAAATGAGCTCGTTTGTCATTGTTGCAGGACTCCTTGGGTTTGCAGACATTCTTTGACAAAACCCCACAGAAAAAAAATCGGAGGTGCGTTATTGTCTGGTGCATCATGGGGCAGGCAGTTGTCCGTCTGGCCAATCCAGTGACCTGGAGAATTTCTTTCAGACGGCTCGAAAGACTGACGCCCAATTAGGGGTCTCCTGTTCCTTTTGAAAAAGATATCGGGTTGCAGGTCTTCAAATTTGTGCGGAAGGCAAATCCTTCCAACATGTTCATTAAATTATGAGGTTACTGTATCAGTCAGTCAGGTCAGCGTCAGGTCAGTATAGGACATGCCCCAGCAGGCAGTGCGTAGCTGTGTCCACTTTCTTGCCGGTATCCAGGCCTCCGTCTGGCAATTCCCCAGCAGATAGCCTGGCCCATCCATCTCCTTGAGATATTGATAAACCTGCTGCAACCAGCGAGGCATGTGGTCGGCCCATTGGCCTCTCCACTTAGGAGCTCCCTCTCTGAGATAATCTGTGAGCAGGCTCAGCGTCAGGAAAAAATCGAGCCACATGTCCGGTACAGCCGAGCTGACGCTCACGGACTATGCCAGGTAACAAAATCTCATTTGAGTCTTCTCAGCAACCGCTCGTTTGACCAAACGTCCAACCTGCCGATAGTTCAAGGATCTCCGAGAGAAGCTGTACCAAAGAATTAAGTCTCCTCTCAGATCCCTGGTCAGATCCAAGTCTCACATCCATAGAGCGAGGATGGAAGCAACCAAGGACCTGAAACTCACACTTTCATCCTCCTGCACAGGTACCGGCAGCGCACACCCCATGATCATGAATCATGAACTCCCCCAGGCCTGACCCAGATGTCTGTTGACCTCTGGCTCACAGCAGAGACATAAATATCACTGCCAAGGTAAGGAATCTCTCCGCACCTAACATCCTCGACACACAAACAGGTACAGACAGGACAGTAGCAATCCAAGATTCATGGAAAGCCTGGATCTTAGTTTTTGCCCCCAGGAAACCCGAATACCAGTGGCTCTGACTCTCATTCAGCACCTCGAGGGACACCAAAACGATGTAGAGTCTCGTGCAAAGATGACTGCATCATCTGCCGAAATCAAGTTTAAGAGATCTTCGACATTCCAATCGATGCCACCACAGCTTGATCTCTCCAACATCCCGCTCAGAATCCAGTCCATACATGTGCTAAAAAGTGTGGGGGCCAGTACACACACCCTGACGAACTCCAGTAACAAACTGAATATATCAGAGATGGTACCACCACAAATCTACAGCACTGCCAGCTAAAAGTATAGTTCAGACATCAGATCGATCAGTTTTGTGGCACCCCACGAAGACCAAAGAATCTCCAGAGGGCATCCGGATTCATGAATCGAAACGTTTACAGATGATCAACATAAGGCTGTGACAGCCCCTTGCCGAAACGTCTCGCTGTGTTCAGTAGGACCCAGAAGACAAGGAATACGGTTAATCGTTGACCTCTTTGGTGTAAAGCCTGACTGCTCTGGATGCTGGTGATCAAGCGCAGTATGGTGAAAATCCTATCAAGTATATCCGACAAAGACCTTGTCGGCACTGAGAAAGCGTCACCCTCGTAGTTGTTGCACCGTCTGCGAATCACCTTCCCTTTCCAGAGAGGATTAACAAGGCCCCTTCCAGTCCATTTGGATGATTGCCTAGTGTTCCAGGGGCAGAGCAGAGAAACTGCATGTGTAATGACACGAGTGCGCATTTCACGCACCTTGAGATAGTTCACATGATGCCACAGATCCCTGAGTTTACCCCATTTCAACACGGTTCACCGTAGCTGCTTTACTCAAACTAAGGTGGTGAGCACAGTTGATTGGAGGCGTCCAGCAACAGGGATGAACACCCCTTACGTCCAACTCGACAGTGGTGGATCAGCTTGGTACAACCGCTCAATGTAAACTGGCCTCAGGGCCTTCACTTCTCGGACTCTCTCTGTCAAGAGCCCACCACCTCTGCTCTCACTGCAGTACACCGAGGGACGGGTTTGGATGAACGCCAATGCGCCAGAATTTCTGCTGTAAGCAGGACGAAATCACTTGACCACAGGTGATGCTTACCACCCTCACAAGATTCCTCGCACACTAGACCTCCTTGCATCCACACTTAAGCTGCACGTCAGTTTTACACCTCAGCTCCCGGACAGCTCAGCTCTGCATTCAGCCTGGCCCTGCGACTCTGGGCAAATGTATTCAGTATCCCCTTGAGAGACAAAATTATTCTTCGCCCCGGTGAGTCCAAGACATCTATTGACAGACAGCAAGAGCAGTGGGCTTGAGGCATTCACAACTCTTCAGGATCCCGCCAAGCACCAAACCCCCCAAATCTCAACTCAGGCATGTTCGCAAACTCCTCAGCTAACGCTCTCCTTGAGCTGCCAAACCAGCTAGGCTGGATGGTACAATTCTGCCTGGATTTAATGTGCCAACTTAAGAGTCTCGCGTACAACAAGCCGTGTGGTCATATTGAGAACTGAGCACTCGGTAGTCCTGCAGTTCTGGATCATCTCAGCAACCATCAATGAGCACACGGTCATTCTCCTTTGCACGACCACCAGATTGCGAAAACCAAGTCAGCGATGAGTTGTGGTCGCTGAATCCATGAACATCTTGCAAAGTCACGAACATATGCTTGTTTGGTTCACAGCTTCCAGACCCATGGGTACCAACACACGTCTCATAACAAGCCTATCAGTTCCAGTCGAGCCATTGAAATCCTCGAAGACTAGAAGAGTAATCTCGCTCGGGCACTGATAAACCACAGACTCGAGCATGCATCGGATCGTCCTTCCATTGTCAAATCACTCGCTGCCTGCAAGTTGGAGCATATACATAGACCAGGAAATGACACCGAAGGAGTGACGAATCCTTAATCTCATAATAGTCGTTGAGCGGTGTTACCATCAAATTATATTGAGTCAGCTTCATTGGATAGCACAGCACACAGCTCCGTTAGGCATGTAACCATCAGGGTACCAGCCAAAGTCGGGTAAATTCACCCACACATAGAATCTCGCAGGCAATCCAGTCTCCGAAACCTGAGGTGCTGCAAAAATACCAAGAATGTCCCAAGATGCTTAGCTCAGATGATACAGAGGACAGGTGCTCATCTCTCTTAGATAGGACCCTTCCAGGCACCCACCCGAATGGACCGCCTCAGGCCAACGCAAGGGACCGCGTCTGGTCGAGACACCGTCACACCACTCCGACACATCTCTCCTGCGAATCTACCCCTGGAATGTTACCTGGTTTCCCTCCATCAATCAAAGATTGGTGGTCCTGAAGGCTTTGCCCAATCCTGTCATCCGGTGAGCTGCCCTGCAAAGGGAAGCTGCACAGTAGGTACTCCCACAGAGTGGGGTTTCATTTTTTTTGATGCTTCTGGAATGTTTTGCGGAGTGAGGGTTTTAAGGTTGGCCAGTTAGCGCAATCCTGCCACCACCCTCTAATACAGAAGTACCCAACTGCAGCAGGACGTCTGCAGACATAGTGGGCACTAGATAGGATGCCATTGGCTCACAAGGACTCCTCCGCCCTTTGACTGCATCCTCCGCAAAGAAGAACGGACCCCATCAAACGGTCATGGAGAAGGCCGACACACACTATGATGTTTGGACTGTCGCGGTATTCCGTGACCACGTGGTAGTTTCAGTATGTCCCAGATCCTCACATTGTGCCGTTGAACTTTCCCGATGCAATGAAAGCAAGCTTGGTTTGCAAACATGACCTTTTCCATGTAATCTTGTATCGTCCTCTCCTCTATGCGACTGGCATTTACAAGACAAAGCTTATCATTTGATGGTGACTCATATGGTTTGAGTTCAGCAGAATCTGCACCTTATCGCATAAATCATTCAAATTTTATCAAAATCCAGTGACAGTGGTGTTTGGTGTCCTTTCTCGCTGGTTGTGCATCCAATTGATTTCTGTGACTGTTGAAATGATTCACGCACTCGTCAATGTCTGCTGCACTTGTGCTTGATCGACACGACTTTTTGGTTCTGACAACTTCCAGTCTCCTTAAACCTCTTGTCATTCCTATACTAGTCCACAATGGCGATTCCTTTCATACTTGTACGGAATTATGCTGAACTTGCGTGTCGATCTCGTCTCGATGTACCCATTCCATGCACTGAGCTTTCTCCCCTGGAGTCGCCATTTTCTTTTAAATAGAACAACTGCAGACCTGAAAAACAAGAAAACTTCAGAGTTTTCTGTATCATATAAAGTCAAAGGGTATTGTTTGTATCATTTGTGGTACTAAAATATATAACATACCAAGTTGTCCATGGCTTTTGGAACACCCTCGAGTATTCGTGAAGCACATTCACACATCCCTATTATCAACATTAATGAAGTGATCTGTTGAAAATGTTCTAAACATAATGAATAATTATATATTAATTATTCCATACCATTTTATATATATATAGATTGATTCCATCCAAAGTTAAGTGTGAAAGGAAGCAATAATGGTATCATTCCTGTGTTTGTGTTTGTTCCTACTGTTTGCTTTCTTATCATTTCAAGGTCAATTCTGCCGGTACTGAAATGTTTCTCATATCAAAGAAAAAAGGGAATGTTGCGTCCTGCTATTGCATTGGCCGATGTAATGCCTATGTGAACTTGACATGAGAGGGGCGCCTATGAACGGTGCGGAAAATGAGCTGGAGAAAGAAGAAACACTTGATTGAGTAAAGAGTGGTGCGGTGGTGATCAACAGGTGATTGAGTAAGCCTGTTTATTGTATCTTCTGTGTCGCGGTCTGATTCGCGACAAACACACTACAAACCTTTTGCAGAAGGTATACAATGGTTCATCCAAAGTGTCACAGAATGTCATTCCTGCTGCGATTTGGTGCCTCTGCATCCATATGTCCCCCTCCCCCTGTCCTTCCACCCCTGAGTCATTGACCTTCAGCGTTCAAACATGTCATTCGTCATATTGACATGACATTGACTCTCGTGTGTTCTGCTTCTCGATTCAATTACAGCGAAGTTGGAGAGTCTGCAGTGTTCCCTGCTCATTTCTGGCCTTGCTTGCCATCCATCGTTTTACTCCTCCCCTGCATCTTCCATCTTTGATACAGGTATCACACTACAAACAGTTACCTCTTCCCACTCTTCCCAATCTTGGTTATGAACAATGCCCATTCATTCCCGCTCTTTTTTTTCACATGTGGTACAGTCTTCTTGAAGTCTGTTATCTTGTGCTACTTCTCTCCAGTCCTTCAAACCTTTTATCACTGCCACCTGATTATGTCCTTCTATTTCTACTCGGAGGCTTTTCCACACCCAGTGAGACTCCACCCTTTAAGTTGCAACTACTTTCCTCATGTTGTGTGAGTCGGTAACATCCTCCTTCCAGGATGTGCGTATGTTTGTAAAAAAATAAAACGCTCACTACTTTATCCTGTTGGTCCATTTAAGAAACGATCAGGCAGCCATCTTTAGTGAAGTTCTCTCATTCCAAGAATTCCAGGTTTGTCTGGCCTGGTGCTTATTCCTACACCTTTCTGCATCTTTAAATGACAAAATTTAAAACCTCGACAGATTAAAATGCCTCTCTTCTGCATTAATTGTTGTATTTAATATCCATTGACTTCATGCAATACTCAAAGCACTTTTCTAAAGAGAGAGGAAGAGAAGGAGAGAAGAGAGGAGGAGGGAAGCCATCGTGCAATGGACAGTTGCCTAATGTGTATTGGCGACACTGTGTGCTACCAATCTCCTGCAGAGCTGCCTTGTTTCACATATTAAATGCTTTTCTCATTACCCACAGCTGGGCGGTGGCCCTCATGAGCAGACGGTCATAGTTTGCCTCTAAGCATGCTTAATATATCTGAGGTCTAACACACTGTTTTGTGTGTCACCTTGCCTGTGAATGTAATATGTCACTCTTCGTGTTGACAGTCTTTCCAGACAGTTTGGCTTCATTATAGAAGTGAGTAGAATAAAGGTCAGGAAAATGTAACAGCTTCCAAATCTTTCAAAATTGCCTTAAAATTTATTTCCTTTGCTTATTGTGGTGAAATGACACAAAAATACCTTATCTGTAAACCAATATGCAATGGCCCGGCCAGAATAGCATAGAGGTATACGCACAGCAGGTTTGATCTGTTACCTGTGTCGGTATTACATCCGCAGCTATAAATTGTTAGCGTGATATTTTGCGATGCCAGGGCAATTATGCATATATGGTGCGACCCTCGGATGGACGTTAATCCGGGTTATACACTGGCTTGTTGAGGACATAAATTCACCCATGGTTTATTTACAAGAGAAGGGCGAGTATCCAGCTGATTTAAGGGGCACTGCATTCATGGTGCAGCCGCATCCAGTCCATGATGCAACCTAAAGAAGCTTTGAGTGGCACACATCGGACGGACCAATGTGCAATAATTATCCCTTTACAAAATCAAAGGAGGTAAAGGTATAGCTGGGTCGTGCATTGCAAATCAAAAATACTGGATTGTAACTGTAGTCAAGATTTGAGGGAGTGAAAAAGGATGGAGATCGGAATAAATTTTTAAAATTGTACAATTAGATAGATGCTTCAAATAATAAAGATCGAGAAAGCGAAGGATGCAATCTTTCACCATAGTCCTGCCTTTGTTTCACTTGAAATTAAAACACACAAACAAACATGGTAATCATACGCAAGCTTCATATTGCTAAAGCCAGGAAAATTTGAAACCTATTCCTCGTTAACTTCTGTCCTCAACCCCATCCTCCTCCTTATCTCTTTGTTTCCTTTCGTGATTGAGAATGCGCAAGCTCATCCCTCTTCATTATTGTCTCTTTCCCTTTCTCCTGTCTTGCTCGCTGGGGATTTCATTGTTGAAGTACTAAAACAGATGTAAAGGAGGTTCTGGGCGTAAATTGCCCGAATTTATTGTGCCTGAAATTTCTTGCCATGAACGGTAAATCATAAGTCCATGACTTGACTATATCGTTACTGACAAAACTAAATCATAGTGTTTTCTCCCACTTTTCGACAGCATTAAAAAAAAAACAAAAAATCTCTTCTAATAATCGGCTTTTCCAAACAATCACCCTTAATTTTGCTTTTACTTCAATTGCTTTTACACCATGGATTTATGTTACAATCATAATCTCCTTTGAAGTTACTTCTTTAATCTGTTTGAGTGCTTCATTTTCCCATGTAGGCAATATGAAAATATGTGTATTTTTTTCAGGACAAACTGAATATAACTGTATTGTTGATTAAGGCAACGTAAAGATGGAAGCCATCGAGACAAACACTTCAATAGGAAACGAAACATACAGATATTGAACATTGTACCACGATCGGGCCAACAGCACTCTAAACAGTTAAGATGCATTCAATAATTTCAATTGAAGGTTATTTTGTAATATATCCTGAAAAAGAGCAGAATCAAGAGCCAGGCATGATAGACCAAGGAACAGAATGAGTTGAAAAAGTGAAGACCATTTATCAGAACACCATGATATTCACTATTTTTTTAGAGAGGGACCACTTTACGTCAGGTGCTGAGCGCCCACCCACTGCGGACCCGTATATGGCTGCTTTACGCCCGCCCCATTACTCTTCTTCGTTGTGGTTTAACTGGGCTGCAAGCATCATTGTTTTGGTATTCTCGACATCTACTGATGTAGTTACGTTACTTTTATGCTTCACGTTGTAACACTCATTTGAAAACCATTGGTTAATTTTTGATAACATTTAGGCGGATTATGATGGCAGTGTTTTTCACATTTGTGTATTATCGCCACATGTCAGGGGCCGCACTTCTGGCCACGAGAGGCCGCCAGCGTAGCTCGCGGGCCGTGCAATGTGAAGAACAGAAGAAAAAGGTCGTGCACCGTAGTGTCATTAATTATGCTTACAGATTATTAGAGGGAAATAGGGTGGTGTCACTTACAAATTCAGAAAGTAGACAAAACATAATTGTTGGATTGACCTGACTCATTAATATAGTTTGAAGAGAGAAGTCATATTTAGTTCCATTAGTACAAAGAGATGGAATTTAACAGTCGCAAATAATTATTTTTTACAAGTTTGAAGTGTATATAAGAAGCACGATGACCTCTTGCACTCATCAACATACTCTGAAAAACTTATCGCTGACCTTAGTGGCACCGAAACACAATCAATTTAATCAAATTATGAGCTTGAAATAAATACAAGCCTTCTGTAAGAACACGAGAATGATCATGCATGCCTACATCAAAGGTTTTGTAAACTTATTCAAAATATTTGGCATTTTAGTTTTAAACCAAAATATTTTCTTTTTAAAGATTTTTTTTTTTCAGATAATTGTGTGTAAAACATTATGTTAACGACCTCTCTAATGCTCTGGAAAACCTTGTTTTACGGATACTCGACATTGTATCGTACTGTATCCCCCGCCCACCGAACAGCAGACAGCAGTAAATATACTCTCAGAAGTCTGGAATTCGATTGCATCCCTGGTCTGATAATAAGCAGTCATTGAATCCCCCCCCCCCCCCCCCCCCCCCCCCCCCCCCCCCCCCCCCCCCCCCCCCCCCCTCCTTTTCTTCCCCCCCCCCTGGCAAATCTCACAACTCCAACCTTGTCGCTCTGAAAAATGTCAAAATACACACCTATCCATCTCGATGGTCAGCCACTGGAAAAGGTTTCAATCTTCTGGAAATTGTGCCTCATCACACCAGCACATGTATTTTATGGCTGATCAGAATAACTAAGCTAGCCCAGGTGGACAGTCCCTCATATCATCCAAGTCATTCTTATAAAAAATCAAGAACTACTCTACACCCAAAAGCCTTTGTCCATAGATGATACGATGACAGTACTCTTCCGCTATTCTCTCGGAGCTCAAAGCATCACATCTGTTTCCTGATACTCTGAAAGCTAAAGATCACCATTATTAGCCAAAGCGACAAGGGCTGTTGTTTCCACATCGCAGACAAGTCGTGGCCTGTTTTTATT
The DNA here is from genome assembly GCA_035128595.1 of Eptatretus atami. Lineage (NCBI taxonomy): Eukaryota > Metazoa > Chordata > Myxini > Myxiniformes > Myxinidae > Eptatretus > Eptatretus atami. The sequence continues at coordinate 67,407,389 of CM068965.1, read as the reverse complement.
TTTAATTTTTTATTTTACCACCTCTCTTGGTCTACCTCCCTCTCCTCTCTCAGCCCTCCAACATCCCCAATTTCTCCAGGATGTACTAAAACATTTTTTTTCCAGTAACCTTCTTACTCTTGTTCAACTCCCAAATCCAGGCTTTCCCAACTACCCTCGACCCTTGTTGCTTCTTCTCTCCCTTTGTGGTAATTGCCTTCGAGAAACTTTTAATTGCACGCTTCTTAGAAAGCTTTAAGGAAAGTGTTGCATCATTTTCTCGGAAACACACGTGTGCCGTGATGCAGCGCTTCTTTTCCAGTAAGCCTGGTACTCTTTTTGCCACCTCAGAAGGATGACAGCTGAGTCTACCAACCCGGTGTTATTTAACGGAGAAAAAAACGGGGCTCAAACTCAACAACCATAAGATTCTAAGCCAGATACCTTAACCATTAACCAATACACATGCTGTCAAGAGAGTGCTGCGACCACATCTGCATATCAGCTATGCATCCCTAACTCACAATCTTTCTGCATACTGTTAACCCGCAACTAACTCAACCCTCCTATTTTGCAAAGTAAATAATACCACGGGTTCCCTTATAAGGAATCTCAAATCAGGAAGCGCTATTGGCCCATCAAGTTAGACGAATGCTTAAACCTGTATTCAATAATTCAATTAAAGGGTTATTTTGTAATTATACTAAAAGAGACCAGAATAAGAGCCAGAATTAAGAGAGAAAGAACAGACGAATGGTTGGTTGTTTGACAATGCTCTATCAATTTAAATTCTTGCCCATTTTAAAGTCCTTTTGACACTTGCGCAAGGGTTTAAAACTGCTGACCTCCCGAGACTCAGAGTGTATACTCTGTCCACTCCGTTCCTTCTCCGCCTCGTCTCCTCTTTCCGTCTCTCCGTCTCTCCGCTCTCCGTCTCCTCTCCGTCCTCCGTCTCTCCGTCTCTCCGCTCTCGTCTCTGTCTCGTCTGTTGTTAGCTTATTCCCTTGGTTACATCTAATGGGGGCTCCGTGTCCCACTGTCACTTTGTTCATCTTTTTATCCTATTCTCTTCACTTTTCAATTGAGTCTCATATTTGATATGAACAAAAATATATTTGGTAAGATGGGCTGCTACAAAGGATATCGTAAAGGAATGTTCTCTGCCTATGAAATTGGAAAAATTGCAAGAATATAAAGTAGTTGCACATGAATTGGATCAGTATTGCGGCCATACTACCCCATTGATTCTCAGAAACAATTGGTAGAATAGTCCACAGCACATGGATCTGAGTAATCTATAAAACCTTTGTACACAATTGACAACGTTATTCCCAAGCTAAAAGCACATCTGAACTTGTGATAAATGTGATGGTGTGAACTATTGCGATCACTGCAAGAAATTGACAAATTCAATTATTCTTGAAAGGAAGAAATTGAACAAAAGGCTGACAGATATGAGCAGAGCAAGTGTGCTATTGCGCAGTCCAGCCATAAATTTGACCTGTATGGGATCCTTGTCCTGATTTGCACCGGATGGGATCCTTGTCTGGTGATGGTGGGATTGCCATTGCTGATGGGATCCTTGTCCTGATTTGACTCTGGATGGATCCTTGCCATGATTTTGATGGACGCTGATTTGACGTGGATTCCTTCTGATTGATGGATTCCTGGATGGCTGGATGGTCCTTGTCCTGGATTTGACCTTGGATGGGACCTTTTCCGTTTGTCCTGATGGGATTCCTGTGACGATGGATCTGTCCCATTGACCTGATGGATCCTTGTCCTGGAGGCCGGGGATCCTTGGCACTATGTAAACAAATGTCTAAGGTTGGTTCTGGAGGTGCAGCACACAAAAGCTGAGAGGGGTGGTCTAACTGGGGAACCCGGATTATTCTCACATCGTTACCCTTCTAACGGATGGTTGTAAGTACAGCTGGGCAACATGAGGAAACAACAATTCTTGCCCCAAGCACGACCGACGACCACACAATCGCAATCATGATTGCACAAATTGCGCCAGCTACACTCATTTTTCAAGTCAAGACTCACAGTACCTTAAGCTGTTTGCACAGGAGCACAACTAGAAGAAAGAGCATACATTTCTACTCAGCTCCCAGTTCAACGAAATGAGAAATGAATCAGAGGAATGATCAACATCATCATATATCATCATCATCATCAGGTAACGAGCCCGATGCAAAGCATCTACGAGGCTAAATCCTGCATGTCAGAGTCACCCACTCCGACACTCTCAGAAAGTCAGGCAGCAATTTGGGAATATAGCCATGGTCCGCGATAGCTCGTCAACTGTCGCACAGGATAAATGGACGATTACATGATGGAACGCGAATATAATCTTTAATGCCCACCATTTAATGCCGCAAAAGAGGACGCCCAGTTAACATCCATCCGTGGGATGAGCACACATTGATGAATCTCCCTACGCTGTTAGACACAGGGTGACAGTTTATAGCTGGGCCAAGATTCAAACCCAGGCAAGATAGATTAGAGGAGAGTGTGCATACCTCTAAGGTCTAGGCCATCCTCTCAAGAGAAGAGTGTGCATTACCTTTAGGCCATCCCCCGAGTAGGACTATCAATGATCTTAATGGCATTTTATTTCTTAAGGTATTAAAAATAAACACCCTTGATTTGATCTGAACACCAACATTGTACTGAAATGCTGCATCGGAACAAAGTGTCAATGCTGCGGTAAATGGGTCTTTTGCCTCAAAAGCTCTAGGTAACAGATGAAACTGCTTGAGTACTGGCAGTTTGTGCAGCCCTGTTTGGTACCAAACTAAAGCAGGTAGAGTTTAAATATTACTTTTGGTTGTTCACCCACATTTAATTTTAACAATGGGAAAATTTCACCACCCCAAACCCTCAACTTAATCTTATATAGGATATACATATATTCTGAGAGGACAATGAAAGTGCATGACCAATTAAAATTGACTTAAAAAATATATTGTTGATGATCGTATAAGAGCTAACACATCAGACGTACACCAAGGGAGCAGGAGACAACGGGCGGAGAGGAAAGAAAAACAGTGTGGAACAGAACATGAGAGATCTGTGAAGGGAAGGGGATGGGTGGGGTACAGGGTAAACAAGATGGACAGTCACAGGACTTTCAGGTTCTTACACACGACAGGACTTTCAGGAAGGAAAGCAGGGAATTTGAAGGAGGTGGCGTTTGGGTGGATTAATGGGTAGAAAAGATCATGGTTTGTGATGGGGAAGATTGAATAGTGTATGAACAGCCTGTTTTTGAAGACCTGAGGGAAGATCGGATTGAATGAGCAGGTGGGAGTTTTTCCATAACGTGGGGAAAAATAGGAATGAAAGAATGAAGGTGAGCAGATTCTTTGATTTGGGAATTTGATTCTAGATTTGATTCTAGAAAAATATTTATTTCATATCATGTGAAAAAGGAATCAAAATATAGGTCATAAACATGCATGATGGATGTTTGCATTGTGTTTGAGTTATGGGTATTTTTGACTTCTTTTATATAATTTGGTGTACATTGCTGCAACTGCTTAATCATAATTTTTTTTTTTTAAACCTCTTGTTGAGTATCTATTTAATGAACTTCAGTTTCTGCACTCTATTCAGAATATATGTCATTAAACTAAAGACAATTTTGAGAACTCAAAATAGAAAGTGATTAGTATAATGAAGGTAGAATGGCATTTCTATCAGCTAACTTGTGTGAGATATAACAAATGAGAATAAAACCACAAAACCACCTTGGTGTTATATTTAACCGAAATGATTCTTATATATATATGCGATCTATTCAGGAAATTAACATATTGATTACACTGTAGCTACTTCTTACAATAAGTCCGTCATTCATTTGACTCCAAAAACGGCTCCATCATTGTCATGTTATTCCTTCTCACTGGTACCAACCCACTTGGCACTTTGCAATGCCACTATTAGCCTGCATGTCTCATGAACACAGACTGGTGAATGGTCAGAAGGATAATGGGTCATGGTTCAAGTAGCACTGGCGTTACGAAAAAGTGTTTCTCCTTGACTAATTTAGCAGCCAAGGGATATAGTTGGGCATTCCACATTGTATCATGGGCATATTCTGGGCAAGGCAAAGTATAACCTTAATAACACCTCTGGGCAGCTAACAATAGAACCTCAGTTAGGGTTTAGAGCGATTTGTGGAAGGTATGCTGATATAAGGTTGATAGAGCTTAAAGGTTTACACCTGTGTTAAGACTTTTCAAAAGAGATATTTATATACTTTATCCATTGAAAAATAACCCAAAAATAAAAAAAGAGATGAGCCCACGTTTGGTGCAGCATGGACCTGCCCATTCGACTGAAGCGAAAGAATTGGAACCGAATGGGATGCGGTTATATAAGAACTCCACGCTCCATTGGCTGGTTATTGGTGCTGCTGATTTAGCTTAGTGTGTTCTTGTCATGCATAATCATTGTCCCAGTGTGGTTGAGAGTTGTGATTGTCGGTGTCTGCTGTTAAGAGGGAGACCAGATATCGTAATGTGGGTGGCCCGTTTATTGGGAGACATGCGATGTAAGTTGTACAGCATGTTCAAATAAACTGGACAATTTGGTTGTTAATATATTTAGAACCACAAATGTACAATGAACCCTTTTTATATATAATACAGCAACTCATTATGTTTTTTTTATTTTCAGTCTGTGGTTTAATGGTTAAAAAGAAAATGGCACCTCTTACAGGAAAAAAGCCAGTGTTTCGAATGGTTCATCGAGATAAGATCCGACATGCAGAGTTCAGCACCAATTTCCAGTACAAGGTATGGACAGGAAGTCTTTGCCATTGCGGACAGTATCAGAGAGTGGTACAAGAGGTTTAAGAGACTGTAAGTTGTTCATAAACAGAAAAAGTACATTCCGACAAGCACAGTGCAACAGACGTTGAACGAGGTTGTGAATCTATTTCACAAAGTCCCAGAAAATTCTATTGATGCACTCAGAGAAACTGGGACTCCCAACGCACCACTATACAAGGATTTTGCATAAACAGACTGAAGCTTATGCTAAAAGGTACAGATTCCCTTGCAGAACTCAAACCAAATGGACAGACCAATGCAAGCATTCCTTGGAAATGTCGAGTCACAAGAGGGCAAGATTACCTGAAAAAGGTCATGTTTCACAGAATACCACACTGGTACATGAAAGGCAAGTTTAAGCTTGCCTTCCATGTATCGGGAAGGTCAACGAGCACAATGTGATGATTTGGGGCTCTGAAAACCCCCACGTGGTCATTCAACACATGCGACAACCAAAGGTCAATGTGTGATGTGGTCTTCTCCATGAACTGGTGTGGCGTTTTTCTTTGCGGAGGAACCTCTGACCTCAAGAATTTTACATGAAATGTTGGAAGGATTCGCCTTCCCACAGAATTGAAGACCTGCAGACTCAATATCATTTTTCAACAGGACGGCGCCCTCTCTTGGGCCTTAGCCGTCCTGAATGAAAATTTTCCAGGTCGCTGCATTGGCTGAGACGGACAACACACCTGGCCCCAGAATCAACAGACATACCCCCTTCATTTTCTTTACTTGGTGGTTTTGTCAAAGATGATGTCTACAACACCAAGGTGGCCAAACCTAAGGATCTTCGTCTCTGGATCACAGCTGCAATGCGCACCTGTGACGCAAACATGCTGAGGAACAATGCAAGACCCGTGTACACCTTGAGTCCTGCCGTGCGCACGAGCAGAGCATCACAGTGAAGTGTATGATGATGTTGCACAAAACGATTATGAGTTTCTTGTATTCTATGAAAAAAGGTATCAATTGTATAATTTGTGGTTCTTAATATATTAACAAGCAAAGTTGTCTGGGTTTGTGGAACACCCATAATCTCAATGCCTTCTCTGATTCTCCTGTGTGCCAGTGCTGATGGAATGTGATATTCTTTCAGTCTATAGGAATTTGGAGTTAGGTGGAATTTTGGAGTTATTTGGAGATTACTAGTGGGCTTGTTGGTCCATTGGACCAAAATTTTCATTGGTTCTTCATGCATTTGTAGCATACCTGCCTGCCAAGTCTGCTTGAAAATTCCGTTGCCTTTCACCTCACCCCAGTTGAAGTTGGGCCAGGGCAGAAGATTATACATTAGATAATTATTATTATTGACAATGATACTATTATTATTATGTTTATTGTTAATATATTAGTTTAAAATAATTCCAGCAATCTTTTAGTGTGTTGTGTCTGTGGTGTGTTGTGTTGGGTGTGTGTGTCTGTTGTGTGTGTGTGTCTGTGTGTGTGTGGTGGGTGTTGTGTCTGTGTGTGTGTTGGTGTGTGTGTGTGTCTCTACCGCTGTTTCTTGACACCACTGTCGATCTAAAATGAAACTTGCCAGCTATATTGCTGGGCCTGAGATGTGCCTTTTCAAGGTTTGATATTAATCGGACAAGTGGCTTCGTCAAGTTAATGGCCATTTATCTTACCAACCACATGAAAGGACACGATTGCTTGCGTAGGGCCGTGCTGCTGGCTGCCGTTTAGGCCGTGCGCGGCCGCCGACGATGACGTCACGGCCGTGCCGGCTTACGATGGGGATCGGTGCCTCAGTTCACCGTTGGCGTAGAGTGGCAATGTCAATGCGCAGCGAAATGTCATGGCAAGCAAAGACAGCGGAGGTAAAACTTGATTTTAATTTGGAGTTTTATTAACTCTGGTGTGTAGTATCACAGGCCAGTTGTTACTTCAATAAGCGAAATTCGTGGAATGTATGTGAACATTCCGTACGCACGCCACCACTTCCGGATAGTGATGACTCTACTGTATTCTAATAATTTCTCGATTCTTATGCGCATTTATAGATACAACACAGTGCCCCAATTCCAGTCTCTGTTTACGAGAGCGAAAGGAATGGCTGGTTGATGTTTCTGGCTCGCAGTTTTAGTTTTTTTGGGGCGGGGGTTGCAAGTACGAGCACGCGTACGGCACGGAGAGCGACAGGAACGCCTTGTGTGTGTTTCTGTGGTCGCGTTTGAAAATTTTTTGTTTTTTGGTTGCACGCACAGCCACGCAACGTACGGGCACCGCGAGAGCGAAGAACGGCCTGTGTGATTGTTTCTGGCTCGCAAGTTTTGAAATAGTTTTTGGGGGGGGGGGGTTGCAAGTCATGGGCACGCTATGTACAGGGCACCGAGCGAGAGCGAAGGAACGGCCTGTGTGGTTGTTGTTTCTGGCTCACCGGTTTTAAAAGTTTTTTTTTATTTTTATTTGCACGTACGGCCACGCATTACGTATGGCGTAACGCCACATTACGGCACGTTAAACTTAGTTAGTAGTAATTAATCATATATGTTTGTAACAATGTCGTCATTATTTTTTTATTCTTTGTAAGTAGGTAATGCCATGACCGGCAGAAGACCTCTAGCTGCTCATTCACTCCCTTAAATGAGCGTGCGTTCAAAACATTGGGAATTATTCAGGCTTTGTAATTATGGAGCTAAATTCAACTCAGAGATCAAGACAATCATGTGGTGGTGTTCCACATTCCATCAATCAGAAAGCCTAGTAGAGCTCGCCACAAAAAAAAACACATGACACACAAACCACACACAACACAATCACAGACACACACTACACACACATACCTACATCACCACACACACCTCATCCATTTTTTAGCTCACCACCTGGACTTTAAGTCAGGTGAAGCTTATGCAATCGAGCAGTGTCCGTCAAGCTGAGGAGTGAAGTGAGTGAAGTTAAGGCCTAAGTCACATTTAGCCACGGCGGCCGTGGTCTACAAAATCTACGGCACGAGCAATTTACGGGTGGCTCCATATTTCCAGGTGCAACACAAGTGTAAGCAGTCACATATGTTTTTATTTTTCGGGGAGCCGCACGGCCGTAATTTAGAAATTGTGGAGAACCGAAAACGTGGGGTGCCGTACGGTCTTTGAATTTGATGTCGCACTGGGTGACCTTAAGGGGGCCTGTGGCGCCATAGAATTTTCGCCATAAAGGCGAAATATTTTTTCGCCATAATAGAATAGGCCATAAACGGCGTAGGGCCACCCTGAGCCGCACAGAAACTCTGCTGCGGTCCGCGCACGTTTTGTCAATTCAGAGGGCGTACAGACCGCCGATCCTCGCCGTAGAGCAAATGTGACTTAGGCCTTAGTGTCAGTCAATAAGTCCGTAAACACTTCAGGCATTATCGCTTGAAGCAAACACACGATTCGATGAAACTGACACAAAACCTTATCCCCTGCTAATGGTACAAAGATGTATTCGACCATGTCCAAAATCTGTGCTCATGAGTAGGCGAGGGGGGGTTTTTCCATAAAAAGGGGGGGGATCTGACCCTCCCAAATGAAGAATTTTGCTGGTCCCTCCAAAACTACACACACAATTGTTGAATGAACTTGTCCACAACCATTCATACCACCCATGAACGGAGCCAAAGTTTATCGACACATCAAGAATCTGCCTCAGATA
>CM068965.1:67384662-67397329 GCA_035128595.1 Eptatretus atami | reverse complement strand
GAAATGTGAAGCGCCAATCTAACGGGAAAGTTACAACCAGAGGTTTGGCAGAAAACTTTCTCCTGCAGTCAAAGAGCAAAGTTCATGTTTATTCTTGCCAGTAAAGGAGTATACATTCAGAATACATGTTGATCTCAAAATTCGACTTATCTTCTTTAAAGGAAACATTAGGGAAAACAGCAAGAGTTACCCATCGTAACTTTGACCAGGATTGTAATATCGAACAAATCTATCCACTGACCCATCAGGCTGGGGATGATGCATGTTTCTTGTCCCATGAAGAGTTAACAGGCTCTTTATTGCAATGAGATTTACTATTAAAGTGAAAGAGATGAGCTGTCTCCACGTCTACGGCATTCCATGGCATTTTCTATAGTATTTCCTCTGACATTTTCTAACGGGCTCGTTGATGGCATTTTTAGTAATGTGAAATAATGGCCTGCATTGGGATGTTTATATGGAGCCATGAAACATATCCGATACATGGGGCAACATTCGAAAATGGCAAACCAAAATGAAAGATTCTGTTTGGCAATACACTGCGTTTCATTTAATGGTCTACAAGCTCTCCTCCCTTGATACTCCATAATTTCGTTTGAATCGATTAAAATTAGTGCAAACGCTGGCACAATTCCACTGGAAAGTCCTCATTGCTTCTGAAGAAATCCAAATGACCTTCACAGTGTCTGGACCAGCAATATTCAGTTAATGCCTCCCTCCATCAGGACCACGTGACGTAGCAGAAGAGCAGCACTCGTTCGTTCCGCAACTGCCTTGGCGAATGAACAAATCTTTCCATGGGGAAGCCCGATGAGGCCACTTGAACGCGTTAAATGATTCCTCAGAAGTCAAATGATCATCAAGGTTGGAGTGACCTTGAAAAGTAGATGTTAAACTCTGCAGGAACTTCAGTCACACTCAAAACAATTAACAACAACAATTAAAAATACTGAACTCGTGGCCAACATGCAGCACTTCATGATCATTTTCAAAAACCGGTTGGAGTTTGGAAGATCCAGATTTAAAATTTAAACCACCATCCACTTCACAACTGTCCAGCAAGCTAAGACTCAGGTCCTATGCATTCAACTTGCATTCTTCATCCAGGAATGTGCAGGTATCCTGTGTCATTGTTTAGTATATTTCCAGGGGAGGGTGGGGGAAGTGGACATCGAGTGATTGCAATATGTATATGAAGAGACCCCAAGTTTTTGTCATTATGGAGTCATAGTGGAATCATTGGGTCTCTCCAGTTGCATAATGCAGTCAAGTGATTCCTCCTTCCTCTCCCATTGGCAGCATACTGAGCACCGAGCACAGGATTCCTTCACACAGATGAAGAATGCTCAATTTTCGAAAGCTTATACCTGAGGCAATGCTTATTCTTAAATTTCATAAAATGTAACATGTTGGTTTACAAACATAGTCTTCTTATTCTTTCTTTCTTTAATGGCCACAATTATTCCCGTATTCTTATGGGGTTGGCGAGGGGAAGTTTTTGAATCAAGTCTTTCATGAACCGGCTGGCCAGGCCTGACGTTCGACTTCGTTGTTCGGGTAGGAATTTGGAATTTGTTCATGGTACCGGCGATAACTCACCGACTCTTCGCAAAAGACATCATAAGATCTTTAACGTCCATCAACTATAATGCTGACAGATGGGACGTCCATCCACGGGATAGAAAACGTAAACTGTTTGGCCTGGCAGAGGTACGCGCTTTACTGAGTGCCATTCTGGTTACCCTCTCCAGGGGAGAGTCTTGTTGGGTCTGTTTGTTTGTCTGTTTGTTTGTCTGTTTGTTTGTTTGTCTGTTTGTTTGTTCTGTTTGTTTTCTGTTTCTGTTTTTTGACACAGAAGTGAGTTTGCTTTTCTTGCAACTGCTTGTCAGATTGACACCAAATTTTTCCACCATTGCAGCAACTCCTCATATAGAATGTATTAATGATAATTATAACGTATAAGTAGTGATGTGGCATCCATGTTGGGAAAAAAGGGAAAAATATGGACCTCTGTATCTCCGAAACTGCAACATGGAAAAAATTGAAATTTCGCACATGGAAAGTACTCTTCATGGGGAATAAGTGTGATTTTTTTTAATGATGTTATAGGTGCCTTCGTTATGATGTCATAATCGCATATGTAGAACACCACATCCGATCACGAGTATGAAAATTTAATTTTTGAGGGTCATCTCGGGATAAATTGGTTGAAAGAAAAAATAAAAATAATAAAAAAGATGATATCAGTCACATGGTTCGGCAGCCATATTCATTATATATGTGTATATATATATATATGTATATATATATATATTCATCCACCCACTGGGATCATACTCTGTGCAGAGCGTTGGTGCTGCTTAAGCAGTCTCCTTGGCTATTCGGCACAATCCTGGATGGGTCGCCACTCCGACACAGGATACTAGCATGCCAACCAGTCATTTTGCCGTCCTCGAAAGGATGACAGACCGAGTTAACCCACCTGGTATTAATTAGATCAACAGCTGAGCGGGGTTTGAACTCAGGACCCAAGGATCCCAAGCCCACCACTCTAACCATTAAGCCTACACCAAGTATGTATGTATGTATGTATATTGTATATATGTATGTATATGTATATGTAATTATGTATATGTATATATATATATACATTTATACTGTATGTATGTATGTATATGTATATATACTGGATGTATGTATATGTATATGCATATGTATATGTATATTATATATATATATATATATATATATAATATATATATATATATACTGTATGTATGTATGTATATGTATATATACTGTATGTATCTATGTATGTATATGTATATGTATATGTACAGTTTTATATATATATATATATATTATTATTATGTAGTATGTATATGTATATGTACTGTATGTATTTATGTATGTATGTGTATATATATATATACATTCTGTTTTTCAAATCTTCTCCAAAACGGCTCAACAGATAGGGGCGAAACTTTACAGGTATAGCTGCCTATCCATGAGAAACTAGAACGTGCACTCAGTAGAGCACATACCTTCGCCAACGCTACATTTTGCCCCCCCCCCAGAAACCGTTGATTGTGAGGGTATTTAATCCCATACCACATCTGCCATCTCATATGTGTTATGATTGCTTAAAAACATTAAATTTCCTGCTGTTGACACTGATTCACGTACATTGTACAATTTCTGTATGAACTCCCTGACCTTTTTGGGTGTCGGTGTCAAGTCAATCTGATGACAACTGGTCACATTATAGAAATCAAATATTACACATCACAGGATAGGGAATTGAATTCTAAACATTTTGAATCTACTTACATGCAAATTGTATAAGAATTGACGCGCTTATGATAATAAAGGTCGTTGACCCCCCCTGACCTTTGACCCAAACCGCTAACAAAGGTAATGACGTCATTGTGTCATATCATATATCACAAGATTGGGAATTGAATTCATAACATTTTGGCATTGGTTGCATGCAAATTGGATAAAAATCGACCGCACTATGGCAAAATGACGATTTTGACCTTTTCATGACCTCGACCTTGACCTTTGTACTCTTAATTTTGTAATTGGTATTAGAGTGTGGGACAGAACAATCAACATTTTGGTGTTGGTTTCATCAAATCGGAAAAGAATTGACCGTGTTATGACTAAAACCGCACATTTTGCAATGTCGTGACCCCCCTGACCTTTGACTCCCAACGCCTAATAAGGGTTATTACGTCATTGTGTCATGTCACATATCACAAGATGGGCATTGAATTCTGAACATTTTGGCATTAGTTGCATGCAAATTGGATACAAATTGACCGCGCTATGGTAAAAGACGATTTTGACCTTTTCATGACCTTGACCTTGACCTTTGACCCGATCGCCGTTTCGCGACGGAATAAACCAATCTTGCTTCGTTCCCCACCAATCTATTTCGGGATTGTCCATTCTTGTTTCCGTCACGACCGTTCTTGTGTGAGAATAAACATGTTGGTTTCCATTATATCTGCTATTGCGACCGTAATTACTGTGTTGGTTTCAATTTCGGCCGCTTTTTCATCAATTTTAGCTGTTTTGTAACAAGAATGACGGGTTTTCATTCCGTCTGACAACGTTGGCGTCCGTTTGTTAGGGGGGCCTGAGAATGGCTGGATAGGTTGAGGGGTAATTTCACACACTTTCCCCAAGCTTTGGGATACCAGGGTGTTCAATAAATCATTGATAGGTCACATGTCTGGCAGCCATGTTGGATTGACTGAAATCTTAAAAAAAATTATTTCTCATGAACCACTCCATCGATCGACGTGAAACTTCACAATTATGACTTAGTAGTAATTGGCAATATGTGTTTTAAATTCCAATCTGATCGGATGCATGGTCTAGCAGCCAGAACTTTTTTCTTTTTTTGATCTGGGTTCTTTTTTCTTTTTCTTTTTGAATAAGGCTCACTTGGCTGCACCTAGATGGGTTTGAGAGTAGAGGAGTAGTTGCTGAAACCCCAGTCTTATCCAGGTTCCTCCTGATGACTTCATCTTTGCTTTTTGCTTGTTTGGGTTCCTTCTGATGACTCCAATGTAGGACTGTACCGATTTGGTTTTCAATTTGAATTGAATTTATTTAATGTCATTCTGAAGTCAACTGAATAATCGTGAACGTCATGGGTCAGGGTCAGGTGTCGGATCAAAGCAGGGTTGCATCAAAGGGAGACGTCTTGGTACCCGGTCATCACTGCCAGCAGTTCTAGTCTTGCCCATTGTTAATTACGTAACACCAGTACACAAACACCACACAATATACACTACACAAAACTACACAAACACCACTCAAAACAAGTTGTGGCAAGGGTCTGCAATCTCTGATTGCTCTTTCTTGTTTCCTATTTGTTTTGACTTCTCTTGCCAACCACATAGATCGCTAATTTTGTGCTGAAATTAGTCATTATGTTCTTGGACAGCTAAGAGGTGAGTGTGCCTACGTCTTGGCTATCTTGCCAGCCCTAGTTTACATACATCATGCATGTGGAAAATGAACGCTATCTCTGTCCAATTTTGATTAAAAAAAAAAGGAACTATCTTCAACCAAAACCTTTGTTTCAGTGCTATTAAAAAGTAAAATTTAATTTTGTCGAATTGGTGGTCATGGCAAAGAAACTTGAAATACTGTATTATGAATCTTAATCTGAGAATTATCTTCATATGTGCAGTGTGCTGCATATTGCTTTACTTGCAATAGTCTGTCAAATACTGAAACTGAATTTGATTTAATAACTTATATCATTAATCCACTGCAATAAATTTGAGGAAATTCAAGGAAAAGAAGCAGAAAATAGCAATATTTGTCCTCCTCATTTCCATTGCATCTTGCTCACGACATAAGACTACAGTGCAAACATTTCACACCAGTGAGTGATAAATACAACTGAGCACATGGGAAGGAAAATGGCCAATTGGGAAGTATGGAAAATTAGAAGAGTAAGATTTTATAATGACAAAGGTGTAAGGAAAACTGGGGATATGAAGATAAAGATATAAAGGAGGTTGGGAGGAGAAAAGTAAGGGGGAAGTATGGTGCATATATGGAGAGGCAGTCAAAGATTTTGCCCTCCTTGCTTAGGTAACTAGAATGGCACTCGGTAGAGTGCATACCTCCGCCAGACTAAACAGTTTACGTTTTGTATCCCAATGATAGACCGGATCTGGATCCAGACCTGAACCAAAATCGAATCAGCTTGTTCTTGTCACATACCAAACTCATCCACCAAGTTTTGTCCGAATGCATCCATAACCTTTTGAGACATCCTACTCACAGACAGACAGCCAAACAGGGGTGAATACATAACCTCCGTCCACCTCGGTGGTGGAGGTAATAAATGACTGCCTCCAGAGAGAATGCTGGAAAATTAATCACTGAAGTTAAATTTATAGTTTGCATTTCCAATTGTTGCATTTTTTCAAGTAAGGAAATACTATTTTTTGATATTAATTCTCATTTTTTGAAATATATAGATATTAATTCTCATTGTTTTTAAATTTATGTTCTGTTTTTACTTTAATTTGAAGAGATTTTGCAGCATGAAATGCAAGAACAAAAAGGAGGGATTTAAAATTATTCATTGTTTTTCTGAAGGATTCATCGTGATCTCAGATCGTACATAATTTTCGTATTTATCTCATGTACTCAGACTGGGTTTACTGCTGCTTCTCTCTGAGCAATAGATGGAGGCCTTGAATCATTAACAAGAGGCAACAATTGCATCTCTGGGCATATCATGGCATTCAACAGTGTCTGGCATCCTGCAATGTTTTTTTTCAGCTTTCTGCCTATGATATAAAATGCCAACCTCATTCCGAGCTCACTGACCTCCTCCACGCATACAGTCAGGGCAAAGCCTTCAACAGTATCTCTTCCTCTCATCTCCCAATGGAAGCTGGAGTGTCTCAAGGAAGTGTATTGGGCCTGGTTTTGTTGCTCAAATACATAAGTGATCTCCCTGATACCTATGAAAGTCCTCATTTCCTAATGTTGTCTTTTTTTCATAATCCAAAGCTTGTGGAAGAGCTCGTACTCGTACACTGAATAGATCAGGAAGGACAGGACAAAAGGAAGAATAGAGAGGGGGGGGTGTGAAACACCAACAGCAGAGTTGGAGGCCAAGATCGAGGCAGACTTGGACAAACAATGGGTGTGGGGAGGAATGGGAGGCAGGAGAGGATGCTTTGGGTGGACAAGATGGATACAGTAGGAAACTCTGCAGGAGGGAAAACTGGAAATTTGGAATGAGGAGGGATTGGGTGGAGTGGGGAGGGGGTTAACGAGGGTAAAAAATTATTAAATGTGGATTGGGGATGATGTGAGATGGTGGTGAACAGCTTTCCTGAAGACCTGAAAAGAGGAATGAGATTGAAGAGAATTTGGAAGTTAATTCCACAGGTGGGAAAAAAGAAGAATGGATGAGTGTAGGTGAGCAGTAATCCTGGATTTCAGTAGTTTCACCAGAAGGGGGTTGATGGTAGACTGTGTGACCCTGCAGAAACCTAGAGAGGACAAAGCACAGAAAGAGCAGAGGGTGCAGGACTAGAAAGGAGATATGAGAAGACATACAACCAACCTGTCTGCAATGGCGAAGTGAGAGGCCTATAGACTCAGCTTCATTGGTGGAGATTCCAATAATCTTGAAGGCCTTGGTTTCCATGGCATCAAGCTGAGCAAGATGTGAGGCAGGGGAACCAGCCCAGAGGGGAAAGCAGTACTCCATCAAGCTGTGGATGAAGGCCTTGTAGGTGGATAGGAGATAGCCTTGACTATGTACACAAAAAAAGAAGAAAGAAACAGTCATCTCCAGGACAAAGTGCAACTTCAAAACCCACTGGGTCATGACATCGGCCCTCATGATTAGCTCCCGGAAAACTGTCTCTGCCCTGGTCAGACGAGTGGGTGTTGGTCTGGAGACAGCCATTGGTTGAGCACAGACGTGGGTTTGAATTTGAGACCTCTGAATGGCTCAGCAACAGAAAATACCCCACCTCTTGATAGGTGAAGCCCTCGCACTCAGAACGTCCAACCAGGATGAGGCCTGAATCTCAGTGACATCAGAATGGGCTGCGTCACACGTAACAATTTCGCGAATGACTGCGAAAAGAAGAAATAGAATATAAAATAAATAATTATCAGAGAAATAACAGACATATATTAAACAGGGAAACTACAAAGGAACGACGAGGAGCTAAGTATAGACACACAGCCTTTAGCACACCAATGGGAAGTGACAGGATAGCTATTCTAAGCACATAGTAGGGATACAACTGACTACATTAAATAGTTATCTCACCTCCTTGGGGTATTTTCGTTACAATATAAAACAGCTATTGAACTGGTGTGTTGAGGACACTGTATTGCACTTTGCTCAGTGCATTGACACAGAGGCACACAAAATGCTTTCTTGCATTTCCCACTGTGCTTGTGTATTAAATCGTTCCACATCGAACCAGCATTAATCAGCATATAAAACGCCTCATAGATTTGTTTATTTTCATTTTAATGGGTCAGTCGGCTCCATTGGAAAAGGAGCAACGTAAAAACCAAGTAATGTTTTTCGATGTTAATTAATCTTGTTGCTTCTCAGGCTAGGCTGTGAAATCGTGAGTGCATGGAAACACCATGAATGGTTTAACTCACCATCCGGCTATCCATGAAAATGGGTTCTCTGCTCTTAAACCAATATCATAACTGACAATGTGAAGGAATAACGTTCATTTGATGGGTGGCTTGCTCGTGACGCATCACTGCCGCAACACACTTGCTGGCATCAATAGTTACTTACAAATAATAAGTGAATATGCATGTATGTGCAAGCATGTGTGGAAGCGGTCTGTGTGTCCTTGCGTGTATACACATACCGTATGCATAAAAGTCTGGCAGGATGCCACAGAGACAGCACACTTACCTTTGAGCGGTGTCGCTTGGTTTTGATTCTCAGCCTGGCTAAATTGTCGGATTTGTATTTTACAGGCAGGGCATTGCATCATGATGTGAGCTGTGTCTCAGGTGGATGGGAAGCTGGGTGTCCCATCTGCATATGTTGGTGGACGTTAAAGATTCCACAGTGTCCTACACGATGAGTAGATGACTTATCACCATCACCCTGAGCAAATTATAAATTCTTCTCATAACTGTCTCATCAACATGCACTTCACAGGGATGGTGAGTTAGCCTATTCCCTCAACACAAGTCGAAGGAGGCCGTCATCCCGCAGTGAATTGAATTTGGCTAATCTGAACAAATGTACATACTACTGTACATACTGTATATTATATTGTGACAGGATATCGCCTCCGCATACAACTCCAAGATAAGAGGACGGCGTGTCTCAGAGAGAGCATGGACGCTGTTTTTGCAACTTTCAACTCTGGCTGGATCTTCGCGCACAAGGTTGGTTTACCGTACCGGTGAGTTAAGCAATGCAAAAGGGGAACCGTGCTGGTTTTTAAGCAACAGACCCTAGTCAGTCGGCCGAGCTGAACCAACGTCATGTAACCACATCTGAGATCAAACTAAGACAATTAATCCAAGCTGGCCAAATGCCTCAGCAGTCTTCTGCCACCATCAGGACAGACAGAATAAGTCAGAACATAGTTTCTTAAGGAAATGGCTTTTAGTGGCAGTAACAAAAGTATTTACAGTGGCAGGTAAACAACTATTTACAGGGAGAGAAAACAATAGAATGACATATATGTTCAACAATTAATCACACATTCCCAAATTGCTGAGATCCCTCTCCATGTAGGGTTCATGGTGCTAAGATCCATCTCGATATAGGGCTCATGGTGCTGAGATCCATGTCAATGTTAGGCTCATGGTGCTGAGATCCATGTCAATGTTAGGCTCATGGTGCTGAGATCCATCTTAATTAATGCAGGGCTCATGGTGCTGAGATCCATCTCAATGTAGGGCTCATGGTGCTGAGATCCATCTCGATATAGGGCTCATGGTGCTGAGATCCATCTCAATGTAAGGCTCATGGTGCTGAGATCCATCTTAATTAATGCAGGGCTCATAGTGCCAGGCCTGAGAACCATCTCAATGCAGGGCCTCATGGTGCTGAGATTCCATCTTCAAGATGTTATCTCATGCTGAGCACCTCTATGAGGCTTCATTTATCTGTTTTTCCTTTGAATGAATGGGAGTGGGGGGGGGGCAAGGCCACAGGAAGGATAAATATCTCAGATCATCCCCAATCCAAAACCATGATCCTTTTTACCCTTGTTAACCTCTAAAATCCCACACCAATCTTTCCTCCTTCGAAATTTCCAGTTTTCCTTCCTGAGAGTTTCCTTCTGTATCCATCTTGCCCATCCTCTTCTGCCCCCCATTCCTCCTCACACCCATTGTTTGTGAAAATCTGCTTCTGTCTTGTCCTTCACCTATGCTGTTGGTGTCCCCCCTCTCTCTGCTGTTGTCTTTGTCATGGTCTGTCATGATCCATTCAGTTTACTTGCACTTCCATGATCCTCAACTATGTATACAAAAAGATAATCCTTACTTTTTTGGCCAAAATGCTGTTGGGGAGGGGGGCAGTCTGCCTGCCTCCCCACCCCCCGTCCCATTGCATACGCCAGTGGAATCCAGGCTTGACAGCTCAGAGCCGAGTATGCATACCCGAGGCCATCGTGCCAGGCCGACACACAAGCGACATGTTTTGTTTCTTCATGAGTTTTTCTCCAATTATGGCCAGAGATTGATTGATCGAAAAATTGAAATTTATTGATTGACAATGATTAATTCTATAGTTCTGGTCATATACTCCAAAATCATGTTGTGGGTGAGGAGATGCATGTGAAAACATGTCAGGCATCACCAACTAGCACCTTATTCACCTGGGATGGGAAAACACACACACACACACACACACACACACACACACACACACACACACACACACACACACACACACACACACACACACACACACACACAACACCAGTTTGAGCTCCATTTTTCGCTGTTGAAATAACACCAGGTGGGTTGACTCAACCTGTCATCCTTCGAGGTTGGCAAAATGAGTACCAGCTTACTGGGGTAAGGAGCCATTTGAGTATCCTGCATCAGAGTGGTGACCCGTCCAGGACTGTACCCTTTAGCCAAATAAATCCACCTCAGCAACACTATGTGCCTCACGGTGTGACAGGAATGGTTATTGTGCTTAAATTCTCTGTTTTGGCAAGGGCGGATCCGGGGACGGGGGGGGGGGGGGGGACGGGGGTACAGGGGTGCGCACCCCCCTCCCCCCAACTTTAGACTTTGCACATGTTTCGGCTTCACTTTTACACAAACTGATATTTTCACCCTAATTTTTGTCTCCAAGTGATGGAAAAACCCCCCAGCTTTTTCCAATTTACAAGCACATACAGTAGTACCTCAGTCGATGCAGGACCCACTACATTGTTGTCAGCGGTGATGTGTATGCACACTGTCAGGTTGTGATGAGTAATCTGCAAGTACTCTCAGATGCTCCGCATGATCGGTTGACGAGTCCACGAACACACTGTTGTGGAGCAAAGTCAGGCCACACGTAGGTTCTTCAGCTCAACCGTTTTTAATGGCGTCTCCTGCTGCCCTAACTCCACAGCTCTCTGACATCACTCTCGGTTCTGCCTCGTCAGTTCGTTCATCATGCATTCATTAATATTCATGTAACACCCAGTACCACACACGCTCAACAGGGGGTGGGGGGGAGTGTCATAAAAGGTCCGACAAAAGAGGAAGATTACCGACTTGTTTTTGTCTGTCAGTGCGACAGACCATACTAAAATCGTGGCATCATGTGTTTCCGATCGTCATGTGTTTCCGATAGCTTCTGCTCCAGCACAAGATTTTTCCCTTGAGGTGACGTCACATGCAAATATGGAAGCGAACAGGAAGCCGACACATCGCTCTCCATTTTACACCACTATTTCAAGAACCATGCTTCGAGTAAATGGCAAGTCCAAGAATTTGCGCACATTACGTATGGGACATTCAGAAAGTTTAACCCCCTGAAAAACAATTAAGATAGCCATTGATTTCAGTGATTTTTACTCTAATGTTGGGCATCTGCAAGGAGAATACCCACAATAATTTATGTCATTAGTCCTTGGGATGATTATGTAATTAAAGAAAACATGGTGCGTTACGCATGGGACCACAAGAAACACGATTTTTCAAAGCAATATGTTCAAGTTCAAAGTTCTCTGAAAGTATGTTATCATTCACCAGAATGTTCATTATGGAGAAAGTTGAAACACTTGCTTAACTCATCACAAATTATTTTCGAAAAAAGTACACAGTAGTCAAGAAAGATTCATTAATGCTCACGAAGGACGCGTTACATATGGGACATGTTACGTATGGGACAAATTTCCCATCGGCTTTACATGCAATATTTACATTGTTGGTGTAAATTGCCTTTCATAACACATTCAACAGGCTTGAGCATATTTTGACACAAAGATCTAACATTTAACTATTAGAAACTCAGCAATTCATGTCGTAGGATATGAAACAAAGTGATCATCTGATTATTAAGTATTAAAATGCAAAAATGATGTAATTAGAATCATATTAACCATGGTTTGCAAGTACTTCTGAAGAAAATGAAATGCACAACTTTATTGCGGACATACACAAAAATGTACTTATGATTAAACCCGGACAGGACACATAGGACAGATCTGTTTTGGTGTGTGCACAAGGAATGAAAATAAACAAAATAATTTGCATAGAGTAATTTGTTGGTAATTAATTTTTTTTCATGCTCAAATAGATTTTTGTTTTGATTTGTCTCAGGACCTCAGGGCTTTTGTACATTCAATGAAAGTAATTGCATGTCGATGTAAATATTTATCAACTTCTGTAGACTGAAAATATCAAATCTGACAATCTCGTAATAATATGGACTACTTCCACTTGCACAAAGGAATAGAAGAAGGTATTAATTTTGGGTAAAAGGGAAATACACGACATGGCCAAAAGTATGTGGACAACCCTTCTAATTAGTGGATTCAGCTATTTCAGACACACCCATTGCTGACAGGTGTATAAAATCAAGCACACAACCATGTAATCTCCATAGACAAACATTGTCAGAAGAATGGGCTGTACTGAAGAGCTCAGTGACTTTCAACGT
>CM068965.1:67366648-67378662 GCA_035128595.1 Eptatretus atami | reverse complement strand
GCCCCAATCTTGAAATTCCTGGATCCACCCCTGTTTGGGTTATCGATATAACTATGTTCTCATCTCATCGTTAGTTGAGAGTGCTTGGATGTGGAAAAAGAAGTGCGCCTGTTTCAGTTAGCTGGTACTCATTTTGCCAACCTCAGAAGGATGACAGGCTGTCAACCCACCTGGTGCTATATAATGACACAACAGGGGCGCAAACACAAGACCCTAAGATCTTAAGCCAGCCACCTTAACTGTGAATTCAACACCAGGCTTAATGTAGCAATGAAGAAGGTCCACAAAATTGCAGATGAGACAGCCGACTGAATTTCCCCAGAGGATAACATGTTACCCCATTGACACTACACAAGATCAAGTTTTTTTATTCTGTATTAAATTCTGATCAAGCACCAAACAGACATCTCAGAAGTGAGTACACCGTCAAACTAAATCCTTCGGTATCAGAAAAACTGGTCATTACAACTGTTATTCTGTGAATGTCCGGAATATCACCTTGAGCTGTTTTAGGACACCATGTCGTATTTTTATGCTTTCAGATGTCTTGGTCATTTTCTTTTCAGCTAATCAGCAGATTTTTTTTCTGCTTGAATAATGTGTAAAGTCCAGGTGTGTGTCATTAAATACGTTATGTATCCGTTTGCAAGTGCTTTGAATTAAGCATTTCTCTTTGGGGCAAATTATGAAAATTAACACTCGTGATGCTAGAAAGTAACGGCAGCTTATTAAGTTATTTTTTTTTTCAGATTCCATTTGGTTTGTGTGCCATTCAGCACATGTGAAACACAGTGTTAAAGATATCACATATGCCGGTGAAACTGGCATCACGAGCATGTGGATGAGTGTGTGTGTGTGTGTGAGGGGGGGGGGGCTCATGCATCACAGTCAGTAAATGGTAAATCGAGACCTGATTCGGCTTCTGTACAATGATAATTAATCTTAAGTGTGCTGATTCAAATAAACACGTTGGTCTTCTTCAGTTGTATCGCATAGCACTATCTCCAAAGTATCAAAACTAGAAGGGCACTCGATCAAGCGCATACCTATGCAACGCAATGCCTGATCCAGTGGAACATATCAGGGCCAATAAATTTTTGAAATATCATGCTATATATCATTTTTAGCCCTATCTCTCAATGGTGAAGAATCACTATAAAAATTAAAAAAAATTCTCATATCTGGATCTGGATTCGAACCAATTCATCCTTGTCACACACCCAACCTGTCCACCAAATTTCATCCGAATCCGTCCACAACGTTTTGAGATATTGAGCACACGAAAAAAATAGACAAACAAACAGACAGGGGTGAAAACATTACCTCCTTCAACCTTTGGTAGTGGAGGTAATTATGCTGTGTGAACCTGATAAAAAAATTTCTTTGCCATGTGAAGGGTAATTTAAAAACTCTCATCATGCTGTTCTCCGTGCTTGACTGGTATAGAATGGCTGCTCAGTTGAATCTCTTTGTCCGTTTCTTTAATCATAGCATTGTTGGACAATGGCGCTGACATTCCATGTGAGCAGTGAGCAGAGTATCCACTCACCATTTCCTTTGGTGCCTCAGCATCAATCTTGGCTTGGATATAGCTGTATAGTAAGTCTTGATCCAGTGAGAGAAAATGATAAACCCTCAAGACAACTGCCAAGCAATTAAAACATATGTAGTGTAGTAGATAGTAGAAAAATCGTGCAAATTATGATACAAGCATCAAATTTGGCGTTTCTGTTCTGCAGGGCTTTCTGATCAAATCTGCCTGATTGGCCATTTGACAATCCAAATTTTGAAAAATTTGGATTTTCAAATGGCCAATCAGGCAGATTTGATTGGAATCCCCTGGAGAACAAATGTGCCAAATTTGATGCTTGTATCATCATTTGCACGCTTCCTCTCAAAAATTGCTGTTATCTGCCCCACTAATGGGGTGACAGGGAAGCTGCTGCAAGACAGTGACAGGAAGTGGATTCAATCATTATTTAGAATGATCATAAACCTTTCAAATATTGTTTAAAAATGGGGAACTATTACAATGACAAATAATTCAGGTCGTGTGAAGTGTAATAATAATAAGCGAAAACGTTCAACCAAGGGGTAAAATTCGAGGAATTTTTGGAATTCATAATGTCATTACTTAAGAATAATACACAGCAAGTATAGTCAACAACTTCCTGATATGTGAAGTCATTCTCTTGGAATGAAACCTTGGAATGCACTTCAGATTGACGCAAACACACTTTACTTATTTTTATGGTCAGTGTGAAAGACGAGACAAGTAAACGATAAGTGTGGTACCTCTACACCATCCGATGAAGATACGCTATGTGGTTGAAAAACTCATGACCGTGATGCACAAAGAAGCATGGCTTTTAGAAATTGTTACGATGAATTGAACTCAGTATGGGGTGAAGCCAGTCCCAAAACACCCGCAAAGTGTTTCATAAATTCCTTGAGTGTTGCTATTACTTTTGTAATGGGAACAAAAAGAGCAAAATAAGACATCAGAAATCCACGAGGACAAGCGAAGCAACATTAATTTGAGGACTTTGTAGACATTTAATCCAAGGCAAACCGGCTTTGGGCCACTTTGCGCCATCTTGTCTCGAGGATATTAGGTATTCAATTCCAAGATGGATTTCCAACGAGCAACTGGCATACTAAGGAGTTCACAGAGAGAACCAAGTCATCCAAACGATATGCAGATCACAGAAGTGACAGATGAATGTCAGAGCTGTCATTGTGAGATTACGGGTGGGAAGGATGCGTTTGCCTCACGAGTGGGACAATTCATGGCATTACTGGAAGTGTGTTTAATTTTTTTTTTAACTTCAGTGTTTCATGAGTGGTAAGTGGAAAATGAGATTTTTTTTTTCCTCATTGCAATGTGTCCCTATTAAATTCAAGCTGTGGCCACTAGTTTTCCCAAATTGAAGAGGAATTAAAGAGAGAAAATTCAGAAGCAAACAAGTGGCTTCTGGAGAGCACATGGAAGAACATCCCAAAGCTTCTGAAGCTTGTCATTATGGTCAATAGATTAGTGTACTATCTAGGATAGTAACTATAAAGGATACACAAATAGCTGATGCAGGAGGAGACCATTTAGCCCATCAAGGCTGGACTACACCTACACCTACACCATATATTTAATATAATGGAGCTAATGCGTACATGGATGGCGATATATATTTCTATAGTCGTCACTCGTTCTGGGTTGCTCGGTTAAAATCCGGCGAATCGTGTCAATGCGACTGTGCCAGTCACCCGCTTTGAAAAAAGGGGGAGTGAGTTCGAGATTTGGGAAGAGAGGATTTGATTCGCGAACAGTTGAGCCATCACCAGTGTGAGGAGATATCTCCCAGTGTACCTTAACTCTCCGTACACCTGAAGTACTTCACATAATAAAAGAGATACTTGGTGGTTGGACCGTATGCCAACCTTGGTTGCTGGTGCTGCAGCACTCAACCATCTCATGTTGTCATCATTAGATCAGAAATGCAATGGACACCGTTCTGAATAAAATGATCGATAAAAGAACGCTCTGTTCTTATTCTTTAAAAAGAGAGTTGTAAAACAGAGGTTCGTTCAAAAACATATCTTAGGTGTAGGAAAGATAATCATGGTCAACTATAAAAACACGCCAAGCATTTAAAATGCTATTATAAAAAGGTGGAAGCAAGGACAAATCAATACATTTACAGGCATTAAAATAATCCAGATGAAAAGTCAAGCATACCAGCTTGACGAAGGATGAGAAGGGTGGCGGACCTCCAGCCAAAGTCTGACGGACCGTGGAGAAGCCGCCAGATTGAGGCGAGGCCAAAGGCCATTGCCCTGCACACAATGTCCACAAGACCCTGTCCACTTCCTCCAATGGAAGATTAGGATCTGTGGATGAAGCCAGTGTTTTGTACTCCAGAAAAAGTTTGTTAAGGTTTTCTGTATGTTCAACAAAAAATGTTCAGGAGGTGGTATGGCTTTAATCCTGTGCCACAATAGAGATGCTGCTAAGTTATTGATGACCAGGACTCGGCCTCGATAAGAGAGCAGAGCCAGTAAGCATTTCCATTTCAGCAGTTTTTGTTCGAGAGCTTCAGCGAGACCCTCCCAATTCTTTGCTTGTGTTGCTGCATCACCGATGAAATGCCAAGGTACTTCATTCCATTGTAAGACCAGGTCAGGCGTTCCGGAAGAACAGGCATGGGCAGCTGGCATGGCCGATCCACAGTGCCTGGCACTTGTTTCAGTATATTGCAGCTGAAGAAGCTAAACTAATAGTTCAAGCAGTCCACCAGTTTCTTAATCTCCTTGCTCATGCGTACAATGGCAAATACATCATCAGCATAGACAGAAACTTCACAGGTTTTATTTGCAGATTTGTGTATCCAGTTAGAAGCTGCGCACTTTGATTAGGAAGAGCTCAATAGTTAATAATAGGATAATATATACATATATGTTTCATTTATATATATATTTATATATATATATATATACATATATATACACATACATACATATATATATACACATACATATATATGTACATATATATATATATATACACAAATATATATATATATATATATACATATAATGTTTCTATTTTTATATATATAATATAGTATATATATAATATAATATATTATATATAATCAGACATATATATACATACAATAATACATATATATATATATATTTATATATACATCTATATACAAACTATATATACATACGAGGTGTATATATATATATATATATATATATATATATATATATATATATATATATATTATATATATATTATATATATATATTGGGTAGTCGATCTAGTCTAAAAAAAATTTTTTTTTTTTGAGATTTGTTCTACCCTTATTATCAGTATTTAAAATGGCGATTTCAGTTAATACAATGGCGATTTCGATGAAACTTGGTTGGTAGGTTCATACCATGACCTAGTTGTGCGCAAATGAGAACGTTGCTATGGACACCACCGTTGCCTAGCAACGGGACCTTGAAATTTTGAAAAATCATAAAAAAAATTATTTTTCGAAAATCAAAATCGGGCAGGAGCGACTGTGGGCAGTAGATTCAGCCATATTGTCAAAAATTTCCAGCCGGATCCTATGAAACTGTCGGAGAAGATAAACTTTGAATGAACCCTGGTCAAAAACAATAAAAAAAACGAAGTTCGTTATATCTCAGAGACTATGAGTCAGATATACATGAAACTGGTATG
The DNA here is from genome assembly GCA_035128595.1 of Eptatretus atami. Lineage (NCBI taxonomy): Eukaryota > Metazoa > Chordata > Myxini > Myxiniformes > Myxinidae > Eptatretus > Eptatretus atami. Next base: position 67,373,429 of record CM068965.1, on the reverse strand, counting down.
GTAGGTTCATGGTATGTCCTAGTTATGTGTGAGAAAGACCGTTGCTAGGACCCCTCGTTGCCTAGCAACGGCCGAAAAACTCTAAATGTGGCGATATTTTAACGAAAAAACAATCTGCAGCATTAACCCTTGAAGCTAGAATCATGAATTTTCTTGTGCTTAATCCTCAGGTCATTCCCCATCGAAAGGGCCATCGCGTCAGGTTCTATTGGGTAGTCGACTTCCCATGTCCGCCTACCGGCTTGTATATATATATATATATATATATATATATTTATATAAAAACAATATATATATATATAATACATACACATATATACATATATACATATACATACATATATATGTATATATATACATAAGTAGGGTGGATATACTGATTCTGGCTCACTTTTCCCATGTAAATGAATGGGGGATTTTCAGCGATTCACATTTTTTTTCCCTAAAATTACACCCCTTTTTATCCAAGGTATATTTGTTTGTCTCCCCTTTTTAACCTAGGGGCATTCTATTCAAATAACCAATGCGACAAGATAAAGATTGGTTCAAGTAGCAACGTAGTAATGTGGTTTGTTTCAAGGTGATTCTGAAGAGATATCTGAAACCTGTAAGCCGAGGGACACTCATTTTCAAATAAACAATATATATGTTTAGCTCACTCATTGAACCTATAAACATTTGTTCATTCTCATATTCCTTCAAATAGTTTTAATTTTTGCACAATAATCCCCATCTATAAATATTAAAAATAACATTTGAATCTTTATATTTTTCAAGATACCCCTTTTGTGCCATTACGAAATGATATACTTCTCTCTAATGATCTCATCGACCACTCACTGAGTTGTATAATATTTTTTGTATAAACCACACCATAAACTAGTTTTTTTAAATGTTTTCCAGTTTGTGCTGTTAAAATGAGGAAGTGTTTTTTTTCGACACGGTCGTGCTGGTAAAATGAGGAAGTGTTTTTTTTTCGACATCGTCGTGCTGTGAAAAAACAGGAACTATTGTGTTGATCGAACACCTCGTGTTTATCTATACCAATTCAAAACCGGACAGGCTTTAAAACATAAGTTTAATTAAGTTAAGCTTCAAGTTTAATCAAGCAAGTAAATTAAATCAAGTTTAATCAAGCATTTTAAGTATGTTTCGAAAATGATTCATACAAGAGAATATAATCGCCCAATTATTTTCCAAGCTGTCTCACCAGAAGCGTCATTTCCTGTGCCACACCCGATGTTCTGGAAATTTCCTCATCGCTTGCCTTATAAGTGATTCGCCAGCACAGTTTCTGCCAGACAGGATTTTCATTTTACAACTGGGAGGCATCAACGATCGTTTTCTCCCAACGAACAAAACAGCTCAACACAAAGTTGGTAAGTTTGTGTATGGGCTCCTCTCTGAACGATGAAGCAACGTTGTATATATTGAATCGTGATAATTCTGATATATATTTTTTCCTGGCAGGTCCAGGCAGGAAAGAAGAGCAGTTTATATATCACGACGAGGTGCATGGAATTAATTCCTTGTAGAGGTCGATCATCTGAGAAGAGAATTGAAAAGACTTAATGACTCACACGACGTCTTATCAAGCCCTCTGATCTTTACCATCTTTGTACCAATGGTAAAAAAAACTGAGCCTGGACTTGCTCTCTTCGATGAAGATAACAGTTCACTACAAAGTTGGTTACGTTTTTGTATGGGTTTAGTTCCTCTTTGAACGATGAGCAAATGATTATAATATTATAATCGTGATAATGCTAAAATATTTTTTTGTTTCCTAACAGGTCCTGGATGACGTGGAATTTACATTTGCGATGAGGTCGTGAGATTAATGCCCTTATTGATGAAGTCAGTGATTTTAGAAGAGAATTGAAACACATATGATGACTGGTCCGAAGACTTATCAAGGCCACTGATCTCGAGTGAATTAAACAACGGTGAGACGTGTGTGTGTGTATGTGTGTGTGTGTATTATGTGTATGTGTGTGTGTGTGTTTGCGTGTGTGTGTGTGTGTGTGTATGTGTGTGTGCGTGCTGTGTGTGGTGCGTGTGTTTGTGTGTGCGTGCGTGTGTGTGTGTGTTTTTTGAATGTTGTGTATGGTGTGTGTATATGTGTTATGTATGTATGTGTGCGTGTGTGTGTGTGTGTGTGCGGCAGCAGTGTGTGTGCGTGGTGTGTGTGCGTGTGTTTGTCGTGTGCGTGCGTGATGGTTTGTGTGTGCGTGCGTGTGTGTGCATGGTGTTTTTGTGTGTGCGTGGTGTGTTGTGTGTGTGCGTGGTAGTGTGTCTTTTGTGTGTGTGTGCGTGCGTGTGCGTGTGTGTGTGTGTGTTGCGCGCACGCGTGTGTGTGCGTGCGTGTGTGTGTGCGTGTGTTGTGTGTGTGTGCGTGTATGTGGTGTATGTGTGTGTCTGTGTATGTGTGTGTGCGTGCGTGTTGTGCTGTGTGTGCGTGTGCGTGTGTGCGTGTTGTCTCTGTGCCTGTCTGTTGTCTCTCTGTATCTCTCCCTGTCTGTCTTTGTATCTCTCTCTCTTCTGTTGTCTCTCTGTCTGTCTTTCTACCTACCTCTCTCTATCTGTCTCTCCATCTATCCTTGACTCATTATTTTATTTTTTTTCAGCTCGATCACACAACTAAGCTGTTGAACCAATCTGATACAAACAATGATTTTCTGGAGGTAAATGTTTCTGAATTTATTTTATTATTTGTTATTTATTCTTTTATTAATATCACTCTTTCTTTGGAATGTCGCCTTATGTTGGTTGCATCAATTAGTATGGACGCGGTTTGCAGTACACCGGAATTCCATTTTATTGGCCCTCGGCAAGGATGACAGGCTGTAGTCGGCCTGGTGTGTAATTCAGTGGTCACACGTAGGCCTTGAACTGAGAACCAACCCAGGCTTATTAATATTACAAGATAATTATCTTTATAAATAACTATTATTATCCACTTTTTGTTTCAACAACAGAATATGGTGTCTGAGTTTCGAAATCACAGAATTGAAGAAGATTGGCTGGGAAGATTTACATTCCTCGCAAAATGATATTTAATATTTTCAATATTGTGATCATATTTTGTTTTGTATTACAATACTTATTTTGAATTATTAAAAAAAGAATCAAAGACATGAAGAGGGGGTATGTGGCTCCCCCAATGACCATACCTCCCTCGATCCACCCCCTCCCTCCCGTGTGAGTGTGTGGGGAAGCGTGGGGGGGAATGAGGGACGGTGGTGGTCAAAGGTGGGAGGGCGACACAGGCAGAGGGGGGGGGGAGGGGAGGGGCTTGTGTGGGCGAGCTGTGTGGGTGGGGCGTGTGTGGGCGGGCTTGTGTGGGCGGGGCTTTTGGTGGAGGCTTGTTGGATGGTGGGAGGGCTTTGTGTTGGCGAGCGGGGGGGGCTTCGTGTGGCGTTAGGGGGCTGTGTCGGAGGGGCTTGTGTGGAGGACTTGTGTGGGGGTCAAGGTGGGATGAGGGGGAGGGACTTGTGTGGCGGCAGGCTTCGGTGTGGGAGGGCTTGTGTGGTGGAGCATTTGTGGGGGGCGAATTGTGGATGAGTTTTGTGATCTAATGCGATGGGTGGCAGAGAATTGGTGATGCGTTGGAATCGAGGGATAATTTTTTAATAAATAAACATGTTGTGTGTGGGAAACTAAATTAACTAATCAGTAATTTCGTAATATGAATGAATGTGGTGAGCTTGTGTTGTGTGGGCTTGTGTGGAGCGTTGGTGGCGTTTGTGTGTGTAGGGTCTTGTGTGGTTTGTGTGGGCGGGCTGTGTGGGTGGAGTCAAAAGGGGCGAGTCAAAAAAATTTCAATTTTCTTTGTCTTTTGTTTCTTGTGAATAAAATGAACCTAATCTCTTCCCCTTCTAATCATATATCTATAAGTCAAGGAACCGTATCTAATTACAGAAACAATTTTAAAAAGTTCTTTCGTCCATCGTTCAGTAAAACCTTTTTCAAAAATGAGATTCCACCTGTATATTCTTACGATATCACCAACTTTGAAACTTAGGTTTTTGACTTAATCTCTTTTTTCATATTTTAATTTTGTAAATGTTTTCTGATGGTTTCATTTGTTGACGTATGACTCGTGTTATATACTTATCCACAATATTCCTGAATAAAAGATAACCATTGTTGTGAACCCGAGTTGTGTGAATTTTTTATATAGTCTCTCTTTTAAGGTACGAAAAACGTTCATAACAACGCCTCCTTCATTAAAGGTAGGCTAGTATAATGGTAATACTGTTTATTTTTTAGAAAAATTCATAATGTCTTGTTTATAAAAACTCTCTACCCTCATCAGTCCACAATTTTTTAGGTTTTCTCTTACTCTATTAATATCTGTAGAAAGGCTAACATAAGAGTATTACCTGTTTTGTTTTTTAATGTCAACCCATGCGTATCTCTCCTCAAATCAATAACGGTTAAAGCATCTTGTACCCTTATCAATTATTGAGTTCATAAAATCAGCGGACGCAGATATAATAACTTCCCTTGGAATAACCTTCCTTCTACGAACTTTGTGATATTGGTTATGTAATTCATCAGCTAATTGCTCTTCAATCTTAATGACATCATTGAGTCTATACAGTTTTTTTGAATTTCCAAGTCCAAGTTTCAAATTTAGCAAGCTGACATCTTCTCACGATGAACCGATCAACTTTTTCTCTCAAGGTTGGATTTGTATCAGAGACAAATTAATACAACTTTCCTATCGGCTTCATGCTTTTCTTCTAAAGTTGTGGTATTCCCATTAATCAAATATCGTGTCTCATGCACACTCAAATCAACGCCTATTGATAGTTTACTCCATGGTTTAGGATTGTCTGCCTCATCTAATCTTTTATCCAAGTTTGTGCTGGACCACAAGAAAGAATACCGCTGGTAGATGTAATTCCCCTGGTATTCCAGTAGTTGTAAATTTACTTCCTGATAAAATTTTGTATATCTCCTCCGAGTTTGATGTTTGGAAGATAAATTGATTTTTTTTGAACCACACACGAACATATACCTTTTTGGTATAACCCTGTTTATTTTACTTTAATATATGAAAATATTTTTTAGTATTAGTTTTTCTTTTACATTTGGAGACAATAACTCAATTTATTAATGAGAATTCCTGCAGGAGTGCAAAAACCTTTTAGTTTCCAACATGCACATTTGATCTTAATTTTTAAAAACATAAAGAATCCTTAGAAATGCCTTCACTCTCTCCTCCATTTATTCACGAAAAAACTTGAATTAAAATGAATAGCTTGAAACGATGTCAATAGTCTTGAAGAAAATATTGCAAATAGACCTTTGTCAATTCTTTGTTTTCCTCCTCGGTGGGTTTGAGTTATTTCTGTAATACCACCAATCTTTTTTGAATCTCACGGTTTCCTATTTTGATATTTATTCATTCTCTCTTTTCCTCTTCTCGCTCCCTCTCCTGCTTCTCTCTCTCCTCCTTCTCTCTCTTCTCTCTCTTCTCCTCTCCTCCTTCTCTCTCTTCTCCTCTCCTCCTTCCTCTCTTCTCTTCCTTCCTTCTCTCTCCCTCTTCTTTCTTCTGCTCTTTCCTCCCTTTCGCTTCTTTCTCTTTCTTCTCTCTCTCCTCCTCCTCTCTCTCCCTTCAACTCTTCCTCGTCCCTTACTATACTTGAAATCGTTACACGCCATAGAATATCAACATATATTCATCAGGATTTTGTATTCCTGTATCCAAAATAATTTTTTTTACAACAGGAACAAATAAAATTTCTTTTGATTTCTAAAGAGCCTTCGTTTTCTTACTTATAATTTTTTCATTATTTAACATATTTAGTTAATTCCAAAGTTGTCGTTTATCAACATGCAGCATAAGCCATCTTTTATTGAAAAATACATCATTCTTATGTTGTAAACAATATTTATAAATACCGAATTACCTTTCTTGAAGGTATGCTTGGACACAAGAAGATATTTTCTGAAGCCTTCTGCCATCATTTATGTATAAGAAATATATGTTAGAATACATATTATGACACGAAACACTCCCATCTTCCGCATAGTTAAATCATTTTGTATTTCCACTTATACATATAATCCTGTTTTTTTTCTGTTTTCCAATGAGATAAACAAGGGAAAACCATTATTATATTTACACCCTTATTTAATTCTTTTATTTGTGTTTACTAATTCGTGGCTCCAACAAAACTCATTCTCTATAACCAAGTGGATAAATATTTCTTCCTTACGAGAACTGATTTAATTGCTCCAGTCTTCGAGGTTTAATTTTAAATAGACCAATTATACCCTAAATCATTCATATCATACCCCATTGTTTATTCTCATACAAATCTCCGCCCTTCTTTATGAAAAATTTATTTTAATTCGAACTGTGAATTCTGTTATGAACCTGGAGATAAAATCAAACACTTCCTGTAATCTTTGGAATCACAGCAGTTTTTATTTAAGGATATATATTGTGGATAAATCACTTAATCTCACCAAGTCATTCGCGTCATCGGGCTCTGGATAATTTTTTAATTATAAGCATTTTTTCATATTAATATTTTTGGTTATATTATATTTATGTCGTTCAGCTGTGCCTTTGTGGTAATATTTGATAAATCAATATCCAGTTCTTCTTGGATACACCAAGATAGAACCAATCTTTCCAACATAAGTCATTTATATTAGATTAAAAATAAATGTCATAAAAATTTTTATTTTTGTTAGTTGAAATAACACATTCTAGACATAATTGACCACAACATTAGAATTTAATTCTTGACCTGAAATGTTTGAT
>CM068965.1:67352109-67365648 GCA_035128595.1 Eptatretus atami | reverse complement strand
TGTGCCGCCTGGATTAATCCGCTACTCGAGGCTTGGTTGGAGGATCGCTTGAGGACGGGTTGCTCTGACCTTGCCGCGCAGCGTATGAGAGTTTTGTAGGGCAGCCGGAATCATGGCGAAACCCAATCCTTATCCCTGTGTCGTAAGAGGCGACCAGGGTTGCTGCAGGAAGGGCATCCGGCCGTAATAAACCTATGCCAAATCAGTATGCGGATCATAATGGATGATGCGCTGTGGCGACCCCTAACGGGAGCAGCGCACCGAAGGAGAACAACAACATAGTATACACACATACTATTCGGCCAGTATTGATCTGTGAGATACCTGCATTGTTTCGTTCCACTTTTCTTCCCACACATAGATAAAGGTTCGCTAACTGCACCCAATTCTCTTCCTGTGGCCTCTTCGAATTATTCCTCCGACATCCCACTTGAAGCCCCAGTGCTGTGTGTGTTTCGTCCTTGTTGCAACTCGTACAGTCTTTAAATGTTTCCAATCCTTTGTTTCCTTCAAATGATTCAACTCACACTCCCTTTTCAAATTCAGGTGATGGTTTCGGATGGAAGTATGATAGGCTAATGAAGTAAGTTGTGCATAACCAATTGAACCAAGGAGGGCTTCGATGAAGAAACTCTTTACACCACCCCAAGATGAAAGGACTCAATTATATTACAGTACCTTTTAGACTTAGAGGTGCACACACTCGCCTCTAAGGCCCTGTCACCACTTGACGATTTAGCCAGCGGTATGCCGAGCGTATGAAAAATGTGTCTAAAACGCTGGCACACGTCGAATACGTTTAAGGTAAGTTTTGTATACGTTAAGGAGCACGCTGGCATACGTCCGTTAAGTACGCTGGCGATACATCCGTAGTGCGCCGAGCTCGCGACAATTTTACTGCTTGAAATTTTCGACGTATGCCAGCGTATGACTCACACGTTCCGCATAACGTGGCCATAAGTTGTAGGCACGTTACCGAACATGGTTGACATACGTCGCACACTACTGTAGTTATCATAGATCGAAAACACGTCGACTATGCTAGCATATTCGAACTATTTTAACCTATGAGTAACGTTTGTAGCACGTTACGCACGTTGCACACGTCGACACTATCATACTTAGTTACCATAATGAAACACTCATAATGTTAGCAATCCGAACTTATTCTACCTATGAGTAACGTGTTGTAGGCCACGTACGCCGTCGTTGACACACGTCGACACACGTACTTGTAAGTTACTCATAAGTCGAAACACGTCAAGGTAATGTTTAGCGTCAGTGTTTCCAGACTCCCTGGTTTTTTGGGGGGTTTTTTTTTTTCGGTATGACGGTGATGTTGACACTTCGATTTCTAGTGGGTTTTATAATATAATTAATAGGCTGCCGCTCAACGATTTAAATCATAACCCCACTAGAAATCGAAGTGTCAACATCACCGTCATGCCGAAGAAGAAAAAAAAAAAACAGGGAGTCTGGAACACTGACGCTAACCATTACCTCGACGTATTGTTTTGACTTAGAGAAAATCTTATCAATAACGATGTGTCTCAAACGTGCTTGTCAACGATCGCGTAACGTGCCTACAACTTATGGCCAGCATATGTGGACGTTGAGTCTACGCTGCATACGTCGAAAAATTTCAAACATGCTGAAAATTTGTCAACGTACTCGGCGCGTACTACGACGTATGCCAGCGTGCTTCAGCGTGCTTCAGCGTGCTCTTAACGTATATACAAAACTTACCCATAACGTATTCGATGTGTGCCAGCGTATTCGGCAAATTTTTCATACGTCGGCATACGCTGGCTAAAACGTCAAGGTTGACAGCGGCTGACACTTCGATGTCTAGTGCGTTATGATTTGAATCGTCAAGCCGCAGCCTTTAATAGGCTACGCCACGGATCGTCGGCGATACGCTGCCACGCGCTAGCATAACTTAGACTATCGTTGGGCATAGGTTTTGTGAACGCGACAACACGCTCAGCATTCGTTGATATAAGTTATCTATATGTTATCGAAACGTTCTGTGTACGTTACTAATACGTTATTCATACGTCCAACTCGTTATGAATACGCCAAACTGGAAAAAAAACATCAATAGTCAGCGTACGCCAGCGTTTTACATACAATTTGATACCTTGCCATACGCTGGCTAAAACGTCAAGGTGTGATAGGGCCTTAAGCTGTAGAACCTGGGATCGAATCCCAACCCACTTATAAACTGTCATCTTGTGTTTCACAGGCAGGATGATTAATCAGTGTGTGTGTGTTGTGTGTCGTGTCTGGTGATGTGTGTGTGTTGTGTGTGTGTGTGTGTGTGTGTGTGTGTGTGTGTGTGTGTGTGTGTGTTGTGTTGTTGTGTGTGGTGTGTGTGTGTGTGGTGTGTGTTGTGTGGTTGTGAGGGGGGATTACACTATAGAGCAATTTTTTTTTTGAAACCCACTTTCTTTTCAAAATTTTCAAAAAGGTTTTTTCCCCCTAAACGCTCCCGCAAAACACTGATCCATTCATCTATTGGGACCATACTCTGTGCAGAGCGTTGGTGCTGCCTAAGCAGTCTCCTTGCTATTGGGCACAACCCTGGACGGGTCACCACTCTGTCACAGTATACCAGCAAGCTGGTACTTCATTTTCCGACCTCGGAAGGATGACAGGCAAAGTCAACCCCACCTGGTATTAATTCAGCAGCCAAGCAGGATTTTAACTCAGGACCCTAGGATCCCAAGCCCACCACACTAACCATTAAGCCAACACCAGGCAATTACTGATGAACCTCTGAAAGTTTGACGAAGATCTGTTTGGCCATCCATCAGAAAACTGGTGATACGCAAACAGCCAAACATCTCTCTTTTGGAACAGTACAGATCATTGTTGTCGTGGCTGTGGTTGTTGTTGTATGTGTGCTCCTTCTGTGTACTTTTATATCCTATTTACCTCCGCCACCGAAGGTGGACAGAGGTTATGTCTTCAACCCTGTTTGTCTTTCTGTCTGTCTGTCTTTCTGTTTGTTTGTCTGTGAGTAGGATACCTCAAAAAGTTATGGACGGATTTTGACGACACTTGGTGGACAGGTTGAGTGTGTGACAAGGACAAATTGATTCGATTTTGGTGAAGATCAGGATCCGGATCCAATAATTTACCAAGTGATTCTTCACCATTGAGAGATAGGGCCAAAATGATATCCATCCATCCATTGGGACCATACTCTGTGCAGAGCATTTGTGCTGCCTCAGCAGTCTCCTTGGCTAATGGACACAATCCTGGACAGGTCACCACTCCGACACAGGATAACATCAAGCTGGCACTCATTTTGCCAACCTCGGAAGGATAACAGGCAGTCAACCCCACCGGGTTTTAATTCAACAGAAAGGGGATTTGAACTCCGGATCCTAGGATCCCAAGCCATCCCAAGCCCACCACCCTAACCATGAAGCCAACCCCAGCCATAACAATGATATGTAGCATGATATCTCAAAACGTTATGGACGGATTATGACAAATCTTGGTGTATAAGTTGGGGAGGTGATAAGAAGAAGTTGTTTAGATTTTGGTTCAGGTCTGGATGCTGTCCGGCTTATCAGTGGGATCCAAAAAGTAAACTGTTCACCCTGACGGAGGTATGCACTCTACCGAGTGCCATTCTCTTACTTGCTGTTTTTGTCATGGCTGTGATTGTTGTTGTTTGTGTGCTCCTGTATAAGTACACCCGGTCCCTGATATTTGCGGTTCCAACATTCGCGTGCTCCACGTATTCACGGTTGATAATTTGTGACATGCTCCTACATTCGCAGGAAATTGCCCCATCAATCTCTCTTCTCTGGTATTCCAAGCCATCTCCACTCATGGCTCGCAGACTTCCTCTCCTGTGCACAGCACATGTGGCCCTAAATGGAGTTCTTTATCCCCTCTTCCTGCCAGGCGGGAGTTCTCAAGGTAGGTGTTCTGGCCTGTTCTTTTCTGGTTTTCATCTATGATCTCTCCGACTCTCTGGAAAATCCTCTTTATCTCTTTGCTGATGACTCCACCCTCTGCCGTACCATCGGTCATCCATCAGACCGGCAAGCAGCAGCTTCTTCGTTCACGTCAGATCTGGATAAAATCACAAACTGGTCCAACACGTGGAACATGTCTTTCATCCGGACAATGTCACACTTCACTTTGTCTCTCGAAAGGACCATTTAGAGAACCCCCGATCCACTTTCTCAACAATCCTCTGGAAGAAGTCCTTTCTTTCAACTTCTGGGTCTCACTATCTGCCATGACCTTTCCTGGGAAAGCCCATTTTAAACCTCGCCAAAAGCAGTCGCCGACTGGGAATCCTCCGTCGTGCAAAGTCCTTCCTCGCCCACCTGAGCTCGTACCACTTACAAAGCTTTTGTCCGCATCCTGAAGAGTACTGCTCTCCCCTCTGGGCTGGTGCTCCTGCCTCCACCTTTCTCGGCTTCACGCTGTAGAAACCAAGGCATTTCGGATCATTGGCATCTCTGAAATGAGGCTGAGTCTTGGCCTCTCACTCAATGACCACAGGTTGGTCGGTGGTCTTTCTGTCTTCTACCGTCTCCTCTCCAGCCTCGCCCCCCCCCCTGCTCTCTCTGTGATTTGTCCCCACCACATTTCCACAGGGAGCTCAAGGTCGCCCAACAACCCCTTCTGGTAAACTAAACCAAAATCACGAATCACTGCTCACTTCACCTCTTCATTCCTCTTTTTCCCGCCTTTGGAATAAACTCCCTCACTCTATTCATTCCCATTCTTCCCTCAGGCCTTCAAAACAGCTGTCACCACCACTCTCTTATCATCCCCATCCAAATCCTCGATCTTTCTACCCCGATAATCCATCCAAGCCCACCTCCTTCAAATTCCCTGCTTTCCTTCCTGAAAGTCCCTGTAATGTCCATCTTCTATACCCATGTTCCCGTCCCATCCCTCTCCCTTCCACAGATCTCCTAATGTCTCTGTCCCCACTGTTTGGTCCTTCCCACTCCTCCCCTCTTGTCTCATGCTCCACTTGCTGTGCGTTGTGTGTTAGCTCTCACGCAGCCTCAACAAGGTATCAAAAAAAACAAAAAAAAAAAAACAGTGTGGGCCTCAACATCCGTGGCCTTCACTCAAACCTGACAGATCTTTCCACACAGGTTCACATGACAAACCGACATAATCTACTTAACAGAAACTTTCCTCCAAGACGTCTCTGACTCCCGAGTATCTCTCCCGGTTACTCCCACCTCCGGTATGACAGACCTGAGTCTCGTCCTGGAGCCAGAGTTGCTCTCTTCATCAAAGATCCGACTTCTCACTCTCCATGCACTGCCTTCACTAACCACAATCCAAGAATCCCTCTGGCTATGGCTCCCCTCCACTCCCACCTCATTGTATATGTGTACTGTACGTCACCAAACAGTGATGACTCCATTTACACCTCACTTTCCAAAAACATGGACCAACTTCTATCCACTCATCCCAACTCTCTCTTCCTCATATGTGGTGACTTCAACTGTCATCATGCCAGTTGCTAGGTGGTGGGACTTCTCACCTGCCATGGCACTTCAGCAAAAGACATGGCACTCATTGGGACTGACTCAATCGGTCACTTCCTGACCCGGATCTCAAACAATGGTACTCCATCTCTTCTGGACCAATTCCCCTGAAAATATCTGTTGTTCTTCCTCTGCTGCAATCGGTTCATCTGACCACATGCTTGTCAAAGTGGACATCTTCTGGCTGTTATTAGAGAACAACCTCAGTGCCTTCGAGCCTGGCATTTCAATCAAGCTGACTGCCAGAAACTTGCTCTCTCTCATGCAACAGTTTATCCCATCACGTCTTCAGTTGCCTACCCTTCCTCCCGCCCAGGTACACTGAAGCTTGTGGTGAGGCATGTTGTGCTGGAACAACTTGCCTTCGCCTCATGGAAGGCTAATCAAACTCAGAACAAGTGTGTGTCTACCCTCAGAGAAAGCCAGAAAACAACATCTTTCTAATCTCAAGTCCGAACTCTCAAACCCCTCCACATCCTGTGGTATCTAGTTAAGTCTGCTTCTGGTGAATGTTCACCCTCCATCCCTCCTTACCTCAAATGGCCGCACAGCTGACACTGGACCCGTGAAAAGGCTGACTGTCGAAACTCATGTTTGCTTCAAAATATTGTGCCCCAAACCCATCGCTTCCTAAAGCCACCTTACCGCAGTGGCCACCAGCTGTTCCTGGACTCTGTCTCCTTTTCTCCTGACAAGGTGGAAGTTTTCTGTCAAACCTCGACTCAGATTCTGAAACCGGTCCAGACGGCATCAGCCCACATGTCTAAAAACATATCTGCTGCTCTTGCTCACCCTCTTTCCGTTCTATTCACCCTCTCATTTGCTCAACGTCATCTGCCATCTGCTGGAAATCAGCAAACATTAAAACTCTGAATAAAAGGTGCAAAAAACGATCCCTGCAATACAGACCAATCAGCCTTATACCAATCATCAGCAAGGTTTGGAATCCATTCATCACTTCAGACATTAAATCCTTCTCTTCTCAATGGCTTGATTTCCGATCATCAATTTGGATTCAGAACAGTCACTCTACCCTGGATATGCTGCTTCTGCTCCCCAACAATGGATGGAGATCCTAAAGCCGGACATGAAATCAGAGCCATCTCCCGAGACACATCGCATGCCTTCGATATGGTCTGGCACCCAGCCCTGCTCACCAAACTCTTCTATGGTATTCCTATGGTATCCAAGGACATGCCCACCATGGCTTGCTGCTCTGCTCACCAAACTCTCTTCCTATGGTATCCAAGGTCATCTCCACTCATGGCTCGCAGACTTCCTCTCCTGTCGCAGCCAAGTGTAGTCCTTAATGGAGTTCTCTCACCCCTTTTCCTGTCCAGGCTGGAGTTCCTCAAGGCAGTGTTCTGGGCCCTGTTCTTTTTCTGGTTTTCATCAATGATCTCTCCGACTCTCTGGAAATCCTTTTCATCCTTTTGCTGATGACCCCACCCTCTGCGTACCATCTGTTATCCCTCAGACCGCAAGCAGCAGCTTCTTACATCACTGCAGATCTGGGTAAAATCACAAACTGGTCCAACACGTGGAACATGTCTTTCATTCCGGACAAATCTCACACTCTCACTATGTCTCTCCAAAAGGACGTTGGAAAACCTCCTCCATTATTTCTCAAAATCCTCTTGAAGTTCTTTCATTCAAGCTTCTGTTCTCACTAACTGCCATGATCTTTCCTGGGAAAGCCACATTTCCAGGTTGGCCTCCAAAGCCAGTCACTGACTGGGCATCCTCCGTCGAACAAAGTCCTTCCTTGGCACACCTGAGCTCCTGACCACATACAAAGCTTTCATCAGCAGCATGATGGAGTACTGTTCTCCCTCTGGTCTGGTGCTCCCGCCTCACCTTTCTCAGCTTCATGCTGTGGAAACCAAGGCATTTAGGATCATTGGTGTTTCTCACGATGAGGCTGAGTCTTTGGGTCTCTCACTCTCTCAACGCAGGCAGGTCGGTAGTCTTTCAGTCTTCGCCCGTCTCACGCTGGCCTCACCCCCCACCCCTGCTCCATCTGAGATATGTCCCCCCTCCCCCCCCATTATTTCTGCAGGGCGCTCAAGGTCCTCCAGCAACCCCTTCTGTTAAAACTCACAAAATCAAGAATCATTGCTCACCTTCACTCTTTCATCCTATTTTTCCACCTTTGGAACAAACTCCACACTCTCTCCAATCCCACTCTTCCCTCCAGGTCTTCAAAACAGCTGTTCACCACCATTCTTGTGTTCTCCCATCCAAAACCACGATCTTTTCTACCCCATTAATCCACCCAAACACACCTCATTCAAATTCCCCTGCTTTCCTCATGAAAGTCCCTGAAGTGTCCATCTTGTTTACCCTGTGCACCCCACTCCATCCCTCTCCCTTCCACAGATCTCCTCTTGTCTCTGTTCCCACTGGCTTATCCTTCCCTTTCCTGGTCCTTTTGTCTCCTACTCCCCTTGTTGGATGTTCTGTGTGTTAGCTCTCATACGAGCCTCGACAGTTATATATATATATATATAATATATATATATATATATATGTACATATCTTGCCTTCAGGACTGGTTCCTCGAACCGAAACAATATGATTTGAGAATAACCTCGTTTGCCGCTCTACGTGCGGAGTTATCACAAGGTTTCGATATTTTTACAAACTCCTGTACACGCAACATGTGGTCAAATGACATCGCTCGCATCGACTGTACAACAGTGTATCCGGAAAAAAACATGATTTTTAAAAATATCATCCAATTTATTTAATTCCACATAAGTCAGGGAGATGAGAGATGGCCAGCATGAAGCAAGCTGTGTGGAGCAGACTGTTGAAGGAGGAAGATGGGACTGCGACTGGAGTTGGGTGAAGACTGGGAATTGCCGGGTCGACCTCGGTTCTGAAAGAACAGTGTTGTTGGGTTGTTGCTGCTACCTGGCTCACGACCTGAGGCATGTTCGACGATCAATGCGAGGTGGCCGCCATCTTCCACACCACAATGAAGACACGTACCTGATATTTCTCTCTTTTGTTCTGCCCTGGTGCGTTACTTTTCCTGCGACTCCTTGCTTTCCTCTGCGTAGTTTTCCTTTAGGGGTAGTCGGATTAAAAATCTATCTTCTCCGAGGGAATTGACTGAATGGAATGGGTTCTTCGGTATTTGAATAGCAAAATGAATTATCTAAAACTTGACGTTGTCCGATTTTGATTTTCGTCCCAAGGTCAAAAACTTAGAAAATTGCGAATTTTGACATAAAAATCATACGACCGCCCATACTTTGAGAGCTAGGATGACAATATTTTTATGCATAATCTGAGTCATTCCCCACCTAAAGTCTTGAAACCATTTTGCTCTATCTCGAACACCTTGCCCGTGGCGCCCCCTTCAAGTTTGTTTTACGCTGATTTATCAAAGTATGAATACTCCGAGTGTGAAATGCCATATAGCCTATATGACGTTATATTGTTCCTGGAATGTTCCAGAGAAGTTTTGCACCAAAGGTCATAATCCTTGACCTTTGACCTTTAAAGGCCACAAAGGTCAATTTTCAAAGTTGTGGAATCGAACGGGTTTTCGACCTTCTTCGACGAACTAACTCCAACAAGCTATAGCACGTATCCTGTTTCCTTATTTAATGTCCACGACATTGTTTTGTGACCTTTAAAGATTATGCAAAGGTCAAATTTTGAAAATTGTTGAACAAAACAGGGTTTTCGACATTTTGCAGCAAAAACGTGTTACCCGTACCACATCATGTTGATCATTTTTATAACTTGGTCAAAAATTATCACAATTTCTCATCCTTGACTTCTGAAACAATCTCATCATCAAATACCGTCATGAACCATTGTCGTCTTCAGACTTGTTTATTATTATTCTCAACTGGAGTTTGGTCAGATGAGCTTATGTGCTCGAGCAGAGCCCGTAGGTGAGTGGGTGAGTAAGTAAACCCAGTCATCATTGCTTGAACCAAAAACCGATTTTGATGAAATTTGGCCACAAGCTTCATATCTTATGCCTAACGAAGGTTTATTGACCGCATCAAAATCTGCGCTCATCCAGGCATCTACAGGGGGAGGAGGAAAGGTTCGGCCCCTCCAATAGGTATTTGTTCTCTTTTCCGAAACTACACACATGATTTTTATGAAACTTGTCCACAACCTTCATCACCTGTGATGCACCAAAGTTTGCATGGCATAGAAAATCAGGGTCTAGGGGGTCTGTGAGTAGTTTGAGACCCCCAAAATAGGTATTTGCTCTCTTCTCTGAAACTACAAACTTGAACACATCATCACCCATGATGTACCAAAGTTAATTCACAGATTAAAAAATAATAATAATCAGGGTCTCGGGAGCTGTGTGGGGGGTTTGAGCGACTTGCTCCTCATCCAGGTTAGCTTCAGGATACGCAGTCATACTTTTATAACATCCTTGTTCAGTCAAGTGGGGTGTGCGTTCTTGCTGCATTTTGGTTGGAAGCACTGCTGGGGTAACAAACGAGGCTCCTGTTCCACGGCTTCTAATTTGTCCATCAGACTGTTCCACCCATCATAAGGCCTAAGGTCTGATGGACCATACACCTGTTACAAAATGTCATTGGGCTGTATGTTATAATAATAAATGTCAGTGCGTGTCAGTGTGTTGGTCAGTCAGTCAGTCAGTCAGTCAGTCAGTCAGTCAGTCAGTGTGTTTCCTCCATAATTCCAAAACCATGAACCTAAACGGTCCAAAACTTTCCTAAACAGTCCAAAACTTTGCATGCATACAAAGGGAACTCACAATAAGGGAGTGCATGAATGACAATGAGGTATTTGGGTAAATTTAAACATCCCTTTTAAAGATAATTAACTCATCTCATCATGAAAAACCAAAATAGGCTTGTACCTGGTTTTGTCCCCCTCTCCCTCGAAGGGGTCTTAAGCCGCTACTTGTTTCGGCCTGTTAAAATGCCGAGCCTTGGAACCACGATGTCCTCTCATGGACTAGTTAAAGTATACAATCAAAATCTGTCTTCTGATTTGAGGATCGGAGCATGTGGACTAATCAAGTGTAAAAATCTGGAGTGAAATCTGAAAATTTAAAGAACTCTGATCCTTCTTACTCTGATCCTTCCTTCTCATATTTACAAATCGCCAAATAATTAAGCCGAACATTTCCTTTTGGGTGGAATTATATTGAGTGAAGAAAAGATTAAGGAATGTGCAAAAGTGCAACTTCATTGAGTGCAACGAAAATAATTACGAGAGAGTGCTTGTAATCGAATGCCTGATATTCACTGTATATATGTTGCTAATCGCCTGCCAAGCCAGCTATTCCTTATACCTGTTTCATTTGAGTGCTTGCTGAGGTCTTAAGCTCCTTGGCTAGTGCTCTACAACCTGCTTTTAATGAACATACCATCTTCACCATTATATTACCTTTCCATTTGCTTTCTTTGTCTCTTTTGCTTAGTTGTTCAACTTGAGTGCTATATTCTCAGTGTTTGTCAGTGAAACCCATGGCGATACAGTCAACAGTGGTCCTTTTTTCGGCAATAGTCCTTTTGAGGCCAGGTGGAAAAGGCTGTATTTGCCTGATTTAAATCGATAATTTTTTTAAAAAAAACACAGATCACATTGTTTCACCTTTTTATGTGATCTGCTTTCATTTAGGATGTTGTTTCATTTCATTAGTTGCTTGGAGTGTTGTTATCTTCCAACAATGTCTCAAAAGCGTATGAGATGTTTGTTTGTTTGTTTGTGACGCTACTCCACTGAGCTCCCAGGGTCAATCATGACAAAACTTTATAGAATCACATTTTTACCACGATACACCTTACAAGGGTTTTTAAACAGTCATTTCCTTCACAATTCAAAACTTATAAACACACGAGCCACCACAGCAGGGAAGGGGGTGGAGTCAGGAGGGAGGGGTGGAGGAAGGGAAGGTATGGAGGAGGAGGATGTGAGGAGGAGGAGGGGGAGGGGGGGATGAGGGAGGAGTGGGGTTGGGAGGAGGGAGGGGAAGGAGTGGATGAGGAGGGGAAAGCTGGGGATTGAATGGGGGAGGGAAAGGCTGGGATGGGGGGGGTGGGATGAGGGACCCGGTGTTGCCGGGCAATGATGGATACCTTTCCTCGTCTATATACAAAAGGAGCCGAGTTTCTCCATCTGTAACGCTTTATTTGAAAAGGTTTCTGCTGTCATACAATAATACAAATGGTACCTTTGGAAAGGTAATAATCCATTATCTTGGAAGAAATATTGTTCCTTTAATCACAAAACTTGCCTGTTTAAAAAATCTGTTTTGGCGATTGAGGAAGAAGAAGATGGACTCTGGCTTTAATGTAGTGTTCTAATGTACCATTTATTATTCTACTACAAGCAGGAACCCTTACCAGGACACAGGAGCGCACACATAAGAGAAGATACTAATACACCAGACCCGACATTCGCGGGATACGTTCCGGGAAACCCATGAATGTTGAAACCGCGAATGTGGAGGCATTGTTTTCAATGGAAATGGGGGGATAGGCACCGGGATATCCCGCCATTGAAAATCCACGAATGTCATTGAAAATCTCTCGAAAATGCAAGAAAATGCTGTGGAAATCGACGAAAATCCATGAAAATCCAACAACGAGTGTTGTGGTAAAAATCATGTGTCGGGAAACTTTTTTGTCATTGTTACAATGGAGACAAGGGGGATAACGTTTTTAGTTACCTGGTTCAAATGGGAAAAAGTTTTAATGTTTAAAATGTTTTTCACACAAATACCGATTACAGTTTCATGAAAGATGCTCACACATAAAAAATACGACAACACCAGGTACCGTTTCGCGATTGATTGAGGAATGCATTATAAAGTCTCTTAACATACCTTACCGAAAACGAAAAAAACAACAACATCATGTTCCGTTTCAATCTTTATAAAACAACACAGCACACGTAACTTTGCAAAATGATGAATATGATGATGAAGATGAGGATGAAAAAGAAAAATTAAATGCCACAGAATGGCTCATCTTGGGATTACCCAAGTGAAAGTGCCGATGAGTGGTCATCTGAGGCAGGTGAGGGTGCTGGTGAGGGCGCTGAGAGGGAGGCAGTAGAGGCAGGACAGGCAGAAGAGGGTGCTGGTGTTTGAGGGTGGAGGGACAAGGCTGGGAAATTGTGTTATGGACAGCTGCCTGGTAATTGCTGCAGACTCTTGCGCAGCTCTCCTCTTCAGGAGCAAGCATCGTCCAAAGCCCTCTTGAACTCCCTCAGGTAGCGCTCCATCACCGGGTCGGCATCTTGATCCTTCCGGCATGGAACGCATACCTGTGAAGACCTCAGCGAGGAACTTCAACATGAGTTTCGAGCGTCGGCACCTATTCTCACCACTGCCAGCTTCCTGCTCCTCGGAAGCCTTTGTGATTGCCTCCAAAAATAAAAAAAATAATATACATCGAGAATGGGGAATCCCCCGCCATTGAATGAAAAAGGTCATATAATACATATCCAGATAATGAGGGAGGTGAATTGGAAACAAGACACCATTGTCATCACTTCGAAAAAGTTCCCCAGGGGTGAGGAACGTAGTAACCAAAAATAATTGAAATCAGATAAGCGCGTTTTCCATTTATTACAAAAAATTTTTTCAAGATGGCCGCCCAGTCGGCCATCTTGGATCCGGCCACGCCCAAATCAATAGGGTTCTTCCTTTTCAGGTGGTACATGTGTGACTTCAAATTTCAAATCGATATGGCGAAAAAACATTTTTTCAAGATGGCCGCCCCAGTCGGCCACTTGGATCCGGCCACGCCCAAAATCAATAGGGTCCTTCCTTCAGGTGGTACATGTGTGACCAAATTTCAAATCGATATGGCAACAGTTTATGAGTTATCGCACTCACAGCTATAAATGTTGACGCCCGGACGGCACGGACGACGGACAGCGGACGGACAGCCGACGACAGCCGGACAACCTGGGTGACAACAATATCCCCCTTCCGCACAGCGCGGGGGATAAAATACGCCGCTAGACCGCGAATACG
>CM068965.1:67316963-67340442 GCA_035128595.1 Eptatretus atami | reverse complement strand
GAAACATCTTTAGATTAATTGATGATTTACTAACAATTAATGATGGGTTTGTATTTGATCAGATTCATGATGATATATATCCAAAAGAACTCGAATTCAATAAAGGAAAACCAGACTCACACTTCAGTTTCTTTTTTGGAATTACAAATCAATAACAATAATAATAAATTTCACACCAAATTATTTGATAAACGAGATGCTTTTCCATTCCACATTGTACAAATACCTTTCATCGACAGCAATATTCCTAAAAAGCTATTTCATGGTGCAGTTGCAGGTGAAATAATTAGGACAGTGAGAGCAACCACACGTAGCACTGAACTTATCATTCGATTAAAACAACTAGTCAAATGCATTTGTGGATGAGTGGACACTCATCACTCATCTCGAGATGAGTGGACATGGGAAAGAAGTGATGCTAGCCTCTGGTCAGAGCTTGCCAGCAATTTTGCATTCATGGATGATCTGACAGCTGTCCAAAACTTAGCTGATGTAGCAGTAGAGGTACTGGAGCGATTGAAAAGGTTGATGTGGTGGGCAAGGATGGGCTTTAAGGCAAGAAATTCGAGGAGTGTTGTAGTGAAATGAGGGATGGTAAGTCACGTTCACAGATTGGAGCTGTGAGGGGAGGTGGTTCCATCATTGGCAGAGGGCCCCGTGAAGAGCTTGAGAAGATGGTATACCTTGGAGTTGACTGATGTGGGAAGTGTGGAGGAGGAAGGAGCAGGCTGCTGAGAGGTTTGAGGAGGATTGATGGATGTGGTTTGCCAGGAAAGTTGAAGATATGCTGTTTGAATTTGGATTATGATATTGCGAATGGACATGTAGAGAGGATGGAGGCTTTGGTCAGTGGGTTTTGGAGGAGGTGGTTAGGAGTGCCACACTGTTTGACAAATATTGCTTTTCATGATCATGGTGGAAAATGCAGGTTTCCCTTAACATCAATAACCGAAGAGTATAAGGTGGTGAGTGTGCAGGAGTTTATGATGACATGGGATTTGAGTGATCCAGTGGTGAAGAATGCGATGGCAAGTCGGAAGTGGAATGCAAGAGTTGAGGTGAATGAAATGGAGGAACAATTGTAACAGGAGGAGGTGATGGGAATGGTGAAGTATGGGAAGCAGAGTTTGGGATGGACGAAGTATGATCTATAGGGAAAGGCATGTGCGAAAGAACAGAGGAAGATGGTTGAGAAAGAGGTGAGAAGAAAGGAGAAAGAGAGCAGATATGTAAAGGCAGTTGGACAGGCCCAGCAAGAGGCTTGGATTCAGTGGGAGTGTGTGCAGGTGAGGATGTTGAAGAGGCAAGAGATTTGGAGGAAGGAGCCAAAACTGTTGAATTTTCTGTTGTGAGCAGTGTATGATGTGCTTCCATCACCAGCAAACTTGAGAATGTGGAGGTTGTTACAGAGTTGAGCTGCTCTTGGTGTGGAGGTCGGGGAACAATGCAGCATTCACTGAGTGCATGCTCCGTCACGTTGGCAGCAGGAAGATATCGATGGTCGCACAATCAAGTACTGGCAATGGTGGTGCGGATGATGCAACAAGAGGTGATGCGACAGTGAGAGAGGGGAGTGGAGAAGGAGGAGGAGGCCAACGGAAGAGAAGTGTTGTTTGTGAAAGAGGGCCAGGTGGTAAGAGGTGGAAGGAGGAGGACGAAGGCAAGAGATCTGCCAAATACCCGTGATTGATAGGTGGTGGCAGATGTAAAGCCGCAAATGGTATTTCCAGAGGAGATCTGCCTGACAAGGTTGCGGCCTGACATTGTCATCAGGTCAGGCACAAGAAGACAGGTCATCTTGGGGGTGTTGTCAGTATCTTGGGAAGATAACATGGGGGAGGTGCACTAGAGGAAAAGAAGAAAGTATTGTGAGCTCGAGGTGGAGTGTCAGGAGGTTTGGCGAGTTTCTTGTTAGCTATTTGAGGTGGGGTGGAGAGGGTATCTTGGCAATTCCTTTCATGCATTTCTCACTCCATTTGGAGTGTGTGGAGTGGAAAGAAGGAGGATGTGTGAGAGAGTGGCTCAGGTTGCGTTGAAAGGCTCACTTTGGATTTGGAGGAAGTTTATGGAGGCAAGTTGAACGGTGTAGGTTGAGGTTGGTTGGTGGTTCTTTCAGCCCCAAAAGGGGTAGTGGACTGAGCGTGGAAGAGATATGGAGTTATATGTGTTTGTGTGTATGGTTGTTGTTTTGAACAGTGAATGTTTTTCGGCTACTTAGTTGGTTCTGTGTGTGTGTGCATGCGTTTTTTTGCATGTGTTTTTCTGTTGAGTGGTGTATGTTGTAAGGTTGGGTGGATGGTTGGTTGCTCCAGAATGTATTGACAGTGCTGTGGATTCTGGAGGTGGAAGCCGTTGTTACCCCATCCACGCGAAGTGAAAAGCAAGGTTAAGCAATTGGTTCATTGTCCGTCTGTCCGTCCATCTTGTCAGTTTATGATGGAGGAATAACTAATTTAAATCGAATGTTATCACTTGAGCATGAATTGGAACATGAATGGAAAGACAAGTCTTTAGTTTTAACACACTTTGTCTTTGAATTTGACCCGATCGCACATGCGCCCATACGAGTACACGCTTGCGCCAGAAGGAGTGAGATAATATTTTTTACTCTGGTTGCTTACGGCAGTGAAACAAAATTGAAAATCATTCCAAACAGGAAACCTACAGTTTTTAAGGACGTCATAATGGACACGTACAACAGGCATGAATAACTAATGCAGCATGCTAAATAGGGTGTATTAGATGCTGGAGAAAATGGCGGAAAAACCCGGAATTAATTTATCTATACGCCTTTAAACCTCTTTAAACCTTTATTTAAATTGAACTATATATTTGAACACTGTATAAGTGAAATTGCCTTCATAATTCCAAGATCCATGCAATGTATCGATATGTAGCATGAGAGGGTGTGGCATGTGAGAGTGTGGGGGTGAATCAGAAGCTGCGGTATGGCTATGTACATCTAAGGTAATCAATAAAACGTCCATCTCCCAAACTGCGACTCAACGTCCTCTTATTACAGTGTATAAGGTGATGCATAGGACTGCTTCAGTAGAGTGAAGCTTCCAAATTTTTTTAAAATGATCTTTAACACGTTCCCCATCACCAAATTAGCTACAACAGCAAAGACCGGTGAACCCACAGCTGTGCCAAATATTTGTCAGTAGTGTGCACCATAATAGATGAAGGTCATGCTGTCTGACAGCTGTCTGGAAATACCAGACCTCCTCTGAAGATGAAGGTCATAATAGATGAAGGTCATAAGACTGCCAACTCTTATACTACACACCACCCCTATTTGGAAGCCAAGTATGCATGTGCGTATACTGTACGTTATTTTCAATTTTTTTCATTTCTTATCCATTGCTGGTGAAACCCCACCTTATGAGACAACTCGTAAGCAGATAGTGGGACAAGATATTTTCAATTCCGTATGCCAGGTACGAGCTATCCGGAAGACTATTTTTGGCACTGAATCGATGTTGGTGTGACGTCATTGTTAATGGTAGATCATGTGCTGAGTACCACACTTGTTTGTTTTTTGCTACTTGTCATTACCCTTCAAAATGGCACGTACGGATGCAGATGAAGTGGCAAAATTTCTCATGGAGACTGATGATGATGATCATGATTATTACATCGATTTATGTTCACCGAACTGCCAGCTTGTTGCGTTATTGGGCACAGCAGCATATTCTGTTTACAATACAATAGCGTAAACTTTTCTATTCTCGGGTCAGAATCTGGTACACCCAGCACTACAAGAATACTCGTAGTCTGCAGTCAACGTGGCAAAATCATTATTTTATTAAAACAGTCATATTTATTACGTTGATAGAATGATTAAAAAGCTACGACACGTCACGGAAAGGTAAGTTTACAAGACTGAAAGTCTGGGACGAACTGCTGGCAGAGATCATCATTCACCATGCCTTCCTGAAGTGCTGCATATCCAACAGCTTGGGATGACATGGAAGACGATGTGATGTGGGAGGACAATTCTGGAAGCCTCTCAGAGAGCAAGGACAGTGACACTGATCTCCTGTACGCCGATTCAAACGAGGAACTTCATGCAGTGTTCGACGAGACCGACGATGATGAGTTCCTGGGGTTTTAGCTTAACTGCTTTACCCAGCCAACAGCTGACAGGGCTGGAATCGTTGACTTCGAGGCAAGCGTTTCATGAGCGCAAAAATAATTGTCGGGAGCGTGAACGTCTTAATGAGAAATTGTAATTTTTTTATGCATCATGTGGGAGCGCAACAAATGTCAGGAGCATGAAAATCTTCCGGAGAAATGATTGGAGACTTTTTCTGTGCGATGTGAGGATTATCGGGAAATGCATCCATATTTTTTTCCCGTCAAGAAAGGGTCAAAAATGGGGGTGCACCTTTTCCTCAAGTGCACCTTATACTCTATACTTTGGTATATACTTGAACAATGCATGGGGTATCATGTTCTATGTAATCTCCATTTTTGTTGTAATTTGTATTCTGGCTGATTGAGGGTGGGGGTACGTATACATCCAAGTGTACTTGCTGCATGTGGAGGCATATGTGCCACTGCTGGCCCACCTTAGCTGATCGTATCGAGGTTGAAGGGCCAAAACGGGATGATGTTGAAGACTTCAACTGAAGACCCGGTCAGCAAGGCACACATGTGGCCCAGATGTGTTTTGAAATTGCATATATACATCCATATATATATATATATGTTATGAAGCAGAAGTGTCCATCTGTCCTTCTCCGAACTACTCCCTCAGTTTTTTGGATTACCTGCCAAACCTTCTGTGGAACGTTTTAGGGTTAAATCCGGTGTCCTAAGTTGGGTGGGAGGTTTCACAAATACCTCAATACAATTATGATTTTGAGTTTCGATCCGTACGAAGCTGCTCCCTATTTGGATGTAATGTCAGAACGGTGTTTATACTCGTTTCCCTCAGGAGTGTTTGCAACATTGTATTTTGTTATATTAATGGTATAATATTAATTTGTGATTGGAGTGATGCTGTTTGGAATGAAAATATAGAGAGATTGAGTTTAAAGGAGATTCAGGAAATGATGTGAGGGGTTCCACCCATGACATTCATGGATTCAGAATTTGCAGTTTTGCCATTGTGACATCACAGAAATGTTACCCACCTTACTTCTGTTGGGGTCAACTGCAGTAAGTTTTTGCTCAAGTCCTTCATGAACTGGCTGTCCATGCCTGACGTTCGACTGAAGGTGTCACAGGAATGTGGAATTGATTGGTTCATGGTTTGGCATTCGCTGTTTCTACATTCTCTGAATGGTGAAGAATCACTTAAATTCTCGTATCCGGATTCGGATCTTCACCAAGAAAAAAATCAATTTGTCTGTGTCACAGAACCAACCTGC
The DNA here is from genome assembly GCA_035128595.1 of Eptatretus atami. Taxonomy (NCBI): domain Eukaryota; kingdom Metazoa; phylum Chordata; class Myxini; order Myxiniformes; family Myxinidae; genus Eptatretus; species Eptatretus atami. The sequence goes on along the minus strand of CM068965.1, from coordinate 67,335,064 downwards.
CCACAAAATTTCATCTGAATCCGTGCACAATTTTTTGAGATATCCTGCTCACAGACAAACAAAAAGCAGACAAACAGATATGGGTGAAAACATAACCTTCTTCCACCTTCGGTGGGCGGCGGTAAAAACAAAGCATTGTGACCGGTATACCACTTAGGTACAATATAAATATATATATATATATATGTATATATATATATATATGTATATATATATATGTATATATATATATATACAGTATATATATATATATATATATATATATATATATATATATATATAACGGCATTGCTAATTGAGGTATCATTTCCCAGCAATTTTGGCCTAAACAACGCAGAATTCAAGAGAATGACCAAATTCCAAGGTCTCAAGAACAATGTGAAAAGATCCTGGAATCTGAAGAATGCTGAAATTGTAGCAGTGATCATTGGAGCAATGGGAATGATGAAGAAGAACCTCACAGAGATCTTAAAAGTTATACCTGAGAATATTTAAACAAACAAACTGCAGTTGGAAGCTGTCTGGGGCTCAGTGACGATCCTGAAAAGATCCCTCGGAACAAAACTTTTCGAACAACACAACTTCACAGCTTGGTCCCTGAATTGTGATCCCCTGTGACCCTTGCCAAAATGGGGGTGGATACTTCGAGACCTGGGAAGAATCTGTTCCACCTTCTGAAACCGAGCTGTTAGGAGATAACAACCAACAGCATACACACACCCACACACGCACACGCACGCACATACATCCCATGAAATTGCTCTGCAGCACCTGCCTGCATGCCTTGATCTGCCTTCTGGCGAAACATGTCCCCCAGGTCTCATCACCTTACCGGCAGGAGAGGGATGTCATAATGGCAACTAAATTGAACGAACAGTGTCTTTTCCTGTGCATCGAGCATACATCAAGATAAAGGGTATATTTCAGCCTCATTCTGGTGATTATGCTGCCAATGTCCAGTGAAAAGTTATGCATTTATAACCTGTTCCTATGTGTTAATGCAGCACTCTAAATCTTGCATCCAAATTTGTGCATTAAGCGGCTGCCACCAAGATGCCTCATAAATGAAGTTTAATTGGAGCTATCCTTATTGCCCTCCAATCCAGTTTCAAGAAAACTATATTTCACCACATTATAACATCTATGCCAGTGACTCTGCAATACAGGGGTCGCTGTCAATACAAACTTGCCATTGGCTGATCATTTTCCAATTGTAAGTTTTTCACCATCACGAGGTCTCATGACATAGCCTTGTGATTGATCGTCTGACTCCCGCCGCTGTCCCCCCATTTCTTTCTTTACTTCGATGAGGGTGTCATGTGTTCGTTACTATAATTATATTTTTTAATATCTCCCTGTAGGTTGACTTTTGGAAAAGTTTAATTCCATTGTTATTAATTATGATTAAATTAAGTTGAATAATCTACCATGGACCATTGGCCCACTAAATATTTGTAGGTGCCTTCTGCTCATAATATTTCATTTTTACAATACCCCCAAAAGCTCATTTGCATATTTTCGAATAAATAAATTTGACCAGAAATCTGCGCAAGACCAAAATGAGAGAACTATGTGAGTCTGTGATTGTGTTTACATGACTGAACATAGCTCAGAGACTAGATTGAACCACTCCCAGAACATGTGACTCATTCTCCAGGCTCGTCCGCATGGGCATTATTATCCCTGACTGATGTCGGCCTCCTCATGTACCATACTGGCAATAAAATATTCTGTCTAACGCTACCAAGATTTATCGTAAGAATGTACTTTGTTTTGGAAAGAGCTCAGAGGTGATCATCAAATTGTGAATCGTAATCAACCAATCGTTTTCACATCTTGGATCATGTGTTTGCAAGTTCGCTGCATCTTCCTGCAGACCATATGCGAGTGTAGTGCATTTGAGAATTATTAAGAACACCTCTAAATTTGGCGATATTAGATGGTTCGAAGTGGATTTCAAAATCCCTGTCACTCCGATGACGGCAATCGTAAATTTGGGGTCAAAATTGATTTTCCTTATGCGATTTTGTGGGTGTCCGACCGGGCATCCAAGACCCAACCACTTCTAAAATGTGGGTGCCCGACGCTAAAATTAGGTGCACCCATTAATGTATATATATGTATATATATTATATATGTATAATCTCTATACGAATAAATGTCTGTGTGTGTGTGTGTGTGTGTGTGTGTGTCAGTGTGTCTCCTCCATAACTCCAAAACCATAAAACCTCGCAGCCTGAAACTTGCATGCATACTAAGAAAACTCCAAGGAAGTGCATGACTGAAAAATTGGGTGTTTGGGTTAATTAAAACACCCCTTTTAAAGATAATTAACGGCCTTATTTAATTATATCCTTCATCAGGCAAATCTCAACCATCTCACTTTCTGGGGTCTTAAGGCGTATCCTAGGAAACCTCGCTGGTCTGAAGCTGCCATGTTTTATGGCCTGCTCAACCATGCCTTCACTTGGAACAGGCAGCAAGGATTTCTTAATGATAGTTTTCTTTTTTCACTTTCATCACTCATATTATCATTGCCTGTTCATCATAGCGACAAATCTCTGGATACATCACTTTTGTACATGCTGTAGTTTTCAAATTAGGAGCTTGGAGCTATTTCATGCATTATATGATGCAATTTTCCATGATCGACACTCACAGACAAATTAAAGTATATCATCGAAATATGATTTCGGCTTTAAGGATCACATATCGTCGGGACAAAATAAGTGTCAAAATCTAGAGTGAAATCTGATAATTTAATGAAATAACGAGTCTTATAACTAAGCCTATATACCTATATACCAACTCTACCATTTAAAATTTTTAGAACACCCCCATTTTTCCAGTTTTTACGGAAATTTAAGCAGTTTAATGTTTCAATGTACTCTGAAATTAAAGCATAGAACAAATAAACAATTGCAGACAAAAAAGAAATCATGGAATAGTTTTGTTGAACAAAATTTCATCTAAATTTTTGACTCATCAAAGTAGCCACCTTTTGCAGATATAACAGCCGAACATACTCGTGGCATTCTTTCTACAATGGAAATCAAATATTTTTCGGAAAGTTCTTCCCAACACTGTTGCAGAAGTTCCCACGAATGTGTTGCACTTGTAGGTTGCTTTGCTTTCACCCTTCTGTTTAGTTCATCCCAAACCAGCTCGATGGGGTTTAAGTCTGGAGACTGTGCTGGCCATTCCATGATTTGAAGCCTACCATCTTGTTCTTTTCTTCTAACGTAGTTCTGACATAGCCTGGAGGTATGTTTTGAGTCGTTATCTTGCCGTAGGATGAACCCCTGACCAACTAGGCGTAGACCAGAGGGTGTTGCATGGCGCTGCAAAATGCTGTGATAGCCCTTTTGGTTCAGGGTGCCAGTCACTCTGTACAAGTCGCCGACTCTGGATCCAGCAAAACAGCCCCTGATCATCACACTTCCTCCTCCATGTTTGACAGTTGGTGTCACACACTGAGGAACCATCCTTTCGCCTACTCGACGGCGTACAAAACCCTGCGTGATGAACCGAAGATTTCAAATTTTGATTCATCGGTTCATAAAACCTTCTTCCAGTTTTCAGTAGTCCACTGGCGGTGCTTCTTGGCCTAGGCAAGCTTCTTTTTCTTATTTTGCCATCTTAGCAATGGCTTTCTTTCTGCCACTCGGACCTGTCAAACCTGCAGCTCGAAGTCTTCTCTTCCCAGTTGAAACTGAGACTTCCTTACTTCGACCAGTGTTAAGCTGTGCTTGAAGCTGCGTCCTGTGAGCCGCCTATCACACAAGCTGTTGACTCTCAGAAACTTGTTTTCTGATTGTGTTGTGCTTTGGGTCTGCCAGACCTCTTCCTGTCAGTTTCCTCCAGTTTCCAAGTGCCTTTTGATGGTGTAGGAAACTGTACTCACTGACACCTTGGCTTTCTTTGCAATTTCTCTCAAGGAAAGACCTACACTTTTAAGAGTTATAATGGTCTGTCTGTCTTCCTTTGTTAATTGTTAGGGTTATGATAGCATCTTTTTCTCACCATTATGATAGCAATATACTACTTCCTGCAGTGCAATATTGTCCAAATAATGCTTTCAAGAGGGTGTAGCAACACAGTCTGTTCCAACACTGCTTTTATACAGACAAAGGGTTTGTAACTAATCAACAAAAGTTGGGACAACTAGGAATTGTTTGCATCAACTTTCAAGGCTTCATTTACTTCCATTGCTGCAGAACAGCTGCAGTTGCTAATACCTTACTTGTTCCCTGAAAAGGGCCTTTTTTAACAACTCTGAAATTTACATTCTTTTTCAGATTTTGGTAACCGAAACTTTTTTTAAACCTCTGACAGTTTACCGCTTAGCTTTGTACCATTTCAAGTTATTCACTGGACTTGAACTAATTAAATTTCAGTAAATACTGAAAAATGGGGGTGTTCTAAAACTTATGACCGGTAGAGTATTTACTTCAAGCAAGCAAGGTGATGTTCCCTGCTTCTCCATTTATACACAAGAAAATGTGAAATTTCCAAAGCATTAAACTTATCTTTTTCTTCTGTTTGGAGAATTGTATTGAGTGAACAACAGATTTTGGAATGTCCCAAAATTAACCAGCTTCATTGAGCTAAAGATTTAATGCATTCACTGCTTGACCTCGCACCCTGTCCCCTTACGTTTTAAAATACGTTTTAAATTATAGTTCTTACGTTTGCACGGAACGCGAACTGATGTACCACCTGACTTGTGCACAGATGAGCAGGCAAAATGGTGGATTTTCTGCAAGGTTTATTTCACGGGCGATTGAACTTTGAGATGTCTCCAGGGTTGTTCTACATTAAACAGCAACTCTTTTGTGGATAAAGTCATTATTTCAATGAATTCAAGTAATTTCTTTAACTTCTGCGGGCGCGATGAAGACCGGCTTTAAAGTTAAACGGATCCTATATATTATGCAGCTACAGCCTGGCCAGCTGTTCCTTATCAACAATTAAATTGGAGTGCTTGCTTGAGTGCTTAAGGCACTTGCTGAGCACCCTACAGTCGGGAGTGGTACTACGCTACGTCATTCTGAGCGAGTGGCTCTTGCTCTGTCACTGAGTGAGTGGTTCATGCTCCATCACTCTGAGTGAGTGGTTCATGCTCCATAATTCTGAGCGAGTAGTTCGTGCTCCATCATTCCGAGTGAGTGGTTCGTGCTCCGTCATTCTGAGCAAGTGGTTTGTGCCCAGTAATCTGAGCAAGTTGTTCGTGCTCTGTCGTTATGCACGAGTTGTTGGAAATAACACCCGATTTCAAAGCCATTTGCCGTATTAACATGTTTTCAAAATTATCGAGCCAATTTTTGTTCAACCCGTCACATGCAGCTGTTTATAAAGATTAATGTTTGTGAACATATCCCGGAAATGTCTGTATAAATTCAATATTGTTTTTCGGTGAAAGCTACTCAAGGATTTTGGGTTGTATACATTGCCCTCCAATCTGCAGATTTCCGAAAAATTGCCGATATCGTCAAAGCACAAGTATGTGTGTGTGTGTGTGTGTGTGTGTGTGTGTGTGTGTGTTGTTCAAAAAACAAAACATATTCTCTCTGCTAACTCCCCTACCCTAACCCCTCTCTCTCTGTCTTTGCCCCATCCTTGCTCTACCCCCTCCCAATACAGTGCAGCACCCTCCTCCCACACCTCTCTCCCTCTCCCTCTCCTTCTGTCTCTGGACATATCCAGATAGTGGTTATGTCTGGATGGTGGTTGCGGTGTTTGTCTCAAAATATGTCCGGGCGGTATTTATAGTATGACCAGTAGAAAATGGATTTCAGACATTATTTTGTTTCCATCTTCACTGTTATTCTATGCAGAATCATTTTGATGAGACAGTATGAATTGTAGTTAATGCTCTACCGCACGTCTACCTTCCCTTCCTCTCACCTCTCGCTGCATTCCATTCTCCCTCCCTGTCACTCTCCCCCCACCCTCTCCCTCTCCCCCTCTTTATTTGCCCACTCTCAGTATTCCCTTCAGTGAAGTGACGGGTGATATTTGCGAGTTATTTATATAAACAAAGCCCCTTTATTTACTTATAAAACTCCATAATAACATTTGCAGTGCCATTACCAATGCCAAACGAAGTCGTCCAATACGGATATTGTCAATACGTCCAATACTGTGTCGGATAAAATGCTCTCGAGAACGTTTCTCCATAGACATCATGTGATAATGACCTCTTATCGCACTATCCTTGCGTAACACTCACTCCTCTGGTACACATTCTGAGCGTTATAAAGAGGTATGTCTGTAATTCAATTGAAATAAAACAAGCTCAGTCCCATAAATGACCCCGACGTTGAATGAAAGCTGATTACCAAATGATGTTGATACTTGGGCAGCCGATTACCAGACAGAATATAACAAGAATGAATACCTTGAATGATCGGGTGTCAAATAAAAGTCGATTACTATGTGATGTTGATGATACTTGCACAGCTGATTACCAGACAATACAAGCTGAATACCATGAATGATGACGAGGTCAAATAAAAGCCGATTACTAAATGATGTTGATAATAATACTTACATAGTCGATTACCAAACATAAAAAGTAAATAAGAAGCTCAATACCATCAATGATCATGAGGTTTGTGTAGCTGAATTGCAGGCAATATGACAACATAAACTTTTTCTTTCTTTTGCTTCTCCCTGTTTTTCTCTGCAGTCCTATGGACATGATCTAATACATATTTATCCAAACATGCAAAAGAACTGCATTCCTTTTCTATTCCACATCCCTGTGAAGCATCAGTCCCTTTTTCCCCACAGCCAGCACAGCTATTTATTTCATTTGTAATATTGCAAATAGGTGAGCTTTCCGTACATAGTCCCTTGCCATCTACGACCTGGCCAGAATTTGTCACCGTAGCCGCTCTGACGGCTTGACGTGTCGCCTAATTTTAGTCCCATCATTGACTACGCTCGTATATGTTTTACCAGTCGTAGTCATAGCCATAACAGGAGTAGCCCAGTCACAAACTACGTTGACATATGTTTTAGCAGGTGTTGTAGTCCTTGTAGCTGTGAATGGTCGAGGTTAAATTAAAGACCCATCACCGACTATGTCACCAAAACTTTGTTTCCCACTCATACATGAACGGGGCACAGAATAGGTACGCTCTGAAAATGGCTCACTTTCACTCTCTGTGAAAACCATTGGACCTATTTCAAACATGGAACCTTCAGCATACATGCCAAGCTATTGTCTCAAATTATGAGTGTAAGACATGAAATGCTGAATGTTTCTAAAACTCACCAAAATGGAGGTTCCATTTTCAATACTGCACCCAGCAGCATTTCTGCTGTGAGAATCGAAAAAATGAATACAATCATCATCCTGCATTGCAAAACTGGTAAAACTACCACTTATTGATCCTAAACTGATAAGCACACACTTTGACAAGTGCATTGATGTCAGAATGGCATCATACAGACAGTAACTCCCAAACTCAGGCTGTGAAAATAAGTTAGACAACATGATGATTTCCAAACTGAAACACTTTAGGAGCATCCAGGAATCTCAGATACATCTGTTGATGCATATTTGACAGGTGTGAATACAGTCCTGTCTCCCTCAACGAGGATAATATCCAAATCACGCCTATTCTAAGAGGCAACAGGTTTAATCTGAGAATAAACACTTGCGAGAAAAGAATTAGCAGTGCACTGCTTTCCAGCATTATAGCCAAATATGTGTGCATTTCACTGATTGAATGAACCAGTTACAGCTTTAAAATTCCAAGGCTGTAAAAACATTTTCCTTTTAGTGTTGTTATTGCAAAGTACATACAAAAAATACACTTAGCTTTTCAGTAATAACCGTTGATGTGAGGAGGATGAGGAGGAGAAAACAATTTGAAAACCCCTCCTATTGATAGAGTCAAACGTTGGGGTAATAAAAGTTTTAAAAGCTGTAGAAAAAAAAAACTTTTCCCAGAAGTTTACCACCGTTGATGCACCGTCTTTTATACCACCTTATTTAACACGTTACATTAGTTTTTCATGCCCCTTGCTTGTGTCCTTTATGATGTCCGGAAAAAAAACGGAGTTTCCTGTTTGGGATGATATTCATTTTGTTTTGACGGTCAGACAGGCTGACAGATTCAACCAATGACAGTACCTCGCTCCTCCGTGCGCATGAGCGATCGGGACGAGATTCCACACAATTTGCCAAATTCAGAGCCAAAGTACAGTACTGCTAAACTGCAGGCAGGTTTGTGTTCCAATTCATTGTCAGATTCATGTTCTGCAACGTTAAAAATAATATGGAATAGGGCAACGCCGAGAAGCGAACGTAGAATTCTTCTTACATTCGCTTCTGACTTTACCTATAACTTGTTGACAACTGTATACGCAATTTCCGTTACTTCGGCCTTGATTCGGGATCAGCGATCAAATAACGTAAATCACGATTAAAAATTATTTTTTGATGATGCGGGAGATATCTTTATTAAAATCAGTGGAGGAAATATACACCATGTCTGATATTATTTGGGTCTTTCATGTCTCCGACGATGCCTTTATCTCCCGGCATGCATCATTCCCATGACAAAAACCGGAAACAAAAAAAAACCAGAAAAAAAAAAAAAACGGAAGCAAAAGGTCATAGCCAACCACACGGATTCCAAATTGCCAGGGTATTGTGTTGTTTTTGTTGTTTCCTATTCTCTCATGTGCACGCGTTAAGTAATATTCACAAGATAGAAATAAAACCCAATCGTGTTTATACACCGCACAGCGTTTAACAACAACCGGAGCAAAAGGTCATAGCTAACGACACGGATTCCAAATAGTCAGGGGTATTGTGTTGTTGTTGTTGTTGTTTTTGTTTTTGTTTCCTATTCTCTCATGTGCGCGTTAAGTATGAAGCTCACTGCGTTCGCTATAACATTAAATTGAAATGAAGTCGTTCCTCGATTATAGACAGACAGACAATGTGAACCAATTGCTTCACCTCACATTTTGCTTCGCACAGTGGGTAAAACAAATATATATATATATATATATTATATTATTATATATAATATATATATATATATATATATATACAGGGGGCTGCAAAAGTAGGTATACAGTAATGAAAAACAAAACGTGCGCACAAAACGTATTTTATTGATTATACAAGCATATCAATAATAACATACCAATAATAAACATATCAATAATAAACATATTAATCTAGTATTAATGAATGAATTCTAGTATTAAATGAATCCTCGCACCACTATTATAATACTGGTAATACTGGTATAATCCTTACTGTATATCTACTTTTGCAGCCCCCTGTATATATGTATGTATGTATATATATATATATATATATATATATATATATATATATATATATATGCAGAGAAATGACAGACATATATAACAGGGAACATACAAAGGGATGACAGGAATGATGAATAGCTAACTTGACACCCTGTTTCTAGCAACCGAATGCAATCGAAAAAGTAACTTATCCTAAATGCGTAATAAAAATATAACTGACTCCACTAAATAGTTATCCCATCCCGTGGGGCATTTTTGCTTTATCCACAAAATCACTCTTTATTTGTTGTCATGACTCAATTGTGTGTCCCATCACAACCATTGCACATTTCAATGAGCTCTGTATATTTCAATGAGCATGCATTACTTGGAATGCAAAAACAATGCTTATGTTTTATTATAAGTGTATATAGTCACCAAAACACAACCTTTTTGTGATTAAAAAGGAAAATAAGCATAAAAGTTCACAATGTTTTGTGGTTTTGGAAAAGTCCCGGGGAGTTACATCCAACACATAAAGTATCTCTGGAGTTTAGATTTTTCCATAGTGATAATTTAGTTAGGTTATTTATCCATCCCCTCATATGAAGTAAAGGGAGATGTGTTATGATTATAGGTAGAACCTTCCCCATTGTTCTCTTCCTCATTTTTATATATTCATTTTTCGAAGCCTGATTTTCCGACACCCGTCCTTGAACTGACTGCCATTCTCAAATCCTTACAGCTTCCGACACTTGGACTTGAACCCCAGTTTTCAAACTTCATTCTCAAACCCAAATCCTCAAACCATGTCAGTTCACCAGTATATTGGCGAAATAATCACCATTCCAGTGCTGTAATTGTTGTGTTCTTCCCCTTTCAACATCGGAAATGATGCTCTGCCAGAAACGCCCTGCCCCCCCCCCCCCCGACGCTCTGGTAATGAATCCTTGCCAATGGATTATAGAGCATTTCAGAAGAACCTGGGAGGAGTGGTTGGAGTGGAGTTGATGTTCAGATCCGGTGCAGTCCGAGTCCAGGAGACAGCAACCAGATCCTGAGGAGTTTGTATCCAGTCCGGGGGTGAACATCAGTGGCGCTAACAAGTGCTTCCAAATGGAACACGAGGGTGCCAAGTGAGGGCGCTCCCAAACGTGCTAGGCAGAACTGGCATTCCTCACATCTTGGTGACACAAAAGGTGCGGCGCTCCCCAAACTGCCAGGCGGAACAGGTGCTGACCAAGCTGGTATAACTGATTTCTTACACATCTTACGCACATGCACCATCTAACCTTGCATGTTTCAGCGTATCCACCTCAGGGCTCACCTGTTGTGGAGCATCAACTAACGACACGAGACCCCAACAGCTCTTTTCAGAGCTAAGCATGACATGATACCACACAGCAGTACACCTGCCACCCGCTCCTCTCACTCACCTGCATTGACAACTCGTTGAGACCCACAGGGGCCTAGCCTGCTCATGTACAGGTGAGGAAGGGGTCACCAACAGGTCCTAACTTCTTTCTGTTCCCCTTTATGTCTAATTTCCCTGGATGAATGTGGCACCTGCCTGTATTTCATTTAAAACCGGTTGTATGAGGAGTTTCTTTGAGTGCTAAGGGTAAGACTATTTCATATGTGACACTGCAATCTCTTATAAATAACTGTATCTGTATAAGTACATGCCTGTTTAATACAATATTTGTTGTTTCCAAACATGCTCACGTGTCTCGTTCCATCATTGGTTAAACATAGTGTGCAATAAATAAAAGGTAAATTTTACCCCACCGATTTGCTGTGCTAGTCGAGCTGGCAGCCCACCTACAGTTTTGCTCAACAGGTCAGGTCAGGTCAGGTATGGGAGCATGCGCCGGAGCAGCGCGTCGCTGCGTCCACTTTCCACCGGTACTCCAGGGGCCTCCGTCTGGCCATCCCCCAGGCAGATACCAGGCCCATCCCCATCTCCTTGAGATGCCGGTCAACCTGCTGCAACCATAGGTAATTAATTGACAAAGGTGTAAGGCCAAGAGCATGGTACCTATCTGAGGTAACTAGGTAACCGGGAAGGTAACGCGAGAGTTTAGTGTGGGGACCTTGCCAGAGCTAGTCACCTTAGATGGCGTCCATAGTTGCTTCGCAACCTGTCGGGTTGCGGAGTTATCCGTGACTCATCAGCTTCAGGGTCAAAGGTCAGGAAGCTGAGAGAGGCACTCCTGACCTGGCGACAGGTCCCTAGCAGTATATTGCATGAATGGAAGCATTTCCCCAGCATCAGTTTTAAAGCTTTGTTTGGATCACGGCCTCTGCAAACAGGTATGTACTCATTTGACATTCATTAAGGAGGAGAGAAAGAGAGTGAAACTGGTGGATTTCTGTCAAAAATACATCCTTCATTTCAGCTTGAGAAATGTGACAAAGTAAAAATAAGTTTCTTGAAACGATGCACTATAAAGGAGACAACACCTGTATCTGTGCAGGTTACTTTAAATATTCCAGAATATCGTGGCAGAGTTTGCTCACCATGTTTCTGATTCGTGGCCGACTAGTTTTTACCATGTTTACGATTCCGATTCTGACCTAATCCTCAAATTTACATCTGACACTCGTAATGCACACCATACAAATGCTTCAACATTTGCACCTTTAGAATAAGTGCTACCCTTCGCCATTAATAAAGACTATAATTATTCTGCAAGGCCTTTGTTCATTCTCTTCTATTCATCGTGTTCACTGTGCTGCCACTCTCCTTGCACAGCATTCAATTCATGCACCTTGGGAGGTGTTGGCATTGCTTTTTGTTTTTGCAGAGGAACCAATCCATTTCACTGGAATACGGACCAAGTAACCACATCTGCAGCTTTCCATACCTTTTGCATCCATTTGGTTGCTGTATAAATCTGCACAAATGACTTAATATCATGTCTTTAGGATAAAAAAGGATTTTTATACCTTATTGAGGAATCCCTACAAAACAAATTGGTTTAACACGAAGCGAGGAACTCAAAGGATTCAGTTTCCATGTTTCCTGTACCAACTTACAATGGCGGGAATGTTTTTCAATTGCTTTATGACGGTAACTTGTCGATAACGCAATCACCTATCAAGCATTTAGTGCATCTGCGGTCCTCCAAGTAATCGAATTACAAGTCTTTTGGGAAGTGTTACAAACCAATGGAAACTTCTTATTTATACAATACTTCAAAGATTTTGGTGACATTTCCTTTACGCCTACATTGCTAAATGTTTGGAGCTGCTACCTATAACTATATGAACCTCCCATGACCCTTTTAAATATTTAATATTACCGTGAACAAAGTCGAGAGGGCAGCCAAGCAGTGCTATGCCTTCAACTATACTCACAAGAGAATGGAGCCGAGTTGTAAGTCCATTTGGGGCAATCAGTTTAATGCAAAGGGTAGGGTTAGAAATAACTAGGTTGGGCTAACCAGGCACGTGGACAGAAACAAAGTTCGCAAAAAGAAAACCCCTTCATTTCTGGCTCTTTGTTGAAGGGTACAATAAATAACTTAATGACTCAATTAAGCATGTATTTACAACAAACATTCAAATTTTTGGTGGGTTTAGAGACACAACAAATTTCAACTGTTGAGCAAAGCAGTTTTTACAGTACAGGCATAAATTGAGTGGGTTTCATGAGTAGCGGGTAAGAGAATCAAGACGGGGTAATTCAAAGTGGTAGAGGGGGCGGCGCTCAATTGAATGAATATCCGAGTGCCTATAAGCATATTATCTCCCTGTGAAAAGGTTACAAATATCATAAAATTTTGAAAACTTCTCACTGAACATAAAGTGTAATTAGCGGTTAACACAGTTTCCCATTTATGACAAGGTGGGGATATGTTAAAGAAAAAAACCACAGACATACAAACATAATTTCGGGGTACATACAGGAAGATAAGAATCCTCATCACAAGATCCCTTTCTCACCCCCAAATCTGAAAAAAAAACCTCAAAGGCCTCATAAATATAGGCATGTCTAACATACAACTGTTGAGCAAAAGCAGCTTTGAAAAAAATTACAACTGCTTTGAAAAAAATGCTTTATACCGAGTGTTGGCTTGATGGTGAGGGTGGTGGGCTTTGGTCTTGAGTTCAAATCCCGCTCAGCTGTTGAATTAATACCAGGTGGGGTTAACTCGACCTGTCATCCTTCCGAGGTTGGCAAAATGAGTGCCAGCTTGCTGGTATCCTGTGTCGGAATAGCGACCCGTCCAGGATTATACCCAATAGCCAATGAGACAGCTTAAGCAGCACCAACGCTCTGCACAGAGTATGGTCCCAAAGGATATATATTCGTTGATGAAGCATCACCATGGAGGTCTGAGTTCACTGTGAGTGGGTTCCTCTGATCTCACTGCCACCGGGCAGATGCCTTTGTTTACAAGCATCCTTCATAGGTCACCTACTGACAGCTTTGTGAAATATTAACACTTACACTTTCTCTTTGATTGTTGTGTTGTTTCATTTGTAGTTGGTATTGCCCACCTGAATACATTCTACACTCAGTTTCCTTAAATTAACGTCTCCAGAATTTCATCTTCATTGCACTTACCATGCTTTGTGTGCTGTCCAGTGGAATGTGATTTGCTAATAGCAACAACATCATGGCAGTATTGTCAACACTGCTACGCACATCAGGCTATTGAAACATTACAGTCCTGGTTCTCCGTTTTTATGGTCTTTTTCCCATTTGTAAGAAGGAAGTAAGGATGCAGAATAAAGAAGAACACTTCCAGAAAGACATTAGTCTCCACTGTCCTTTTGTTTCGTATACTGAACACCTTTCATCATGAAATGTCCACTACACAGGACAGTCTTCTGCTGTGGATGTTCAGGATATTGAACGTAATCAGAAGCAAGGAGGTTATACAGGGAATTGGGAATATTGCCCCACCTTAATGACAGAGAGATCTTGCCCCCACCACCTTTCTCCAATCTACAGCAATTATATCAATAAAATGTTTGCAATATTGGTTCACCTTGAGCGCAAGTTCCACTCTCTGAATAATCAAGGATATCTGAACAATGGAACAAAAAAAATTAACATCCTGCAGCCATACGCATTCCAAATCAAGCTTTGAGAGACTCATATTTCAGTCCATATAACCCCCTACATGAAATATGTGCTGATGACGCAGAATCCGTTTACCGGAGGCGAGCAATCTTCCTTACCGATGGTGCTGCCCTCGGCATTGCAGTTCTGCAACCCTATTAAGAAGGGGTCGGATGCTGGAAGCATGAACCCTTTTTCAGAAAGATAGAGCCTGAAACTCATTTGTGTTCTGCTCATGGTTCCATTTTTAAGGTGTGATCACAGGTGGCTAATTTCCTAGTTCCTCAAGAACGATGTCTTTGCTTTGCAATGACTGAGGCTCATGAGGAGCTTCTAAATGAATTATATGGAGGACAAGGAGATGCCAGTGTAATTTACATGAATTGCAAAGGTTAAACCATGGACTTATCAACACAGTACCTAAGATTTGAACCTGGAAGCCCAGCATCATGAGGCAAGTGCTCCGATGATAACATGAAACAGGCAAACCTACAGTAAAATGGCCCATTGACAAATAACTACTGAACAAGTTAATAATAGCAACACATGAATACAATAGAACATTTCACATACCAAACCATGATATGGAAAGAGAACTAAAGCAGGAGAGAAGACCACATGACAAAGAACACAGAAGAGCAACGCAGCACATATGGTGAGAAAAAGTTCAAGAATCCATGAGGAGCATAAATCCGCTTGACAAGGGGGAATGTCCATCTAATGAGGAAGATAAATCAGCACAGAGAATCAAGCAAGGCAGGAAAGGAAGGAGTGAGGTGGGATTTATACAGACAGACCAGCCAGGCAAATGGAAGAAAACTCAGTGGGAACCTGATTGGGAAGAGTTTTTTTTGGATACATAGTCAAGGCTCGTGAAAGAGCTAGAACACAGAATGGATCAGGATGCAACATATCAAAAGGAACAGCAGAAAGAGAATGGGGAAACACCAACAGCAGGGCATAGGGAGAAAATAGGATGCAAGTAAGAATGAGGGGTAGGGGAGAAAATATCCTCCAGATGCATGTTGACCACATGACAAGCAGAGCTGCATTGCAATGCTCAACATCCTTCTTGTATATGAATATACCATTATCTCATAACAGGAGGTGTTTATCACTTTCCCCAATCGTGTGAATTTGGAAAGAATGATTGATGTTCCATTCTCTGTGTTATAGAGTGCTGGTTCTGCCGAAGCATTTTTTAGACCAAGGTCAGGCTAGGCAGATTAATTGTCATCCCGTCTCTCAGCAGGAGTTATGGCAGGAATTTGTAATGTGTTTATTTAGGGTGCCGGCAATGGCTTGCCGAGTCTTCGCCAAGGACACTGCGAGATCTTTCAGGTCTACCAACTGATGTCAGCAACCGTGACGCCTAGTTGAACGTCCATCCGAGGGATAGCATGCACATTGATGAATCACCATCCCTGTGAAGCACTGGAATGACAGTTTATAGCTGGGTTGGGATTCTAACCCAGGCTAGAGAGCTTAGAGGTGAGTGTGCTACATCTAGGCCATCATGCCAGCCCTTGGAAGGAATAATAGCACTGAAACCAAATACTGCATTCCTATAACACATCTTAATGGTAAATTAAATTCTCACTTCAAAAATGGTGACTAGCTAGACATGACAAACATTGACCTTTGTAATTGACACCATTTCATGAAAACAAGGCAACATTTAGCAGCAAATGGAACTTCATTAATTTCTGAGTAATTCATGTCGGGGAGTGGAGTCGGTTGAAATGTATTATCTTGTCCAGAGGGTTAGTCCCTACCTGGACGGATAACCAAACGATTTCCCTTTGGAGGCAAACAGCCAAGATTCTCAGAGATTATGGCGCATTCGGGAAGGAAAGGGCAGCAAGGACGTAGCAGACAGAAGCATAGTACAGGGGTTTATTACTCAAACCCACGACAAATAGACAGATACAAGCAACTTAAGTATATACGGGGTTTAATGAAAATAAATCAAATATTTGCAATGGTAATAATTCAAAGGGTAATAATCAAAATGGAACGTGAGGTCAAACTAAGTCTAATTTCGAGGCACCTCCACACAGACTTTGAAACAGACAGAGGAGAGAATAATAAAATAAAAATCCCTCTATCCCGGTACTTAACTATGTGCCCAGGGATTGGTTTCTCAAATTTGAAGGTCGCCAAACTGCTTCGTCCCTGGGTGGGAAAATGTGCCCAAAATGGCGCCCTGCTGCTATCTGGGTGAGCAATGTACAGGAAGCAATTCGGGTGGCGATACTTCAACACCAGGGCTCAGAAACTGCCGTGCAACTAATTTCTTCGATCGTGCTTGCCGACGCCACTACTCTGCAAAATGGCGCCGTCTCATCCCCCAATGGCACAACACGAGGCTTCGAGGCTGATTTCACACAATCCGGCCTACAGTCAATGGCCAGCATCTTGCTCCACTACGTGAGCCAATTAGCCTCAGCATGAACACAAGAATCGTCGGCAACCTCTTCACCATGTCAAGGGAAAGCCAGCCATAATGCCCTTCTCTCACCCACTGAGCCTGCCTCTCTCGCTTCTGTCCGCGCTCCGAACCTTCGTATCAACTGCCTACTGGTCGCACAACTCGAGACTCTCTGCCTAACCTCACTCTCCTCCACTCTAACATCACGCCCATTAATCATCCACTCCGGGAGCATGGTCTGCGCTGCCATCCCTGGAGTTGGGGTTTCTTACCTGCTTGGAATGTGCAGCTCAGTTGTTGCTGTTTTAAGGACATGATCCTTTTTTATCGCGGTCTTGAAATGCAAAAACATAGGAAAAGGTCACAGGGGGCAATTACATACTGGGAGAAATTATCCTTAAACCCTACTAATTTAACACAGAACACCCCTGTGTGGTGACATGTAACACTTAAGTTCACAGTTTCCCTATTTAATTTAACATCGAGAATGTTCCTTAATCCATCCACGGACCAAGTTACTCCATGCACTACTTTCTTTCCAATGAAATTCCTCCATCTACCCACAAACATAACAGTATTTTGTATTGTGCTTCTCCGATTGGCTGAAAAAGGTGTATTCATGTGACACGTTCATGTCATTTCAAAACATAAAGAAAGAGCATTAAGGAGATGGATGAGGAGATGGAAGGATAGATGTGTTGGTGTGGTATGCAAGTAATTATTGTTTCCAGAAAATCCACATCACTTTGTACACTTTTCATAACACATGATTTAAATGGTAATTTTATGATGACAAAACAACTTTGCAATGATGTCCCAGTGAAACAATTTAATTCATCGTGTATAGATAGCATAAAGGTATGGGGAGAGGGATGGGGTTAGGAAGAGGTAGAGGAGTGAAAATAATACGGGACTTTCAAAATGACGCATGAATGTTAAACAATGCCTTTTGTGCACGCGGTGTCTGTGCGTTTTCAGTGATTCACTACTGTTCGCTGGACACTTTTAACCTGCCGTTGCTAACGCAAAATCTGTGATTCAAATCGTCTTTTAAAGATAATTTTCAGCATTTAGAGTTGGACAAAAGAGTGGCAATTTTATGATGGTTAATCATAGTTTATCTGTTCCTGAATGCAAATTGGACTCATGGAAATACGAAAAATATCTGTGGATGGGAGGTGTCTGGTTCATACCATCTCGTGTGAATACAAGATGGTGGCAGCAGTGGTACACACATAAACACTACCTTTTTTTAATTTTCTGTTCCTCACACAATTCTATCTCTCTCTCTCTCTCTCTCTCTCTCTCTCTCTCTCT
>CM068965.1:67287736-67304382 GCA_035128595.1 Eptatretus atami | reverse complement strand
CCATAAAACAAATTTGACCTCAAAAATAATTGGGGGTTGAATTAATGACCAAATATGGAACTCCTCTTCAAATTTCAAGTCAATTGGATGAAAATTGAGGATATTAGAAATACCACCTTAGTTGACCTTGGGACAATGTTGACCGTTTGGTTTATGTTGACCTCAAAAATAATTAATTGGCTGGTTTAATTCAGTGACCGAAATATAAATCCTCTTCAAATTTCAAGTCAATGGGATGAAAATTGAGGATTTTCGAAATACCACCTCACTTGTTGACCTTTGGCCTATATTGACCTTTTGACTTCAACACAATAGGCTTCTTCCATATGACAAACTCTACCATGTGGTGAAGTTACGTGAAGATTGGTCTAAAATTGTGACCTGTAGGCGACAAACAGACAGACAGACAGAATAACAAAATCGCTGACCAATATTCTTGAAAAATCTTCGATTTTGCAAGTAACAAGCAGACAGATAAGAATCACGCACACAACCAACCAATATATTTGAAAAATCTTCGATTTTCGCATGTAACAAACAGCCAAATGAAATTATGAAATATTCGGTGGCGGAGGTAATAACATACTTCAGAAAATAAATTGGCCAAAATTGGTCAGTGTACACCCACCTATGCCTGGCTCTAAGACCGGCCATATTGTCCAACATGACACAAAGATGTGTTTTATACAGCAATTTTTCCAGTTCGAGGTCTGAGATTGCTGAAACATATGTTTTTACCAACCTTGAGAGCTTGGTGTTGTCTTAGCGGTTCGGGTGGTGGCTTGGGATCCTAGGGTCCTGAGTTCAAGCCCAGTTGGCCACTGAATTAACACCAGGGGGTTTTCTCAGCCTGTCATCATTCCGAGGTCGGCAAAATGAGCACCAGTATGCTGGTAATAGGGGCACTGCATCAGTGGCATACCCACACCCCTAACCAATGATGCAACCAGCAGTCAAAAAGGCAGCACACGATGGGAACCAGCGTTGAAGCGATCAAAGCTAAGCATTCCGCACTGAATGTGTTTGCCTGTTTTACTATTATTGTTTTATCCTTATGTTGCTAATTGTGTTTTGCACCCATTCAGTACCTTGTATTATTTGTACCTTTTTGGTGTGTATTGTTGAATTTGGCCGGATAATCAATGATTACTCCGGAGCACAAAATCTGTTGTTTTTGCATATCAGCCAGATCAGTTGTCTGTTTCTCACCAACTCTTCTCCAATATTGCTCCCTCTGTTCTCTCCATCCTCTTACACTCCCCATGTACTCGAGGATGCCTGCGTTCTTCCATTAACCCCCTTCTGATTAAACTTCCAGAATCCAGGCTGACTGTACACCTTATCTCTTTTATTCATTGCTTATCCCATCTGTGCAACTACCTTCCAGTCCACGACTTCAAGCAACCAGTGCACCACCATCTCTTGCCATCCTCCATTCTGTCCCATGATCTTTATTACGCACATTAACCTTTCCTAACACAACCCTCTTGCTTGCTGGTTTTATTGCTTCCTCCACGACCCCCTTTCCTCTTTTCCTGTTCATTCATTCCCTTCATATTTGTCCCACTGTCAGTTCTACCTTGCTCACGAGCCTCACTAATGTAAAGAAATAAAAAGCACTTCAAAGAAGGCCAGTGCATAGATATGTCCAGTGCCCACCTTTACCTGACTCGAAGACATTTCATTTTTGGAATTGCACTGTGTTTTAATGAACTGAATATCATGGTAGGAAGTGAGAGCATTTTCATTGGGTCCATCTGTTTGCAGTTAAGGGACCTTTTAATGAATCCACAGGGCGCAGAGGAAAAGTATCAAGGCTGCTGTACAGGGACAGATGTGACAAATTGCACAAACAGAAGAAGGAGACTTGAAAAAAGGTAAATACACACAGCTATAAAGGTATCGGGTTTGCGAGTGCAAGATATAAAAAGGAGGGCTGGTGGGCACTATTTGTGATTTTTAAAACCCACCTTATTGTGATCGTTGTCCTCCTGAAGGATTCTAACTGGCCGATTGTGAATCCTATTTGACTTCAGGCAGAGTTTAACGTTTGTCCAATTTGGTTATAAAATCCTACAAAAACCCTATCGACACTGATAAAACTGATGTCCACACAAGTCCTTCCTTGTGAAACAATTTATTTTCTAATTATCCACCATACACTTCTTACCCTCGTACAATGAACTTAAGAATCCTCATTGATTGCAATATTATTTGGTTCTATTTCATTTATTCTTACTTAGTTAACAGTTACCAACCCGATTCAATTCACTTCCACATTACATCAGAGAGTTTTATTCTAACTTGGTACTTGGTCAGTTCCAAGGAGTAAAAGCCACTGAGATTCTAATCTTTCTCAGGTACTTGCACTGAAACAATTTTACATTTCAAAGCATTTTATACTTTCATGAGAGAGAGGTTGGGGCTATCAACCCAGACTGCAGACGTGTCTTTAGACGAGAATCCACTTCGTACATTTCTAGGCAAAGGTTCGTTTATCAGCTCGGTCACTTGCTCCAGAACAACACATTTCTTATCATTTAGGGCAAAATCTTTTGGCCAGAAATGACAGCCAATTCAACTTGTAGCATAATCAGTTTGACATTTTCTAAAACTCCATTTGTTACAATTTAGAATATATTAATATAAATTTTTCCCCCACAGCACAAAGGCCTAATGTAATTATTTGCACTTACATTTCAGTGTTGGTAACAGTAGCTCATATGGAAAGCCTTATTGGCCAGAAATCTAATGGTGAAGGACCACGTTTCTGTGGCTCAAACCTTAAAATAGCCAGTTGGCTTAATTATGTCCCACGCTTACAGGATGGCTTAGAGGTACACAAACTCGTCTCTCAGCTGTTTAGCCTGAGTTTGAATCTACAAACTGTCATCTCGGTGCATCACGACAGGGTGAATTCAGCAATGTGTGTGCTGTTGCTCACATGGACCCGTCTGCCAGGTGTCCCGTCTGCCATCATTAATTGGTAGACGTTAAAGATGCCAAGAGTAAGCTAGCTATCGCCGGTACCATGAACATATAAAATGTAAAATCACACATAAAATGCAATGATGTGTTGTAAATGGTCTGTGTCAACCACTGAATTATTAATATATCTTTGTTATCTACCATATAAAAAAACAATGTGTGTTTGTGTATTTGTTTGTGTGATGTCTGCCTCCCCTTCAAAAGGACGATTTAAGAAGGGCTTTAGAGGCCAATCTTATAACACGAATGTGTGTTCACTACGATCTATTGTTTCAGGGTAAAAACAACGTGAAAAACATTTTCCATGAAAGAGCAATTACGTTTCTTCTTTTGGAAATGTAGAGGGTGGCTTGCAACCGGGCCTCAATGGCGGTGTACAGAAGCGTTTTTAAAAAAACAAAACAATAAATACAAGGGAGGTGAAATTCACTGCACGTGATGTGTAACACACGCAGAGTAAAACGAGTGTTCATTTACATACGTGCGATGTCTAATAAATAAAGAAGATATAAGCACACCTGATACTAGGCCGAGGCTTCAGGCTTTGGCACACTCACGAGGCTGTACCCTCAAAATGTAAGGTCCCAGAAGATAAAGAAAATAGGGGAACATTTATACATGTAGTGTTTTCAAATATTGCTTTTTCTTCCGCCAAAACATCATATCATCCAGTCTGAATATTTTGAATAAAATTCTTCCAACCCGTCATTTTTGATGGGCTTTTATACTAGTAACCAAGAATTCTGTATGACAGTAACTCATGTAGGAATAGCCCATGCAATTCTGTGCAACAGTTAAGTTTATTGTACCAAGTGATTACAGTACTTCCTCTTCCGGGTGCACTGTTCAATACACCTCCGCTGGCAACCAACTGTATATCGGTTCGTGGTCATTTGTACATGTGCTCTTCCCATGGTTATTATTCCACCACACTGTCCCGATCTATTACATGGTGGCAGTGGTGTTCGACTTTTAAACCACCGTGACAGGGTAACTGAGTAAGATCACATTTCCATCAACGTTCTCCCACCCCCTGCGTGCCTCGGGCCTGCTTCAGGGGAGGGCGGCACTGCCGACACGTGTCCATCTGACGACCTTTTGCTGACACAAGCACATTCTCCCATGGTCAACATGGCTAACGTGTCCAGCATTGAACCACCTAGGATGGACTGGTGGGCCCCAGATCTGCCCTCTGCATTTGCCGCCTTCAAGCAGTATGCTGAACTCGTACTCGGGGGTCCCCTCATTGGGATGAGCCAAGAGGAGCAAGTATCATACATCCTGCTGTGGGTAGCACAGCAAGGCCTCCATATGTACAATTTGTGGGACCTATCTGACTATGATGGCAAAAAATCCAAGAAAATCTGGGAGAAGTTCACTACACATCGAGAGTTGAGGATTAATTTCTTACTCAACCGTTTCCACCTATAAAAGTATAAACAGGAGCCTGCTGAATCCATCGATTAATTCATGACTAGATGATGGCTACAAGCTCAAAAGTACAGAATCGACACCACCAAAGATCTGGAAGATCATCTAATTGAACAGCTAATAATCGGCACCAGGCACAACAAAGTCCAAGAAACGCTGCTAGGCAAGGATGAGACCCTAACATTTGGCAATGCGGAAAACCTGGCACGTACCTAAGAGGCCACCCAGGCCCACTGAGAACAATTCGCTAATGACAATGCAGTTTACACTGTCCAGCAGTCCAACAGTCAAAAGTATTATTGCCGATGGTGTGGTGGGGATCACTCCCGTGGCTCCAGAACCAAGTGCCCAGCTTCGGGATGTATGTGTGATGCATGCGGCAAGTGGGGACACTGGAAAGCCATTTGCAAATCCACTCAGCAACAACTCACACCAAGCAGAACTTGACAGCTGTGCAGAGCCCCCCCCCCCCCCCCCCTCCCCATGGAGATCCAGCAGACCAGACTGCCGGATGCACTCTGTCACTTGGCATCCTGCATGCGCTCCAGCCTCCCCTCGTCTGGAGGAAGGGTTGGAAACACTGACATTCGATGTTGTGCAGGCAGCCTTCAACTCCCTCGCCCTGAGCGAAGAGCGTGATGAAGTCTTTGCCATCATAGACAGTTGACTGGACAACTGTCCCAACACTCCAGCCACTCTCAGAGCCAAGATAGACACAGGTGCCCAGGGAAGCATTTTACCACTCAGAATATTTAGAAGAATGGTCCCAGATAAGCTAGACTCTTACAGCTTTCCTCAGAATGGTGAAACTACCAAAAAGAAGACTATGCTCCGTGCATATGGGGGATATAACACCTCACATTTGGGCTGTATGTACGTATACCCTGCTCATACCAGGGCAGAACAGCTGATGCTGATTTTTTTGATGGCTCAGACATGTTAGGCCAACCAACATCATCCGCCCTGTGTTTCATTGTGCTCAACTGCACTGTGAAGGATGATGAGAAATCACAGCACTTACCAGTTACATCCAAGGATGACCAATGTAAGCTTTACCCCGACCGATTCAAAGAAATTGGTCATTTAAAAGGGAAGCTACACATCACTATGGATAATACCATACCTCCAGCCACACATGCACCTTGCTGCTGTCCCATACACATCCGTGACAAAGTCAAGTGTGAGCTCGATGAGAAGGAAAACCTTGGCGTCATCACAAAAGTGACTGAACCTTCTGACTGGGTATCTAGCCTCGTCTACACAAGAAAACCCAATGGTCAGCTCCGGATATGTCTTGACCCAAAGGATCTCAACAAGGTTATCAAAAGGCCCCACTACCATCCACAAACGCTGGAGGAAATCACACCAAACTTCCACAATTCGTCAGTATTCTCTAAGTTGGATGAACGGCATGGATACCGGTCGATTGAGCTGGATGATGAGTCCAGCATGCTCACATGCTTCAACAGCACCTTCAGCCATTATTGCTTCCTCAGGCTCCCATTTCGTCTCAACATGAGCCAGGACACATTCCAACACAAAATGGATAAGATACTGGAGCAATGTCGAGGTGCAGAAGGCATTGCTGATGACACTATCGTCCATGACAGGACTGATGACGAACATGATATCAACCTTCATCGTCTCATGACCACTGCCTGCAAACGTCTTTAACATAGACAAATGCGAAATTAAGACGCCAAGTGTGAAGATTTTTGCTCTGATCCTTGACTGAAAGGGGGTTCACCCAGACTCCGGTAGAGTCAAACTGAACAACAAATTGAAGGCACCCGCTAATGTCAAAGAACTGCAACAGTTCCTCGGCATCACGACCTACATGTTATCATTCGTCCCGCATCTCTCAGAAAAAGCAAAACCACTCAGAGAACTCCTAAAACATGGTGCCAGCTTCAAATGGACTCCGTCACACCAACGGACATTTGACTTGATCAAAAGATGACTCTGTCACCAGAAGGCACTCAGCTGCTTTGATCCACACAGCCCGACCGTCCTCTCAATTAAAAGTGGACACATCGATGGATGGGCTTGGCGCCGCTCCATGCCAGAACGGCAGGCCCATAGCATTCGCTTTGAGGACACTCAGTGACGCTGAAACTAGATATGCCAACTTCAAGCACAAATTACTTGCAGTAGTCTACGGGTGCGAGAGGTTATGTCCTTCGCTTATGTACATGTGCTCTTCCCATGGTTATTATTCCACCTCACTCCGTCCCAATTTATCGCAGTTGATGATCAATCCCTCCGTCGTTACTCCAGCGGTTGGTGAAGAAGGAAGGATTTATTGGTGTCGAGCTGCCGCAGCTTTAAGATGGCATCGGATTCAAACAGAAGAGAAGAATCATTTGTTGTCGTCATGGTTATTCAGCCAAAAAAAACGAAATCCACTTCACTCAATGGTCTTGGCAGTGGAGATAAAAAGTCACTATTAAATATTGAAGTGTTGAGTGACTCGTGAATACAATGACAAAATCTTGCAAGAAAGAGCATGCTTTGAGCTCCAAATCATGTCCGTAAGATTAGCTCTCTGTGGGTGAGCATTGTGGTATCCACTACCTCTATTGGCTCTCTGGAAGGACTCACTGTTGGCTAACAATGTTGACACGTTTGCTTACTTACCGCTAATGGCAAAAGTTAAAGAAAAATTAACGAGTCACTACAGAGCACTTCGTTATTTCTTTAAATATACATGTTTAGATAAAGAGTTTTTGTATTCTTGGGAATAGCAATTGTTCGGGTCGATCTTGTTTTAAGTGTTTCCCCCGACCCATCTGCACCTGCTCCTCTTCACGCTTCTTCCTCTCAATTCAAAATCCTCTGAAAGTTGAATAGCAAGGAATAACAAGGAAATCCAACACAGGTGGAGGCCATTCAGCCCATCATGCCTGCGCGAGCACCATACCGACCCATCGACACAAGATCCAAGGAAGAAAATGCAAAAAAAGTTTTAAATTAATGAAATTAATGTTTTTGTTTGTTTGTTTTATTGCCGGTTTTTTTTTGGTAGTTTTAGTAGTTTTTGTAGGGTTTTTTTTTTTCTTCCTTTTCTTCCCCTCAGGAGAAGGGGCATGGACTTGATTAAAACACACACACACAACATCAACCACACAACCCCCCCTTGACAAGACCCCCACCAACAGCACTCCATACACATGCACACAATTACCCATCAATGCTCAAACTACCGAAAAGTCCTATCAACATCCCCCTACCCCTCTATCTTCATAACTTCCAGGTACCTATCTAATTCTAATTTAAACGTATCTACTTTTTCTGCTGCCACTACCTTTCCTGGGAGACCATTCGATGCATTAACTACTCTCAGAGTGAAAGTCCCCTGCCTTGCTACCGTCTTAACTCTCCTCTTCTTTACTCTCAGGCCGTGGCCCCTGGTCCTGTCACTGTCTACTCTGTTGAATAATTTATCTGCACTAATTTTATCTCCGCCTTTCATTATCTTAAACATCGCTATCATATCTCCTCGTAACCGCCTCCTTTCTAGTGTATAAAGCCCTGTCTGCTTCAGCCGCTCCTCATAGCTGAGTCTAGCTCGGCCCGGAATCAATCTAGTAGCCCTGCGCTGAACCCTCTCTATGGTATCTATGTCCTTCCGGAATTGTGGTGACAAAAACTGCACACAATATTCTAGATGTGGCCCTCACTAAATTCCTGTACAATGTTAAAGGGTTGGAAACACTGACATTCGATGTTGTGCAGGCTGCTCTCACCTGCCTCACCCTGAGTGAAGAGTGAGATGAAGTCTTTGCCATCATAGATAGTTGACTGGGCAACTGTCCCAACACTCCAGCCACTCTCAGAGCCAAGGGTAATATAATTTACTAGAATCAATAGTGTTGTAGGAGAAGACCTAGATGTGTGCACGTTCCACTAGAAACCAGTGGCCAATGGGATTTAAATGCCACTCAATAGCCCCTCTCAGACCTCATCAATCAATGAAGGAGAGGATGCGGGATCATTCTTAATTATGCGGCCTGAAGCAGCCAATGGTCACTGTTACAGATTCCACCAGATTATGCAAGAAAGCCCACAACAGATTCCGCATGGGATTCTGCAGAAGTTCTTCAGCAAGCGAATCTGTCTGGAATGACAGAGTTATGGGTCTTGCCCATGCTGCTCTGATCCGTGAAGGATCTCAAACCTTTCTGCAACCACTCCTGGTGACACATCTTGAGATGATCCACCTCAAGACGGTTGTGTGTGGGGAAACGCCAGCCTGCGTGTCCGATTAAAACCAGCCTGCGGCGGCCAGGAAGGTAGCGACATTGCCAGAAACTCAAACCTTTCTGCAACCACTCCTGGATGACCCACCTCGAGATGATCCACCTCAAGACGGTTGTGTGTGGGGGGAAACGCCAGCCTGTGTGTCCCATTAAAACCAGCTTGCGGTGGCCATGAAGGGAGCAACATTACCAAGATCTAAAAGCTTTCTGCAACCACCCCTGGATGACCCACCTCGAGAGACGATTGTGTGTGGGGGGAAACGTCAACCTGCACATCCCATCAGAACCAGCCTTCAGCGGCTCGAGCCAAAGGGAGGACCTTAGCCGTCCACTCCACCCATCATCATTATCATCTCCTCTAATCTTTATTTTCTGTCGTTTACATACTTATTAATTGATATGGCTTGATTATAAGTTCGAGGTGAAAGTCTGAGGGAAGGAAATGAGATTAATTAGATTATTCTTTGGAAGTTATTTATTTATTTAAGTCGTTTGAGCTCAACTCTTTCCTTCTTGCCTTTTCTGTGAATAAATGTGTTTTTATGTGTATGAATTGTCGCTTCGTCCACGCCGTGGCTAAATTGAGTTTATTATGGCAAACATAAGCGAAGGACAGTTTGTGCTCTCAGTGGCTGGCGTATGAAATTCCAAGACACCGATCATTAACATTATCGATCATGGTGATTAATGGATAAAGAAATCGCCTCTCAACTTGCTGGTTTCATATTCACGAGCATAATTACTCATGGCATGACACGTGGATGCCCTTGATTTGGTTACTTCTGATGTTCTAAATTTACACACCGGCTTCGTGCCATGTCCAGCACACACAGCACGTATACATACAACGATATGGTTCTGAAGTACATTACATAGAGGTAAACAAATCCAGGGATTATCAGAGATATTGGTAAAAAGTTATGGGTCATCAGTCCAGTGAGGAATACTGGTCCAAGTTCACATTTTAGAATGTAGATTTTGCTGAGCATATACAGAGATAAATTGAAGCATTGATCATTAGCTGGTAGAGGAGGCTGAACATAGAATTATATTTCCTGTTGTGCAGGAAAGGGGAGCACAGTGGACACTTTCATCATCTGAAACAGTTGATTTTGCTTTTGGAGTGGAAGGTGAATCTGTCCAAAGCTTTATTTAGAGATTCTTAAAAATTGTAACACTCAAGCTGAGAAGTGGCTTTTATGGAGTTCTTCGTAAGATGCAATTTGTGTCTGAAATTCATCGTTGTTCTGCGAAAAAACTACTGATTACATGAACAAGGTAAACGGCACTCGGTAAAGCGCATACCTCCGCCAAGCTGAACAGTTTACGCGTTGTATCCCCCCTGATAGGCCGGATATAAATCTGGATCTAAAACAAAATCAAATCGGCTTGTTCTCATCACCTACGCAACCTCTCCACCAAGTTTCGTCCGAATCCGTCCATAACTCTTTGAAATATCGTGCTATTTATCGTTTTTGGTCATATTTCTCAATGGTGAAGAATCACTTAAAATATTGCTGTATCCGGATGTGGATCGTCACCGAAATCAAATCAATTCATCCTTGTCACACACAAAATCTGTCCACCAAGTTTCACCCAAATCCATCTATTACTTTTTGAGATATCCTACTCACAGACAGATACACAGACAAACAGGGGTGAAAACACAACCTCCAACCAGCTTCGGTGGTGGTAAATAGTGTGGGTAAGAAGGCTCACCCAACGTGAGAAAGAAGATGCAAAGGAGGACATTTGTCAAGGTGTTGAATACGATGAATGGCTACATGAGGACTGCCAGATTATCATCTGAGGAAGATGACCTGTTTGTCCATATTTTGAGGTTTAAGGGTGGGCCTCGTATTTCTCACTGTAACACCAAGATTTGCAGCTGGACACACTTGAAATGGATTCCATACATTGCTTATTTTTACCCCGCACTGGAAGTGAAAAGTGGGGTTAAGCAATTGGTTCACTCTGTCTGTCTGTTTGCCTATCGTCTACAGGTGTCAGTGTAGGATCGAGGAACGACTGAATTTCAATTTAATTTTATATCTCGATCACTGTGGAACCACAATGGGAGCATGAATCAGAACGCGAACCTCAAGTTTAGCATTACTTTGGCTCTGAATTTGTCAAATTGTACGGAATCTCGTATCGATCGCGAGAGTAAGTCAATTGTTGTTGTCTGTCTGCGTACCTCGCAGTGTAACAAAATAGAAAATCATTCCAAACAGGAAACGTACTGTTTTTAAGGACATCACAAAGGACACAAACAACAGGCACAAATAACTCATGTAACGTGTTAAATAAGGTGGTGTAAAAGATGGTGAATCACCGGCGGTAAACTTTGAAAAAAAAAATTCCGTAAATCTCTAAAACCTTTATTTTATTTCAAATTAATTTTACACTTGAAAATTGGAGAACACAAATCGCCTTGTTGGCACTTTCAAAAACCTCAACTTTAGCAGTACTTGAACAAAATATTATACCATTTCACATCATTTCGACCAATCAAATTTGCCGCTCACGTTCTCAGCGTTGGGAAATATCAAGATTCAGACAAAATTGTGGCTTCTAGGAAATAGAGATGGTGCTTTGGAAACGCAAAGCAAGAGTTGAAAAGACCCTTCTCATATCCTTTTTCATAATACTGCACAATGCACAGGGTAAGGTGTTCTAAGAACTCTCTAGTTATCTCTGCCACTGAAGGTGGGCAGAGGTTATGTTTTCATCTGTCTGACTGTCTGTCTGTTTGTCTGTCTATGAGGAGGATATCTCAAAAACTTGTGGACAGACTCGGACAAAATTTGGTTTACAGCTCGGGTGTGTTACAAAGACAAAATGGTTAGATTTTGGTGAAGATATGGATCCGGATCGGAGAATTTTATTAATTACCTCCGCCACTGAAGGTGAAGGAGGTTATGTCTTCATCTCTTTCTGTCTGTTTGTTACTTGCACAATCGAAGATTTTTCAAGTATATGGGTCAGTCGATTTTGTTATTCTGTCTCTTTGTCTGTCTGTTTGTCTGTCTGTCTGTTTATTGCCTCCAGGTCACAATTTTAAATTAATCATCACAAAACTTGACCACATGGTAGAGTTTGTCATAATGAAGAAGCCTATTGTTTTTGAAGTCAAAAGGTGAATATTGGCCAAAGGTTAACAACTAAGGTGGCATTTCGACAATCCTCAATTTTCATCCGATTGACTTGAAATTTGAAGAGGACATATTTCAGGTCACTGAATTCAAACAGCCAATTATTTTTTGAGGTCAACATAGACCAAAAGGTCAACATAGGACCAAGGTCTGCAACTCAGGTGGTGTTTCTAAAAACTTCAATTTTCATCCCATTGACTTAAAATTTGAAGAGGATTTATATTTGGTCATTGAATTCAACCACCAATTATTTTTGAGGTCAAATTTATTTTATGGATTTTGCAAGTATCATGCTCTGCATGATGGCTTCTTCTTGTTTGTCTGTCTGTTTGTTTGTTTGTGTGCAGGATATCTCAAAAAGTTGTGGACGATCCGCATGAAATTTTGTGGACAGGTTGGATTTGTGACAAGGACGAACTGATTATATTTTGGGGAAGATCCGGATTCGGATCCGGATCCGAGTACTACAATTTTCACGTGATTCTTCACCATTGAGAGATATGGCCAAAAACGATATTTAGCATGATATCTCAAAAAGTTGTTGACAGGATTCGGATGAAACTTGGTGGACATGTTGGTGTGTGACAAGGAAGAATTGATTCAATTTTGATGAAGATCTGCATCCGGATCCGGATTTGATAGTTAACTCTGCCACGAAGGTGAAGGAGGTTATGTTTTTACCCTTTCGTTGTGTTTGTTTGTGTACAGGATATCTCAAAAAGTTGAGGACGGTCTGGATGATATTTTGTGGACAGGTTCAGTGTGTGACAAGGACGAACTGATTGATTTTGGTGAAGATCCGAATCCGGATCGACTACGAGAATTTTAAAAGTGATTTCTTCACATAGAGAGATAGGGCCAAAATCGCACGATATCTCAAAAGGTTTTGACGGATTCGGACGAAACTTGGTGGACAGGTTGGGTGTGTCCAAAGACGAATTGATTCGATCTTGGTAAGATCCAAAGCCGGATCTGGATACGAGAATTATTTAATTTTTAAAGTGATTCTTCACCATTGAAGAGAGGGCCAAAAACGATATAGTACTGTATAGCAATGATTTTAAAACATTCTATTGGGCCCGATATGTTCTCGTGGATCAGGCATTGCGTGGCAGAGGTAGGCGCTCTACCAAGTGCCCTTCTAGTTATATATGGTATCGAGTTGCACGTCATGATTCAGAATGTCAGGTCTGCAAGTGTTATCACCCAAAAGATGTGGATATTAAGGCCTGGACTGATTGATTAGCTTAAAAAGTAATTAAGAGCATGCGGAGGAACAAAACGCTCTGTACTTTTGGATATCTTATTGATGGAGGTAGCTGATGTTCTGATTATATCTTCTCTGGACATTTTTTTCACTCTTATCAAATACATACCTTTCTCATTAAAAATATTACGTCTAAGAAATGCCAATTTACCTGAAGGAACCTGAGTCATTATATAAATTAATTCTTGCTTCCTATAAAATCAAATAGTGGGGCAACTTAGCTAAATATAGCATAACAATTGTGCATTTTGTGAGGAAAGCACCAAATTTGGCACACTAGTAGCCTAACATATTATGAACAGATTTGGATATTGGGCCATCTCAAATTCAGCCGCTGATGGCTGTGGCAGCCATTTTTCACTGCCATCAAAAATTTTGAGATGGCCCAATATCCAAATCTGTTCATAATATGATAGGCTACTAGTGTGCCAAATTTGGTGCTTTCCTCACAAAATGCACAATTGTTATGCTAAGTTGCCCCACTAAAAATAAAGAAACACAAGAAAGCCAAGTAAACAAGAGGCCATTTGGCTCATCATGCCTGTACTATATACACATCTGGTGGATTGTTAATGACCAAACTTGCTCTTACACAAACCGCTGAATTAAAAAAAACCTTATATGATATAGTAAAAACATTTTTCTTAAGTTAAGGGATTCAATTTTCATTTAATTTAATGTAACTCAGCGTGGTCACAACACACAAGTGAACGATTTTGCAGCATGTCATCCTGATGATCTCGAATAAGGGCAAAATTGTCAGAAGCTCCGCATTCATTTACTTGTGACCATTTCATCTCAGCATTTCAAGACATGAGAAGCCTTGTGGAAGCCATCCTAGTATGGAGGTGATGCAGTGGTTTGCCTATGCAAATGACGTCTGGGTCACGTCGTATTCAGGATTGGAAGAGCCGTTTTGTTTAAATTTCTTTTTCTATTGTTCGCCAAAGCATCTGCTCTCCATGATTGTTTGCCATGAAATATAAATAAATAAAATATTGACTTAGAATTCCAACTCACAAGGAAAGACCTTTATCATTTTGTTTGCATTTTTCAGTCAATATAACAGTTGGAAGAAAAGGTGTGGGAACACAAGAAACATCGAGCTCTGCACTGACTTGTCATGCAGAGCATAACCGACTGTCATTTTGTTATCTTCAACTCATAAATCCCCAAATTTGGGTCACAACTGAAAATTGTATTTCGATAAGACGAGAATGTCGTGCCTGGCGTAAAGAACATATATCATGCAAAATAAAGTTTGAAGAGAGTGTTGAAGTCAAAGTAAGCAGATCATGTGCTTGAGCACCACTCAAGCTCGCACAGTGTGCTGCAGGCAGTAACAGAACGGTGCTGAGACAACAGCAGCAGAGTGATCGTTATCACCACTACTGTTAACCAACAGCAGAGCAGTCCGTTTCTGTCACATGAGAGATTGACTTGAAAGTCACATTTGTGTTTATATTTCAATATGTTCAGAATGAAGAAGATTTATATGGAAGAGATTTTGTGATAGACATATCTTCTCCTTGGAACCGCAATGCTCGATTTAGTTAGAAAGGGTGAATCACACTCCTATATCAATAAGTAATAAATAAATAACTTTTTTTTTTTTAAATGTAAAAGGATGTCAGGATGTTCCTCCAAAAAGTATGTAAAAAAGGTAGGGATGGTCACAAGAAATCATCACTTGAAACCATCCCTACATCTTTCTTTGAATAATGGTTGTGCCTGCAAATTACTGTCCAAAATATCTTTAGATTTGGGTTCACAATCACCACAACACGAGCTGAATCCAGTGTGTGTGTGTGTGTGTGTGTGTGTGTGTGCAAGTTGCTGTTGGTGGCTACTATCTCCACATGTGGGTGGGTTTCAGGAGATGGAAGAGAGTTTCCACCTCAGTTTATGTGAAGGATGTCAATTCACAGACTAAGTTGTGAAGTTTCGTAGTTCTCAGGGTTTTCAGGATCGCACTGAGCCGCGGACAGCTTCCAACTGCAGTTCGTTTGTGGTAATATTCCAAGGGTGGTTTGTGGGATCTTTGTAAGGTTCTTCTTTATCATTCCTCTTGCTCCAATATCACTGGTACAATTTTGGCACTTTTGAGCTTTTATGGGGGGATATAATGTCGAGGCTCATACAAGAGCCAACACACAGAACATATAATAAAAGAGCAGGAGACAAGGGGGTGGAGAGAGAGCACAAACCAGTGGGGAACAGACATTAGGAGATTTGTGGAAGGAAGAGGCATTGGTGGGTACAAGGAGTAAATATGATGGACACTACAGGGACTTTCAGGAAGGACAACAGGGAATTTGAAGGAGGTGGGTTTGGGTGCATTAATGGGGGGGGGTATAAAAGATCACGGTTTGGATAGGGAAGATAAAGATGGTGGAAAGCTGTTTTGAAGACCTGGAGGAAGAGTGAGATCAAGAGAGTGTGGGAGTTTTTCCAGAGACGGGAAAAACGACGAGGGAATGAAAGAGTAAGGTGAGCAGTGATTTGTGATTTTGGTAGTTCACCAGAAGGGGGTTGCTGGTGGATCTTGAGCACCCTGCGGAATATAGGGGGGGGGGGACATATTGCAGACAGAGCGGGGGGGGGTAGACAGAGAGGAGACGGTTGAAGACAGAACAACCACCGACCGGCATGCGGTGAGAGAGTGAGAGGCCCAAAGACTCAGCTTCATCGCAGAAGATACCAATGATCCAAAATGGTTTCCACATCGTGAATCCGAGAAGAGTGTGAGGCGGGAGCACCAGCCCAGAGGAGAGAGCAGTCCTCCATCAGGCTGCAGACAATAGCTTTGTAAGTGGTCAGGAGCTCAGGTGGGCCAAGGAAGGACTTTGCATGAAGGAGGATTCCCAGTCGGCGACTGGCTTTAGAGACCAGGTTTGAAATGTGGCTTTTCCAGGAAAGATCATGGCAGATAGTGAGACCCAGAAGCTTGAAAAAAAGGACTTCTTCCAGAGAATTGCTGAGAAAGTGGATTGGCGGGTTTTCTAAGCTGACCCTTCAGAGAGACATAGTGAGAGCCTGAGATTTATCAGGAATGAAAGACATGTTCCACGTGTTGGACCAGTTTGTGATTTTATCCAGATCTGCAGGGAGTGAAGAAGCTGCGGCTTGCTTGACAGATGGTACAATAGAGGGTGGAGTCATCAGCAAAGAGATAAAGAGGATTTTCCATGGAGTCAGAGAGGTCATTGATGAAAACCAGAAAAAGAACAGGGCCCAGAACGCTACCTTGAGGAACTCCAGGACAGGAAGAGGGGATGAAAGAACTCCATTTAGGGCCACACGTTGGCTGCGACAGGAGAGGAAGTCTGCGAGCCATGAGTGGAGATGGGATACCATCGGAAGAGAGTTTGGTGAGCAGGGCAAGGTGCCAGACCATGTCAAAAGCATGTGATATGTCGAGGGATATGGCTCTGATTTCACGTCTGGCATTTAGTACCTCCATCCATCGTTGGGAAAGCAGAAGCAGCATATCTAGTGTAGAGTGACCTGGTCTGAAACCAAATTGATGATCGGAAATCAAGCCAT
>CM068965.1:67266802-67284598 GCA_035128595.1 Eptatretus atami | reverse complement strand
GAATGTCCATTCAAACAAAATGATTCCTATTTTCAAAGTGAAATGGGCAGCTCGCCTCAACCACAAGAAAAACCCTATCGACAAAACACAACAATAATTCAGTGCAAATTGAATCATAGTGAAACAAACTGCCAGACATTGTGAAAATGACTTGAGTTATGCCGAAAAAATTCAATCATTAAAATGTGAGATCGCAGGAATATGTACGATGGCATCAAGAAAGATAGCTGCACTGAAATGTTGTTATGGGGACCTCATTATTAACTGGAGTAAGCAAACGGGATGCGAGGTCGGTCAGTAGCGGAACACTGGGTTGGACAGTCGAGGGAAAGAGAAGTCTCCAAAACAGCTCTCAATGCCATCCAGGCCATCCCCATTATGGGGGACTCGATGAGGCACTATCACCAGAAGATCTGAGCAAGTCCATTGACACATTTGCAATGGAAAAGGTATTGAGTAAAGAAGGCATACTGGCCAAAATATTCAAGAGTGGGAACCAGTTCTCCAGCAACTGTCCAATTTTCTTCTTTATTTTATTTCTTTTTTCTTGTTTACATAGCCGAGGCTAGTGGAAGAGCCAGTGTGCTGAACGGATCAGGACGCAATGGGACAAAGGTAACAGCAGAGAGAGAGAGGGGTGGGGTTACCAACAGTAGAGCTGAAGGCCAAGACAGAGGGAGACTTGGACAAACAATGGGTGTCGGGAGGAAAATGGGCAGGAGAGGATGCACAGGGTGGACAAGATGGATACAGAAGGAAACTCTCTGGAGGCAAAACTGGAAATTTGGATGGAGCAGGGATTAGGGTGGGATGGGAAGAGCGGTTAACGAGGGTATAAAAGATCATGGTTTGGGATTGGTGATGATCTGAGATGGTGGTGAAAAGCTATCTTGAAGACCTGGAGGGAAGAATGACATAGAAGAGAATGTGGAAGATGGTTCCACAGATGGGGGAAAAAGAGGAACGAATGAGTGGAGGTGAACAGTGATCCTGGATTTAGGTAGTTTCACCAGAAGGGGGTTGACGTAGTACCATGTGTGTCATGCAGAAACATAGCGGAGGAGGAGATGCACTGAAAGAGCAGAGGGTGCAAGAACAGAAATGAAGCGGTAGAAGACAGAAAGACCACCGAGCTGTCTGCGATGGTGAAGTGATAGGCACAAAGACTCAGCTTCATCACAGGAGATTTCAATAATCTTGAAGGTCTTGCTTTCCATGGCATCAATTGAGCAAGATGTGAGGCAGGGGAGCCAGCCTAGAGGAGACCGCAGTACTCCATCAAGTTGTGGATAAAGGCCTTGAAGGTGGATAGAAGTTCAGGTGTGCCAAGGAAGGACTACGTACGACGGAGGATGCCCAGTCTGCAGCTGGCTTTGGAGGTAAACTTTGAAATGTAGTTTGCCCAAGAAAGATCATGTTTGATAGTGAGACCCAAGACCTTGAAAGACTGAACCTCTTCAAGAGGATCGTTTTGAAAGTAGAAGGGAAGGTTTGCCAGACAGTCCTTTTGGAGAGAGAAAGTGAGAGTGTGAGATTTGTCTTTGCAGTGAGTGTG
The DNA here is from genome assembly GCA_035128595.1 of Eptatretus atami. Taxonomy (NCBI): domain Eukaryota; kingdom Metazoa; phylum Chordata; class Myxini; order Myxiniformes; family Myxinidae; genus Eptatretus; species Eptatretus atami. Next base: position 67,283,043 of record CM068965.1, on the reverse strand, counting down.
AGACCTTTGCAGCAATCATCTTTAAAAGGCTTCAAGTCCTAGCTTACCATCTATAGCCTACACAGAAGCTCAACGTGGCTTGTTATGCAAGTCAACTGTTGCCCTGAGCTTTTCAGTGAGGCAGTTGCATTCATATTGCAGTGAACCGTGAAAGTCTTTCTCTATAGCTTTTATAAACATGATAAAAACATTCAATCATGTCAGCAGAAAAGGCTTTTCAAGCTTTTCGAAAAATGAAAATTGGCTGCCAACCAAAACACTGAGTTTGATTTGCTCCTTCAATGAAAAGAAGCGTATTACCATTCAATTTGATAACAACATCCGATAGCTTTGAAATCCAGAGTGGCATAAAACAGGGCTGTGTCTTTGAGCCTCTCCCTTTTCGCATATTTTCCTCCCTCCTGCTGATATATGCTTTTGGTTCCTCTATAGAGTGTGGACCTTCACATTAGAGTTGATGGAAATCTGTTCAATTCTGATCGTTTGAGGGCCAAAAACCTAAGTGTGTCTATCAAGTCCTCATCAGGAAACTGCTGTTTGCTGATGATGCCACAATGGTTTCCCACACCGAGAGACATCTTTGAAAGCTCAATGACTGCATCATGCTTGCATCGAAAGAGTTTGGCCTGAGCATCAGTCTGAAAAAGAAGACAGTCCTCTCGTAGAACATATGGCTGATACATGTAAACATGCCAATATCACTTGTGGATACTGCAATTTGGAGGGACATTTGGCTAAAGTCTGTTTGAAGGAATAGCAAAACTTCAAGTGTTGTTTGAAAGAAAACCATCATGTTACAACCTCTGGTGATGAGACAGAGTGAGCCAAATATGGTGTATTTGTTTCTTATTAATGCTACATCTGTTTCAAAAGCTGCTACCCTTCACTACAGGCAAAAAGTTTCCATTGATTAAATGGAGATTCCAATGGAGATTGATGTGGGTTGCTCCGTAACTCGACTTAACAGTCGTGGTTTTCGCCGATTACATGGTGACATCAATACTTTGAAACTCACTACAATATTACTGAAAAGCTACACTGGTGGTCATCAAATTGGCAGGTCTCCTTCAGGGCTCTCTGCTGACGATCTGAAAGTTAAGTTTCCAGTCGTTATCTGTCCCGTTTTAACTTTTATTTTTCTCACCTAATGTTACTGTGTGTTCCTAGTTTGGTTTGTTTCAAAATCGTGCTATTTTGTGAGTTTTCGTCGACCTTGTCTTACCGAGTGCTTGAGGCCGACCCATCATTCCCCTCGGTGTACGATCGTGTTTATTTGTATTTTCTCCCCATTACCTTCAATTTATATCTTCCCCACTTTCCCAAGTCCCCCATCCCTCCCAAATAAACACTCTATTTCTTGTCTTAAACCAAAAAAAAAAAAATACCTTTCCCCTTGCACACTCACAAGTCTCGATTCTTCTTCTTCTTCTTTTACACCTCCTCTTCTTCTTCTCCTGCCGGCACACCATCTTTATTCTGCTGAGCTGACCCTCTCTCCCATTACCTTCACGATTTCTTCCGATCTACAACCTTCCATTCCCGAATCATACCAGTTCTTCAAAAATACATCAAAAAATAATAATGTTCCTTGTATCCTTTCGCTCCCTACACCTGAAACCACGTGCCTCTCTCTACTCTTCCTGGTACTTTTCATCGACCCAGCGCTTCACACTGCGTTTACCGTCCAAATTCACCACACACTTCCACGATTTTACTTCAACCTTCCCTTTTCCAAATGTTACGCAATCTTTAATTAAAATAAATAGTTTCACTTTTGATTATACACCTCCCAGAGCCAAGTGCTTCTCCATAACCACGTGATCTGTTTACACCCCCTGTGTTTATCGATCCAATTTCACCATTCACCTCACGATTTTTTCAACAACACTTCCATGACCTAATCTGATGAAAACTCTCTCAAACAATAATAATCTATCTATAATTCCAGCAATGTGTGTGTGGTGGTGTGTGTGTGTGTGTGTGTCGTGACCGCTGTTTCTCGACAACCGCCGGTCCGATCTGATTGAAACTTACCAGGAATATTGCCGGGGACCCACGGATGTGCCTTTTCAAGGTTTGATATTAATCGGACGAGCGGTTCCCAAGTTACGGCCATTTTATTGCTTTTTACAGTGTTGGAAAGGTGTATATACTGCAGCTGAAGTGTCGTTCCACCTTATCATGCCATTTTTTCCCAAAGATATCTCAGAATAATGATAACAGCATATTAATAATAATAATAGCACAATAATTGCAGAATAAAAGAATACGTGATGCAATGACCAATGTCTGTCAACCAATAACGACCTATATATTGTCTGTCAACCAATAATGACCAATAACGTCTGTCAACCAATGACAGGACACGGTGCTATGACGTCACGAATACGTCACAATTAATGTTTATTTATTTATTTATTTTTTGCACGATTGACGTCACAATTCTTCTTCTTCGTTTGGTATGACGTCACAATCGAAGCTGGGACCTGAGTATGTGCCTTTTCAAGGTTTGATATCGTTCTTCATCCGTTTCAGCTGTTTCCCAAGTGTTTCAAGGTTGAAAGCTGTTTTTTCCCAAGGTTTGAATTAATTGTTCAAATTATTAATTAATCCCAAAGTTTGAATTTTCCCAAGGAAACAGCTGTTTCCCAAGGGTTTGAAAGCTGTTTTTTCCAAAGGTTTGAATTAATTGTTTTGTGACATTTGTGACATTTTGCTTGGTAGACATTTGTGAATACATTTACAGAGAGAGGGCGAGAGAGGAGGGGGAGAGAAGAAGGGGAAAGAGGGGGGGAGAGGAGGCAAGAAGGGGGAGAGAGGGGGGCAAGAGAGGGGAGGGAGAGAGGGGGGGTGGGAGAGAGGGGCGTCACAATTCAAGAGGGAGAGAGAGGGGGGAGGAGGAGAGAGTGGGCGAAACTAGGGTGAGAGAGGGGGCGAGAGAGAGAAGGCGTCACAATTCTTCTTCTTCTTCGTTGATGTGACATCACAATTGACGCTGGGGACCTGAGTATGTTTCCCAGGTGTCCCAAATTATGGCCATTTATGATACGGTGTCCGATCTAATTGAAAAAATGCCACAATCCAGTCGTCGTTTACGAGAGCGAAGGAGCGAAGCTGCACATACTGCACGCACCTACAGGCACGCCTAGGGCCAGTGCTGATTAACCATTAGGAGACAAGGCATGTGCCTAGGGCCAGCCAAAAATTCAGGCCAAAAGTTATTTTCACATTAAATATTAGTCTTTTTTTGTATTAAATATTTTGTTCTTGAATCAGTTCATCTTTTGTCTGGGTCCATTTCCATGAGCCTGAGATCTAATTAAAATTTTCAGGCCATTCTCTAAAATTTCAAAATGTGCCTTAGGCCAGCCGAGCTAATCCGCACTGCTACGGGCCCGCACTAGTAATAATATAATAATAATAATAATAATAATAATAATGATCTCTTATAATGCTTCATCTTCCTCTTTCAAACGTGTAATACTCTTTACTGTATCATAATGCAGTACTCTTCCACTACTTAAAAAGACTGCTCTCAATTCGACCTCTCCTCATACCTTGCCGAAAAAATCCAACTGTTTACAGCGTTTCTTCTCTCCATTCTCTGAATTCCCCTTTATTGCATCCATCAACAAATGTCTTTAATCGCATCTCTGACCTAAAACTTAAAAAAACCCCCAGTTTGCTATGAATGTTCACTTTCCATCAACCATTCTTTTTTTCCAATTTCAGTGCCAACTCACCCCTCCCTCTCAAAGCAACCATCACACTCTTCTCCTCCAAGCCCCCCTCTCACCTCTCTCTAAAAACTCCCCCCTCACCTTTCTCCCACCATTCACCCCAACACTCATCCTTCTCAAAGTTGCCCCCCCTCTCTTCCACAAAGCTGCCTCCTTCCAATGCCCTCTCACCTCCATCTCTTCACTCCACATCCTCAAATCCTCAACTGCCTTCTTCCCCCTCTCTTGTTCCACCTCTCCCCCAGCACCACAGAGCCTTTTCTCCTCCTCATCTGGCCCCTCCCCCAGCTATTCTGCAATCCCACACTCTTTCAACAACCCTCCTTACCTCCCCCCCATCGTCTCTTGTCCTACCCTCCCCCCCCCTCCCACCCCTGCCCCAAAGTCTCCTCCCCTCCCTCTTCATTAACAGTGTGAACCTCAAATATCCAGGGTCTTCGCTCAAACCTTTCAGATCTTTCCATATAGGTTGCCACTGACAAACCAGACATAATCTGCCTCACAGAAACTTTCCTCCCCCAAGACGTGTCTGACTCCCAATATCTCTCCCTGGTTACTCCCTCCTCCAGTATGACAGACCTGAGCCTCGTCCTGGTGGAGGAGTTGCTCTCTTCATCAAAGACTCTATTCCTCACTCTCCATGCACTGTCCTCAATCCCCCACACCTTCAGGAATACCTCTGGCTACGGGTTCCCCTCCACTCCCACCTCATGTTTATATGTGTACTGTACTGTCCACCTAACAGGGATGACTCCATCTACACCTCACTATCCAAAAACATGGACCAACTTCTATCTTCTCATCCAAACTCTCTCTTCCTCATATGTGGCGACTTCAATTGTCATCATGCCGTTGGCTATGTGTGGGTACCTCTCTCACCTGTCATGACACTTCAGCAAAAGCTTTCTGCGACTCATTGGGACTGACTCAATCGGTCAACTTCCCGACCGGATCTCAACCAATGTACTCTATCTCTTCTGGATCTGATTTTGACAAATTTCCCTGACAATATCTGCTGCTCTTCCTCCGCTCCAATCGGTTCTTCTCACCACGTCCTTGTCAAAGTGGACATCTCTCTGGCTATTATCAGAGAACCACCTCACCGCCGTCGAGTCTGGCATTTCACTCAAGCCGACTGCAGGGTCTCCAAGCAGCCATCAAACTTATAGACTGGTCTCCTGTCGCTACTTTCTCAACATCAACTCATCCTGGAATTCTTTCAAAGAAACTTGCTCTCCCTCATGCACAGATTTATCCCCTCTCATCTTTCGTTGTCCTACCCTTCCTCCCACCCTTGGTTCACTGAAGCTTGTGGCGAGGCAGTTGTCCTGAAAAACTTGCCTTTGCCTCATGGAAAGCAAACCCAACTGAGGGTAATCTCAGTTCCTTCCATAAAACTCGGAACAAGTGTGTATCTACCCTCAGGAGAGCCAGAAAACAACATCATTCTAAGCTCAAGTCTGAACTTCCAATCTCTCTCCCTCCTCCAAAATCCTGGTGGCTCTAATCAAATGTGTTTCTTGGTTATGTTCCTCTCCATCCCCTCCCTTACCTCAAATGGCCGCACTGCTGATACCACACGTGAAAAGCTGAATGCCTAACTCGGTGTTTGCAGCTAAATCTTGTGTCCAAAACCCATCGCTTTCTCCACCCATCTTACCCAGTCCACCCCACTGCCCCTGGACTCTGTGTCCTTTTCTCCTGACAAGTGGAGAGCTTGCTGTCAAACCTCGACTCAGATTCTGCAACCGTCCAGACGGCATCAGCCCACGTGTCCTAAAAACCTGCTCCTCTGCTCTTCTCACCCTCTCTCTGTTCTATTCACCTTCTCTTTGCCAAGGTCATCTGCCATCTGCTTGGAAATCAGCAACATCACTGCCCTGCATAAAAAGGTGCAAAAACAGATCCCTGCAACTACAGACCAATCACCTTCTCCCAATCATCAGCAGGTTATGGAATCCATCATCGCTTCAGACGTTAAATCCTTCCTCTTCTCAATGGCTTGATTTCCGATCATCAATTTGGTTTCAGACCAGTCACTCTACCTTGGATATGCTGCTTCTCTCTCCCAACAATGGATGGAGGTCCTCAATGCTAGACTTGAAATCCGAGCCGTATCCCTGGACATATCACATGCTTTTGACATGGTCTGGCACCTGCCCTGCTCAACAAACTCTCTTCCTATGGTATCCAAGGCCATCTCCACTCATGGCTCGCAGACTTCCTCTCCTGTCGCAGTTAACATGTGGCCCTAAATGGAGTTCTTTCATCCCCTCTTCCTGTCCAGGCTGGAGTTCCTCAAGGTAGCGTTCTGGGCCCTTTTCCTTTTTCTGGTTTCATCAATGATCTCTCCGACTCTGGAAAATCTCTATATCTCTTTGCTGATGACTCCACCCTCTGCTGGACCATCAGTCATCCCTCAGACCGGCAAGCAGCAGCTTCTTCGCTCACTGCAGATCTGGATAAAATCACAAACTGGTCCACAATTTGGAACATGTCTTTCAATCCGGACAAATCTCACACTCTCACTATGCTCTCCGAAAGGACGTTTAGAAACCCCTCCCATTCACTTTCTCAACAAACCTCTGGAAGAAGTCCTTTTTTTCGAGCTTCTGGGTCTCACTATCTGCCATGACCTTTCTGGGAAAGCCAGATTTCAAACCTCGCCTCCAAAGCCAGTCGCCGACTGGAATCCTCCATTGTGCAAACTCCTTCTCGGCCCACCTGAGCTCCTGACCACTTACAAAGCTTCGTCCGCAGCCTAATGGAGTACTGCTCTCCCCTCTGGGCTGGTGCTCCTGCCTCCCACCTTTCTCGCTTCACGCTGTGGAAACCAAGGCATTTCGGATCATTGGCATCTCCCGCAATGAACTGAGTCTTTGGGCCTCTCACTCTCTCACTGCAGACTGGTTGGTGGTCTTTCTGTCTTCTACCGTCTCCTCTCCAGCCTCGCCCCCCCCCGCGCTCTCTCTGCGATTTGTCCCCACCACATTTCTGCAGGGCGCTCAAGGTCCGCCAACAACCCCCTTCTGGTAAACCTACCAAAATCACAAATCACTGCTCACCTTCTCTCTTTCATTCTTCTTTCTTCCCGCCTTTGGAATAAACTCCCTCACTCTATTCAATCCCATTCTTCCCTCCAGGCCTTCAAAACAGCTGTTCACCACCACCTCTTATCATCCCCATCCAAATCCTCGATCTTTTCTACCCCCGATAATCCACCCAAGCCCACCTCCTTCAAATTCCCTACTTTCCTTCCGTAAGTCCCTGTAATGTCCATCTTTATTCCCCATGTTCCCGCCCCATCCCTCTCCCTTCCACAGATCTCCTAATGTCTCTGTTCCCCACTGTTTTGTCCTTCCCACTCCTGCCCTCTTATCTCATGCCCCCCCCCCCCTTGCTGTGCGTTGTGTGTTAGCTCTTACACGAGCCTCGACAAGGTATAAAAAAAAATGCTTAGGTGAGAAGGAAATGTGTGTTAAAATTGGGGAGCAATGTGGTTTTGTTCCAGTATGGTATGTGTAGTTGATGAAGCTCGGCCTTCCTGCTGGGTAGAAATGTTCTGTTAAAATTTTACTTTCCCTGGAAAATTATCTTCAATATTCATGTTCCCACTGTCGACAATGACATCATACTGCAATCCCCTGGTTTGTTCAACAGTAATATCCTAAAGGAAAGTTAAAAGGGGTGCAAGTTACTCTGAAGGTACAGGATAATAACCCTGTATTCTTAAAGGCTAGCCAGCTGTGGAAGGTTTGACCAGGCATTGGATAAGTTTGAAAAGGATGGTGTAATTGAGAAAGTTCAACATTCGGAGTGGGCACTGCCCATTGTGCCGGTCTTCAAACCTTTTGGCAAGTTGTGGATTTATGGTGAATATTCTTTCACCAACAAATATTGAGTTGGAGAGGACATGAGAGCATCCCGTTGAGAGCCACACATTGGCTATGAGAGAAGGGGAAGTCAGTAAGCCATGTGTGGAGGTGCCTTGGGATGTCACTGGTAGAGAGCTTAGAGAGCAAGGTGGGACTGTATTGAATGCTCAAAAGATGTCTAGAGAGATGACCCTGATCTCATGCCTGAAATTGAGGGCCTCCATCCATTGGTGGGAGAGCAAAAGCAGAATGTACAGGGTCAAGTGACAAGCTCTGAATATGAACTGATGGTCTGAGAACAGGCCATTTGTGAAAAGGGTCCTACAGGTCTTAGGAGTCTTATTGGTCTTCGGGGTCTTAAGGGTATTATGAGTCTTGAAGGATCTTAGGGTTCTCAAAGGTGTTAGGGGTCTTAAAGGGTTATAAGGATCTTAAAGGATCTTAAGAGTCTGAGTTTTGCAATCCCCTCTCCTCTGGTGAGGGTAATTAAGAGGTTTAAATTAAACAAATCATCTCATGAGATGCAGGAATCTCACGACATGTGATTGACATACAAACACCGATTACATTTTGAGTTAATTAGTTAATTATCTCACCACCTGGATGGAATTTTTCAAAACGATCTGTTGAGCCGCCTTGGAGGAGTATGGAAAAACACGAAAAAAAATGTTAATGGACCCACTGCCTGACCGACTGACTGTCTGACTGACTGACGAACAGAAGGATGGACTGAAGGACATTATTATTGCTTTAGTAGCCCATCTCAACTCTGTTGTGGATAAGCTAAAAATGTTGGAATGTTTGATACCCCACCCCTCCTCCTTTAAAGATAGACACATCATTAGCATTGTTTCTCATCACCCCTTTAATTCCCTCTCTACTACCATTATATACAGGATACACATGTCAACATCAGCAAATTTACCATACACCCACAGCACAACAACTGCAAGCAGCATGAAACTAGGCATGGAACTCCAACAATAACCACCTGGTGGAGAGGGGTGGGGAGGGGGCTAGTAGGATCGGTACTTTCATTGTGTAAAATGAAATGAGGTACTAATAGTGGGGCAACTTAGCTAAATATAGCATAACAATTGTGCATTTTGTGAGGAAAGCACCAAAAATTTGGCACACCAGTAGCCTATCATATTATGAACAGATTTGGATATTGGGCCATCTCAAAATTTTTGATGGTAGTGGAAAATGGCTGCCACAGCCATCAGCGCGCTGAATTTGAGATGGCCCAATATCCAAATCTGTTCATAATATGATAGGCTACTCGTGTGCCAAATTTGGTGCTTTCCTCACAAAATGCACAATTGTTATGCTAAGTTGCCCCACTATAATATTGTTACGGCTGTGGAAATTCGCAAACACCATTCAGGTCCCGTAGGTGAGATATTTTTAAGTACATGTATAGTTAGCCCAAACCCATTGTTAGAGGGAATTAATGTGATTCATTTGGGCTGCGATCCTTTGAGTTAGGCGTTTTTCTGTTCTACCTTTGTTTTGATCCAACCACGCCAACAACAACAACAACGCCAGCAGCCACAACCTACCTTCACCACTCACTACCCGCAACCTCACATCACCGCCATTCCAAACGGCATCATGGCCATCGGACACCGCCGAAAACCCTCCACCACCTCTCTCTACGGCCATTCCCGCACCACCTGTGGGCACCGAGCGTCGGGCTATCTTCAGCGATACACCGCGAGCCGCGATGCAGATGGCGGTTTTTCCGAGGAGAATTCGGATCAGGAATGCTACACGCCCCAATCTGATCCATCCAATTAGGAAGCGCGGGCGGCTTGGCCCCGCCTCCAGACACATATGAGGGAAAGCGGGATATGCAAATTTGAGGAACAGAAAAGATTCACGCCCCTTTTCTCCGTCCAATCGGCGAGCGTGGCTCCTCCCCTGAGGTCGTTTTTATCCGAGAATTTGCATATGGTGGGTTCCTGGAGCCGATAAAGAGACGGGCGCAAGGCGAATCGTGGCAGAAGGGTGGAGTGAGTCGAGTTGGCAGAAGTGGAGCAGATGAGTTTGGAGGCGAACGGCTACGGAGGCGAACGGCTACGGAGGCGAACGGCTAGAGGGAGATCGGCTGAGGAAAACCGGCTGAGGAAAACCGGCTGAGGAAACCGGAGGCTCGGGTCCGGGCGAGGAAGTCAGCGACGAGGTCGCTTTGAATGCGCATCGCGGGACTCAAGCAAGCCAGCCATACTCCCTCCCAGAGCATCAACAATTCCCCCTTTCCCCCGCGCTGAGAGAGTGCGACAAGGGGGCCCCGTTCCCACTTTACACCAGCAGGTGCCCACGAAACTGCCGTGCAGCGACATTTTGCGGCTCGCCACGACGGCGCGGGTAGGACCCTTCGGTCTCGTGGACCTGGCCTCATCCAGGTTCCACGCGCATTAGGCCCACGGGCCAGTCTGACTCCCTTGCCTTTGAGGGGGTCTTTCCTTTGCTTTGGTGTGAATGCGTGTTGTGGCGCCATGTCTTGTAAGGTAGAACTGTATAAGTGTTGCCGAGTGTACGCGTATTCGGTCGTAGCTCTGCATATTGTTTTTGTTTTAAATTGATATATGTGCATTGTGATTACTGTATGGTGTATATGTGTGCTATCCGTGTGTGTGAATTAAATGTGCTTTCTTGTTGAATTGTTGCCCCGTTTCGCTGCGTCCTTTCCTTTGTGGGTCTCCATCTTGCTTTACGTAAAGGGTTTGAGTGGGCGCGGGACGCCCGATAATTAATCAGGAACCGTCGAGGCCGACGATAACACCGCTCGGTTATCCCGTTAGCACGGAACGGGTCGCTTGAGCGGCCCGTGTCCGAAGTCGACCTGCGGCGAGGTGCGATCGCCCGGTTTACCATCCGCGTGGGTACTTAGGTAGGTCGAGTTTGGCGAACAACCCTATCCCAGCGGGTGGCCGATTGGCACGATTGGGGTGAGGCCGAAAGGCCACCCGTGACTAGATCCCGGCGTTAGTCCGGGAGGGTCACGACGGAATTGTCCGTCCGGTGGGCGACGTGCCCGGCGATCGAGTTACGCGGTCGTTCGCACGCCGGCGGGCGCGAATTCGCAACAATATGAACCGAGGATGTGCTGTGATAACTTTGCTGTTCAGAAATGTGAGGGTTTTTAAATTTTATTTTTGAGCTCTTTCAACCAGCACAAGAATAAAAGGATTACTTTTTTCCCCCTTTCTGTCATGGTATTTTTACCACGGGCTTCCAGCTCATTCCAATTTAAACAAGAAGTTCCAGAAAACCACATTTAAGCTACCATAACACATTTATCACACAGAACATCACTGTCATTAAATACAATTTTTTTTTACATTAATAACATCTCATTGTTTTGTTCATAGGTTGAGGAAGACAACAAAGTAAAATGCACGAAGTTTGACTTTAAGCGACTGAAAAGTTCAGTAACCTCATTTGCAGCATCCAGGGATGATGTAACTCAGTTATTATGATCCTTTCATGTATAGATCGATAATAGTGAAAAATAGTTTCATTGTCAGCGTGTGCTTACACTCTTTATATTGGAGAAGGAGATTGGGATCCTACTCTGTGTGGACCGTTGGTGCTACTTAAGCAGTCTCCTTGGCTCTCGAGCACAATCCTGGACGGGTCGCCACTCCAACACAGTATACCAGCAGGCTGGCACTCATCTTGCTGACCTCGGAAGGATGACAGGCCGAGTTAACCTCACCTGGTATTAATTCAACAGCTGAGCAGGATTTGAACTCAGGACCCTAGGATCCAAAGCCCACCCCCCAAAGCATTAAGCCAACACCAGGCATATGAAAAGGCCCAGAAATATAGGAAAGGAAATCTATATTGGAAAAGCCCAGAAATCAAATTGCTTAATTTCTCATTCTCATTCATATGATACAAAAATTATATCACAAAATCTCAGTGTACATGTAGTCATATAAGCTTTATAAAGGTGAATGTTGCATCCTGAGGTGTTTTCATAACCAAAATACCCCTGACGCATAAAACATCGAAAAACTAGAAGGGCACTCAGAAGAGCACATACCTCCACCACGTAATGCCTTATCCACGAGATCATATCGGGCCGAATACATTTTTGAGATATCATGCTGTGTAGCACTATATCGTTTTTGGGCCTATCTCTCAATGGAAAATAATCACTTAAAAAAATTAAATAATTCTCGTATCCATATCGAGATTCGGATCTTCACCAAAATCGAATCAATTCATCCTTGCAACACACCCAACCTGAACTCGAAGTTTCATCCAAATCCGTCTACAACTTTTTGAGATATCGTGCTACATATTGTTTTTAGCCCCATCTCTCAATGATGAAGAATCACTTAAAAAAATTCTAGTAGTCGGATCCGGATCCATATCTTCACCAAAATCTAATCAGTTCGGCCTTGTCACACACCCAACATGTCCACGAAAATTTCATTTGGATCAGTCCATACTTTTTGAGATATCCTGTACACAAACAGACAAACAGACAGACAAACAGACAGAAAGGGGTGAAAACATAATCTCCTTCACCTTCGTTGGTGGAGGTAACCAGCAAGTAGATAAATAGGCAAATTGTTTTTCTTTTTTCTTATTCTGTCTTCTGTTTCCAAGCTAGCTCAACATTGCATTGAGTTCTTATTGGAATATTTGGCTCCCCCTCCCTCCTTTACAGTGATCGAAGGCTCATTGTGGAGCATCCACATATATCACATTCAGGCCAAATAAATTAGGAAACTAGAACGGGCACTCAGTAGAGCGCATACCTTCGCCAACGCTACATTTTGCACCCCCCCCCCCCAGAAACCGTTGATTGTGAGGGTATTTAATCCCATACCACATCTGCCATCTCATATGTGTTATGATGGCTTAAAAACATTAAATTTCCTGTGTCATATCGTATATCACAAGATTGGGCATTGAATTCACAACATTTTGGCATTGGTTGCATGCAAATTGGATAAAAATCGACCGCACTATGGCAAATGACGATTTGACCTTTTCATGACTCCACCTTGACCTTTCTACTCTTTTTGTAATGGTATTAGAGTGTGGGGAACAGAATAGTCAACATTTTGGTGTTGGTTTCATGCAAATCGGATAAGAATTGAACCGTGTTATGACTAACCGCACATTTGCAATGTCGTGACCCCCCCTGACTTTGACTCCCAACGCTAATAAGGGTTATTACGTCATTGTGTCATGTCACATATCACAAGATGGGGCATTGAATTCTGAACATTTTGGCATTAGTTGCATGCAAATTGATACAAATTGACGCGCTCTGGTAAAAAGACGATTTTGACCTTTCATGACCTTGACCTTGACCTTTGACCCGATCGCTCCCAAAATCTAATCAAATGGTCCTCGGATAATAACCAATCATCACACAAATTTGCTGCGATTCAGTTTAATACTTTTGGAGTTATGCGAATAACAAACAAACAAACAAACAAACACCACAATTTCACACTAAATAAATAAATACACAGCGATCAAAACATAACCTTCGCAACAAAGTTTGCGAAGGTAATGACAACATATCATCTTACATGAACTGGAGAGTCCAGAGAACACCCTCCCCCGCCCACCCCCTCCACGCAGTCTTGAGAAAAAGGACATGGAAAGTGTCTTTTCAACCTTTGCTTTGTGTTTCCGAGCACAATCTACGTTCGCCTTGTTGGTGAACCTTGCAAAACAGGCATGATGATAACCACACTGTTCCACCATATTTGTCAGAATATGATTCTACCCTCAGGACATGAGATGACATCAATGCTCATTCTCATCGGTTTTCTCACAGTTACTCTGCCCTAAGGACAGGAACATTTTTCCAAGTGCCAGTACTGCTAAATGGAAGGTTTTTGAAAGTGCCAAGATGGCGATTTGTGTTCTCGTGTTCAAGTATACCAGCAGAAGCCCTATGGTAAAAATACCACAATTTTAAAAAAGGGGGAAAAAAGGAAAGTTTTTAAATTTTTTTTACATTGGTTGAAGGAGCTCAAAAATGGGAGGTTATAGATTTCTTAACAGAAAATAAAAATTAAAAAAAATTTAAAAATCAAAAGTTGGGAGCAATCGAGGCAGCTGTCTGTTGCCTATATAGTGCCCAGGTTCAATTATTCTTTGTCTGATTTAAAACAATTATAATTTTCCCATCGGTTTAGTTTATTTTGAAGCAACTTTAACTGAATATTTTTTTTCTCTCCGAGGAGCGTTTCCATGTTTCAGGGTGGGGCAGACAGACAGACAGACAGATAGACAGGATTAGCAATCAGTATATATTCATGGCTGTTGTTTGTGTCCTTTATGACATCCTTAAAAACAGAAAGTTTCCTGTTTGGAACGATCTTCAATTGACTGCAAGGCAGTCAAACAGAATTAAAAAATTTTTTTATCTCACTCTCTGCGCATGTATGATCGGGTCGAATTCAGAGCCAAAGCACTACTAAACTGCAGGTTCGTTTTCCCAATCATGTTCAAAATATAACATTCAATTGTTGCTAAGTTTTTCCTCGATCATCAACTGACCTGTTTAGACAGAAAGAAGTGAACCGATTGCTTAACCCCACTTTTCGCTTCACATGCGCCGTGTAATTACAAGGATATTAGGAGACGATGAACAAACACATCTGGCATGTGAGGTTTGAACCTGAATTCCATCTCTCATGAATACCTGGTAAGATGGAAATGAGATATACTAGCATTCTGGTCAAGGCCATTGTCATTCTGCACCCCTTATCTGCATGCCCTGACAGAAGCAAAATTTGGATAAGGAAGCGAGTTCAAAGCATGATAGTCCATGGGCCAGAGGCCAGATTTTGAGGAATTGGTACCACCCAGATGGACAAAGGCTCATAGTGTTTTTCTGATAGATCTATGTCTGTAGTGACGGATTTAAGGATGATAACCTTTTTCTGCTAGTTTTTTCATAGTAATCATCCCTTGAACTTGATGATGCATGTTCGGATTGAGCCAATAGTTTGGGTAGGGGAAATTAAAATGATCACTACTCCTGGAAAAAAATCATCCTATCAGAGCAGGTGACCACTCAAAATGTGTGTCCTGGGATCCTCTACAGACTGAAAATAAATATTTTCGATGTAGGTCAAATGTAGGTCAGCAGAGGTCAAAAGGTCACCAATTTTTGGGCTTGCCCAAAATCTGGAATACAGTCATAAATGGCCTACAGAGGGTATGAACAGACATTAATTGCCACTTTTACACACTAGAATTGTTTTATTAGATGTCCTGCTATGATTTTAACCCACCAATGTTCAAGGATATTGCATAATATGTCCATCCTGTACTAAACGAAAACAACGTATGTAAAAAAAAGTGCTTAAAATGGCTGTTCTAAGGCAAGAAAATGGAAAATGCCATAGCGTTGCAGCCAATCAACCTATAGTAGTGAATACCCTTAAAAATTTGTATCGAGGACTCTACAAGGCACATCGCGAATTTTACCTTCAAGGTCAAATTTTCAAGGTCAAAGGTCAATGAGTGCAATTTAAAGAGTTTCGTAATGCAAATATCTATCAAGTCGAATCAAGTACAAAGTGAAAAACCATGTATGTCACCTAATATTTCACTTTTAATCATCAAATTAATAGGAAAATGTGAAGAAAATCCAAGAGAAAACCATCTTAATGCCTTAACGGTTAAGGGGTAAATGTTCAGAATATAATCAGATAGTAATGTAGCCTATAAAGTTTCAAAAAACTTTGTGCCTTGATGTTAGCCTGGTGTCAGAATAAAATGAATGCTCCCTGTTTCAAACTACACCCAATAGGTGGCAGCCATCAAATTACTTTCACTTTCTTCCAAGCTCATTTTCAGAGAAAGCTGATTTGAGTGCAGAAATGTAAACTAATGACACAGGTAAGCTAAAACATGACTCTGGAGGTAATATAGATACTCTATATCATCATAGAATACATGATTATGCTCTATATTAAGTGTTATGATGCTCTACACCCGGCTATCCACACACACACCCTTGTTTCACATTGGACCAGTCATGCAGGGAGCATGCATTATTTTGTGGAGTTGTGGCTCATGATTCAATCCTGGCCGAAATAATGAGTTTCAATATAGTTAGATTGACTTGGCAAATGTCAAGTAAATATGAAGCTTCCATTGATTTAGTTGTGTCTTTTTCAGGTATGACGGTAGAATAACAATGGCAACAGGAACTGCCACTCCTCCAGTGCCAAAGCGGTTTAAGCCGGCTCCATACGAATGTATGCTGGACTGTCGTGAAACTGAAAGAGATCCAAGCGCCAAGCTGATATCTCCTGTTGATTACAACTCATGGAAACTTACTCAGAGCTGCTGAGATAAGGAAGCACAGCGGCATCTTGGACTTGACGAAGAATCTAGTGAGCGGGAGGTGCCAAATGTGTGGTACCTCGAAAGTGCCGTTCTCATTTTACGCTGAAAAAGCTGCTTGATAGGATGTTGCACAAAATGAGTCCCAGAAGTCGCAAACTCAACTACCAGCAAAAGGTCAAGTGGTGATTTTTCTAGACTCTAGGAACTGAAGTGTATATTTTGTAAAAGGACCAATTTGTTAAAAATTCGAAGACAAAAACACTTGGTTCGTGTCGGAACT
>CM068965.1:67220373-67242175 GCA_035128595.1 Eptatretus atami | reverse complement strand
TGAACATTGTACATGTTGGAGAATGCCTAGTTAAAGTTCAATGTCACTCGCTCGCCCCCTTTCCATCTCAAACAGGAATAAGACAAGGATGGTCCCTTGTCCGGGCTACTTTTTCCCTGTGATCGACCCTTCCTTTGTTTGATGAGCAAAGCAACTGGCATGTGTGTACAACACAGGTCATTCCTCATACTTTCTTGCACACGCCAGACTGAAACGCGTCCTTGTTTTGCCAGGCCGTGCAAGGATTTGCAAAGCCCAATTTATTGATTTCAGTGGGTCTACTCAAACAGCATCATCTGCGACAATAATTGGAGGAAAAGTTATTGGGCTTCTGATTGAAATGCAGACTCACAGAGTTCCCAAAACCTTTTTCAGGAAATGACATGGAGTCACAATGAGCTAAAAACATGGGGGGGGGGGAGGCGTGCATTTAGTCCAACATCAAGGGGGTTTCTGCATCCAACTTGTCCAACTGGAACACTTTAGGGGACAAGTGGAAGCAAAGTGAGAGACTGGAGTGGGCTGCAAAATCATGTCACTGAGAGGGAAACCACAGTCCTCATTAAACTTATCATTCAAAGTTGATGTTTCTACATCTCTGGCATAAGGCATTCCAAGGAGTTTTCTGGTTGAGATGCAGAGAAGTTGTTGAACTACTTTTGGAAATGGCAAACACACTGGGTTTCCTTGGGCATTCTTAGTTTGCTTGGATGAGAGGTGCGAGACAATCTTTTCCTGCCTTCAAGGCCACGACACAACATCTAGGCTGAAGACCATTCAACCGTTACTTGGTATGAAAGGTATATTTTTACCATTCATTTCACAACACCTGTCAAGTTCGACATGCCTCTCTTTTAATCAAGAAACGCTGAGGCTTGGCATGTTGCTTGACACGAAAAGAGCAGATCCTTCTCCAAGCAAAGGACTTTTGTTTGGGAAGACTACTCTTTCTTCACACCTTCTTCTGCAAAGGCTCAACCGTGGCTTCATGCTCAAAGAGGAAGCTCTTAACTGGTAATATAATCCAAGTGGGAGAACCTTCGAATGATAGGAGAGAGAGGCCTTCTCTCATCAGAGGAAACTCGCAGTTGTGAAATGGGCCTACTGACACATTAGAAGATATCCCCAGGATACTCCAGAGGAGGGTTAAAAAGTCTTTGCTCCTGATGCTGTGGCAACGCTTAGAGAATTACAATGAGGGTGATGGAACTTTGCAGATGTGCACCAGCCAATTCCATGGACTTTAAAATCGAACCAAGACATTGTGAGCTCCCTCAGCCACCACCCACAAACAACATGGTTGGCCCCTGGCCGCAGCTAAAAATGCATTCCGTGGCTTGTCAAGGAAGAACATATACCTGCTTGCGTACATGCACTCTCTTCTCCATGGCTCTAGCAAACCGAGGGGAACTCCCTGGAGTGAGATTTCTTCACTTACTTTGTCAAAGTCATCCATGTTGGGGTTCAATCTATCTTCACCCAAATGCAAGACACAATGGCGCAGAACTTAAGTTGGAGATTGCCTGCATGTGCCTTTTAAGGCTCTGGAGCCATGAGCGGCCATTTCACAACGTCCAGCGGGAATGCTGCTTTTGTGGTGAAAGAGAAACGGTATTCCACATGTACCTACAATGTCCGCCATCTTCAGCCAATTTTGGTTATTGGTAAAAAAAAACTTACATTCGGCTTCGTGGCTTCACTTCTCACCAACCACTCTTCATCATCGGACACCCGGTGAAGAAGCAGAAGCAAGTCACGAATCTCCCTTCGTCACTTTATTTTAACTGTGCCAAAGATGGCAAATAATACAAACATAAGGAAGCAAAAAATTGAAAGGGGAATTGTGGAACACCAGTGCTGTGAGCTGAAAGGCGTTGATACGCTTCACGCATCGTCTTGCAGAATATAGGCGGCAGGATATGGTAACCACTGTTCAAAATTTTAAGGAAACGTGGGCCACCAAACGAAGCATGTTGTAATATCTCTCCGAACAAGCACTTTGCTCTTATCATATAAATGTGTTAATTTTGGTATTATGTTCTTTTCCTCCTCTCTCTTCTCTTCCTCTCTTCCTCTCTCTCTCTTCCTCTTCTCTCTCTCTCTCTCCTTGGTGCTGCTTTCTCTTAAAATGCTCCACCTACTACTGCAGTTCTGAACCACGTACAGCAGGGTGATGAGAGCGATGAGCGAGTGACATTAAATAGAATTGTGGCAATTCAAACAAAAGCGCTACTACTACTACTAACTACTACTACTACTCCGACTACTGTAATACCCACATATTGATCCATTTTCTTATGGGTTGGCATCGGAAAAGGTTGTTTAAGTCTTTTCGCCAACCGATTTGGCCGGCTTGACGTTAAACTGGCAGTTGATTTGGGCAATGTTTTGAAATTTGATTGAAAGTGCCAGTGAATGACCGCTTTACAGTCTGCGAAAGCACAACGTGTATCTCTCGGGTTCACCAGCAAATGGCAGAAGAGGGTACAACTAACTTAACGCTCATTTCCAGGGAAACCAGGCACATTGTGACACGATCCGACAGTTATCGTGCGTCAAGAAATTGAACCCAAGACAATACTGTATTCGCTAACATCAAGTGTGCAACCTCTAAGTCTAACACCATCCTGTTGGACTTCTTAAAAAAAGATATTAAATTAACCAGACAGATAAAGCAGTGTGAATACTTTAAGATGGATGGGCAGTGGTGGTTCGTGCATCGTGCTTTGTCTTTGTAATTTTGTGTCATGCACAGGCTGTTGTTGCTGTTTCAAGAAATGGCGTTCTTTTGCCGCTTTCTTGTCGATACCGCTTTCATCCGTTATTGGTTGTCAAGGCTGACATCCTTTTGTAAATCTTATTATGGTTTTTTTTTTTTTTTACAAGAACTGAATATATTTGTGAATGGTTTTTCGTTGCTTTAGTCAGATTGTAAATACAAGTATGAAACACTCTTTAGCTGATTATATCTTTCACTGAAGCCAAAGTTTCAAATTTTTTTAGATCTTCCAATATAAGGTTGAAGGTGTTGACGCGCAAGTTCCATCACGTTTGCATTTTTGAGTTCTTGCCTAAATCTGGGAAACTTGATTCTTCTCTCTGCATGCGTTGTGAGAAATATGCTCAAATGCTTTTTCATCGTTCATCCGTCTGATTATTAATGATTTGTCATTTTTAGATAAATCAATCAGATGTAAAAGTTTCTTTTTTGCTGTTTTTGCGTTTAGGGATTGGCGGTTGTGTTGTGCTCGTGCTAGCGGGTGCTTAGTTCTGCTCGGTGCGGTCGATTCGCGCCCACGGTTGCGGTGGAATGAATTGACGGTTGTGCTGCTGGTGTTATTGTGCTTATGGACTCTGCGAGCGTGATTTGGAGGGTCAAACTGAGGAAACGGAGTGAATTTTGAAAGCCTTGTGATTTTTTGAGATTTTGTGTGATAAAAAAATTTGTTATATATGATGAGGCTCGTATGAGAGCCTAACCCACAACGTAAGCACAGCAAGGGGGCATGACAGACAAGAGGGGTGGAGAGGAAAGGGAGGACAAAACAGTGGGGATCAAGACATTAGGAGAATTCTGTGAAGGGAGAGGGATGGGCGGCGGGGAACACGGGGTAAAAATGGACATTACAGGGACTATCAGGAAGGGAAAGCCAGGAAATTTTGAAGGAGTGGGTTTGGGGTGGTTAGCAGGCGTAGATTGAATAAACAGTTTCAAAGGAGCACCCTCACGCCATCATTTAGAACATCTTAAATTGCATCAAGTATGTGGCAATAAATAGGAATTGTTGCTCACAGCTTTCCAGCCCAATGCATTTTTGCCGCCTCCATCCCTACCCTGTTTAGAATCCTGTGCCGGCACGGGCAACTTGCTAGTTTTAAACAATAATGTGAAACTATTGAGATCCATTTTAAAATGTTTGTCATCTTATAGATTTCCAAAAAAAAAGATAAATTTGTCAGTACTCTCTTCAAACAACGATAATGAGCCAGTCCATTTCCAGAATTTTGGACAACCACGGCATGAAGTGATCTAGTGTAAGTATTCTCCGGCATTACTAACAAAGAGTGACTTTTCATATACCTGTTACTCACATTGGTTGTTAATTCCATTTCAGTTTCAGGAGGTGGGAGGGAGTTCCCCAGAACTCAAAATCTTCACCTCCATTTTTTGGTAAAGGATCATTATTCATGAGGCCAAATTGTCAACCTGGTAAATGAAGCTTCTCCTTCACCATTAGTCCCATGCCTCCCTCCCGCTGGTTGTTATCTCCATTTGGATTTCAGGAGGTGGAGAGGAGTTCTCCAGAACTCAAAATCCCCGCCTCCTATTCTTTGGTTAAGGATTATGATTCATGAACCAAACTGTGAAACTTTATTCTCACGGCCTATTTCAAGGGTCTTGTCAAAATCTTCACTGAACCTCTCTCTGACAGCCTCCACCAGTAGCTCGTTTAGTGATGTTCCTTGGAATGATTTATAAGTACTCAGTAAGGGTTTCCTTTATCATTCCAGTAGCTCCGACATATCATTGGCTATAATTTCAGCTTTCTTCAATTTCCAAATCCTCTTGACCACATTTTTCAGATCCTAGTGTATTTGTCATTTTCCGAATTCTGTAGCAGTTAGTCCAAAGTCATTGGGGAACCAACACCTCCATCAACAATGTTGAATTTTCCATTTTTGTGTTTAAGCACCATGTCCGGACGCAATGCTTTGTTTGCAATGTCTACACTTGACGGGATAATCTTGTCATACATGAGCATTATTTATTATCTTCAAGATCGGAATTGGTTTGTGTGTTCCTTGATCATTCTGGGACTGGGATTGAAATGTTTGCAGATGTGCCAGTGGATTACTCTACAGATGCTGTCATGACTTTCTGTTTACAGCTGTTCTGACATGAGTTTTTATCATCCAGAAATTAGGTAGCTGTACTTTCTATTTATAACCCACAAAAACCGGCATTTGTTGCCGATTGGCTCAATCCACCATTTTCTTCAAGGCATTAGTGTAATGTCCTTGGTGTTGGGCATTGAGGATGACTCATTCTCCATCCCAATTAAATTTGACCTCTTCTTAGCCATTCCAAAGAGCCTTCCTTGTTGATTCCTGTCTGTCAAGCTCTTTTGAAATCATCCTGCTCTTTTGTCATTCTCCCATTTGTCAGAGTTATATCTGCTAATATATATTTTATAAATTACCTTTTTATTCTTTTGCAATCATTGGGCTATGTTTGTTTCAGTTTCGTTTTCCTGTGTATATCTGTAAATTTGCAACCTGTTTTTGGAAGTTTGTTGCTAAATGGATTAAGGATCCCTTTTCTGGTTTGTTGTTTTCTGCTCATGTACAATCTCATCCGATAATCTGTTGAGCTTTTCACATACTCTGCTAGTCTGACACATGATGTTTCATGTACTTGGTTACACTCACCACATTATGTAATGATGTACTATGTACAATCTGATAATAAATGAAAGACTTTCTTTTGTACACACGAACAAAACTTGCCTTTAATTTGCCGCACTTCGAATTTCAATACTTTCCTTGCCTTGAAAAATTATTACAGGGTGTGTAAAGAGAAAAAGTGTGATTAATTATTTTATACCTGATTGGTGATAAAATTATAATTGAACATTCACAGGCAATACATGGAATTAAATGGAAAACCACTTTTTAAACTAGACTTTAAAACAGACTGTAAACGGTCCTGCACTCCGTTCTGAGCTTGTGGGTTCGAACCTCGGCCGATCATTCCAAACACCCTTAAAATGGTATGTGCTTCTTCTTGCTGAAGCTCAGCATTTAAAACGCGATAGTATACCAATTGTGCAAGTTTGACAACCATTTGTGCAAGCTTGATGGACTGAATAGCCTCCTCCTGTGACGAAGGTCCTTGTAAGGGAACTCGTATTAAACAAAGGGCATCTTCTCATGTTTGTTACTTCAGTCTGCTCGTTTCATAATATAGTAGTATCAAACAGCACACATGGTACATGTAAAGCTCTCCATTTGAAGCTGATTTGTCTTGCTGATGAAACCGAAGACAAAAAAATACAAGCCTAGAGTAATGCCTTAAGATGCTGAATTGCACACTTCCAATTTGCGTCTTGTCTTTGGCGAAATATCCCACGAAGTGTGGTTTCTGCAACTAAATATGAACAGGAATAATTGTAACCACCACGAAAGATGGTAAAATTGCCAGATTGCTGTGTATAAGTGACACCACCAGATGAGGTGAGGTTGAGAGAATTTGGATCTCAAGCACCAGTTATATTCCAATTTATATTCAAGTACTTCTTATCATACGTTTAGTTGTAGCTGTACCCCAAGGGGTGGTTTGTTCAAATCCCTTATGTACAATTATAGAGTTATGTTGCCTTGTGTAAAAGTCAGCTACGTTACTAGGATTGATTGCTTCTTCAAATTATTCCATCCCACCCCTCTTGGCCGATAAGATTGATTGGATTATTGAATTGGCATGTTCAGCCTCACACTTTTTTTTTAATATACTGTAATTGGAAATGGAGAGTAACGTGAGCAGAATTGATTTGGACCTTCATGGAAGAGAAGTGCACAGCCATGCCAATAAAATTAAATAATCTAAGTCAAGGTAAAATCTCAGGTCATCCCCCATCCATACTCATGATCTCTTTTCACCCTGACTACTCCCATTTCCAAGCACTCCCCTTTGCCACGTTATTGTGGAACCCCTCGCCATCTCCCCTACCCTCCTACCCCTCCATCACATCTTTTCATTTGTTTGTTGATTTGGTTTTTTTTAATTTCTTTTTCATCTCCACTTTCCCCTCTCTTGCTTATGTTGCAGCTTGTTCACCCCATGTTCCTTCTCTCCTTTCCTTTGAATCTCACTTCTCACTTTCACTTCTACTCTGCTGTTGGTGTTTCTCCCTTTCCATTTGTTCCAATCCATTCTGCTTTAGCTCTTTCATGAGACTCAACCATGGTATGCAAAATTAAGTGCCATTGACGTGTCTTGTGATTTTTTGCAAGTGCACAGGTTGGGTGAGGATTGTATTCAACTAATCAACAATAACCACTGGAGAACAATGGATCTCGATTGAATGCACAAGGGGCATTTCATGCCCTTTTCACAGCAGATAGTTTAAACTTGCGGAATCCGATGGTACAGCAAGGAGAGCCTCATCATCCTTAGCAGCCATTGTTTCTCGCTACCATATTTTTTATATAATTGTCTACTCCTACCATTGTTCGTCTGTTCACTCCATGCGCGTGCGGTTGTGGGGTTCGGCACACAAGACTTGCTTTGCTTAGCGTAATAAGGAAACAGTTGATGTGTCTCTAAAACATCAAGATCATTCACATTCATGCCACAATCAGGTCCAGAGCAAAATGGGGATTCTCCCAAACAAAGGGTAGCTGGCTTTGCTGCGGACAAGGCACAGATGAAACCAACTTACTTGCCACATCCACGTTCATGTACAAAAAAAACATGACACGATCAGTCAGACAGTCGCTCGGGACGGTGAATTAATAATTATTATGCAGCTGTGTCAAATTCCTGAAAACAGAATTCAAATTGGAAAATATCCTTTCTTTTAGGGAGCTGGTCCCCTCTTTTAATTATTTTCTTTTTCTTTTTTGCACTTCTTTTTATTTAGAGTTGAGAGAAATTCTTTTCAAATGCGCTCATGCCTTGTCCACCACTGCCTATTCATATTAACCTTTTGCTGTACCAGCTCATCAATAGTATTACTGTAACCTTTTTCATTTGATGTGAATGACCGACAGCTTCAGCCTGTGTTTTCAGATTCTCCGACTTCTCTTCACCATCTAGTTTCTGGTTCAAGCTTTTCACAAGTCCGCTAAATACTTTCTCTCGCCAATAAACACCATCAATGATGATATAAGAGGGGATACTTTCATTTGGAAGCTCCACCTGGTGTACGTGCTTGTACACGGTTGTCCTCACCATTATTAAGGCATGGTTTGAGGGTACTATGGCTGGCCGCCCCTTCCCTCCGCATCTCCCCATTCGGGTCTGGTGACATCTTTCAATTCCTAAGCATTGTGAGGTCCAGGGCTTGTTGCCAATGTGCACTTTTCACTTTTTGGACAACCCGTATAAGGAATGCAATAAATCACGGGGATCTCCTTACAAATGTTATTTTGCCCTGCTGCAAAACCTGCGATATGCGTACAAAAACCAGAAAGGCAAACATTGAAAATCATGTTGTGCAACAGAGCTTTGCTGCCTGAAAACTTTATATGCTCACGTTATCGTTTCAGTTTTTAAAGGTGGCACAATAGTCCCAAACTATTGAAAGTTTCAAGAAATTTAAGACCATAGTTGATGCACTTTGTCTTTTCCCTTTTTTTTGGTACATATATTATTTTTGTTTCTGTCTTTCGACTCTGTATATGTCTTAGTAGTGCTTTCTTCTTTAAAATGATTTGCCTTGTCCACCGCAGTTTCCCGACCATGGACCTGCAGAGGATGGGAAAAGTAAAGCGATACTAAAACAGAAAACTTACGCTTACCTGAGCTTTCTTGTCCCCTGAGTGCAAAACCTCTGCAGCCACTCTCTCATTCTAACAAAAGTAGCTGAGTAGTATAGTAGTAGTATGGTGCTACAACTACAACAACTACAACTACTTCCCATATTCTAGGCTCAGCCAGGGAAAGTCTTTGGGTCAAATCTTTTATGAATGGCTGGCCATGCTTGACATCGACGAAAGGTGATTTGGAAAAAAAGTTGTAATTGGTTCGGGTGCCGAAGATAACTCGCCTACTCTTTTTGTGATGACACCATGGATTTTTGGATGTCCACTAGCTAATTCTAGCAGACAGGACACCCACTTTAACATTCATCCAAGAACGGCATACTTTGTGATCCTCTGAAGCACCAGTTGGATAATTATAGTCGGGTCAGATTATTCAAACCAGACTGGGAGAGCTCAAAACAGCCTGCCTATGCGCCATCCTGTTAGATCTATCAGAGAGTGCGCTAACACTCTCTATGTCGGATTGCACGGGAAATGAATGTCGGTTTCAGCCGCTCCATCAAAACTAAAGTCGGAGTATTCTTCTCTAAATGTCGCTAAGGCTACATATGAGAACCTACCTCATCTGTTCAGCTGATTGCCTTGGAAGGGATCACTTTTCAGTACTCCAGACCATGACAAAGCAACACAACAAAAAAACCCCAAAAAAGCTGAGATCGATCAAAACCAGCAAATATCTTCTTCATTTTCTCATCAACAAATAAAATAATAATAATAATAATCATCTTCAAACTGTCTGTTATTTCGAGAGCTACCCCTTTTCTTCTTCTTGCATATGGCAGCTGCTGGGGTAACTATCATTTGTTGAGGTGCAACTCTGCTGCCCTCTAGATGTACTGGCCGCTGCCCTATACCAGTACGACTTTGAGTAACTCAATTTCATCACAAACCCCTAGTAAGTATGAAGGCTAGAACCCTAAGCATAATAGAACCGTACGAGCGAGCGGCAGAGATTCAACCAACGACCATTACGACTGTGGCCGCCAAACCAGTCCCAACCCCAACAATCAGCTGTCTTAAGCGTTTTGAACACTCTTTACGTGAACCCCACCTCGTGTAATACTACCCTGAAATTTTGCACATGAGATATTAGATACAAGAAAAAAGAAAGAATTCACAACTCTCAGAAAATGCAACCTCACGACCAACCTGCAGCTGCCACAAAACGCGCCACTTATTAGTTCCAATTGCTCATTAGCAACAAACTCTGATAAGCACCATCTTGTGTCCATTCTGAGATAGCTTGTGTACTTACTCGTATGGGAATTCTCTGATGTCATTTATTCAATACAATAGGAACTAACTCGCATTTGTTTAATCCATTATATTTAAAGAACAAGCAAAAATAGGAGCCTTTCTTTTTGAAATGATGTATTTTCATGGTAACACGTCATTGTACTCAATGTAAAACACTGTGGGTATCACCACAATGATGCAATGTCACTATGTCATGGAGCATCTACTCCTCATCTGATTCTTCGTCATCAGATCTAAACTGCTTTCCATGTAATAGAGTTTTATCTGCCAGGTCCCGACACTTGCAAAGCTCCGTCCATGACACAGCCATGCCGTCAGCAGGAACAATGTTCCTTTGGCCTGTACGACAGACGGCTCTCACAGCTAGTTTTTCTTGCATGAACAATATGTTAGTTCAAGCAAGCTGCCAGAAGCCTGGAGGCAGATACCAGTCTATGTCTAATTCATCATCTAACAACTTTCCATCCATGTCCATTTAACTGGGGGAATGGTGGAAACTGTTCCAGACATTGGTGTGTACAGCAGCCTGTAATTTGCTCTGATGACATCTTCTTGGAGAGAGTCTGCATTGGTGGAAGACGTGCTCTGATTTGGTTAACACAAGGGAACAGGATTGTATTCTGGCTTCATGACTTTCTATACAGTCTGCCAATAATTTTGCAAACAAATTTCTCTGGCATCTTGACCAATTGCTATCCACTGACTGTGAATGATCCCCAACTCTTGAAAGACAGCATGGCAAGCAGTGTCACTTGCAAAACAACCTTGAAGGCCTTTGGGTTTAGGCACTTCCATGAAAAGAGAGGACGAATTCACAAGCTGTGAACAGTTGCAGTGATATCAAGGCCTTTGCGGACATCTGGTCCCAGATGTGAGCTTATCTTGATAAGACTCAGGTCCTCCTTTGTTACCTTTTCCAGTGTTGGGAAACCAATACCTGCTTCCCAATATGCTCAGCCCATGGTGATTCCGAATCACAAAACGTCCTGTGCTCAGACTTTTTGATTTAGGACCGGGTTGTGGCCCTATCTGTTGAAACTTGATTCGAATGGCTGATGTCTCGCAGGCATACTAGGCAAGTGGAAGGAAAAGACGAGTATCTGCTTCTTTCATGGTACATATTCAAGTTCTGGCACAGAGCTAACAATCAATTTGCTCATTCTCGTCTGTTTAAACTCAGGCATCCCCATGTCATGAAGCAACGAAACACCTTGACTTCTTCAAGAATTCGAGCTGGTTTTCTTGTTCCTTTCCAAGTTCTTGGAAAAAAAACCTGAATCAGCCTGCTTTGTTTTGCCACATGTAGGGAAACTTCTTCCATTGGTGAGTACGCTGGCCTGATCTTGGCACTGTGATTTTTGTTAGCAAGCTTGCCACCCAACTTGAACCCATCTTCCCCTGCTCAGCCATTTCTTCTTGATGCTGTCTTTCCTGTAAGTATCAACTACAAAGTGGACTTCTTTTGTGAAGGAGTAGATACTTCTTTCAATTTATTGAAAAAATAACATTCAAGCAATGATATACACTCATCACTATATTTTATTGAGTAGTTAAGATGGGAAATGAGCAAGAGTGTAGATTACTAGGAAGAGGATAAATATAAGTGAAAGCAGAATTTTGAACAGAATATCCGGTCGGATTCATGACAGTTAGATTATATTGTAAAGTAATCACTGGGTATTGATTTTGACCATTCTGTCAAAAATTAGTTAACGGTAGAAAGGAGATCCTACCTTCCAGATCCGTCACATTCATCATCATCATGATCATCACCGGGCACAGCATCGGCGGCTACAGCAGCTGCAATCCCCACACCGAGCCTGTGCCGGCTGTGGTGTACTTGTGGCGCCTTGACAGCGACCTTACTTTCGGGGCTTCCTTCCACATCAATCCACTTAGCAGCACATTCCTGAAATTTCTTAAGGCTTTTCTCACTAAAAGGAATTACTTTGCTGTGGGTGTTGATGTCATGCATCAAACAGAACCCCGAAGAACTGCCTTCAGAATCTTTGGCAGCACCAGCATCAGACGACATGTACGCCGCCGTGACAGCCAGTGAGTTTACAGCGGCCTGCAACGAAGAGCGTGATTGGTTGATGGGCGTGGTGCTGTATATTAAGAGCGCTGTGATTGGACGATGTTTATAAGAAAATTGTCACAATTTCGGGTGTTTTTTTCCATATTTTGAAAAAATGTGCAAGTTTGGTGCTTGACGAGTTTCACATATGATTTCGATAATATTTTCACACAACATATTATAAATATAGGTATATACACGAGGTGGGTCACAAAACTAAACAAAACAAGAGCTCGGCCCATGGTCTACCTGGTGTGGATCCATTGGCCAACGGGACTTTGAACTTAGAACCCTAAAATCCCAACTAAAATCCCAAGCCAGGCACCCTAACCACTAAGCCCACACCAGGCTTAGCTACCACTTTCAATGTCAATGACTCTAGTACCATCCGACAGAGTTTTATTTGGTGCAGCATCCTTTGCAATCATCATTTTAATATAAGCTTGAAAGGATAACACGAAAACTACGCAAAACTGCATTCCTTTGTAAAGGAATAGGAATTAGCCTGATGAGGGCAGGGCCGCAAAACACATTTGCCCAATCAGACCAATATGCACATGATTAACAGTGGAATATTATCAGGAAGTCTGTGACAGCAACATCCCACACAAATTTCTACAAAGTACGTTTCATTTAGAACGTTAGATTGTCTTTAAAGTATGTACTCTAACATTTGAAATCAGTAGTAGAACATCTATATTTATAATTCTAAAGAAAAGGTAAAGAAAGAAGTAATAAAAACACTTTTAAATCAAAAGGATGTAGGGATGTTCCTCCATCCATCGATCCATCCATCCATTGGGAACATATTCTACACAGAGCATTGGTGCTGCCAAAGCATTCTCCTAGGCTATTGGGCACAATCCTCGACAGGTCACTACTCTGACACAGGATACTCATCCCAGTAAGCTGGTACTCATTTTGCCAACTATTGGAAGGATAGCAGGCTTAGTCAACCCCACCTGGTATTAGTTTCAAATGAATCAATGGATCAGAATCCCCAAGTTCATACCCTAAAAATTAAAGCCAACACCAGGCATATGTTTTCTCCAGAAAGTATGTAAACAAGGTCGGGATGGTCACAAGAAATGATCACGCGAAACTATACCTACATCATTCTTTGAATAATGGTTGTCCGAGAAAAGACAAAGGTATATCGCACGCATGACGCACGCACGCACGCACACACGCACACAGCACCACAGCACACACACACACACACACACACACACACACACACACACACACACACACACACACACACACACACACACACACACACACACTTCGTGCCTTGTGTGAGGACAACCATTAGTCAAAGAAAGATGTAGGTGGTTTCACACGATAATTTATTGTGACCATCCCACATTGTTTACATACTTTTTGGAGGAACATCCTGACATCCTTTTACTTTAAAAAAAAAATAATAATTTATAACTTGTTTAAGTAGCTCACGATGAATGTGAATGGCTGTGAATGTTAAGTAAGAAACTATGACTGACAACCAATGTTTTGGATAAAATGGAGTCGGGGGGGGGGGGGGGGGTTGAGGTTATAAGAATGTAACGTAGATGTTTTTGAAATATCATTAAACAATGCTGGGTAATAAAAAGGTGAATATTTAACTGTGGAATACGATTATCCAAACACTGTGGCCCACTTGCACTGACCTTAAAGAACCTATCACGCTGATGCTAGGTTATTCCTCCAAAAAGTTATTGCACAATAAGGTTTGAAAAAGTAGGAGAAACAATTGCAGACTACATGAGGCAATCGATTGTTTCCAGCATGAAGTGCAAGGAAATACTCTGTCGGAATATTTCTCCTCCTTTCAACATGATCTCCCTCAACACCGAGCGCCAGCATGTACTGCGATTGGGTTTTAAAATCCTTGTGGATTATGATGTTCCATCTCGATGACCACTGTTACATTGCTTATTTACTCCAAAGGTTTTCAAGCATAATAAAACGAGGGAAGATAGATGTTGTTCTTATGGGTTTTTTTTGTTTGAGGTCGTGTGGTTAGCATGATTCTAGATGGCTTCATATTATGACAACTCGAAAATGTGATTTACCCATTGTGCCATCCACCATCCCCTCATTTCCCACTATGTCTACATCACTTCATTCTGACTTGTCTTTTTTTTGTCTTATCAGTTGGACGTGGTCAGACCATCAATACATTGGAAATAAGAGACCTGCTGCAGACTCTAATTTAAATCGTACACCAAACATTAGCTGAGCCTTCAGTCAGTCCTGCAGACTTTCTCAGAATAGATCCTGCTTCCTGATTCACGCTGTAAATCTTCAAATCCTTAAAGCATCAAAAACAACCTGATTTTCTCCTGTTTATCTTGAGCTTCCAGGTTTGTCTTTTCTTCATCTGTCACATCAATGGTTTGCTGATCAAGGACTCTGGCGCCCACACACACCTTTTATGATGAAGACATTCCAGTTTGGTGCCTTCTCACATCCTGCTTACATTTATACACTGTTCAGCAGTAAATGTGTTCTTCAAATGGAATTATTTCTAATGGTGCATCTTCACATCTATGTATTATTTGCACAATGATGGAGGTTGACGGTGGTGAATTGAAAATACAATTATTGAGAAAAGCAAGTGAAGGAAGGGGAAGATGGGAATCTGAAGGGGTGGGAATATTATTAATGAGACATTTCTGCGGTTGGTTTAGCGCGGGTGTGATGGGCCGAATGGCTTCCTCCTGCACCAAAGTTATTGTATATTCTTACGTATTGGTGGGAGGGGGCTGGTGGTGGGGATGATAACAAATTCCACCATTTTTTGCAGACATTACGAACCTGAACTTATCGTTAATAATTTTCAGGATAAGGCGTGCGTCGCCATCGCTTCGCTGACTGGTTGAATCAAAATACAGCAAGTAGTGTTTCACAACATGTACGTGTACATATGTTTAATCAAATTTTTTTGAAGGTCATCTTAGGATAAAAATGGTCCATAAATTTTTTTTATGATGTTTTATGATTCAGCAGCCATATTGTTTTATACAAAATAAACCTTCAAAAATCTTCTTCTCTGAAATGGCTGAACCAGTCATCACTGCCAGCATTTATAAAGTTGCAGTTCTAATTATGTCTCTTATTAATTACGTAACACAAAACTACACAACACACCACACAAAACAAGTCCTGGCGAGGGTCTGCAAATCTCTTGATTAATAAATTTGTGCGTTTTTCGGTCATTAAGCATAACGTATCATTCTTCTTTGCAAATGCACCTCACCATACGTTTCTCTTCTTTTTTTTTCCTCCCCTCCTCTCTCTCCTCTCTCTCACCTCGTCCTCGCACCTACCTCCACAAGTGTATGGAACGTTTTGGTGAGGCTTGGCTCTCACACTCCCCTCTCCTCCTTGCTCTTCTTCCCTTTAAGCTTCCCTCCTCCCCTCTCTGTCCTTCTCCTCTCCTTCTCTCTCTCGGTCTCTCCTCCCTCCCCTCTCTCCTCACTTGCTTTCCACCCCTAAAATCCCCATCAGCAAGCGACAGGTTGCATTTGCTAGTTTATAATAAAGCATGAGATACGGACGACGGACAGACACTTCTCCTTTTCGAAAACAACATAATATAAACAATTATGTGCTGTTTTTATTTCTCTGTTCAACATGCACATTGTGAACATTTAAGTGTACACATGTTTTCATGAGAACAAAGGCTTAGCCTGATGTGTTTGGTCAAAGAGTGAACTTTAATATAGAAAAAGCCAAAGTCGTCTTGAGATGTATTTCAATGACTTTTCTAGTTACCTCAACACCCACTTGCAGCCTCTTCCATTTCACTTTGAAATGCTATTATACCACTGCCTTTAGAACTTTTTCTGGCAAGCTGTTTGAAATTGTGCTGCTTTTACAGCTTTAGCAGCCATCTAGTGATTACAGAAGCAGGAGGGTCAGAGGAGGGTGTGCGATGGGTGTGGGATGGTGGAGTTGATAAATGTTGATAAAAAATTTTTGATAAAATGTTGATAAAAATGTTGATATGTTGATAAAATGTTGACAATGTTGATAAAATTTTTTTGAGAATTCCAAGGAGTCAGAAGAGAGGAATAAGAAGTTTAGGAGTAGACTTTGAGCAAAGGAAGAGGAAGAAAAGGCCATGCACATGGTGTGTCGGATTAAAGGGAATGTCAACAATTCTGCCATGTTTTGCGTACTGATAAATGGTTCCCTAAAGTCCGACAATATTGTGAAGAGGAAGTGCACTTACATTTGAGCTATCTAGTCTGGATTTGATTCGGTTTGGTGGTTCATTGGCAGGGCGTTGCATCAGAAGGTGTGCCGTCCCTCAGAATGACAATAAATATCCCACAGTTTATTTTGCTGGCATCTTGAACAAATTACTAAATACGTTCCTCTTTTTCCCCCAACTATGGCATCAACTTCCACAATTCAATCTCATCCTTCCCTCCAAGTCTTCAAGACGACTGTTCAGCCACCATTTCAGCTCATCCCCATCCAAAAGAATGATCTTCTCTACCCCTCCCTCCTCAAGCCCACCTCTTTACAAGTTTATGGTTTTTCCTTCCTCAGTGTTGGTTTCTGTATCCATCTTGTCCTTCCCATGTGTTCTCTGCTGCCCCTCATTCTACCCTGTATTCCTTATTTGTCCGAGTCGCCCTCTAATTTGTCCTTCATCCCGGCTGTTGGTGTGTTTCCTGCTCTCTTTCTTCTGTTCCTTTTGTTCTGTTATGTGCTAATCCATTCTATGTTCTACTGTTATGGGCCGGGGGTCGGTGGCGAGGAACGGCTGCCAGGTAGAGCAGTAGAGCCATCTCCCACCGAACACCCGGAATTTAGGTCGTGACTCTCGGACAACTCCGAAAGTCACGGGTCACTTAAGGATCGTGTGCTCCTTCTCTGAGGCGGTGGGGTAGGGTTAATAGCCAATTTCAATATACCTGAGTACCACGTCGTCAAATTACGGGGAAGTCACACCTCAACGGACGCTGTCGAACCGGGTTCGGTCTAGCGACCTCGGTCTGGTGTAACTGAGCGGAATTACCAAGTCGTCGGCCTAATGACAACTATGGACCGACGGCTCACTATTTCTCAAGCAAACCGTGCTGGGTAATGGAGGAAACATGGGAACGACTGGAACATTTACGATTTGGGGTTTATTTATAATTGGGGCAATAATCGGGAAGGGAGACACAGAGCAGAGTTACAACCGAATTAGCAATGCAAATAATGTACAACAAAAAGAAACACTTAAGCAATTCTACTTAAAGACGGGGCCACACACACACAACACACACACACACACACACACACACACACACACACACACACACACACACACAACACACACACAACACACAAAAACACAAAAGAAATGACGTCGGGTCTTTATTCAGTCCTCCAGCCGAGGAGGATTGTTCAGCTGGGGGAACAGAGCCTGGCCGGGTACTTTCCGCCTCGTGCGGTCACACCGACTCAACCCACGCGGTGGGACTCGAACCCACGATCCAAAATCCACGAGCCCACGACCCTGGCTGCTCGACCACCACAACCACGAGGAGCCACCGCAAAAGACCGCGTTCACGATGCTCATGACGCACACCAAGAGCAATGGCACGATGACTCCTAACTCTTTTCCTTTGGACGGGGCGAACACTTCATCTGGCTGGGGCAGAGTCGGCCCTGAGGTGATGAGCCCCTGATTGGAAGGGGCGTCTCAGGGGGTGTGTCGGAGCATCTCGGAGGCCGCCCCCCCCCGAAGAGATCTGTAGTAGTTTCCGGCACTCTGGCCTCATTGGCCGGAGCGCCTCGCCCTGCTCGCCCTTCGCCCATTGGCTGGAAGAAATGCTCCATGCCCTTACTCGGAGCGGAGCTCGAACTGATGCGATGGAGCTGGAGCTCGCCCACGCCTTCAGCAAAAACACGTGGGCAATGGATCGGTGGTGCGAAGAAGTGGAAGGGGATTGATGTAAAAAACTAACTATAAAGAAACTTTGCAGCGCACACATGTAATTCCTGTTAGACATTTGGGGATGGGGCCCTAACTATAAACACATACTTATCGAAATAACTAAGCTTGGGGCCAGGCCCGTCGCTAGGGGGGGGATTTAGGTGCAATGCCCCCCCCCCGATGGCGCATCTGGTGCCCCCCCACTTGTACGCCACCCATTTATGCCCTGTTGCACCTGTGAACAATTAGTGTTTAAGGACGAGCGCCCACTGTGAACTCCTTGCGACGTTGCTGTTTAAGAGTTCACTGTGTGAACTGAACCTTATTCCAGATGTTCAACGTGGTGACTAACAAGGCTTTTTGGATAAACTGTTCTTTAATAATATCCTTCTTTGAATAACAGTCAAGAGATTTGTGTGTGCTTGCCAGCGATCTCCAAAGCAATTGCAAGACAATACAGTCCAAGGCCACAAGATAAAAGATAATAACGCAAGCACAACGCAGCAGCCAAGACGACAGCCAGCCGCAAGACCTCGTGTCGAATGTCGATGCTGTGGGTGGTTATATATATATGTATATATATATAATATATATATATATATATATATATATATATATATATATATTAATATATATATATCGTGGATCATTTAGTTTAAGGAATAGCCAATCAGCGTCTTCGATATGGAGCCCTATTAAGCAGGTTACCTGATTGGTTGTAAGTTAGGTATAATGTAATATAGTCATAATATGATAATATGAATAGGAAAAGACGTAAATTCACATATTAAAGATGAAGTGCACCGCGTGACCTTCACAACCTTCCATCTTACAAAAGTAATTTTATAATAAAAATTAAAAATATGTTTGTTTGCAATCGTGCTTACATTTGAAATTATGCAGATAAAACCTGTTTTTGGTGCATGCATCATTTAATAAATAAAACCGTCAACCGTCAAATCTGGCGAGTCGTGAGATTAGTGACACGAGTCACGAGGGACGAGTCACGGAGACCGCTAGTGAGCAGCAGTAGAAAAAGACATGGATATACGAAAATGGCTAAGAAAAGGAAAAAATGCAACCGACGAAAATAAAGAAGATGATGAAAGACATGTTGTGGGAGGAGTTGGAGGAGGAGGAGGAGACGATCATGTCGATGAAATATCGACAGAAGATGGCCAATATTAAATAAATATTAAATATTATAATTGTGTCCCCCATCCAGTTCATATGTCCCCCTTAATACTGAGCCCTGGCGACGGGCCTGTTGGGGACTGCTGTCTGTTTGAGTGCAAATGGCTTCCAGATTCGTAACACTACTTCCTCCATGAGCCGAGACTTTGTATACAAAAAAAAAATCCCGCATGTAAAACGTTTGGCTTGGCCAGTTGGTTTGTGAAACACGAGCTAAAAAAAACTTTCTCCAACTGACCCCATGCGTAGTAGTAGTAGTAGTAGTAGTAGTAGTAGTAGTAGTACCCATTGCATCATGCATTGGCAAGTTTTAACATTTTATTACTGGTAGTTTGCATTTTAAGATTCCAAAATAGTTTGCATTTTGTTCCCTCCGCCACCGAAGGTGGACGGTGGTTATGTTTTCACCCCTGTCTGTCTTTGTTTGGTTGTTTGTTTGTTTGTGGACGGATTTGGACAAAATTTGATGGACAGCTTTGACAAGGACAAAATTATTAGATTTTGGTGAAGATCCGAATCCGGATCCAGATCTGATAATTTTAAAAAGTGATTCTTCACCATTCAGAGATCGGGCAAAAACGATATATAGCAGGATATTTAAAAAAAGTTATGGACGGATTTGGACGAAACTTGGTGGGTGAGTTGGTTAGGTGACAAGAACAAGCCGATTAGACTTTAGTTCAGGTCAGAATCCAGATCTGGTCTATCAGTGGGATACAAAACGTAAACTAATCAGCCTGGCGGAGGTATGCTCTACCAAGAGGCCGTTCTAGTTTTATATGCATCTTGCTTCTCCCAAAGCAAAACAAATTGGTTTAGCTTCAGGATAAATTCCACATTATTATTATTATTATTTGGGTATTTTTTGGAGAAGCTGTTGCAAAATACATGAGGTGGTCTGCATTTTCGTACACCTAATAATTGTCAGAGATAAATGAAAAATGTTTAAAACAATAGTTTTAACCTTTATGTTTAAAATGTTAAAACTTTCAAAGTAAGTAAGTAAGTAAGTAAATAAAAAGACAAGGAGGAAAGGAAAGTTCAGACAAATTATGAGAGAGAGAGAGAGAGAGAGAGAGTGAGAGAGAGAGAGAGAGAGGAGAGAGAGAGAGAGAGAGAGAGAGAGAGAGAGAGAGAGAGAGAGGAGAGAGAGAGAGAGAGAGAGAGAGGACACTTTTGTCTTTTTATTATATAAAATAGAAAAGAAGCCCCAAATGGGAGTCACATTATCATTTCAGAGAAAGAAAGAAAAAAAAAACAAAGAAACAATTTCTGAAGAAAAGGTTAATCAGTTGATTATAATACAAAACATTTCACAAAAAGATAAACGTTTCTCTAAGATTTTACAAATAACTTCCTTTATACACCATTTTGATTCAAACTGTGGGAGTCTTCCAGTTACTGAAAAGAAAACAAAATCCAATTTAACACGACTTATTACAAGATTTTTGAACAAAAACAGATCATCTTCATCATTTACTCCAACACCATCAAGTTTCCTTTTCCTTGATTTATATACTGCCATTTTTGCCTGAGCAAGCAGGAAATTGGCTAACACAGCATTGGAATTTTTGTGTGAGATGTCCAAGCCATAAATGAACACACAAGTGTTAAAAATCAAACCAAACCTCCAAAAAAACAAATTCTGAAGTATAATGAATAAAGATGCCAACCGTTGGCATTCAACATAGATGTGAAAAAAGGTTTTCAGACTTCTTACAAAAGGGACATTCAACTACCAGAAGATTTGAAAAACGATGTAACAAGTGAATATAAGGAAGAATCCAGTGTACTAGTCTCCATTGGAAGTCCTCATGCCGTGGCAGTACAGGAGGGTTATAAAAACCTTTCCAGTTAGGAAAATAAGGGGGAGAACAAGGTAAGAGGTTTCTCCATCAAACCCTCTGCTGTGTTATTTGCCGGTGTAAAATAAATTTTACACAACCCAAGTAGTGGTCTTTCTGTTTCGGAAGGCCATTGAAGCCGATGTTAAAGGGGGTACAAGGAAGAGAGCTAGCAAGAGAAAAAAACGCATACGAGTTGAGGAAAGGTAGAAAGAGAAGGTATTAGGTCTGTATTTTGTCCAGTGCTTTGCTGGTCTTGCTCCCAAGCAGGTACAAGCTGTGTATATGTACAAAGCACACAACATAATATGCGTGCCACAATTCTAGAAGATCGCACACCAACCAGGCTTGCCAATGCATTAGCTCCGATCCAACTGCCGTTTGGGCTGAGAAGATCTGCAACCAATTCTACGCTCTTATCAGTAAAGTGATGAATAAAACACCTATCACCAGGCATATCATGGAAATGGGGATTGTAGAACAAAGCTCCTTCCAGAAACATATGCTTCGTGTAAGAATGTGTGGCTCTTGTTATTGTCAGAGCTTGCCATGCATTTAGCATGCTCTGATAGAAACCAGAGAGGGGAGATGTATCGAATTCGGAAAGGTACATCAGGAAAAGAAAGAGAGTGGTCGTAGCCTAATCTCCCAGCCTGTTGCAAAAGGTGATGAGCAACGTTGACTCATTGTGGAGGGGGTCGCGTGTAGAGCATGCGAAGAGCAACCGAGAGTCGAAAGGCCATTAGCCGGCTCTTTATGTCAACCAGGCCTTGGCCTCCATAGGTCAGTGGTAAACTGAGAACCTCAGGTCGCAGCCTGTGTTTTCCATCCCAGAAAAAGGACATGAAGCATTTCTGGAGTTGTTGAAGCAATGCCACTGGAGGATGCAGCACGAAGAACCTGTGCCATAAGTTAGAAGCCACCAATGTGTTGATGACCAAGACC
>CM068965.1:67203840-67214814 GCA_035128595.1 Eptatretus atami | reverse complement strand
TCATAAAAGCATAAGCTTACTGATGATGGGTAAAAGTCGAGATTTGTATTTTGTTTTCTTTATGGTATGCCATTGTTTGGTTTATTGCCCCCAATTCCAAGCAGCGGGATTCTCAATGAGGCCTTGTGGTTGAATTACAAAGATCATTTGGTGCACAATTGGATCATCTTACAGCAAAATGATTTTCAGGGAGCATTTGATACTTAGTATGTCCCTGTGACAAATGGTGTATGTGTGTAATAATTTCAAAGAATAAATTCCCTTTGGTCTGCGTTGCTTTTGATGTATGCTTTCTCTTGAACCGTAATATTATTGTCATGTAACATGTGATAGTCACATGTTAATTTATTTCAAGGTCACTCATGGTTTCATGATTGTGAAGACAATTGGATTTGTTTCTTTTGTTTCCTGTGTGTTGGCAGAATAGCCTATATGTATGCCCACTCACATCTGAGCTCTCTTTCCTGTGTTTGAATATTGGCCCAGCTATAAACTTTCATCCTGGTGTTTTGTATGTGGGGTGGTTCATAAATGTGCATGCTGTCCATGGGATGGATATTAAATCCAATTTCAGTCGAGTACCCTGCAACGTTTCTGGAATGTTTCTCAACATATCGGCATCATCTCTAAGCTCAGTCAAGTGTATGGACCTTCGTGATTCTTCTCTCCTGTAGTTTTTATCTTCTATTTTAAAAAAAATAAATCATTTTTATTTACAATGCCTGACCGGCTAAATTAATGGCAATGTCGGATTTTCAACAGCTCATTTAACCGTCCCAAGTAGTGAACACCCTCAGAGGTTGTCTCATTCCTGATATGGTAAAACGACTCAAAACGTGTCTGATTTTGCAGTGGGTCAGCATTAAATGACCTGCTTGTGATGATAATGAAAAGCATGGCTTGAAAGTAGCTGGTTTGGATCAACAAGGCTCATAAATGACAAGAAGGGGAGGGTGTGTCCAATGGGTGAACAACCATCTGCCATATTTTCACGTTGAATCCCTGTAGAATAATCAGTTTGGTGAGCAATAATGACCAGATGCAAAATGTAGGTGAACTACTGTGAACCTAATAACTACCTGTGATCCTAATAACTACCTGGGATCAGGTAGAGTTCAATGGAGAATCCTGGTTAAAAATTAGAGCCTCATCCGGAAAAGATTTCCAGCCTCATTTTCAGCCACGGAGCCTCATTTTTATCGTTTGATGAGAATCACTGGCTTTAAAAAAAAAATGAAATATTTGGCATTTCACCACCCCATATCAATATCACCAAACTGCCAACCAAATCTACAATCTGGCACTTCTATCCCCTGGATAAACCACTTTCGATACCATGGTGGATTTTCCACCTTCATGGCAGACCTCATCCCACCCATCCCCCCACCCCACCACAGAAACTATTTGGTAAACGTTCTCCTGCAAGACTCACCATGTGGTATATTTTATCCTGCGAAGTTACCATATAGTCAATTTAGATGAAGGTAATGCTCTTCATCTAAATTGCCTTTATGGTTACTTTGCAGGCATGCACCAGGTGTACTGGCATGCACCTGTAATCTGGCTACACTGAGGCTATGGTTGGGGGAATGCTTGAGGATGGGAGCCCTGTGTTATGCCTTGCTAATAAATGCAGCCTGGCTCGGTACAAAGCAGCCTGGCTGATACGGTGGGACCCAACCCTGATTGTCAGGTCAGGCCAGCTCAGATCTGTGACTCGCTATGGCTATCATGCAAAACCCATACTAACCTGTTCATGGTCAAGTGTCGGTGACTAAACTGGCTCCCCCCACCAGGTCCTCCTGGTGTGGAGAGTGCATGGACATGGACACCCAGCAGGATTAAATACAAAACCTGTCAAAGGGTGGAGGAGCTCCTTGTGAGCCAACAGCCATTCATATCTCATGCCAACTGCATCTGTGGATGTTCTCCTGCACTTGGCTACCTTCCCTAGGTGGTTTGGGGCAGGATTTGCACTCCGGCCACCGCAAAACACTTCACTCCGCAAAACACACTGTACTGTGTGTCGGGTGTTGCTAAGGTGTCGTTCACCAGATGGCGGTCTCCTCAGGTTAACCTGAGGTGGTTCCTTCAGATGGGTACCTGAAATGTCCTATCCTTAAGAGATGGGGATGGGCCAGGCATCTGCCGAGGGGATGGGCAGACGGAGGTCCCTGGAGTACTGGTGGAAAGTGGATGCTGTGACGCACTGTGGCGCATGCTCCCAATGTATGTATGTCTGTAATGTTCTTGCTTTACTCTGCATAAATAACTCTAGTTTGGTTATTTGTTTGTGGTGAGCACAGCATCGAAGCAGAACATTCAGCTGCAGAAATGCAAAGTTCTGTTACTGGTTTACTCATGCAGATCTGCAGAGATAACAATCATCTCAGGACCTTTGTTATTCTTGATAGATATTAATGATCTTCCTGATTTTCTTGAAAACCAACTTCATCACTTTGTCTATGACTCCACCCTGTATAGAACGATGGCACATTCTTGTGAAAAGCCATCCACTGTTGAATCCCTTTAAACAGACCTGGATATGATAAGCCGCTGGCCAGCTGCTTGGAGCATGATGTTCAATGCCGGTGAATCACATGCTTTCATGCTTCCTCTCCACAAGGATCGCCAATCAAACTAACCCCTTCAATTCTCTGGGGAGCCACATGAGAGATGCAGTCCCTGGAACTCCTTGGCCTCACTATCTGCCATAACCTTTTGTGGGAGGATCAAATCACCAAACTTGCATCAAAGCCCAGTCACCGTCTGAATATTTTTCTGTCAAGCGAAGACATTCCTGAGCCACACCACGATCATTACAATGTATAAGGCTTTCATAGGGCACTCCATGAAGTATAGCCCCCACTCTGGGTTGGTGGCCAATGGTACATCTGCTTTACAGTTTGCTCTTGTTGAAGTGGTCAAAATCAAGTTCTTCTGCACAATGGGAATCTCAAGATGAGATGCAGGTTCCCAGGGATCACCACATCCACTCTGGAATAAAGTTGGTGGGCTAATTTATACAAACTTATATCTGGCATTGCAACTCATACCCTCTCCGAACTTTGCCTTCCCAGGACACCCAAATTCCTCAAAACACCCTCACCTGCTCACTCTTCTTAAGTCCAGGCTGGTGGTATTTGTACACCCACATTAATTTATCTACTTATTCTCCCGGCTGTGGAATTGCCCATTGTCTAGTCCTCCTCACTCCACTTCTTCAAATACATTGTCCATCAATACCCCCATATGATCACCCATGCACATCCATGATCTCTTACCCTGTTCCATACATATTGACTCTTTCCCCAGGCCAGTGTTACTCATTTTTGTGTTATTCCCCCATTCCTTCTTTTGTTTAACCAATTCCCCTCCTCCCACCCCCACTATCTTTTGGTAGTCTGTAAATCTGCTGCCCATTGTCATTTAGCTCACCCATGAGCTGAGGCCATTGTATAGAAAAAACACCCCATTGCTGTTACTCCTAGCTTGTTTGAAGTAAAATGATCAGTTCTCTGGAAACTTGAGAGATGTTTTTCAACCTCTGATAATATGAAACAATTGTTTGCAGAAGTTCACACCCATGAATATATAAGGAATCATAAAATGTGCTTTAATACTACCTGGGTCACTCCAAACGAGATCTATACTGTAGATAGCTTTTTATAATTTTTTGTATGCAGAGTCAAGGCTCCTAGAAGAGCAAGAACACTGATTGGATCAGGATGCAACAGAACAAAAGGAACAGGAGAGAGAGAGAGAGAGAGAGAGAGAGAGAGAGAGAGAGAGAGAGAGAGAGAGAGAGAGAGAGAGAGAGAGAGACCAACAGCAGAGTTGAAGGACAAAATAGAGTGAGGCTTGAACAAATAATGGATGTGGGGAAAGAATGAATAGGGGAGGACACATGGGGTGGACAATATGGATACAGAAGGAAACTCTCAGGAAGGAAAAAAATGGAAATTTGGCAGGAGGTGGCTTGAGGGTCAGGTGGTTCAAGAAAATGTGGCTTGAGGGTCAGAGGTGGGGAGTTAACGAGGGTAGAAAAGATCATGGTTTTGGATTGTGGATGATCTGAGAGGGTGGTGAACAACTGTATTGAAGACCTGGAGGGAAGAATGAAATTGAAGAGAATGTGGAAGTTGGTTCCACTGTCGGAATAAGCTGGAACAAATGAGCTTGGAGCGTATTTGTCCGCTGCTTGCTGTGGCAGAGATCAATTTCAGCGCTTGATGTGGCAGAGACCTACTGCAGACACAAATACATTGTAAATTTGTCATCTAATTGAACAAAGGTAATGGCGCCCATCTCGATGTTGCAGCATCAAGTATAAAATAAGTTGTGATGAAAATTTAATTGTTGAGCACTACTTTGAGGTTGTCCTCAGCAGCTTAACAAATTCCTTCAAATTTCCAAATTTTTTTCCATTTCCTCAAGTGACGTCTTCTAACGTCATTGCTTACTTGGGTGAAAACCCCAATTTCACTGAGAATACTAATTAAGGATATATTTTTCTTGAGCGATAAGTGTAAAGAATTGAAGAGCTGATGTTTGTTTTTTCTCACAATTGCAAACGATTGATTCTTCAATGCCGCAGGGTATTACAAATATTTTCCATGGATGGATTCAACATGAGCACAAAGAGGGGAAATGTCGTTTTGGGACAAGGACAAGAGGACAAGTTTTGGGGACAAGGAATACTTCCCCCTGGAGAAACTACGATGGGGGAAGAACAACAATGCATCATCACTCATGTTTTCATGTTTTGAAATGGAATACACAGAGTCCAACTAACGTAAGAGAGAACCATTTATTAGTTAAAAAAAACTCGTGAAAATATAAAGGTCTAAAATGAAAATAGACATGAAGGAAGAACATAATTTAGCATTTTTTTTTGCTATTATGAAGTGATTTAAAAGATTTAAGTTTGTTCAATGTGTCCTCTGTTTCTCTGGATCACTCTGCTCATCCTACGTTTGTCGGTCGGGGGGGGGGGGATAGTATTACCTTAGAAAAATAGAAATGTATAGGGTACTATGGTCCGTTTATGAGCACAGTAGTTAGTTCAGCTCGATGTGATTAAGTAGGGAAACGTTGGCTTAAGGATTGTCTTGTTTGCATGTGCACAATATGGGGGATGGTGTGTGGTAATAAATAGTTCGGGATTAAGGTTAAGAAAATTGTACGAAGAACCTCATCTATGTACCAATGGATGAGGGACTAGATGAGGTCGAGAGGAGTCACAGTTCTGTTGAGAGGGCTGCGATGTCCAGAGAGCGAGGTGAGGAGCTTTTCATTGCCTTGGGGGGCGTGTTTTCGTTACCCCAAAAGGGGTGGAGTTTTTTTTTTTTAGAGACCTCTGGGGAGAGTTTCAGTTGTGTCGGACCAGAGTGCAGATTGCGCTAAAGAAAGGAAAGGAGATCACGGAGGAGAAAAATGGTTTCTCTGTCCATGGTGCCTGCATGCCTGCTTGCTTTCTCCTGTTCCTGCTCTTGCCATGTTGCTGCTTCATCATTCCTGCCTTGCCCCATTCGTCAACCTGCCCATGTGCCTTCGTCTCTCCTGCTCGTCTCATCGCCTGCTCGTCCAACAACAGCTAAGGCCTCATCTGGTTCACGTTCCCCATCCCCGTCTGTGTCTAAATCTGGTGTGTGACGCGATTGGT
Source organism: Eptatretus atami (assembly GCA_035128595.1). Lineage (NCBI taxonomy): Eukaryota > Metazoa > Chordata > Myxini > Myxiniformes > Myxinidae > Eptatretus > Eptatretus atami. The sequence goes on along the minus strand of CM068965.1, from coordinate 67,209,149 downwards.
TTTATTGGTACTGTATTGTACATGATTAATTATTTATCAATTCTTTGTTCCATCGAGATATCCCTCCTTCAGGTCAACCTTCCCTTGTTACTTGTTGTTCTGGAAATAAACCTGTTGGTTTTAAGAGTTTAGAGCCTCGTGTGCCTCTTGCGATTCCCGCATGCGCAAAGCCGCCATTGTTCGAACGCTGCCTAACAGCTCGTCAGTTTCAGTCCATCCGTCGAGAATCAGAGCTAATCGGCGTGGACACGACAGTCATTTTGTTGCATTTCCTCAGAAATGGATGGAACCTTTTCAGCAATAAATTCCTTCAATTGTTTGAGGTCGTGTCCGAGTTACATACACCAGTTGCAAAGATGCCAGTCATCCTGACATACCTTTGGAGATCCTCCCAAACCCCAAAGACTTCTGCAACTCCCTCCTCACTGCACAGTTGTTGTTCCTCGAGGCTTTCAGGTGGAAATAACAAGCCGTATTCAACACCATGTGGATGATCATTCTAAATCGCGTTTTTTAGTTGCGGCTGATTAATTTCGGAACTAAATGACACTGAGTAACAACAAATGAGTGGGTTTCTTCAAAACGGCCCCTTTGATTACAACTGTGCTGCACATGGAACTACATAGTCATGATTTCATCATTTACTTGCTCTTCTATTTTGGATGGCTCAATTGTGGAATTTATGAAATTTAATTTGCTGTCCTCTGCCAGTCGTCGGCTTGTGGCGTCAGGCTTTGTGATTCTTGCCATCCCACTTCCAGTTGATGACTTTGGCAGTCCTGCACTAGATGCTCTACAGTCTGGAAGGTTGACACACTCACATGAAAGTGATGGTGATACCACTCGCCTCCAGGTGAACACGTTTCCGCTAAACCGGCCAACGCTAAGGTGTAGCGGGTTCGAGTGGCACCATACCTTCCAGGGCGAGTGACATCCCGTGGAAAGACAAAAACAAGAAAGAATGGATAAACACTAAGCCAAATCAAATAATAAGGCGTATCGTTTCAATGAAAAGTTTAATTGATATTAGCCTCCATTGGTAAAGTTATTTGAAACAAATTCTCCACTCTTATCTGGGGACTGGAATTTGTAGATTATTTGGCTCCTGGTAAATGATGACACCCAACAAAGATGCAAGGCACCCCATCAGTAGCCTCTCCCTTAACCCCTCGCACTGTAATCAAGCATTGTTTAACGAAATGCACACATGAGTGAGATTTGGAGAGACAAAAAAAAAACATACAACCGCCCAAAAGAAACACTACGAAATGTGCGAATGGTGTATGTCGCACGGAGTACTTCACAATTCGGTTGCCCATTAAATTCACTCGAACTGCATCCTTGGGCAAAGGGCAGATGCAATGAAATACAGCGAGAAATGAGGCACAAGCATATAAGTTAACCCTTGATAGCCTGGGGCATAAATCCCGCCTTGCTTCGACACCTCAAAATGTCCTCGTGGACCGATACTCGTCACAAACATACATCTCCGACAATGGCCATTTTGCTTTAAGCTTCGCATTGCTGCCCAGGGCGGAACAATTTCACACTAGGGCTTTTCTCTGAGCTCGTGGAGGGAACCAATGAGATATAATATCACCGTAACCCACTGAACAAGATATCCAGTTAAAAGGCCATAAAGGGTTTACACAAGTATGTTGCATGCCATTTATTATTAGTTCTTCAGCTTCGCCTGTGCTATTGTATGGCGATCTTGAAATTATGGAAAACCAAAGAGCAGGTCCTTCATTATGGTCTCGGAAACGACATTCCGTTTCTAAGGATTGATATTGGTTGGTATTAGTATTATAGATATGACTGTTTTTCAAAAACTGTCGCCATGCCTGTGCAGTGTACACAAGAGGAAGTATTGTGTGATTGCAGACCTATTAAGTCAAAATATCAAATAATTGTAATCCTTAACGAAAATTTAGTTTCATTGACATCGCTGACATAGAAAGGGTACAGCATAGGGAAACTAGATTGATGTTAATCCTGGTGTTGGCTTAGTGTTTCGGTGGCTGGCTTGAGCTCTTAGGGTCCTGAGTTTGAGCCCCTGGTTTTTAACCGTTGAATTAACACCAGGTGGGGTTGACTCAGCCTGCCATTCTTCCGAGGTTGGCGAATCGGCGAAATGAGCACCAATGTACTGGTAGAGCGGCACAGCATCAGTGGCATAGTCGTGCCCCAACAAAATGATAGCCACCCGTCAGCCAAGCTGCCATACCCAATAAGAAAAAGACGAGATCGATTCCAGGGAGGATAGCTGGACTAAGCTCTGAGGAGTGGTTGAAAAAAGGAGGTAATTACAAGGGAGGTGATTAGATGTTTAAGATAATGAATGGTGTGGACAAAATATGCAAAGTCGAGTTTTTCAGCAGAATGGACAGTGTTAGGACCAGGGACCATAGCTTGATGGTAAAGAAGATGAGAGGATAATTTTAAAGCAGGGGTCTTTCAGTAAGAGAGTCGGTAATGCATGGAATGGTCTTGCCGGAAAGGTAGTGGCGGTGGAAGGAGTGGATAGTTTAAATTTTCGTTTGAAAGGAAGCTGGATGCATTGGAGATGGAGGGATATGGGGATTTTGGCAGGACTTGTCGGTAGCTTGGGCAGAAGGGTGATGGATACTGGGGTTGGCGCAGTGCAGGAATGATGGGCCGAATGGCCTTCTCTTGCACCAAAGTTCCTTGTGTGTTTCCTTGTGTAACCTACATAATTTCATTTTCAAACGAATTTTAGAATCACATTGTTCTTATACTTTTGGAAACAAAATCATTTCTTATGTTTTCTGTTAATATTTCATAGAACTTCTTAGAAGTCTGACAGGATGGTGCAGAGGTAGTGTATATCCTTTGAGCTGTCTAGTCTGGGTTAGATTCTCAACCCAACTGTAAACTGTGAGAATGGTGCTTCACAGGCAGAGCGTTGTATCACAAAGTGCGTCGTCCCTCGGATGGACGTTATACCGGGTGTCCCATCTGTTAACATTTAGTTGATGGACGTTAAAGATCCCGTGGTGTCTTTCATGAAGGGTAAGCAGGTTATGGCTGGCATCCTAAATAAATTACAAATCTCTGCCATAATTATCTTCACTCGATTATCAGGTCTGGCGAGACAGTTCGTGAAAGACTTGGGTCAAAAACTTTCTCTGTCCAACCCTACAAGAGGGTGAAGTAATTGGGGTGGATAATTCATAAGTAGTTTCGTAGCTTCACAGAATGTCAGCAAGGGTTGTTACACCAAAATTGAATTTATAAAACTAGAAGCACCCGCTCCCTATGGGAACCGTCAACGGGGTCATGTTTTTACATTTATGCCTATTTTACTCCAAGGGGTCCCAGGATTACATGCCCAAAAAATGGTTGCGATCAGTTCAGCCGTTTTTGCGGTACCTGGGAACAGACAGACGGACAGACGGTGAATTATAGTAAGAAGAGATAGTAAGATGTATTTCAGCCATGCTCATAAAAGGAGTCACCACAGTGCACAAACTAGGAGAGAACTTGGTAGAGCGTATACCTCTGCCCTGTAATGCCTGATTCACGAGAACATATCTGGCACAATACATTTTTTGAGATATCGTGCTATATATCGTTTTTGAGCCCTATCTCTCAATGGTGAAGAATCACTTTAAAATTCTAGTAATCGGATTCGGATTCTAGTAATCGGATCTTCACCAAAATCGAATCAATTTGTCGATGGTCACACACCCAACCTGTCTCACCAAGTTTCATCTGAATTCGTCCACAAAGTTTTGAGATACCGAACTACATATGATTTTTGGCCCGATCTCTCAATGGTGAAGAGAGGAGGAGAGGAGGAGGAGGAGGAGGAGGAGATTGGGACCATCCCTTTGCCGAGCATTGGTCCTGCTTAAGCAGTCTCCTGGGCTTTGGCACAATCCTGGATGGGTCGCCACTCCGACACAGGATTTCAGCATGCTGGCACTCATTTTGCTGACCTCGAAGGATGACAGGCCGAGTAACCCCACCTGGTATTAATTCAACATCTGAACGGATTTGAACTCAGGACCCTAGGATCCAAAGCCCGCCACCGAACCATTAAGCCAACACCAGGCATAATGGTGAAGAACCACTTAAAAATTAAGACAATGACTTCTGCAACTCGAATCCACTGGAATCCAGACCCGGATCTTCACCAAAATTGAATCATTTCGTCCTTCTCACATACACAAGCTGTCCAGCAAGTCTTATCCAAATCCGTCCATAACCTTTTGAGATATCCTGCTCACAGTCAGACAAACAGACAGACAGACAGGGGTTTGGGGGGGGGGGTGAAAATATAACCCCCATTCACCTTCGATGGCAGAGTTAATAACCACAAAGCAAAGTTTTAACAATCAAGTCCAAATACCTGAAAACAGTAACTGAGGCGAAATGTCTCCTGAATCTTGCTTCGTGAAACATTCCCTGTTACAATTTATCTCCAGCCAAGCTTCAGCATTTTATAAATATGCTCTGTAAATTATAGTCATATCAAGATAAATATTGTCGGTTCCAGAGATCTGCACAGCAGTCTATACTCTGCTGTCACAGCAATGGACCAGAACCCGGATGGCGAGTACTGCCCGAGGCTGCCCAATATTACAAGCCTCCCAGTCAGGCATTGCACTTGTGGAGGCTTCTCACTATTTCGATGACAAACTGGAAAATTCTAGTGCATTCCTTTATCCAATGCATAAGGTGCAGGGCATGTTCCATTTTAAATATAATTTTTGCTGGACTGTGCTGCACCTAATAAATTTGACAATTTTCTGTTGATAAAAGTCAAAATTCAAAACTCAAAAATGAACTAATTTAACACATCAATGCTTCTATCAGAAAAAAAAATCATCCTGTAACAGCACATTCACAGATTTGCTTCACTTAACTCGAAATGGTTCTATGACCATGAGGTTCACAGGATCATAAAAATGCCATGTGCATGCATTTCCAGATATTATTATCTGCTCTTTCAAAGCAAATATTGTGGATCCAATTTCGAAACTCGAATCAATGAAATTGTCACTAACTACATGCTGCTTGATATTGCATTTGAGAATCCAACTGGTGCTCCTTTATCTTTATTTCACATCCATTTCGTATTTCTATTGTGATGACAATATCTTACAAGGGAAGTGAATTATTTAATCATAAATGTATAATATATATATATATATATGTAAATATCATGTCGTATCAGGTCAGGTCAGAAATGGGAGCATGGCCGGAGCAGCGCGTCATTGCGTCCACTTTCCGACGAGACTCCAGATGTCTCCGTCTGGCCATTCCCCAGGCAGATGCCTGGC
>CM068965.1:67188610-67203830 GCA_035128595.1 Eptatretus atami | reverse complement strand
CTCCTTGAGATGCTGATCAACCTGCTGCAACCACATGGCATGTGGTCGGCCCATTGGCCTCCTCCACTCACAAGGCTCCCTCGCTGAGAGAATCTGATGAGAAGGATCAGAATCTAATTAAATAAGGTATTATAAGTTTCCATGGGCAAATAAAGACGCCTCATATTCTTTTGTTGCATCAAGTTGTCGTGGGTATGGGAATGAAGATGTGTGGTCACTTGTTGTGAAATTAAAACTAAGGATTGTGCTTCTCATCTTATTTAATAGGATAAAATGTCTTTGTATTGACATTTATTAATTATAATTATTTTCATGTTCATCAACTGTCTTAAAATGGCTGATGCTTCATTAAAACAATTGTTATTTCCAGCCTTCTTACTGCCTAACAACAATAACAGTCTATTAACTAATTGTGATGGGTCATTTGGAGAAAATTAACACCTGAACCAAGGATACTTAAAGCCTGAATAATGTGTTTCTCCTTCTCATTCTTCCTACTTTTACCAGATAGACTACCCATATAATTAAGAGAGTCCAGCAGATTAATATACTCTATCGTCCTTATTTTTCATATCCAATGGTTTATCAAATACTTTGATTCATCCCTCGCAGTTGAACCTTGTTTTCCATCTTTTGTGAGAAGAAACATTAATCTCGGAGTTAGTTTAACAGGGGTTGAGCGGAACTCAAGAACCTTAATTCATCATTAAATATCAATCCCTTTTCTTGAACAAGATGAAATATTGCTGGTTGTTCTGTTGGAATGAGTCCTGCTTTAATTTTTGAATTCGCTGAATATTCATTGTTTTGAAGAGCCTTCACAATATAATCAGGGGGTTGATTAATCTCTTCCAGTTGTTGAAATAATCCATCATCATATTCTAATTCTCCGACATGCTCTAATTCTTCCTCCATCATTTGACTGAAATCTTTTAACAATTCAAGTTTTTTAGGAGTATATTCTATTGTGGGAACTGTGGAAGCATCTATAATTTTTTCTTGGGAAGTTTTAAAAAGTGGTTAAAAAAATTTCTCTTGTTTCTTTCAAATAAAATGCTTCTTCATCCATTAGTTTTTGACTGTTTCTTATTTAGGTCTTCCTGTTGTTTTACAACTTTTGAAACCAACTCTTGATGCTCCTTAAATCTTCTTCCTCTTTCTTTCGCATCCATGTATTTATTTATTGGAAAATATTCACTGAATTATAGGTCAACAGGGAAATTTTCCTTTCTTCATCATCAAAGTAGATGTGTTGAAATAAATCCTTTTCTTCAAATATTTCATCAAATTCTTTATTAACATTATACGAGTTGAAATTTCTTCTTCACTAATACTTGTATCTCTGCTTTTCAAACGTTTGCTTTGAGTTTCTTCATCAACATCAAAACGCGAATGATAAAATCTTAACCCCTTACCACTCAGATGTTTAATAATTTGTCTCATTCCTTCTGGATTAGTTTCTAATATCCAAGACCCCAGATTTTAGTTTCTTTAACTCACTCTTTCAATGTGAATATTTTGTTGTACCAAGAGAAACCTCCTCAAATATTTGACCTTCATTCTTCAATCGCATATGTTCCTCGACTGAAATATAGTAATAATCTTCACCTTCTACTTCTCCAGGTCTTATTGCTCTAGTGTTTGTTGATACAATAGAACTACATGGTGCTTTTTCAGCAAATTTACAATATTTTCATTTGTACTATTCAAGAACCTTGATTTATTAAAGTCTTTTCCAGAAGCAGATTTACCCACAAGATTTATAATAATAGTTGTCATTTATTATGTCATTGTTTATAAAATAAAAAATATATCCTTAATATCTCATCTTGTTTCACAACAATATATTTATATTTTTCAGTCGTGTGCTTCATATAATCCCCAAATTCCTTTTACGACATAATGTAGAACAATTGTCTCTCCAAAAATTGTTTATATCTCTTGAATTTAACTTGAATCAAATAAAAGTATTAGCATTGTTTCTTATTGAGTGACGAGGGAGTTGAAAGTGAATTGACTAAGATAAATACAATTACAAGAAGAATGTCTCCCTCTTGTGTAGTAGCTTCCATTACCGTTTGGTTTCTCTCATTAACACAATCATCAAAGATAACGAGGTTCTTTTTTGAATTATCCAATCTTGGGGAGAAGGTATATCATCCGTATTATCACTAAGAATACAAGTTATCGGCATTGATTTTCTTTTTATATCTCTGTGTATCACAAAATAGTTGTATTATTCTTCAATGTTATAATCATTTAGTTTTTGTTTGAAGTTTAATAAACCGATTATATCTTTATTTTGAAGACCAGCATTAAAACCTTGTGAGAGTAGTTGATACTCAGGTTGAAACTCGACTTTGTGAAAATTATTAAATTATCATAATCTATAAAGTTGGGAGTAAGGAGAATCTTTAAAATAAGCAGGGTTTTCCACATCCGCTTGAACTAACTATGAGACATCTAATGAATTTGGAAGATTTTTATGGTTGTAAAATTTATATTATTTTCCCAAATGGGTAAAAAATCATTCATTTAATATATTTGGAAAACAGGTTATTTAATTTTTTATTGGCTTTTTTGGAAAGTCTATGTTTTATCCGAAGTTCAGTTTTAATTTCAAGATAATCCATTACATTATTTATACAATATCTTGTGTTGATATTTCCATGAAATGGCAATCGTTAATAATATAAATCATCAATCCACGAAACATGGTCGTCATTTGTTCAGTCTCTTCTCTTGTAAGAAAGGTGTATTATCACCCTCATACTTTACATTCATTTCTCGAATCAATCTTGAAAAGTAATTCATTTTTGGTGTAAATCTCAAAGAATTATATTCCTTTTTATATTTTTATTATCATTAATTAAAGATAATCACAGAACATACATTGTTTATAGGCTTTGGACTCTGTGTTTAATCCCATCTTTCACACGCAGGACAATTCTCAAATTTGTCATGTGGAGAATCAGGAAATTCACGAGGCTCAAAATCTCGTAAACTATTCATATTTATAAAGTAAAACTTTACTTCAAATAAAATTCATCTTCGGTATCATCTTCGGTACTTTCATTGGTGCTTTCACAATCAAGTAGAAAATACTAAACTACTTTCATAACTATCGTTTGAACACAAACTCTCGGTATCATAATTTTCTGTTCCAACAGAGATACTATCATCACTCTCATATCTTCAAAATCTTCAGTTGAATAATGACTCATATTTAATTAGTAGAAAAAAACATTACCATCTATATCTCTATACTTTTTTTCATTAACAGATTCAACTATTCAATTTTTTATATTAAAGGTAATTTTAAAATGGTCCTTAACTACTATTGATGAAATGTCATTTCACCTGATTATTAACATCCTTTATTTCAGCAGGATTTACATCTTTAGGGTTGTTGAAAAAAATACAAATTTCTCCTTGCATATTACAGATGGTCTTACTTTTCTTTCTAAAGCTTCATCCATAAGGTTTTTCTTTTTGATACTTTTTCTTGTTTCATTGCTTTTTCTAGTTTTGAATATATTGCCAGAAGGAGAGGAGAAACTTTTGTTAGAGATACTTTATTGATGTTCTTCCAGATATAATGAAAGCCCTTCCATTGAAGGAAATTGAAGAACTCATATTATTCACCATAATTGTTTTATCCAATAGTTGTTATATTTATCTCCATTCAATTTTACATCCTCGACATATTTCTCAGTATATTTTTTAATGAGGAGATTGATTGAAACTTGTCTTTTGTGTCTTGATACATTGTATTTATTAAGTGAAAAAAGTTGGAGGATAAAATGGTTTTAAGCACAGATTCACCTGTAAATTAAACGGAATTTTCATCAAGAAATTTTATTTTAAGGAAAGTTTTATTATATAAATATGGTGAGTACAACGTACTGCGATGTTTGTAATCATGAATATAAATGTTATAAAAAACACCTTCAAATCAAACAAACACACATTCAATCTTTTCAGACAAATATCTCCACTTGACAAAGAAACAAAACATTGTGATAGATGTGATAATGATATTCTTTAAAAAAAATTAAAATAAACACCTTCAATCATGCAAACACAAGAACAATGAAGAAAGGGAAGGTGCCACGGATTCTCCATTGAAAACACTGATGGGGCATTTAAAGGACATATAAAAATAAGATTGTTTCGCTTTCAAGACCCTGGATCATCTTCAATCATGGAAGCTGTTGATGTGGTTAAACAAAGTATTGAAACTATAATTAAACAACACATTAAGTGAAATTAAAACTTTTAAGTTTTATATGGGAGTAAAATTAAATATGGTAAGAGAAGGTGATGAAACTACTCCCTATATGAGGAACAACCCTCACTTTATCTCATCATTTCAAGATTTTGTAAGATGTGATGTTTACGATGAACTCCAGAGACAAGACAAGATGTTGATAACACTGTAGTAGGTAGTGGATTTGCTATGACAAAATAATCTTTTTAGATATACACATCTTAAAATCACATCCTCTTCAAGCTTCTTCTTATTGATTTACCAAAGAGATAAAACTTAAGAAATCGGTTGTTAATATTCAAAACAAAGATAATAAATGCTTTCTATGGTCTGTTCTTGCTCACTTACATCCTCCACAATGGAAACCTGAAGGGTTGAACATAATAAGAAATACGAGAATACACTAAATGTTAAAGATTTAAAGTTTCCATGTCATTGAGAGATATTCCTAAATTTGAGAAATGAATAATCTATCTGTTAATGTATATGGATTAACGCATACAAACAAAGTTCAGATATTAAAAATTTCAAACAACTATAAAAATGATGAAACACACATTGACCTTCTCTACTTTACTTCAAAGGAAAAATCACATTATGCTTTCATCAAAAATTTATCAAGATTAACCAAGGCACAACTATACAAGAGAAAATGTAAAACGTATCCTTGTAAGAGATGTCTCAACTCCTTTCACACAAAGAACGATTAAACAAACATTCGAAATATTGTAGTAATCATAAATCAACCGTAATCAATTTACCAAAGGCAGGTTCAAACTATCATTCAAAGATTTTAGCAAATCTATAAAACATCCGTTTGTGATATATGCTGATTTTGAAAGTTACCTTGAAAAGATAGATACTGTTTCTCCAAATCCAAGCAAATCATACACAAATAAATATCAAAAACATACTTCTTGGTGTTTCTGTTATTATATCAAATCATCTGTTGGTGATGAATACAACAAGTTAGAACTTTATAGAGGAGAAGATGCCTCAGGGATTTGTAAGACGATTGGAAAAAGACTGCATAAGACTAAGAGAAATAATGGTTAAAACCTATAAACCATGTCATTAACAAAGGAGAGAAAAAAGGAATTTAGAAAGAACAGTATCTGTCATTTTTGATGAGAAAAATTGAGGGAGAGGTCAAAGTTAGGGATCATTGTCATCTTACTGAAAATATAGAGGTCCAGCTCATTCCTGTTGTAATCTAATTACAAGCCCCAAACTTTATTCCTATCTTTCTTCACAACAACGCTCACTATGACACACATCTATTTATAAATTAACTTTCAAAGACATCTGGAGATATTTCTGCATTCCTAACACAGATCAAAAATACATTTCATTCATAAAAACAATTCATACATCCCCATAACCCATATCAGATTTCTTGACACATACAAGTTTATGGCAAGCCCATTATCTAACTTAGCTTCAAATATTAAAAACTTACCGAATCTTAAATCACATTTCTCAAATCAAGAAGAGATTTTCTCTCTTATCACAAAAGGGAATATATCCATATGACTACATGGATTCATTTGAGAAGTTGAAAGAAACACAACTTCCTTCAAGGGAAAGTTTCTATAGCAAGTTGAATAAAACTCGTATTTCCGATAGAGATTATACACAAGCTAAAACGGTTTGGAGAAGTTTAATATAAAGAATCTTGGAGAATATCATGATTTGTATCTTAAAACTGATGTATTGTTATTGGCTGATGTGTTTGAAACTTTTAGAACAGTCTGTCATAATAAAAATTCTTATGGATTAGACCCCGCTCACTATTACACGGCCCGGGTTTGGCTTGGGTGCTATGTTAAAAATGACAAAACAGAATTTGGAATTAATCAGTGATATAGATATGCTTTTAATGATAGAGAAGGCTAAAAGAGGAGGAATATCTCAAATATGTTCCAAGAGATATGTTAAAGCAAATAACAAATATCTTCCTGATTATAATAAGAATGAGGACAACTCTTACCTGATGTATTATGATGCTAACAATTTGTATGGGTGGGCTATGTCTCAATCTTTACATTATGGAAACTTAAATGGTTAAAGAAAAACATTATGAAAAAGTTTTACAACACGTTGTTGTCTCCTCTCAAAAAGAATGGATGAAGCTAAGTTGGATATTATTTTGAGGTTGTTTAAAATATCCAGAAGAACTTCATCACAAACATGAAGACTTATTTTATGCCCCTGATAAAGAAAGTCCAAGAAATAATGGTTAAGTGATTACCAACAGTCATTTAGTATAAAATGTAAATCTCCAGAAAGACTACTTACTACATTAAATGATAAAGAAAATTGTTTTTGCATCAAAGGAACTTGAGACACTATTTATCTGCTGGGTTGAGAGTGAGGAAATTCATCGGATTTTGAAATTTAAACAAAGTCATTGGTTAAAGAAGTATATTGATTTTAATACAAAAGGAGAACAGAAGCAAAAACAGATTTTGAGAAGGACTTTTATAAATTAATGAATAATGCTGTATTTGGAAAGACTATGGAAAATGTTTGGAATCGACAAAATATAAGACTTGCTACATCTTGGAAACAGGCTTCAAAGTTAATTAATAGACCAAGTTTTGAGCGAGCGAGGTGTTTTCAGAGAACTTTTGTGCAATTCATTTGAAAAAAGAGAGTATTGAAATGGATAAACCTATTTATATAGGAACCTCAATTCTTGACTTGTCAAGGTCGTTAATGTATGACTATTACTATAATAATTTAAAATATGAAAGGGAAGAAGTGCTTTCATCAGTAAGTCTCAATCTTTCATAGTCTCAATTTTACATTTGCTTGTATGGGAGGGAAGGGGATAGGTGGGGAGAAAATCAGTCTCAATTTTGCATTTGCTTGTATGGGAGGGAAGGGGATAGGTGTGGAGAAAATCAGTCTAATTTTACATTTGCTTGTATGAGAGGGATGAGATAGGTGGGAGAAAATCAGTCTCAATTTTACATTTGCTTGTATGGGAGGGATGAGATAGGTGGGAGAAATCAGTCTCAATTTTACATTTGCTTGTATGGGAGGGATGGGGATAGGTGGGGAGAAAATCAGTCTCCTATTTTGGGCTTTTGGGCTTGAGTCAGAAAGTTTTTCCCTATTCCCCATTCATTTGAATCGGAGTCCCAGAACCCCATTTATCATCTACTATTGTATCACTAAAGCTCATGGAATATTGATAGTAAAGTGGAGTGCTAGCTCGTAAAACTAAACTCATTTTAATGAAGAATAAAAATCAGTGTTTGGTAACTTCTTTTGTCAGGAAAGCTTACAATTATAAAAGTTTGCTTTTAGTAAACCTCAATCATCTCGCATGTTGTATATTTTGAGGGATTCGACCACGAATTTGTAATTTGTTTAGAATGCCGGCGATAGTTCATGTACTCTTCATGAAGGACAATGAGGAATCTTGACTGTCTACTGACTGATGTTGGCAGACGGAACATCCAATTTAACTCCTACCCAAGAGTGAGGCACACATCAATGAATCACCTGCCTGTGAAACACCAAGGTGACAGTTTATAGCTGGGCCGAGATTCTAATCCAGGCTAAACGATGCTGAAGCGGTGCCCCTCTACATTAGCACAGGAATTTGAAGTTTGACCAGGGTAATGGTCACTCTTTTTGAAAATGTCTCTTTTCCATGTCATTTTCGAAGTGCTACCTGCCTGCCTCATGGAGCATCATCAACTTTACCCCATTTCACAAGATTCATGTTAAAACTGACTCTCTTAACTACAGAGCTGTCAGCCTTCTCTGTGTCATCTGCAAAGTGATGGAATCAATAATTTCAGCAAACCTCAAGACTCATATCCAACTCTCTAATCTCCATCAGTTGGCTTCTGCCCAGGTCATTATATCTTGGCCAAGCTTCTTGTTCTATGTCAGAAAGAGATGGATATTGTCAATTTCTAAATATATGTCAAGGCTATCTCACTAGACATCTCCAGTACATTGAATTCTGTCTTGTGCCTCGGTTCGATTTCTAAACTGTTAGCTAATATGTATGGTTCCTTCCATGACTGACTATCAGATTTACTATGTGCTCTCAAGTCTCTGTTTGTTTTGGATGGAATTCTATCCCTTGCAACACCTCTAGTACTGGAGTGTCTCAAGGTGGAATGAGAGACCAATCCTGTTCTTGATGTACACAAATGACGTATCTTTGTCATTGCAAAATCCAGTTTTACTTTGCAGATGACTCCACTTTGTGCAGGATAGTTGTGGAGGACTCCACTTTGTGCAGGATAGTTGTGGAGGACTCCACTTTGTGCAGGATAGTTGTGGATGACTCCATTTTGTTCAGGAGAATTTTGCATTTGTCCCCCAGGAAGGCTGTGGCAGCATCCCTCTCTGCTGATATGGAGAAAGTAAGCAACTGGTCACCGACCTGGAATGTATTTTTGTGCAAGACCGACTCTTATTATCACCTTGTATCTCCAAAAGTACCAGCAGACAAATTCTACAATTTTATTTTGTGATCAGCCTCTGGGAGACCTACAGTCTCTGGAACTCCTGGACCTCATTATTATTTATAATGTGTCGTGGACAAATCACATCTCCAAGTTTCCCTCCAATCCCAGCCGCAACCTTGAAATTCACTGCAAGACCAATTGCCTGCATCAGTTTATAATGGTGCACAAAGTCTTCATCAAAAGAGCCATGAAATAGAACTCCTCATTTTGGACTGGTGCTGCTGCTTTGCACATTTCTTCCATCGTAGCCCTGATCCTCCTTATCATTGGATCTTGTTTTAGAAAGCTGTCTCGGCTCTTGTCAATTGTTTTGAATACTCTCCTCAAATATTTTAAGTCTGCTCTGCTGTCCAACACCATCTGCTCTATCCTCTTTCCACTTACTGAGCTTTAATACTCCTGATGAGACCCTCATGTTCCCACTTTTCTCTACAAATCCTTTGCTTGTAATATGGTGTATCAGTTTGTTGTTCTCTCATTGTTTTTCCTTTGCCCCATTTTGTTGGCTAATTTATTGCCCCCCCCCTCCTTTTATTCAGCTTTTCAATGAGCCTTGTTAAATAGATAAAAAAAATCCAAGAGCTTGGAGATGTTTTTGGTATTCAAGGTGTTCAAGAAATTACAAATTTAAAAAGATCCCTCCAATAAAACACACCATTTGACACCAAGGTTTTCACATCCTGTGCTCCATCCATCCATTGGGACCATACTCTGTCCAGAACATTGGTGGTGCCAAAGCAGTCTCCTGGGCTATTGGGCACAATCCTGAACAGGCCACCACTCCAACACAGGATACTCAAATGGCTCAATCATCCCAGCAAGCTGGTGCTCATTTTGCTAACCACAGAAGGATGACAGGCTGAGTCAACCCCACCTGATATTAATTCAACAACTGAGCAGGATTTGAACTCAGGATCTTAGGATCCCAAGCCCACCACCTTAACCATTAAGCCAACACCAGGCATAAACTTCTGTCGTTGAATATCAATCTGATGATGAGCCCCCCTAGTCTGGTACTTCAGGCACAACATTCATGAGACTCATGAATTTTTCACTCATGGATGCAGACACAGTCTTGTCATCAAGTTTCAACCAATACACAATCGGTTCAAAGAGTCATTTGCAACAAATTCAAAATGGACTCATACAAATCCTGCCGTGTTTCCAGATACACCCCATCCGGAGTGCATTATATGGTGCAATTTAGCTTGCATAGCAAATCTCTTCCAAGTACATTTACAGGACTGTTAGTTTCTAAGAGAAAACAATGTCGTCCGGTCAATGGACTCATTTGCACCTGTAATTTCTTTGGCATGGGAGTTCCCATAGGAACCCCTGACACTCCTACTATGCTTATCTGTGCTCGTGATAGAGGGACATTTGGAAAATCAGTTTTTTCGGAATGCGGAGCTTGTAGCTCCTGTATCAATTGGGAAAGGGACCTCTTGTCCACCGACCTTATATATTCAATTTTGTTTCCTCTTCAAGAGACTCCGTTACTTATGGTAACACGGAAGTTCCCTTATCCTGGCAGAGTCATTGTTGATTCAGTGGAAAAAATTGTCTTTGCACATGTTGGCCAAATCTGCACCAATTCAATGCAAAGTGTTGTTGGTAAATATTAAGTTCTTCAGTCCATCTTTGATTAATTACTTGTCAGAAAATCATTTGGTGTCTGACATAGAACATTAAAATTGGTGTGAAATTTCAGAGGGAGACATCCACCTTTTATTTTGGAATGAAAGATGCTGGTTCTCATTTTGGAAATGATGGATATTCTGTTCAATCCCGACAACACACGTTTATCCATCCATCCATTGGGACCATACTCTATGCAGAATATTGGTGCTGCCTAAGCAGTCTCCTTGGCTATTGTGCACAATCCTGGATAGGTCACCACTCCAACATAGGATACCAGCAAGCTGGCACTCATTTTGCTGACCTCAGAAGGATGATAGGCAGAGTGAACCCCATCTGGTATTAATTCAACGGCTGAATGGGATTTGATCTCAAGATCATAGGATCCCAAGCCCACCACCCTAACCATTGAGCCAATACCAGGCATACACATTTATGTCAGCCTCTGAATGCCATATTGCTGTTGAGACCATTAAAACACTGGAAAAATTTGACCTGACTCTGCTTGGCCACCATTTTGAGCATACATATATCAAGAGGGGAGAATATGTGCCCTTCTGCTCCAAGCTTATCACAAAGGAGAACACCGACACGATAGGAAACTGCGAGTTTCGGACAACAGTATCCTGATACACCCAACGAGCATAATCACCGAATTTTGATTCATGCATTTTATTTGGCATAAAGCATCAGGGGCATATCTCCGGAAAATAGCGCCTAGGCAAGCACTGAAATGCACCCCCGTCCAAACATCTGACACTCATCTTTTAGATAACTTTACCATAATATCAGCTCAAAAATACAACCAAGCTCGTTAATCTTTTAATGAACAAATTATGGACTACATTATTATATTAATATGCTAAGCCATATTTTATGGACGTATCTCCTCCAAAACTGCTGACGGATTGTCGCCATTTCGGCATGCGGGTGCTCTGTGGTCTAATGAACAGCATGGTTATGTGAGATCGTGCCAGACGGACAGGTTTGGGAATTTTTTGCGATTTTCTATTTTTTACATTCGTTTGCATGGCGAAGTGTGATGTCACCGCTGAAAGGCGTAATGACGTCATGACATCATCGGTCATTCGCTGATGTCATTACCTCTGTCGTTGACAGACCGTCACCGCCGAGAGGCGTAATGCCACTCCCAGAAAACAGCGTCTGCAATGTAAAACCCTCTTCTGCACCTGCTGACTACCTCAGAAGGTGCATTTGACACCAAAAAATGTAACAAGAAACATTGTATGTAAAGAAATTCTATAAATCACATTGTGAACACTGGATATATTGACGTCCTCACGAACCCTCACTCAAGAAACTTCGCGCGGAGCGTGGGTTTGGCTAGTGAAAATTACAACTGCACCTTCCTTCCTTTCACTGATACAAATTTGTCTATGATGTGCTCAAAGTCAGTTTTTTCAGTTTCTTCTCTTTCTGTACTCAGCAGAGCAAGATCACAGAGTCTGCCTTGACCCATGGAGGCTCTCAAATACAAAAGTATTAGTTTTAACTTGCTGAATGATCTCTCACAGCTGGCGATGGAAACTGCGATGGTTAGCATTATCTGAATCAATGCGAAGATCGGGGAAGATGCTCTCATCTCCATACTGAACAATAAATTCAAGAAGCTCTTCAGCTCTTGATATTTTCATGTTGGCCCAACTTGATAGCAACATTCTGCAATCCCAAATTTCTTCATATAGCTGCTGTCCATCAACATCAGAGCTGTACAACTCGCCCAAATTTTCGCACTTCTTCTTTAAGTCATTACTGTCGGTGCCGTAACACAGCCCCTCGACATCGAGAAGGAACCCAAATTTGGCATCAGTGTCGTGCAAACGAGCGAACCTTTCGTCCATTTCTCTGTGAAGACGGTCGAGTGTTCTGCTTAATTAATACTGCTTCATGACTCTTTCCATTTCCTCCTTGGCTGTTGACCCAGCGTCTCTCAAATTTTCATCAGCCATTCATTTCTTTTATCTCTGACGTCTTTCAACTTCAATATTCTATTCTTGACAGAGACCGAGTCCTGCTCAGTGGCGCCCCCACTTCAAGTGGCGCCCAGGGCATGTGCCATACCTGCCATACCTTAAGTACGCCACTGCAACACATTCAGCGAGTGATCAAGGACAAATTGATTAGCAAATGTATTCAGTTTTGAAAAATCTTGAATGCATTTTTGACAAATCGTACCAAATGTGAAACACATAGTTATGGCAGGCAGAACTTTCCTCTGCAGAGGAGGTGTTATAAAGGCAACATTTATCCCTAACTATGAAAAGTGCAACTCCATTACATCCAAGCACAATTGAGTGAAATGTCGGAATACGAGCAGAATGAGAGGTTGTCCTGGAGAGATGTAACTGCTGTTAGAGAGGAAAATGACAGTTGCACAGAGAAATATAGTTTTATATCTTGCTCATCTGCACCACAACTGATGTGAGAGAACATTCCGCATCTGCACCGCATTATGTAACTACGGCAAAGGAAAGATTCAATCACTGCATGCTGTTTAAACACTGTTTACCAAGAAACATAGATTCCATCAACCTGATAGACATTTCAAATAAGATTATGAGTAATGAAAACAGGGCAATTTTTTTCTCAAGAAAGATCTGACTTCAATCCTCTGGAGCACTCATGGTAGTTGACCTTGCAGGTAAAACAACGTTGCCAATGACAACTTATTTTGTAATTGTTAGGATGCGTTTTGCATGGGCCTGGTGTTCTCATCAAACTAGAATTGCCAGCTGACAATTCAACAGTCTCTTCCATCCATCCTGATTGAAGTCAAGATTAGTGATTATATCAATAAATAAAGCTTTTCTGAATGGCCAAGTAGCCGACCTGCTTCATTCAGTGGTGTTTTATTGTGAATTGAACGATAAAGCAATGAAAGAATGCCAATCAAACATTCTCTCATTACGTTTGCCGGTATGTCTAATACGACTACAGATGGCAGTCGTTTACTTCGAAGTATGTAAATTTGTAAATCTTGTCATGAGCTCAGTATGGGACAGGCTGGCTGGAATACCATCAGTTTCCACACTGATTTGTCATAGGGGTTTGAAACCCCCACACATATGGTCTGATGGACGAGCTCATCAGAGAGCAGCCACAACAAACATCAATGCCATTTTTTTCTGTTACTGTGAACACTCAGTGCACTTAATGAGAGTTTAAAATCCACTCGCCGGTCAGTCGTTTTGTTCTGGTGAGCAGAAGCCAAAGAAAACCTTACCGAAGCTACTCTTAATTAAAAAAAAAAAACTTTCTAACTTATTATCTTCCAAGTTCTATGGACTTGTTGATACACAAATATGCAGAAAATGTCCCGAAAATCACAGCAAGCCAGAATGATTAGATGCAATTCCAGTTAACATTCAAGTTTCAATCACGTGAAACGTCACACAAATTGATGAAATTATTTCAGTTGGGTTATAAATTCAACTTCTTGAAGTGTAAATTGTCAAACTTTAATTGTTGAACATTAAATTTACAACGGTTTAAAAACTAGTTGTAATCCAATGTTGGTTGCAACTCCCACGGATGAACGTTGAACTGGAT
The DNA here is from genome assembly GCA_035128595.1 of Eptatretus atami. Taxonomy (NCBI): domain Eukaryota; kingdom Metazoa; phylum Chordata; class Myxini; order Myxiniformes; family Myxinidae; genus Eptatretus; species Eptatretus atami. Next base: position 67,189,856 of record CM068965.1, on the reverse strand, counting down.
GTCCCGTCTGCTGACATTAGTTGGTGAACGCTGAAGATCTCATGGTATCCTTAAAGAAGAGCAGGCGATCTATCACCGGCACGCTGAACAAATTAAAAAAAGTTCCTGCACAAGCATCGGAGTAACCTGTGGAGTGGCAGCCAATTTAAGCTTGTAACCCAGACCAAGAAACTGCTTTTACATAACCAACACTCTGTATGATGCATAATAATATCAGCTAAAAGGTTGCAACCACCATTTGGAATTCAAAACCCTTTCCCCCTTGCTCTTCCTGCCAAAGAAGCTGCATAAAGCAACCATGAAAAGCTGCACAAGGTAAGCCCTTTGCTGTTTCAAACCCTACCCAGGTTCCTCTACAGCTGCAAACGTTCTGTCCAAGAATGGTCCAGCAGCACATACATGAGAATCCCAATGCTACATGCCCCCCTCAGCTGCCAAACTAGTTTCATCACTTGATGATGCATCAGCGACAGCGTAGACAGAAACATGCACCACCGAGATCGATGTGTGTGTGTGTGTGTGTGTATACATGGAAGTAAGTTAAGCATGCCGTTTATTCTCCAAGTCAGACACAACCACAAAGTCATATGTTTTGAAATGAACTTGCTGTATAGTTCTGAGACTGAAATTGGAAAATTTTCATTCCTCAACGTGTGAATGTAAACTGAATTAAAAAAAAAGATAAAGAACATCTCACTAGCCTTAATCACAGTGTATTAAAGCATCTGCTCTTTCGCCCCCAAAGCAATAATGTGAAACCTGCCATTTGTCTTAATTTCCATAAAATCGGAAAAAAAGCATATCCAGTAAGCTGAACTCACGTACTCCGGACCCCAGAAAATATCGACCATCAATACCAAATAAAACCAGCATCATATTGTTAATACATTTGTCGTCAGAATTTCTCGATATGATTCACGTACATGATAAACGTCTGCGCATTAAACTCACCATGTCATTCCAAACAACATGAATACTGCTTTCTCCAATCATACATTTCGATCAGCAAATTATTATTCACCTTCCTTTTTCTTTACCTTTCGTTTCAAATATCTCTCCTAAATAATGTTATTCCGCAGAAAAGTAATAGCCTATTGAATTGTTGACCGTAAAATTTGCACTACCTGTATTCAGTAATGCAATGACTGACATGCTCGACACTGAAAGGGTTAAATTCCATCTGTCTTTTGTGACCTCATTCACGTGCAATGAAACAGTTGCACTTGAGTGGTCTTAGATTGCAGGA
>CM068965.1:67153315-67174437 GCA_035128595.1 Eptatretus atami | reverse complement strand
TTTGCAGTTTATGCAGGGGAGGTTCGCTCTTTGATCTGGAACCTTTTTGACGACCGGGCTTCTTGGTATCCATATTGTAGGTGTACATACTATAACCATACTATAACTAACTGTAGGAGTTCCTTATAATCATCTCTCGGGATTGTATTGCGTTTAAGCTTCTGGTCACCGACCTGGAATGTATAATTTTGTGCAGACCGACTCTTATTATCACCTTGTATTCCAAAAGACCAGCAGACAATTCTACAATTTATTTTGTATTCAGCCTCTGGAGACACAGGTTCTCTGGAACTCCTGGACCTCATTATTATTTTATTAATGTTGTCGTGGACCAAATCACTTCTCCAGTTCCCTCCAAATCCAGCCGCAACCTTGGAAATTCACTGCAAGACCAATGCCTGCATCAGTTTATAATGGTGCACAAAGTCTTCATCAAAGAGCCATGAAATAGAACTCCTATTTTGACTTGGTGCTGCTCTTTTGCACATTTTCTTCCATCGTACCCTGATCCTTCCTTATCATTGGATCTTGTTTTAGAAAGCTGTCTCGGCTTCTGTCAATTGTTTTTGAATACTCTCCTCAAATATTTTAAGTCTGCTCTGCTGTCCAACACCATCTGCTCTATCCTCTCCACTTACTGAGCTAATACTCCGATGAGACCCTCATTGGCCACTTTTCCTACAAATCCTTTGCTTGTAATATGCGTGTATCATTGTGTTTCTCTCATTGTTTTTCCTTTGCCCCATTTTTGTTGGCTAATTTTATTGCCCCCCCCCCCTTTTATTGAGTTTTCAATAGCCTTGTTAATAAGATAAAAAAAATCCAAGAGCTTGGAGATGTTTTTGGTATTCAAGGTTGTTTCAGAAATTACAAATTTTAAAAAGATCCCTCCCATAAAACAACCATTGACACCAAGGTTTCACATCCTGTGCCCTCCATCCATCCATTGGACCATACCTGTCCCAGAACATTGGTGGTGCCAAAGCAGTTCCTGAGGCTATTGGGCACAATCCTTGAACAGGCCACCACTCCAAACACAGGGATACTCAAATGGCTCAATATCCCAGCAAGCTGAGTGCTCATTTTGCCTAACCACAGAAGGATGACAGTGAGTCAAACCCCACCTGATATTAATTCAACAACTGAGCGATTTGAACTCAGGATCTTAGGTCCCAGCCCACACCTTAACATTAAGCCAACCACCAGGCATAAACTTCTGGTCGTTGAAATATCAATCTTGATGATGAGCCCCCCTAAGTCTGGTACTTGAGGCGCACAACATTCATGAGACTCATGAATTTTCACTCATGGACAGACACGTCTTGTCATCAAGTTTCAACCAATACACAATTTGTTCAAAGAGTCATTTGCAACAAATCAAAATGGACTCGTACAAATCCTGCCGTGTTTCCAGATACAACCCCATCGGAGTGCAGTTATATGGTGCAATTAGCTTGCATAGCAAATCTCTTCAAGTACATTTACGGACTTGTTAGTAGTTTCTAAGAGAAAACAATGTCGTACCAGGTCAATGGACTTCATTTGCACTGTAATTTCTTTGTCATGGGGAGTTGCCATAGAACCCCTGACACTCCTACTATGTTTATCTGTGCTCGTGATAGCAGGACATTTGGAAAATCAGTTTGTCAGAATGTGGAGCCTTGTAGCTCCTGTATCAATTTAGGAAAGGGACCTCTTGTCCACCGACCTTTTTATTTCAATTTTGTTTCCTCTTCAAGAGATTCCGTTACTTATGGTAACCAGGAAGTTCCCCTATCCTTTGCAGAGTCATTGTTGATTCAGTGGAAAAAAATTGTCTCTTGCACATGTTGCAAATCTGCACCAATTTCAATTGCAAAGTGCTTTGGTAAATATTAAGTTTCAGTCCCATCTTTGATTAATTACTTGTCAGAAAATAATTTTTGGTGTCTGACATAGAACTTTAAAATTGGTGTTGAAATTTCAGAGGAGACTCCACCCTTTTATTTGTGGATATGAAAGATTGCGGTTCTTCATTTTGGAATGATGATATTCTGTTTCAAACCGACAACACACGTTTATCCATCCATCCATTGGGACCATACCTCTATGCAGAATATTTGGTCTGCCTAAGCAGTTCTCCGGATAGGTCACCATCCTTCAAGCAAGGCTGGCACTCATTTTGCTGAACCTCAGAAGGATTATTAGGCAGAGTGAACCCCATGTGTATTATTCAACGGCTGAATGGAATTTGATCTCAAGATCATAGGATCCCAAGCCCACCACCCCTAACCATTGAGCCAATACCAGGCATGTACACATTTGATGTCAGCCTCTGAATGCCCATATGCTGTTGAGACCATTAAAACACTGGAAAATTTTTGACCTGACTTCTGCTTGGCCACCATTTTGAGCATACAATATTCAAAGAGGGGAGAATATGTGCCCTTCTGCTCCAAGCTTATCCACAAAGGAAGAACACCGACACGATAGAAACTGCGAGTTTCGGACAACAGCTATCCTGATACACCCACGAGCATAAATCACCGAACTTTTGATTCATGCATTTTATTTGGCAACGCATCAGGGCATATCTCCGGAAAATAGCGCCTATGCAAGCACTGAAATGGCCCCCCGTCCAAAACATCTGACACTCATCTTTTAATAACGTTTACCTAATTATCAGCTCAAAAATAACAAACCCAAGCTCGTTAATCTTTAATGACAATTTATGGCACTACATTATTATATAATATGCTAAGCCCATATTTTATGGACGTATTCTCCTCCAAAAACTGGCTGGACGATTGTCTCCTCTTCGCATGCGGGTGCTCTGTGGTCTAAGAAACAGAGCATGGGTATGTGTAGATCTGCCAGCGGAAGGTTGGTGTTAATTTTTTCGATTTCTATTTTTTACATTCTTTGCATGGCGAAGTGTGGATGTCACCGCTGGAAAGGCGTTAATGACGTCATGACATCATCGGTCATTCGCTGATTGTCATTACTCTGCGTTGACAGACCGTCACCGCCGAGAGGCGTAATGCCACTCCCAGAAAACAGCGTCTGCAATGTAAAACCTCTTCTGCAAACCTGCTGACTACCTCAGAAGTGCATTTGACAACCAAAAGATGTAAACCAAGAAACATTGTATGTTAAGAAATTCTATAAATCACATTGTGAACACTGGTATATTGACGTCCTTCACGAAACCCTCACTCAAGAAACTTTCGCGCGAGCGTGGGTTTGGCTAACGTGAAATTACACAACTGCCACCTCCTTTCCTTTTTCACTGATACAAAATTTGTCTATGATGTGCCAAAGTCATTTTTTCAGTTTCTCTCTTTCGATACTCAGCAGAGCAAATCACAGAGTCGTGCCTTGAACCCATGGAGGCTCTCAACATACAAAGTATTAGTTTTAACTTGCTGAATGATTCTTCACAGCTGGCGATGGAAACTGCGAGCTAGCATTATCTGAATAGCAATGCGAGAGATCGAGGGAAGATGCTCTCATCTCCATACTGAACATATTAATTCAAAGAAGCTCTTCAGCCTTGATATTTTATGTTGGCCCAACTTGATAGCAAAATTCTTGCAATCCAAATTTCTTTCATTATAGCTGCTGTCCATCAACATCAGAGCTGTACAACTCGCCCAAATTTCGCACTTCTTCTTTAAGTCATTACTGTCGGTGCCGTAACACAGCCCCTCGACATCGAGAAGGAAACCCAAATTTGGCATCAGTGTCGTTGCAAACGAGCGAACCTTTCGTCCATTTCTCTGAAGACGGTCGAGTGTTCTGCTTAATTAATACTGCTTCATGACTCTTTCCATTTCCTCCTTGGCTGTTGACCAGCGTCTCTCAAATTTTCATTCAGCATTCATTTCTTTTATCTCTGACGTCTTTCAACTTCAATATTCTATTCTTGACAGAGGACCGAGTCCTGCTCAGTGGCGCCCCCACTTCAAGGCGCCCAGGGCATGTTGCCATACCTGCCATACCTTTAAGTACGCCACTGCAACACATTCAGCGAGTGATCAAGGACAAATTGATTAGCAAATGTATTCAGTTTTGAAAAATCTTGAATGCATTTTTACAAATCGTACCAAATGTGAAACACATAGTTTATGGCAGGCGAACTTTTCCTCTGCAGATGAGGTGTTATAAAGGCAACTTTTATCCCTAACTATGAAAAGTGCAACTCCATTACATCCAAGCACAATTGAGTGAAATGTCGGAATATGAGCAGAATGAGAGGTTGTCCTGGAGAGACGTAACTGCTTTAGAGAGGAAAATGACAGTTGCACAGAGAGATATAGTTTTAGATCTTGCTCATCTGCACCACAACTGATGTGAGAGAACATTCCGCATCTGCACCGATTATGTAACTACGGCAAAGGAAGATTCAATCACTGCATGCTGTTTAAACACTGTTTACCAAGAAACATAGATTCCATCAACCTGATAGACATTTCAAATAAGATTATGAGTAATGAAAACAGGGCAATTTTTTTCTCAAGAAAGATCTGACTTCAATCTCTGGAGCATCATGGTAGTTGACCTTGCAGCGTAAAACAACGTTGCCAATGACAACTTATTTTGTATTGTTAGGATGCGTTTTGCATGGCTCTGGTGTTCTCATCAAACTAGAATTGCCAGCTGGACATTCAACAGTCTCTCCATCCATCCTGATTGAAGTCAAGATTATTGATTATATCAATAAATAAAGCTTTCTGAATGGCAAGTAGCCGACCTGCTTCATTCAGTGGTGTTTTATTGTGAATTGAACGATAAAGCAATGAAAGAATGCCAATCAAACATTCTCTCATTACAGTTTGCCCGGTATGTCTATACGACTACAGATGGCAGTCGTTTACTTCGAAGTATGTAAATTTGTAAATCTTGTCATGAGCTCAAGTATGGGACAGGCTGGCTGGAATACCATCAGTTTCCACACTGATTTGTCATAGGGTTTGAAACCCCCACACATATGGTCTGATGGACGAGCTCATCAGAGAGCAGCCACAAACAAACATCAATGCCATTTTTTTCTGTTACTGTGAACACTCAGTGCACTTAATGAGAGTTTAAAATCCACTCGCCGGTCAGTCGTTTTGTTGCTGGTGAGCAGAAGCAAAGAAACCTTACCGAAGCTACTCTTAATTAAAAAAAAAAACTTTCTAACTTATTATCTTCCAACTTCTATGGACTTGTTTGATACACAAATATGCAGAAAATGTCCCGAAAAATCAACAGCAAGCCAGAAATTATTAGATGCAATTCCAGTTAACATTCAAGTTTCAATCACGTGAAACGTCACACAAATTGATGAAATTATTTAGTTGGGTTTAAATTCAACTTCTTGGAAGTGTAAATTGTAAACTTTAATTGTTGAACATTAAATTTTACAACGGTTTTAAAAAACTAGTTGTAATCCAATGTTGGGTTTTGCAACTCCCCGGATGAACGTTGAACTGGATGTCCGTCGGCTCTGACATTAGTTGGTGAACGCTGAAGATCTCATGGTATCCTTAAAGAAGAGCAGGCGATCTATCACCGGCACGCTGAACAAATATAAAAAAAGTTCCTGCACAATCATTGGGTAACCTGTGGAGTGGCAGCCAATTTAAGCTTGTAACCCAGACCAAAGAAACTGCTTTTACATAACCAACACTCTGTATTGAAATGATGCATAAATATCAGCCTAAAAGGTTGCAACCACCATTTGGAATTCAAAACCCTTTTCCCCCTTGCTCTTCCTGCCAAAGAAGCTGCATAAGCAACCATGAAAGCTGCACAAGGTAAGCCCTTTGCTGTTTCAAACCCTACCCAGTTCCTCTACAGCTGCAAACTTCTGTTTCAAGAATGGTCCAGCAGCACATACATGAGAATCCAATGCTACATGCCCCCCTCAGCTTGCCAAACTAGTTTCATCACTTGATGACGCATCAGCGACAGCGTAGACAGAAACATGCACCACGATGATCGATGTATTGTGTGTGTGTGTGTATTACATGGAAGTAAGTTAAGCATGCCGTTTATTCTCCAAGTCAGACACAACCACAAAGTCATATGTTTTGAAATGAACTTGCGTATAGTTCTGAGGACTGAAATTGGAAAATTTTCATTCCTCAACGTGTGAATGTAAAACTGAATTTTAAAAAAAAAGATAAAGAACATCTCACTAGCCTTTATTCACAGTGTATTAAAGCATCTGCTTCTTTCGCCCCCAAAGCAATAATGTGAAACCTGCCATTTGTCTATTTCCATAAAATCGGAAAAAAAAGCATATCCAGTAAGCTGAACTCACGTACTCCGGACCCCAGAAAATATCGACCATCAATACCAAATAAAACCAGCATTCATATTTTTAATTACATTTGTCGTCGAAATTTCTCGATATGATTCACGTAACTGATAAACGTCTGCGCATTAAACTCACCATGTCATTCCAAACAACATTGAATACTGCTTTCTCCAATCATACATTTCGATCAGGCAAATTATTATTCACCTTCCTTTTTTCTTTACCTTTCGTTTCAAATAATCTCTCCTAAATAATGTTATTCCGCAGAAAAGTAATAGCCTATTGAATTGTGACCGTAAAAATTTGCACTACCTGTATTCAGTAATGCAATGACTGACATGCTCGACACTGAAAGGGTTTAATTCCATCTGTCTTTTGTGACCTCATTCACGTGCAATGAAACAGTTGCACTTGAGTGGTCTTAGATTGCAGGAGCGTTTTTCAGCAGCAGTTGAATGAATATATGCATGTGTTGAGAATCTCATCTCAGTTCTAATAGGTATGCAGTGACAGGTCGTTGATGGTTAAAAAAAAAAAATGTAACAGATATCGAGGCTCATGCAAGAGCGAAATCACAAAGGGTTCATTGACACGTAATGAAGCAAAGGAGCTGGATCCCAAGGAGGATGGAGAAAATAATGAAGGAACGAATACAGGCAGCAGAAGAAGGGATGCTAGATACAGGACAGGATAAAGATAGGCCTGAGCAGATAAGGTAACAGACTAGCAGGATCAGATCCAAACTGTATTCCACCGCCAGTTTTGGAACTCTTGAAAATATCAAATTATGTGACCCTTACCATATATATTATATATATAGTATATATATATATATATATAATATATATTATATATATATATATTATATATTATATTATATATATATGATAATGTCGTTCTCCGACTTTGAGACGAACGTCATAACATCACTGCCCACAATGCACGTAATGTCTTGCGGCTCCTGAAGAGTGATGTCACAGCGCTAGTTATGAAGATGTAATTCAGATGGCTATCACAATTACATAGAAACATGCCAGTCACCGACCGGTTTCGCCCTCATTCGCGGCATTCATCAGGGTAAGATAGCAAGCTTCCATACATGTGTGACTGAAAACCTTTCGGTTATAAAGCAGATACTATCGACTCCAAGCCACGAGGGGTGAAAGGCCAGCACCGTTCCCATACAGCTTTCCCTGGTTCCTTTGTGCAGGCAGACATTCACAAAAGTAGTAGATACACCCCTCCTCGCCCTCCCCCCCCCCTCGCTCTCAGCCAGACAGACAGACAAACGGCGTGAAACATCCGTCCACCTTCGGTGGCGGGGGTAATGAATGATGAATACATTGAGAGAAAGATAAAAATTTAAGTGAGCAGTTCTGACTGTGTCTGGAGTCATTATAACACTGGTGAGAAAAGATTGACTCAATATAATCCATAAATAATTAATTCAATGCAAAATGGGTTGAGGCAGTTCTCAAGGCAAATGTGGGTCACACTGATTATTCATTATACATTAAGACCGATTTGATTTTTCTTTACAAGCAAGTTGCCCGTGCCGCATGGGATTCTGAAGGCGTTGTGATGGAGAGGGGCAAAAAAGCAAATGGCATCTTCTGTATGCCGGTGTTGGCTTCATGTTGGGGTGTGTGCTTGGGATCCTCGGTCCTGAGTTCAAATCCTACTTTCCTATGAATTAATACCAGGTGGGGTTGACTCAGCTTGTCATCCTTCCGAGGTCGGCAAAATGAGTACCAGCTTGCAAGGATGATTGAACCATTCGAGTATCCTGCATCGGAGTGGCGACCCATCCAGGATTGTGCCCAATCGCCCAGGGACTGCCAGAGCAGCACTGATGCCTGTACAGAGTATGGTACCAATGGATGGATGGATCTTCTGTCGTTGAGCCGGTAAGCTGGGAGCAACAATTCACATTTATTGCCACATCTGATGCAATTTTAAATGCTCTAATCATGGCGAGGTGCTCCATTTGGATTGTCACCTGGCATGTTTTCACTCACGGCACACATGGGTAAAGTGAGGACCTGAATGTGCTTGGATCGAGATGTTTGTGGAGACAAGTGTGCCAGATTGGCCCTCATACAAAGTGTTGGCCTTCCCACATTTGTTTGCTACCAAGGTTTGATTGTTGCATCATTGTTACGTTCATTCCCTGAGCAGAAAAGAATTACAACCCTAAACAAAGTCTTGTTCGTTCATAATGGAAATTTATATCACCATGCACAGCACTGTCAACACTCATTCCATTATAGTAATATGCACCAATGCTTTGGCAAGCTGATGGCACACGTATAACGATTTAAACTGACATAAACTTGGAAGCACACCAGAGCGTACTATAACATGGCTGGCAGTGTGATTACGGCAGATGGACCACACTGTTGATTCACTACTACTCGACCGATGCTTCGCGGAGCCGTGGTTGATGAAGAAGAACATGTTGATGAAAGTCCATGACAGTTCCCTTCGGAGTTGCAGACTCACATTTACCACGCAGACAAAGTGGCTTTTACTGCATCACGTCCTGTTCAGAATCCTATCACGAAAAAATGAGTTTTGCATTTTTAAAAACGTTTACCTATACACTTGAACATTAGGATATGGAAGGAAAAGTCAACCAACCCCCAACCCCCACCCCCTCTTACCAACCCCCAGTTTATACACTCCTTCCAAGGTTCTTTGGTCCAAGATACTTGTGGTTTTCATTTGAAATTTCCTGCATACGATGACCTACAGAGCCTTCTCCAACTTCTACAAACGCTCGAGGAAAAGAACATTATGAGACTTACAACTTGCAAAATCAAAGAGAAAAAAGCATGTTTGTGGATGATCACGATATGCCATTTTCTCCATGCTACGTGCATCCACCTCCACCCAGGATGCTACACTGTTCACACTAGTTGTATGGATGCACAGGCATGTAAAATGGCCAATACATTTGCTTGAGGCCAATTACTAATGGGTTCACCCCTGTACTACATTCAAATCTTGCATCTTCCACAAGGAAGCGCAGACCGCAAAAATGCAATTATCATTTGTGTCGAATGGTGATGATATAGAGCACAATTCAGGTTCATTCTTCAACTCCAACTGGGAGTATACTGTATATTATTTGTCCCTTACCGGTTTCACCAGAGGGGACTATAGGTTTGCTCTCCGTATGTCCATCCGTCCGTCCGTCCCACCTGTGGTTTTTCAGACTTATTTTTTTCCCATACCCTTTAACATATTCAACGGAGTTTGGTACGTGGATTTATTATCATACCTTACAGAACAAGTTCGAGTTTCAGGGAGTTTCTCCAATTTTTCAAATAGTTATGCCCTTTTTTTTGACTTTTGGTTATGGGCATATATTGCAAAGCAATTTCTGCTCTTGTTTGACTTCATATCTTTCCATGGAAAATGCACCATAAAGCAGTAAATGCACCTTCAGTTTCATAAAAATAACACGTTTGTGTACATGTATCAATACGTGTACTTTGTGTGAAGTAAAGCTGCAAATCTTGCCAATGTGGGTCCCTGATTGGGTCCATACTTGCGGCACATGCGGTTGTACAACTAGTGGGTTCAAAGGAGGAAAGCAAGAATGGAAAAAAGTCCAAAATTATTATTTAATACTCAGATTATTTTCTATAGCACAAGTAGGTCCATCGTCTAACAAGGAAGGATAACACGATTTAAAACTGGAACGGCACTCGGTGGAGCCACTGATCTAAATATAACTGGATCACTGGTTTGCTGAAAAACTGAAGTCACCGACAGCCATCTTGGTAGTCACAACAACTGCAAGGGTGGCACGCACAATGCTGGTATGTGTTGCATTTGGGTGCAATAACAAGCAATATTTTGGCTGTGGGGAAGTCATGTCACAGGTAATTAGATGTCTAACATATAACTGGAATCCTAGACACAGTGTAGCTTTACTTAGGCGGAGCTGAATCTGAGTTATAATTTCTAACGTTTGGCCTCCTGTCAATCATTCATTCATTGTCTATTTCATTAGTAAACAGCAATTATTATGCAAAACGATTCTGGTATTAAATATTTTGTATTGTTTACGATGGAACTTTCAGTCGCGTAGCGAGTCCCAATATGGTGGCCATGTGGCCTCATCAATAAAACCACACTCTCATCAGCCGGTAGTTTCCTCATATTATAGAGTTCAGTTGATAGAGTGCATACATTCACCAGCCTGAACAGTTTACGTTTTGTATCCCAATGATAGGACGGATCTAAATCTGGATCTGGATCCGGACCTGGACCTGAACCAAATCGAATCAGCTTGTTCTTGTCACCTACCCATCTACCAACTCATCTACCAAGTTTTGTCATCAAGCATCCACAACTTTTTGAGATATCGTGCTTATATATCGTTTTTGGCCCCACCTCTCAATGGTGAAGAATCACTGAATTCTCGTATCTGGATCCGGATCTTCACCAAACCAGTCAATTCGTCCTTGTGAGATATCCATAACCTGATTGATTACTTGAAAGGTTAAATATTTTGGTTATGGACTATGCAAATCCACAATCAATGCAGTGCAGGCTCCTTGGGTTCTGATGATCAACCCTTGGACATGAAACTTTTTAACTTTCAGATGTGAAAGTGATGCACACTGGGTAGCTATCAAACAAACTTTAATGTTGTGATTATAGAAAGGGTTCTACGTGTGTGTATGTGTGTGTGTGTGTGTGTGTGTGTGTCATGGTTATCTCCATATGCGGGTTAGAAGGTGGAGCAGAGCCCTCCCAGATCTCTAAGTATACACCTCCATGTGTGCGTGTATGGATGTCTGTGTGCACATGCACATGGGTATAAGTGTGCGTGTGTGTGCATGCAAGTTGCTGTGTTGGCTGCCATCTTCACACATGGGTGGGTGTTTAGGAAATGGAATGCAGACCTACCAGGTCTTAAAATATACACCTCCATGTGCACGTGCATACCTGTGTGTGTGGCAAATGCGCACGTGTCTAAGTGTGCATGTATGTGCATGCTAGTTGCTCTTGTGGCTGCTATCTCCAACGTGGGTGGCTTTCAGGAGGTGGAACAGAGACATCAGGTTTCAAAGTATCCACCTCTGTGCATACAGGATGACCCGCAAAAAAAACGGCACCCACCTTTTGGTTAATTATCTTCCGTCTTACTAATGACCTCTTGTATTTTTTCTCAGATGATTGAAGTAGAGTGAAACACAAGACAGCTAAAAAAGTTGCAATGATTCTTCCATTTTTTAAAGATCTCATGGACAATTCGGCAAAAGACTTATCCTGGGGGATTTTTCCTGGGGGAAAAAGTTCAGAGAAAAAGGCCCTGTGCAAAACTCAACAGTGAAAGTGGTGGAGGACCAACACATTAGGGATGTCCTCAAGATATAAGGTCTTCCTGAGAACACTGACTTTGTTTGTGACTCAGTGGGCAGAGACCCTTAGAAATCTTTCATGCATCGGAGTCCAGAGCTTGGAATTTCACTTGAATCAGTGAGAATAATTCTTATCCACAATGTGATACTGTATCCATACAGAATTCAGATTAAACACAAACTGACTGCATCTCATATGCAGAAAAGAGTGACAATGTGCTGGTGGTTTCAGACAAGATTTAAGAAAGGCCTAACTTCCTTGACAATGTCTGATTTTATGAGAGGTCCATTTACTTCTTTATGGTGATGTCAACTCCAAGAACTGGCAAATACTGGGATCGACACTGACCGATCTAGTTGCTCGAGCGACCTCTCCACTCAGAAAAATGCGCTGCCTGGGTCACAATCAGTAAACCTGGAATCTTCGGCCCTTTCTGGTTGTAGACGACACAGGAAAGGCATTGACTGTCATACAAAATGTTACATCCAAGTTATTGGTCGATTTTGGAGTGCCCTCGCAGTCACAAGGGGGTTTGAGATGGAACAATTGTGTCAACAGGATGGAGCCACTCCTGAAATTAAATGACTCACTCAACTGGATCAGCACGCACTTCGGTGACACTGCCATCAGTCGAAGACTTGCTGTTGAATGGGCCCCACACTCCAGATCTGTCAGTGCCAGATTTCTATCTTTGGGATATCTCTATACAGCTATCTCTCGTTAGCTCTCATGCGAGCTTCGTCAGTGTATCCAAAAAAAAATCAAAAAAATCTGAAGGACAACGTCTACAGAAAAGGCCACAAACCATTGAAGAACACAAAGCAACAATTATCAATAAAACTTGCTTCTCCTACAGTGGAATGCATCAGTAATCAACCATTTGCCTGTCGAGTCCAAGTGTGCTTGCAGCACCGTGGCAAACATTTGGGGCACGTCATGTAACCACAGTTAAGCACAGTGTCCTGGCCTATTCAAGGTAATCTGTGCCAAATATTTGTGCCATTTGTTTGATGAATGAGGATTTCATATGAAATCGTATGTGTTCTGTTTTTTTGGGGGTCACACTGTATATTGAAATACATCCCCGAGCTTGCTGGAGCAGCAAGACAGAGATCACATCCCATAATATCCAAAATTGCACAAACTGTGAGCAACATCAGTTGTCTGCCAAATTAAACATTACCTCTGTCTTGCGATGCACCAACCAGGAGGTGTGTGGTTGGGCACAATAATAAGACAACATTAATGTATATATATTATATATACTATATATATATAATAATTATACATATATAGTAATATGTATATACATAGTATAGTATAGTAATATACAATACATATATAATATAAATTAAAATGAGCAGGATAAACATCATAAATATAGTGGAAAAATTAGGTCCAGACTAAGAATCAAACCAGGTCCTCTAGCAAACCATCCAGTGTTCTGCCATGCCATCTGAGCTATCTGTGTGACCCACCAGGTAAGCAACGCAATTCTTCCACATATACAAGTGTTCTTATCCTGCTCATTTCTAATGATATTATTCTGCCCCCTGTGGTGTTTAATAGCGGACATGGATGTGTCCCCCTACAGGAGGAAGACCCTCTCGAGAGCAGACCCAAGCTGCTCCTATGGTTGGCAGCGAGTGCCCCGGAAGCAGTGGGGGAAAGAGAGCGGCACCTGTATATGTGAAGAATTGCATTACTCAGCTGGTGGGTTACCCAGATAGCTGAGATGGCAGAGCACTGGTACAGTTTGCCAGAGGGCCTGGATTTGATTCCTGGTCTGCGCCTGTAAATTTCCATGTATATATATATATATATCTCGCAATTATTGTACACATTTTCTAAAGAGTAAAAGCTTATAATTAAAAAGCCTGACAAATTCCAAACACTATAGTCAGCTCAAACACCATCCAAGCGGTTCTCTCCAGAGAGCTTAAATGCCATTGATCTCACAAAAAAGGAGATGAAACTAATGACTCAAATGTGGTCAGGTGTGTCATGGATGAACAGTGAACAATCTTGCTTGGCCCCATGAGTGCACAACCATTTTACACAGAATCTTAAACAAATTTGTTCATGATTATCCCAAAGCAGTGCTGCTCCTTAATTTCCACGCATGTATGCAATTAATCTATCTTACACGGATGACTCAACAACAGATTTACTCCCAGTAATATAATAACTATCGGATGAACTGATTTATTGATCTGTTTAGCAATGGTCTAACTTTGTGCTTACATTACGTAATGATGCAGTCGTTCATTTGAAGATGAGAAGTGTGTGGTCGATGAATAGTGAGGCTGAAAAAGGAAGGATATTTTAGACAGCAACGTTTGTGAACAATTGAGAGAATTTTGAGCAAGAGACGATGCCACGAAGAAGAAAGGTGAGCACCTCAAGTGAAGGCTAGCACCTTCACTGCAAAGAAAGGCAAGCACCTCAACGGCCATTGCCTCTGATGATCACTTGAAAAGAGTTGTTAGGTCACGTCGCTGGTGACCAATGCATTTTATCAATCACATTTGCTCAGGGTATGTTTACCACAGTGGGGAAATGAGTTGCAGCTAACATTGAGTGTTGAAAAAGGAAAAAATAACAACACTGAGAATGAAAAATAATTAATTGGTTAAGATTATGAAGTCAATGAAAACATTGGTTGACTCTGCTGAGTGTTTACGTGCCAACCTTACTAAAATATGCAATTTGGTGTCCATCTCTCTGTCTGATGCCTGGTGTTGGCTTCATGTGTTAAAGTGGTGGATTTGGGATCCCAGTGTCCTGAGTTAAATCCTGCTTGTCTGTTAAATTAATACCAGGTGGGGTTGACTTAGCCTGCCAACCTGTCATCCTTCTGAGGTTGCAAAATGAGTACCATTGGCAAAATGAGTACCAGCTTGCTGGGTGATTGAGCCATTTGAGTATCCTGTGTTGGGTGGTAACCTGTCCAGGATTGTGCCCAATAGCCCAGGAGACTGCTTTGGCAGCACCAATGCTCCATGGAGTAGTCCCAAAGGATGGATGATGGTCTGTCTGACTTTTTTGACTGCGATACATTCGGTCGTTACTTATCCACTAGCGACCAAACATGACAGGAGGACGAAGGTCATACGACGGAGGTTATAGCAAATTAACTTGCCCCCCTCCTCCAAGTGAGATTTGCACCTTGGGTGAAGTCCATGTTGAAGTGTATATGAGGTTATCATGGCTTTCACGGGGGGCACACCTTCCTCAAGTAAATATTTTTATCACCATAAACGATTGATCAATTCTGTCCAACGTGCAATAACATTTTGAAACAGCCGCTATTAAACTGAAGACGGTTGGAGGAAATGCGACGTGATTAAGGCATTCTCACTTATCGTGTCTCCTTCAGATGAACGGATCAAAGCCATGTCGACTTGCTAGGCCTCTAGGTAAACGGCAACGATCTTTACTTCACAAAGCTGCTTGCAGGAGCCTTCATTACACATGAATGATGAATCTCATTGCTTGTCCGATTTTCCTAGCAATCACATTATATGTGGACTGTGTTATGGATTGTTTATAACATATCTTGGGCCTCTCCCAGCCATGATTTCATGTGTGATATTGCCACCGACACCCTTACGGCCCAATTGTTGACCTTTCTTCGATGCAAAACCATATCCCAAAGTGTGACGTGAAGGATCAGGCTATGAGCAGCAGAACACTGCACAAATGAGATAACAGGAAACCTTGGTCTCGTACAGAAGCCGTTTTATTCGATGGCTCCATGAAACTACAACATGCGAAGCAGAAAAATTACTGACAGATCTCCATCAACAAGTTCCAATAATTGCAGTTCACAATTTCGGCTTCGATAAAACCAATCATATACAGTAGTCGTTTGTCGTTCTGTATGAGAAAATAGCAATGGCAAATTATGGACCATTTCCAACGAATTGCACTGTAAAACGACAAAGCACGTCAAAACCATTTCTTACAGCTTAAGCAACAAATGTCCCAACGACCAGTTAGACGAGTGTTTTATGTTCAAAGAAAAGGACTAGAATGACTTGGGAGTTGAAATGTCAAGCTATTACTTTCATAGATCACTGTTGTTAGTTCTCACATCCAGTGCATGGAAATGATCGCAAAGTCTTCTCCTGCCTCCCCTATGTACAACACAAGAGTGCAGGTGATGCAGTATATAATTTAATGGAAGTGTAGTCAAAGTGATTGGTAATTTTAAGGAAGTTTTTGGTCATGAGATTTTGTTGGTGTTATTCTTTTAACAAAGCACAGATATAACAGCAACTTCATGAACACTGAAAGATCACTTCCTGATAGGTCAGACGGTCCTTATAAAACTGGGGATTTCACAGATTATGGTCAATTTTTAAGAATTCCATTCATTCGTTTCGTGTGTTCCATTAAAGAATTCCATTTCCATTCATTCATAGCTGAGAGTGTGGCTACGCCACTAAAGCAGTGCCCCTTGTAGATTAGAGAAGGAAGTTGGAATTTCATCAGGTGTCAGCACGAGCTCATCTACTCTTCATGAAGGACAAAGTGGGATCTTTAACGTCCACCGACTAATCTGTGCAGATGGGGAGGCCAGTTTAACGTCCATCCAAGAGACAGAGAGATGCATTGAGGCTTCCATGCATCCAAAAATCCACCTATTGGGATGATACTCTGTACAGAGCGTTGGTGCTGACTAATCAGTCTCCTTGGCTATTGGATACAATCCTGGACAGGTCGCACTCCGACACAGGATACCAGCAAGCCAGCATTCATTTTGCCGACTTCGGAAGGATGACATGCAGTCAACCCAACCTGGTATTAATTTAACAGTTGATGGGATTTCAACTCATGATCCTTTGATTAATTCAACAGCTGAGTGCGATTTGAGGCTTCCACCTGCCTACAAAACACCAGGATGACAGTTTACAGTTGAGTTTAGAGTTGAACTCAGGCTAGACAGCCCAGAGGCAAGTGTGCATACCTCTAGTCTGTCCTGTTTGCTTTTTAAAAGAAAGAAGAGGAGAAAGGGACAAATCGAGGCAGTTTCAGGATCATTTAGTAACCACAACCAGATCCGGTGGCGTAATGGTTCGAACATCCATTCTGAGTCAGGGAAGTTCGCGGTTTGAACCCCATCAGAATCATACCAAAGACTAAAAATGGTACACACTGCCTCTCCGCTTGACGTTCTGCATTTCAAAGGATAGAGCACAGACAAACAAACATAAGTTGGCAATAATAGCATATGCTTTATTGAGCCTAATGGGGGCCAGAAGATGAACATCACAGAAAACTGTGAATCAGTTGGCTTGCAATGAACAGTCATGGCACAGCCATTGCCTTTGGCAGAAACATTAATGTCAATAAAAGTGACAAGTCTTCCACGAGCCTTGACTTTGTATTAAAAAAAGAGTATCTGATATTGCCCATGAAAAATTGAGGGCAGCCTCAAAGTAATTATCCAAATCCATGAACATCTTAAAAATCACTTGTCTACTGTAACATATTGTAGTGATGTATGTAGAGCCTGAAAGATTCTGCTGTAGGCTAATCAAACTGGTCAAAAATGTTTCCCTCTACTGTAGAACAAAACAAAAAATAATCACAGCTTTGACCCAATTTATTGCTCAAGCAACCCATTGTTTTGTTGCAGAAATAAAAGGACAAAATTACAAACTTTAATCGCTCAGCACTGAGAAATCTAATTGGACGCCTCTAAATGGCTATTTCACTCTGCAAAGGCTGTCTGGGTATTTTCTCGAGAAACCACCTGGGTATTCCATGTAGAACGAAGGCATTCCTGAGCCATAGTGAGCTCATCACAGTGTATAATCAAAATAAATTGCATAAGATATCATACTGGTTAATCACCGGGCGTAGTGCGGTGCTCCTGTAATCCGGCTACTCAGAGGCTTGGGTTGGAGGATCGCTTGAGGACGCGGTGCTCTGCGCTGGGCCGCGCTATGAGAGGGTGTAGGGCAGCCGGGAATCATGGCGAAACCCAATCCTTATCCCTGTGTCGTAAGAGGCGACCAGGGTTACGTCAGGAAGGGCATCCGGCGTAAAACCTATGCCAAATCAGTATGCGGATCATAACGGATGATCCGCTGTGGCGACCCCTAACAGGAGCAGCCGAAAGACGAACAACAACAACATCATACTGGTTAATCATCACAGTGTCTCAGACTTTCATATAAAGCTCCATTGAGTGTGGATCCCCAATCTGGGTTGGGGGTCCTGCTTCCACCTTACTCCTTTTGAAAAATCAAAAACAAGACCTTTCGTACCACTGGAAACTCAAAACAGGAGGCTGATTTCAAAGATTGTCATGCTCTCACTGGCGAAAATTTGGTGGAGTCTGTTTTATACGAGCCACGATTTGGCCTTTCTCCTCCTGTCATAACAACCACAAGTTGCTTGCATCTCCAGAAACCCTCACCTGCTCACCCTCCCAAAGTCCAGGCTGGCTCATCTGTATTCATTAGTCCCCTTATTCTCATATTTGTGGAAAGCATTTCCCTGTGTCTGTTGTCTTGGCCTCAGAGTCTTTCAAATGTGCCAACCCATCATTACCTCTGTGACCAAAGGTGGACAGAGGTTATGTATTCACCCTTGTTTGTCTGTTGTGATTAGGATATCTCAAAAAGTTATGGATGGATTCGGACAAAACTTGGTACACAGGTTGGGGTGTGACAGGGACGAATTGATTTGATTATTGTGAAGATCTGGATCCATCTATATCTATATAATACTCAAACTCTCATCTTGTATATATGTATATATGTATGTATGTATGTATGTATGTTCCCGAAATAGAGCCAAAATGGTACACGATAGCACAAATATTTTCGGCCCACCTTACTCACCATTCGCCTGCGGTGTGCAGTATCAAGTTTTGTTAAAATCGGGCAATGAAAAAAATATATTTAAAAAATCAATTCCCGATTCAGTCAAGTACTCTTCGGAGAATTGATCAATGCAAACAACCTCAGCGTATAGTTTGCTGGAGCTATCTTTTTTTTCTTGAAAAGATTTATTTAAAAATCTCAAACATTAGTATTATTTTATTTTCTTGAAATCTATACATTACTAAAACTCTCATCTTGTATATATTGTTGTAGAATTCCCGCCCATCGGCGTGCGAACGACCACGTCTAACCAATAGCGGTCGCTTCGCCCACCGAACGGACAATCCAGTCGTGACTTTCTGGAACAACGCCAGAAACCAGTCACGGGTGGTTTTTAATCCCACCACGGCCCAGTCCGTATTCTACCCGCGCGAAATATGGTCAATCGCCGAATATCGATATACCTAAGTACCCGCGCAGTAAACATACCGAGGGACCGTACCTCGGCGAAGGCCTGCTTGGACACGAACCGCTTAAGCGGTCCGTTCCGTTCTGGATAACTAAGCGGGTATTATCGCCAGACCTCGCCGGACCCGATTCTATTTATCGGCTATTTAAAAACCAACTATATTCCGAGTGCAAGATGGGGCAGTTCAATGAGGGAATGGACGCAACAAAGGTTTACATTCACACAAGGACATTTACTATAATAAAGCACGTATGCAATTAAACAAGGCAAAACACGTATGCAATTATACAAGCAACAAAAGCACGACAAAAGAACTACAACCGTCTACTTATTATGTACAGTAGGGCGTTTCAAAAAATAATTTTTCGAAATATCCAAGTTGGATACGCGTCATAGGAGTCAATTATGGTCAAAAACACCACTACACAAGTTTCAGAATTTTCCTCCCAAAAATGACCGCCAGCCGACATTTTTCCAATATGGCGGCCAAAGATTTTCGATTTCAGTATGTGGGCCGTAAATTGTGCGCAGATATGGCTTGTAATGAGTCTTTTGTGGGGTTTTCGAGGGTGCTGAATTCATTTCTGTTCACAACAATGGTGTTCAGAAAACCAATATGGCGAAAAACCAATATGGCGACCAAAAATCAGCCATTTTGAGGTACACGGTAGGTGACGCTTTGCCCATAGGCTTCCGATATGTGATTTAGATAGCACAGAGTTCGTTTTTGAACTCAGAAACCATCTTTTGTTGATACTAAATCAATTTCAGGCGTTTATTCCTTCAAGAAGCTATGTCCTGAGATTAATAAACAGCAAACGGGTCTCGAATGAAGCGACAGAATCAACGGTATTCAATAACATCGTCTATCGTATTTCAGAAGAAAGCATTTAACACACTGGAACATTATCATATGAGTTCATCGACATCTGAGTACAGTAGTCCACCACAGAGTACAGTAGTCCCAGAGTACAGTAGTCCTGAGTATGGCTCAACACGTCAGCTTCTGCAGAGTCGACTTTGTATAGTCCAGAAAAGCAGCTCGATGCCATTCTACAACATGCAACAATGCCTGAATTTGTTCCTCATCTTGAGAATTTGTCGAAATCTGATATTAGTTTGATACCACGCTCTGCTAGGTTCACAACATGGACATTTTTCACGTAGTTTGCGAATTTGTTATAGCCATCAGACATGGACCAGCTACTAGCATCCTCTGTCATCCATTCATAATCCAGAATGTCATAACATTCTAATAGGTCAAAGATGAGCCATGACTGTTCGTTGATGAGATTATCAAGATTGATATCTTCATCTTCGTCAATTTCGATTGAAGGGAACTGTGGTTTCCCAGTCTTCAACTGGTCGTGAGTCGGTCTTGGTGTTTCGTAGAGTACCTTTGCTAAACTCTCCCGTTTGCTCGCAGAAAGAGTGTTCATCGGCTAATGAGAATACGACGAGCTGAGGTGTTAGGTACCATAGGTGTTGTTTGATTGATTCTATGGTAGTTTCTGCCATGAGTGGTCAAATATGCCTGTACTTCAACATTTGTTGAAGGAAGCGGATGTCATTCAATGGAGCCGCCGCACTGAGTGGTGACTGGAAGAAGTACTTTGCGTAGAAAATTCCAACATATTCTGACATTAGGTACACCCAGTTCCTCTCCTTTGTGTCCATACTAAACTGTTTTCTCCAGCAATGAAAGTTTTGGAAGTAGATCGCTTTGCTCATCCATCTGACATGATGATCAGGGCCAGGTGTACGGAACCGAAAGTTCTCTACATAGCCCATAGGCTTTAGCTGGATTGCGCAGATACGTTTAGCTGGATTGCGCAGATTGGGCTGGAGCACAAGAGTTTGTTCTATGCGGTCTTTGCAGTTTATGCAGGGGAGGTTCGCTCTTTGATCTGGAACCTTTTTGACGACCGGGTTCTTGGTATCCATATTGTAGGTGTACATACTATAACCATACTATAACTAACTGTAGGAGTTCCTTATAATCATCTCTCGGATTGTATTGCGTTTAAGCTTCTCAACTGCCCACAGTAGCACCACCTCTGCTTGTTCTTTCATCCAAGTCGAGCACTCATCCCAATCAAATTTGTTGAGCTTATTTTAGTCGATGCTTGGTTGCAAGATTGCCAGGATT
>CM068965.1:67138565-67152998 GCA_035128595.1 Eptatretus atami | reverse complement strand
ACTGACAGCAGTCAGAGAAAGTCAAAACTGACTTCACATGTCCAGAATTTCTAGTTGTGCACTGGGATGGTAAGATCCTGAAAGTCAAAGGTGGGAAATCCTCCGAAAGATGCTGTTAATGTATCTGGTACCAACGATGACAAAACGAAGTTCCAGAAGCTGTTGGGTGTACCAGAAATTCCAGACAGTACCGGTTCTTCACAGGAGTTCGCAGTTAGTAACTTGCTGTCGGCTTGGCAAGTAGAAACCAATGTAACTGGTTTAGTATTCGATACTACTGCCTCGAATACCGGTCAATGGCGCAGTGCCTGTACTCTACTAGAAACTTATCTAGGAAAAGCTGTTCTGTGGCTAGCATGCCGCCATCATATATCAGAACTACACATTAAGCATGTTGTTGAAGTCATTACAGGGGACAGTACGGAACCAGGTATGAAATTATTCAAACACTCGCAAAATCCTGGCCAATCTTGCAACCAAGCATCGACTAAAATAAGCTCAACAAATTTGATTGGGATGAGTGCTCGACTTGGATGAAAGAACAAGCAGAGGTGGTGCTACTGTGGGCAGTTGAGAAGCTTAAACGCAATACAATCCCGAGAGATGATTATAAGGAACTCCTACAGTTAGTTATAGTATGGTTATAGTATGTACACCTACAATATGGATACCAAGAAGCCCGGTCGTCAAAAAGGTTCCAGATCAAGAGCGAACCTCCCCTGCATAAACTGCAAAGACCGCATAGAACAAACTCTTGTGCTCCAGCCCAATCTGCGCAATCCAGCTAAACGTATCTGCGCAATCCAGCTAAAGCCTATGGGCTATGTAGAGAACTTTCGGTCGTACACCTGGCCCTGATCATCATGTCAGATGGATGAGCAAAGCGATCTACTTCCTAAAACTTTCATTGCTGGAGAAACAGTTTAGTATGGACACAAAGGAGAGGAACTGGGTGTACCTAATGTCAGAATATGTTGGAATTTTCTACGCAAAGTACTTCTTCCAGTCACCACTCAGTGCGGCGGCTCCATTGAATGACATCCGCTTCCTTCAACAAATGTTGAAGTACAGGCATATTTGACCACTCATGGCAGAAACTACCATAGAATCAATCAAAAACACCTATGGTACCTAACACCTCAGCTCGTCGTATTCTCATTAGCCGATGAAACTCTTTCTGCGAGCAAACGGGAGAGTTTAGCAAAGGTACTCTACGAAACACCAAGACCGACTCACGACCAGTTGAAGACTGGGAAACCACAGTTCCCTTCAATCGAAATTGACGAAGATGAAGATATCAATCTTGATAATCTCATCAACGAACAGTCATGGCTCATCTTTGACCTATTAGAATGTTATGACATTCTGGATTATGAATGGATGACAGAGGATGCTAGTAGCTGGTCCATGTCTGATGGCTATAACAAATTCGCAAACTACGTGAAAAATGTCCATGTTGTGAACCTAGCAGAGCGGGGTATCAAACTAATATCAGATTTCGACAAATCTCAAGATGAGGAACAAATTCAGGCATTGTTGCATGTTGTAGAATGGCATCGAGCTGCTTTTCTGGACTATACAAAGTCGACTCTGCAGAAGCTGACGTGTTGAGCCATACTCAGACTACTGTACTCTGGGACTACTGTACTCTGTGGTGGACTACTGTACTCAGATGTCGATGAACTCATATGATAATGTTCCAGTGTGTTAAATGCTTTCTTCTGAAATACGATAGACGATGTTATTGAATACCGTTGATTCTGTCGCTTCATTCGAGACCCGTTTGCTGTTTATTAATCTCAGGACATAGCTTCTTGAAGGAATAAACGCCTGAAATTGATTTAGTATCACACAAAAGATGGTTTCTGAGTTCAAAAACGAACTCTGTGCTATCTAAATCACATATCGGAAGCCTATGGGCAAAGCGTCACCTACCGTGTACCTCAAAATGGCTGATTTTTGGTCGCCATATTGGTTTTTCGCCATATTGGTTTTCTGAAACACATTGTTGTGAACAGAAATGAATTCAGCACCCTCGAAACCCCACAAAAGACTCATTACAAGCCATATCTGCGCACAATTTACGGCCACATACTGAAATCGAAAATCTTTGGCCGCCATATTGGGAAAAATGTCGGCTGGCGGTCATTTTTGGGAGGAAAATTCTGAAACTTGTGTAGTGGTGTTTTTGACCATAATTGACTCCTATGACGCGTATCCAACTTGGATATTTCGAAAAGTTATTTTTTGAAACGCCCTACTGTACATAATAAGTAGACGGTTGTAGTTCTTTTGTCGTGCTTTTGTTGCTGTATAATTGCATACGTGTTTTGCCTTGTTTAATTGCATACGTGCTTTATTATAGTAAATGTCCTTGTGTGAATGTAAACCAGTTCGTTGCGTCCATTCCCTCATTGAACTGCCCCATCTTGCACTCGGAATATAGTTGGTTTTTAAATAGCCGATAAATAGAATCGGGTCCGGCGAGGTCTGGCGATAATACCCGCTTGTTATCCAGAACGGAACGGACCGCTTAAGCGGTTCGTGTCCAAGCAGGCCTTCGCCGAGGTACGGTCCCTCGGTATGTTACCTGCGCGGGTACTTAGGTATATCGATATTCGGCGATTGACCATATTTCGCCGCGGGTAGAATACGGACTGGGCCGTGGTGGGATTAAAACCCACCCGTGACTGGTTTCTGGCGTTGTTCCAGAAAGTCACGACTGGATTGTCCGTTCGGTGGCGAAGCGACCGCTATTGGTTAGACGTGGTCGTTCGCACGCCGATGGGCGGGAATTCTACAACAATATATACAAGATGAGAGTTTTAGTAATGTATAGATTTCAAGAAAATAAAATATACTAAATGTTTGAGATTTTTAATAAATCTTTTCAAGAAAAAAAAAGATAGCTCCAGAAAAACTATCCGCTGAGGTTGTTTGCATTGATCAAATTCTCCCGAAGAGTACTTGACTGAATCGGGAATTGATTTTTTAATAATTTTTTCATTGCCCGATTTTAACAAAACTTGATACTGCACACGCAGGCGAATGGTGAGTAAGGTGGGCCGAAAATATTTGTGCTATCGTGTACCATTTTGGCTCTTTTCGGGAACATACATACACATACATACATATATACATATATACAAGATGAGAGTTTAGTATTATATAGATATAGATGGATCCAGATCTTCACAATAATCAAATCAATTCGTCCCTGTCACACCCCAACCTGTGTACCAAGTTTTGTCCGAATCCATCCATAACTTTTTGAGATATCCTAATCACAAACAGACAAACAAGGGTGAATACATAACCTCTGTCCACCTTTGGTCACAGAGGTAATGATGGGTTGGCACATTTGAAAGACTCTGAGGCCAAGACAACAGACACAGGGAAATGCTTTCCACAAATATGAGAATAAGGGGACTAATGAATACAGATGAGCCAGCCTGGACTTTGGGAGGGTGAGCAGGTGAGGTTTCTGGAGATGCAAGCAACTTGTGTATGACAGGAGGAGAAAGGCCAAATCGTGGCTCGTATAAAACAGACTCCACCAAATTTTCGCCAGTGAGAGCATGACAATCCTTGAAAATCAGCCTCCTGTTTTGAGTTTCCAGTGGTACGAAAGGTCTTGTTTTTGATTATTTCAAAAGGAGTAAGGTGGAAGCAGGACCCCCAACCCAGATTGGGGATCCACACTCAATGGAGCTTTATATGAAAGTCTGAGACACTGTGATGATTAACCAGTATGATGTTGTTGTTGTTCGTCTTTCGGCTGCTCCTGTTAGGGGTCGCCACAGCGGATCATCCGTTATGATCCGCATACTGATTTGGCATAGGTTTTACGCCGGATGCCCTTCCTGACGTAACCCTGGTCGCCTCTTACGACACAGGGATAAGGATTGGGTTTCGCCATGATTCCCGGCTGCCCTACACCCTCTCATAGCGCGGCCAGCGCAGAGCACCGTCCTCAAGCGATCCTCCAACCCAAGCCTCTGAGTAGCCGGATTACAGGAGCACGCCACTACGCCCGGTGATTAACCAGTATGATATCTTATGCAATTTATTTTGATTATACACTGTGATGAGCTCACTATGGCTCAGGAATGCCTTCGTTCTACATGAATACCCAGGTGGTTTCTCGAGAAAATACCCAGACAGCCTTTGCAGAGTGAAATAGCCATTTAGAGGCGTCCAATTAGATTTCTCAGTGCTGAGCGATTAAAGTTTGTAATTTTGTCCTTTTATTTCTGCAACAAAACAATGGGTTGCCTTGAGCAATAAATTGGGTCAAAGCTGTGATTATCTTTTTGTTTTGTTCTACAGTAGAGGGAAACATTTTTGACCAGTTTGATTAGCCTACAGCAGAATCTTTCAGGCTCTACATACATCACTACAATATGTTACAGTAGACAGTGATTTTAAGATGTTCATGGATTTGGATAATTACTTTGAGGCTGCCCTCAATTTTTCATGGGCAATATCAGATACTCTTTTTTTAATACAAAGTCAAGGCTCGTGGAAGACTTGTCACTTTTATTGACATTAATGTTTCTGCCAAAGGCAATGGCTGTGCCATGACTGTTCATTGCAAGCCAACTGATTCACAGTTTTTCTGTGATGTTCATCTTCTGGCCCCATTTAGGCTCAATAAAGCATATGCTATTATTGCCAACTTATGTTTGTTTGTCTGTGCTCTATCCTTTGAAATGCAGAACGTCAAGCGGAGAGGAGGTGTGTACCATTTTTAGTCTTTGGTATGATTCTGATGGGGTTCAAACCGCGAACTTCCCTGACTCAGAATGGATGTTCGAACCATTACGCCACCGGATCTGGTTGTGGTTACTAAATGATCCTGAAACTGCCTCGATTTGTCCCTTTCTCCTCTTCTTTCTTTTAAAAAGCAAACAGGACAGCCTAGAGGTATGCACACTTGCCTCTGGGCTGTCTAGCCTGAGTTCAACTCTAAACTCACTGTAAACTGTCATCCTGGTGTTTTGTAGGCAGGTGGAAGCCTCAAATCGCACTCAGCTGTTGAATTAATCAAAGGATCATGAGTTGAAATCCATTCAACTGTTAAATTAATACCAGGTTGGGTTGACTGCATGTCATCCTTCCGAAGTCGGCAAAATGAATGCTGGCT
Source organism: Eptatretus atami (assembly GCA_035128595.1). NCBI lineage: Eukaryota > Metazoa > Chordata > Myxini > Myxiniformes > Myxinidae > Eptatretus > Eptatretus atami. Next base: position 67,147,852 of record CM068965.1, on the reverse strand, counting down.
TGCTGGTATCCTGTGTCGGAGTGCGACCTGTCCACGATTGTATCCAATAGCCAAGGAGACTGATTAGTCAGCACCAACGCTCTGTACAGAGTATCATCCAATAGGTGGATTTTTGGATGCATGGAAGCCTCAATGCATCTCTCTGTCTCTTGGATGGACGTTAAACTGGCCTCCCCATCTGCCAGAATTAGTCGGGGGACGTTAAAGATCCCACTTTGTCCTTCATGAAGAGTAGATGAGCTCGTGCTGACACCCTGATGAAATTCCAACTTCCCTTCTCTAATCTACAAGGGGCACTGCTTTAGTGGCGTAGCCACACTCTCAGCTATGAATGAATGGAAATGGAATTCTTTAATGGAACACACGAAACAGAATGAATGGAATTCTTTAAAAATTGACCATAATCTGTGAAATCCCCAGTTTATAAAGGACCGTCTGACCTATCAGGAAGTGATCTTTCAGTGTTCATGAAGTTGCTGTTATACTGTGCTTTGTTAAAAGAATAACACCAACAAATTCTCATGACCAAAAAGCTTCCTTAAAATTACCAATCACTTTGACTACACTTCCATTAAATTATATACTGCATCACCTGCACTCTTGTGTTGTACATTGGGGAGGCAGGACGAAGACTTTGCGATCATTTCCATGCACTGGATGTGAGAACTAACAACAGTGATCTATTGAAAGTAATAGCTTGACATTTCAACTTCCAAGTCATTCTAGTCCTTTTCTTTGAACATAAAACACTCGTCTAACTGGTCGTTGGGACATTTGTTGCTTAAGCTGTAAGAAATGGTTTTTGACGTGCGTTTGTCGTTTTACAGTGCAATTGCGTTGGAAATGGTCCATAATTTGCCATTGCTATTTTCTCATACAGAACGACAAACGACTACTGTATATGATTGGTTTTATCGAAGCCGAAATGTGGAACTGCAATTATTGGAACTTGTTGATGGAGATCTGTCAGTAATTTTTCTGCTTCGCATGTTGTAGTTTCATGGAGCCATCGAATAAAACGGCTTCTGTACGAGACCCAAGGTTTCCTGTTATCTCATTTGTGCAGTGTTCTGCTGCTTCATAGCCTGATCCTTCACGGTCACACTTTGGGATATGGTTTTTGCATCGAAGAAGGTCACAATTGGGCCGTAAGGGTGTCGGTGGCAATATCACACATGAAATCATGGCTGGGAGAGGCCCAAGATATGTTATAAACAATCCATACACAGTCCACATATAATGTGATTGCTAGGAAATCGGACAAGCAATGAGATTCATCATTCATGTGTAATGAAGGCTCCTGCAAGCAGCTTTGTGAAGTAAAGATCGTTGCCGTTTACCTAGAGGCCTAGCAAGTCGACATGGCTTTGATCCGTTCATCTGAAGGAGATACGATAAGTGAAGAATGCCTTAATCACGTCGCATTTCCTCCAACCGTCTTGCAGTTTAATAGCGGCTGTTTCAAAATGTTATTGCACGTTGGACAGAATTGATTCAATCGTTTATGGTGATAAAAATATTTACATTGAGGAAGGTGTGCCCCCCGTGAAAGCCATGATAACCTCATATACACTTCAACATGGACTTCACCCAAGGTGCAAATCTCACTTGGAGGAGGGGGGCAAGTTAATTTGCTATAACCTCCGTCGTATGACCCTTCGTCCTCCTGTCATGTTTGGTCGCTAGTGGATAAGTAACGACCGAATGTATCGCAGTCAAAAAAGTCAGACAGACCATCACCCATCCTTTGGGACCATACTCCATGGAGCATTGGTGCTGCCAAAGCAGTCTCCTGGGCTATTGGGCACAATCCTGGACAGGTTACCACCAACACAGGATACTCAAATGGCTCAATCATCCCGCAAGCTGGTACTCATTTTGCCAAGTGGTACTCATTTTGCCAACCTCAGAAGGATGACAGGTTGGCAGGCTAAGTCACCCCACCTGGTATTAATTTAACAGACAAGCAGGATTTAAACTCAGGACACTGGGATCCCAAATCCACCACTTTAAACCATGAAGCCAACACCAGGCATCAGACAGAGAGATGGACACCAAATTGCATATTTTAGTAAGGTTGGCACGTAAACACTCAGCAGAGTCAACCAATGTTTTCATTGACTTCATAATCTTAACCCAATTAATTATTTTTTCATTTCTCAGCGTGTTGTTATTTTTTCCTTTTCAACACTCAATGTTAGCTGCAACTCATTTCCCCACTGTGGTAAACATACCTGAGCAAATGTGATTGATAAAATGCATTGGTCACCAGCGACGTGACTAACAACTCTTTTCAAGTGATCATCAGAGGCAATGGCCGTTGAGGTGCTTGCCTTTCTTTGCAGTGAAGGTGCTAGCCTTCACTTGAGGTGCTCACCTTTCTTCTTCGTGGCATCGTCTCTTGCTCAAAAATTCTCTCAAATTGTTCACAAACGTTGCTGTCTAAAATATCCTTCCTTTTTCAGCCTCACTATTCATCGACCACACACTTCTCATCTTCAAATGAACGACTGCATCATTACGTAATGTAAGCACAAAGTTAGACCATTGCTAAACAGATCAATAAATCAGTTCATCCGATAGTTATTATATTACTGGAGAGTAAATCTGTTGTTGAGTCATCCGTGTAAGATAGATTAATTGCATACATGCGTGGAAATTAAGGAGCTAGCACTGCTTTGGGATAATCATGAACAAATTTGTTTAAGATTCTGTGTAAAATGGTTGTGCACTCATGGGGCCAAGCAAGATGTTCACTGTTCATCCATGACACACCTGACCACATTTGAGTCATTAGTTTCATCTCCTTTTTTGTGAGATCAATGGCATTTAAGCTCTCTGGAGAGAACCGCTTGGATGTGTTTTGAGCTGACTATAGTGTTTGGAATTTGTCAGGCTTTTTAATTATAAGCTTTTACTCTTTAGAAAATGTGTACATAATATTGCGAGATTATATATATATATACATGGAAATTTACAGGCGCAGACCAGGAATCAAATCCAGGCCCTCTGGCAAACTGTACCAGTGCTCTGCCATCTCAGCTATCTGGGTAACCACCAGCTGAGTAATGCAATTCTTCCACATATACAGGTGCCGCTCTCTTTCCCCACTGCTTCCGGGGCACTCGCTGCCAACCATAGGAGCAGCTTGGGTCTGCTCTCGAGAGGGTCTTCCTCCTGTAGGGGGACACATCCATGTCCGCTATTAAACACCACAGGGGGCAGAAAATATCATTAGAAATGAGCAGGATAGAACACTTGTATATGTGGAAGAATTGCGTTGCTTACCTGGTGGGTCACACAGATAGCTCAGATGGCATGGCAGAACACTGGATGGTTTGCTAGAGGACCTGGTTTGATTCTTAGTCTGGACCTGTAATTTTTCCACTATATTTATGATGTTCTATCCTGCTCATATTCTAATTATATATATGTATATATATATATATATAATATATATATATAATATATATTATATATACATTAATGTTGTCTTTATTATTGTGCCAACCACACCTCCTGGTTGGTGCATCGCAAGACAGAGGTAATGTGTTAATTTGGCAGACAACTGATGTGCTGCACAGTTTGGTGCAATTTTGGATATTATGGGATGTGATCTCTGTCTTGCTGCTCCAGCAAGCTCGGGGATGTATTTCAATATACAGTGTGACCCCCAAAAACAGAACATACGATTTCATATGAAACTCTCATTCATCAACAAATGGCACAATTTAATTGAGAACAGATTACCTTTTGACTACGTGCCAGCACAAACTGGTGGCTTGAACTTGTCCGCAAATCATGACGTGCCATATATGCCACGGTGCTGCAGCTACCTGGACTGACAGCAAATGTTGAACTGTCGATTCGCACTGTAGGATAAGCAAGTTTTATTGATAATTGTGCTTTGTGTTCTTCAATGGTTTGTGGCCTTCTTCTGTAGAGTTGTCTTCAGATTTTTTTGATTTTTTTTTGGATACACTGACGAAGCTCGCATGAGAGCTAACGAGAGATAGCTGTATGAGAGATATCCCCAAAGATAGAAATCTGGCACTGACAGATCTGGTGGTGTGGGGCCATTCAACGCAAGTCTTCGACTGATGGCAGTGTCACCGAAGTGCGTGCTGATCCAGTTGAGTGAGTCATTTTAATTATCAGGAGTGGCTCCATCCTGTTGACACAATTGTTCCCATCTCAAAACCCCTTGTGACTGCGAGGGCACTCCAAAATCGACCAATAACTTGGTGTAACATTTTGTATTGACAGTCAATGCCTTTCCTGTGTCGTCTACAAACCAGAAAGGGCCGAAGATTCCAGGTTTACTGATTGTGACCCAGGCAGCGCATTTTTCTGAGTGGAGAGGTCGCTCGAGCACTAGATCGGTCAGTGTCGATCCCAGTATTTGCAGTTCTTGGAGTTGACATCCCCATAAAGAAGTAAATGGACCTCATCATAAAATCAGACATTGTCAAGGAAGTTAGGCCTTTCTTAAATCTTGTCTGAAAACCACCAGCACATTGTCACTCTTTCCTGCATATGAGATGCAGTCAGTTTGTGTTTAATCTGAATTCTGTATGGATACAAGTATCACATTGTGGATAAGAATTATTCTCACTGATTCAAGTGAAATTCCAAGCTCTGGACTCCGATGCATGAAAGATTTCTAAGGGTCCTCTGCCACTGAGTCACAAACAAAGTCAGTGTTCTCAGGAGACCTTATATCTTGAGGACATCCCTAATGTGTTGGTCCTCCACCACTTTCACTGTTGAGTTTGGCACAGGGGCCTTTTTCTCTGAACTTTTTCCCCAGGAAAAATCCCCCAGGATAAGTCTTTTGCCGAATTGTCCATGGCATCTTTAAAAATGGAAGAATCATTGCCACTTTTTTAGTCTGTCTTGTGTTTCACTCTACTTCAATCATCTGAGAAAAAATACAAGAGGTCATTAGTAAGACGGAAGATAATTAACCAAAAGGTGGGTGCCGTTTTTTTGCGGGTCATCCTGTATGCACAGAGGTGGATACTTTGAAACCTGATGTCTCTGTTCCACCTCCTGAAAGCCACCCACGTTGGAGATAGCAGCCAACAAGAGCAACTAGCATGCACATACATGCACACTTAGACACGTGCGCATTTGCCACACACACAGGTATGACGTGCACATGGAGGTGTATATTTTAAGACCTGGTAGGTCTCGCATTCCATTTCCTAAACACCCACCCATGTGTGAAGATGGCAGCCAACACAGCAACTTGCATGCACACACACGCACACTTATACCCATGTGCATGTGCACACACACATCCATACACGCACACATGGAGTGTATACTTAGAGATCTGGGAGGGCTCTGCTCCACCTTCTAAAACCCGCATATGGAGATAACCAATGACACACACACACACACACACACACACACAACACACAACCCATACACACACGTAGACCTTTCTATAATCACACAATTAAAGTTGTTTTGATAGCTACCCAGTGTGCATCACTTCACATCTAAAAGTTAAAAAGTTTCATGTCCAAGGGTTGATCATCAGAACCAAGGAGCCTGCACTGCATTGATTGTGGATTTGCATAGTCCATAACCAAAATATTTAACCTTTCAAGTAATCAATCAGGTTATGGATATCTCACAAGGACGAATTGACTGGATTTGGTGAAGATCCGGATCCAGATACGAGAATTCAGTGATTCTTCACCATTGAGAGTGGGCCAAAAACGATATATAAACACGATATCTCAAAAAGTTGTGGATGCTTGATGACAAAACTTGGTAGATGAGTTGGTAGAATGGGTAGGTGACAAGAACAAGCTGATTCGATTTGGGTTCAGGTCCAGGTCCGGATCCAGATCCAGATTTAGATCCGTCCTATCATTGGGATACAAAACGTAAACTGTTAGCTGGTGAATGTATGCACTCTATCCACTGAACTCTATAATATGGAGGAACTACCGGCTGATGAGAGTGTGTTTTATTGATGAGGCCACATGGCCACCATATGGGACTCGCTAGCGACTGAAAGTTCCATCGTAAACAATACAAAATATTTTAATACCAGAATCGTTTTGCATAATAATTGCTGTTTACTAATGAAATAGACAATGAATGAATGATTGACAAGAGGCCAAACGTTGAAATTATAACTCAGATTCAGCTCCGCCTAAGTAAAGCTACACTGTGTCTAGGATCCAGTTATATGTTAGACATCTAATTACCTGTGACATGACTTCCCCACAGCCAAAATATTGCTTGTTATTGCACCCAAATGCAACACATACCAGCATTGTGCGTGCCACCCTTGCAGTTTTGTGACTACCAAGATGGCTGTCGGTGACTTCAGTTTTTCAGCAAACCAGTGATCCAGTTATATTTAGATCAGTGGCTCCACCGAGTGCCGTTCAGTTTTAAATCGTGTTATCCTTCCTTGTTAGACGATGGACCTACTTGTGCTATAGAAAATAATCTGAGTATTAAATAATAATTTTGGACTTTTTTCCATTCTTGCTTTCCTCCTTTGAACCCACTAGTTGTACAACCGCATGTGCCGCAAGTATGGACCCAATCAGGGACCACATTGGCAAGATTTGCAGCTTTACTTCACACAAGTACACGTACTGATACATGTACACAAACGGTTATTTTTATGAAACTGAAGGTGCATTTACTGCTTTATGGTGCATTTTCCATGGAAAGATATGAAGTCAAACAAGAGCAGGAATTGCTTTGCAATATATGCCAATACCAAAAGTCAAAAAAGGGCATAACTATGTGAAAAATTGGAGAAACTCCCTGAAACTCGAACTTGTTCTGTAAGGTATGATAATAAATCCACGTACCGAACTCCAGTTGAATATGTTAAAGGGTATGGGAAAAAATAAGTCTGAAAAACCACAGGTGGGACGGACGACGGATGGACATACGGAGAGCAAACCTATAGTCCCCTCCTGGTGAACCGGTAAGGGACTAATAATATACAGTATACCCCAGTTGGAGTTGAAAATGAACCTGAATTGTGCTCTATATCATCACCATTCGACACAAATGATAAATTGCATTTTTGGCGGTCTGCGCTTCTTGTGGAAGATGCAAGATTTGAATGTAGTACAGGGGTGAAGCCCATTACGTAATTGGCCTCAAGCAAATGTATTGGCCATTTTACATGCCTGTGCATCCATACAACTAGTGTGAACAGTGTAGCATCCTGGGTGGAGGTGGATGCACGTAGCATGGAGAAAATGGCAATATGTGATCATCCACAAACATGCTTTTTTCTCTTTGAGTTTTGCAAGTTGTAAGTCTCATATGTTCTTTTCCTCGAGCGTTTGTAGAAGTTGGAGAAGGCTCTGTAGGTCATCGTATAGCAGGAAATTTCAAATGAAAACCACAAGTATCTTGGACCAAAGAACCTGGAAGGAGTGTATAAACTGGGGGTTGGTAAGAGGGGGTGGGGGTTGGGGTTGGTTGACTTTTCCTTCCATATCCTAATGTTCAAGGTGGATAGTAAACGTTTTTTAAAAATGCAAAACTCAATTTTTCGTGATAGGATTCTGAACAGGACGTGATGCAGTAAAAGCCACTTTGGTCTCGGTGGTAAAGTGAGTCTGCAACTCCGAAGGGAACTGTCATGGACTTTCATCAACATGTTCTTCTTCATCAACCACGGCTCCGCGAAGCATCGGTCGAGTAGTAGTGAATCACACAGTGTGGTCCATCTGCCGTAATCACACTGCCAGCCATGTTATAGTACGCTCTGGTGTGCTTCCAAGTTTATGTCAGTTTAAATCGTTATACGTGTGCCATCAGCTTGCCAAAGCATTGGTGCATATTACTATAATGGAAATGAGTGTTGACAGTGCTGTGCATGGTGATATAAATTTCCATTATGAACGAACAAGACTTTGTTTAGGGTTGTAATTCTTTTCTGCTCAGGGACATGAACGTAACAATGATGCAACAATCAAACCTTGGTACGCAACAAATGTGGGAATGCCAACACTTTGTATGAGGGCCAATCTGGCACACTTGTCTCCACAAACATCTCGATCCAAGCACATTACAGGTCCTCACTTTACCCAGTGTGCCGTGAGTGAAAACATGCCAGGTGACAATCCAAAATGGAGCACCTCGCCATGATTAGAGCATTTAAATTGCATCAGATGTGGCAATAAATGTGAATTGTTGCTCCCAGCTTACCGGCTCAACGACAGAAGATCCATCCATCCATTGGTACCATACTCTGTACAGGCATCAGTGCTGCTCTGGCAGTCCCTGGGCGATTGGGCACAATCCTGGATGGGTCGCCATTCCGATGCAGGATACTCGAATGGTTCAATCATCCTTGCAAGCTGGTACTCATTTTGCCGACCTCGGAAGGATGACAAGCTGAGTCAACCCCACCTGGTATTAATTCATAGGAAAGTAGGATTTGAACTCAGGACCCGAGGATCCCAAGCACACCACCCCAACCATGAAGCAACACGGGCATACAGAAGATGCCATTTGCATTTTTGCCCCTCTCCATCACCACGCCATTCAGAATCCCATGCGGGCACGGGCAACTTGCTTGTAAAGAAAAATCAAAATCGGTCTTAATGTATAATGAATAATCAGTGTGACCCACATTTGCCTTGAGAACTGCCTCAACGCCATTTTGCATTGAATTAATTAGTTATGGATTATATTGAGTCAATCTTTTCTCACAGTGTTATAATGGACTCCAGAACACAGTCAGACTGCTCACTTAAATTTTTATCTTTCTCTCAATGTATTCATCATTCATTACCCCCGCCACCGAAGGTGGACGGATGTTTCACGCCTGTTTGTCTGTCTGTCTGGCTGAGAGCGGAGGGGGGGGAGGGCGAGGAGGGGTGTATCTCTACTTTTGTGAATGTCTGCAGCTGCATAGGAACCAGGGAAAGCTGTATGGGACAGGTCTGGCGCTTTCACCCCTCATGGCTTGGAGTCGTATAGTATCTGCTTTATAACCGAAAGGTTTTCAGTCACACATGTATGGAAGCTTGCGTTTCTGTCTGCCTTTGCGCCAGGCCGATGTCACTGATATGTTGGTGTCAGCCACGGGAATATTAGTCGTGTTCATGCATGTTGCGGCAAGTGCTGCTCCCTTTCTTGCGCTTATGCCAAGTCTGTCTGACATTAGAGCTATTTTCCCCATAACATCTACTTTACGCTTTTTTATTCTCTCTGATGAAGTCCATTCGCTATCGCTGTCCGGATTACTCTCACTGTTACTACCAATCAGCTCACATGCGGCTTCC